>CM044312.1:57174166-57785833 GCA_024291935.2 Okapia johnstoni
AGAGCAAGGCCGAGGGCATCCTGACACTTTCAGAACTTTGTGAGGAATCGTTTGTAATCATGTCACACTCAACAGGGTGCTGAGAGCATTCTTTTTTCACTCTCACAGCATCCAGAGAACTGTTCAGCAATATCAAGCTGTGACCCTGATGTTTTATGGCATAAAGACCATAGTTTAAGTCCTCAAAAGTGCTAAATGCCATCTCTACATAAGAAGTAGAGTATCCTTCTATACTAATGTGGTACATATTATAGACTTCTCCAACATGTTTAAAGGACTTTCCTAGTGGCTCAGTGGTAAAGAATCCACCTGCCAAGCAGGAGATGCAGGTTCCATCGCTGGGTTGGGAAGATACCCTGCAGAAGGAAATGGCAACCCACTCCAGTATTCTTGCCAGGGAAATCCCATGGAGAGAGGAGCCTGGCGGGCTACAGTCCAAGGGGTTGCAAAAGAGCTGGACACAACTTAGTGACTAAGGAACAACAACATGTTCCAAATGTGATACAATGTCATTTACAAAAGAGTAAAAAAATTACAGAAAAGTAGATCCAAACAGGACTCATTTTGCCTTGTGAGACAAAATGGATTGGCGTAGGAGGTTAGGAAGCCGAGTCAGAGGAGAGTTATCAGTGAATCATTAAAATTCTCATCATATTTCAAAGTTATATACTTGATTGTTCCAATGATCAGCTCTCAAGAATGGTCCCATAATCTGCTTCAAGGGTGACTATATTCTATAGAGATAGGTACTATTTTAAGCAAGAGTTTCAGTTCCAGTGCTGATCATTTAAAACTTAAGGTTGCCTAAAAAGCTAAAACAGCATATAGTGAAAAAAAAGGACACAGAGTAAAGAAAGGTTAGAATGTTGGCTGAAAATATACCTTCAGGGCCCACTTTCAGGCAATGTCCAAGGCCTACTGGGGAGTAACTAATGGTTAATACTTCAGGTGCAGCATTTTATAGGCGATAACAATGACTCTATAAGAATATCGCTTCTATTTTTCTCTTCATTTATATTTTTAACTTAATGAAACTCTTTCATAAGCTATTCATTACTGCTTATTTAGCATAAGGCCTCTTTTAAAAAGTACCCCCATCACCACAGCATCCTCCAGCCTGGGAAGACATCTACTCAGAAAGAAAGGACACACTATTGATCCTTAGGCATAAGACTCCTGAGGCTTCACCAACAGTGAAATCACACTTGGCCTGCACACTGCTGCAAAGTGGAGAACATCTGCTCAGGCTATCATTCCAGGACAGAGCTAATTCTACACTATGAATCCAAACAAGTCTAGGCCCTCAAACTGCCTTGTCATCATTCACCTCAGACAGTGTCATTACCTTTACACATCCACCTTCTCAACCAAATCAGAAATTTAGGAGTCATCTCTGCCTCTCCTTCATCCCATAGTCAGAATTTTTGTTAGCTCTTTCGTCTCTTCACTTGCCTCCAACTGACTTACTGTTTGCTTAAGCATTTCTAACTCAGGTTATTTAATCATTTTCCTAACTGGTTTCTCTACCTCTAGTTTTATGACCCAAAAATTCATGTCCTAAAACACAGTCAGAGTAATCTTCCTAAAACCTTTAAGCAGTTCCCCATCACCTTCAGATCAAGTTCAAACTCATTAGCACAGCTTACAAGGTCGTTTATGATCTCTTTACTCTCAAGCCTCCTCTCTTACCACTTCTGCTTTTCATATGGCACAATACTAAAATATTTGAAGTACTTCAACTGACAATATATTGAGAACAATCCATACTCTGTCAGCAGTATGTCCCACGTTGCTCATTCCCTATTCATTCAGTTTATAGCCCTCCAGGAAATGTTCTTAGACCTCTCACATTTGACCCATCTATGTAAGGACCCTGAACTTACAATTATCACACTATATTGTACTGTTCACATTTTTCCCTCTCTTTCCATACCCCTGACTAAAAAGGAGACATGACCTTATTCATATATGTTTGGAACACATGATACTCTCAATATTTATTGAATAAAAGAATACATAAATAAACATAGGGATGGGAGGATAGACAAGTCTGAGCTTCCTTCAAGAAAAAAAATGCCTACCAAATGTACATGAACTAGGCTAAGCTCCTCTGCCCGAAGAAGAAAATAACAACTAAGAGTTTGTCAGAAATTCCATGACATTCTTACTGATTGCACTAAAGTTTTCTGATGGAGAAGCTATAGATGGATGATGGCCTTTAAGTCTGCCTTATCCTCGTTTGTCTCCCATCATACCAAATAAGCACCTGTTCAAACTGTGAGAGTTTAAGTCAGCACCCTACTGGCTCAGTGTCAACAGATCAAAACCTCTATTGAAAGAAAGAGATTTTAATCAAAATCCTGCTTCATTACATGATTTAATCACTGCACACTGATTAAAAAAAATGACAGTAATTATAAAAAATGTTTTCCATCCATTCTGAGTGCTCCCTGGAAGCTCACAACTGCTCAGATCTCTGATTTGAGATAACGTAGTCAACATCTTCAATGCAAATCTTCTTGACTGGGGGAAAAAAAAATTACAAAAATTTTTTTTTTCCTAAATGATTTGTCTTTCAGAATGAACTTCTCAGGTGTTTGTAACATATCCTGTGGGTGATATCCTTAAAAATTCTGCAAATGAAAACTGTAGTCCTAAATTTAAAGCTCAGGGTTACTATGTAACTCTGCCCTAAATCTTTAATTTCAGAAATCTTTCAATATAAACACCTGAATGTGGTTTTAAGTATCCTCTTAGACTCACTCTTCAAACTATAAGAATAATAGGAAAACAATAACAGTTTATTTAATTAAGAGGCATAAAATACACAGTAATTAGTACAGAGAAATTCATCATGACTTTTCAAAGATTCCGTAAAACATTTCTAAGACTTTACTTTCATCTTTGTCTTTGTGACTAAGTAACTTACCTTAAAATACCTTCAGTTATGATGATATAAATCCCTAATCTAAAATGCCTGTGTTAAACTGAAAGCATAATATGCCGCATTCTTCATTCACTGTACTTATAGTTCTTGCCTCCATTTTTGAACCTTATAATTTCTGCAACAGAAAACAATGCCCAGAAATATCCATGTAGGAATGTAAGATAAAGGCTTCCAATTTGTAGTTCTGCCCACATAATTAGACCTGAACATGGACACTATGACTCTAGGACTTGATATCTACCAAGCAGTTACTAATAAATAAAAAGGTGTCACAGAAATTCCTTTATGCCTGACCTACTAGGATAGTACGTGACAAAATAACAGATTCAAAATAAATATTCATTGAACTCAAATTAACCCCCAGACCCAATAGATGCAGAGTTTTAGTTTACATTGTAAAGATATTAAAAACTAAAGAAAATACAAACATAATTTTAGCATAATTTTATAATGAATTATGCAGACAGAAATCAGTCACTTTTTCCTCCAAATGAATGAAATGCTAAGGCAGAAGGAGATAACAAAATAATTCTGGGATACAGTCAGATTTGAAACCAAAGGAGAGAAATCTCGAGGTGCCAAAAATGAAGAAGGAACTCAAACTCTGGTTGGTAACAGGAACTGAATCCAAAAATTAAAGCTACAGTGTTTCCAGTAGTCATGTATGGATGTGAGAGCTGGATTATAAAGAAAGCTCAGTGCTGAAGAATTGATGCTTTTGAACTGTGGTGTTGGAGAAGACTCTTGAGAAGTCCCTTGGACTGCAGGGAGATCCAAGCAATCCATCCTAAAGGAGCTCAGTCCTGGATATTCATTGGAAGGACTGATGCTGAAGCTGAAACTCCGATATTTGGCCACCTTATGTGAAGAACTGACTCACTGGAAAAGACCCTGACGCTGGGAAAGATCGGGAGGAGAAGGAGACGACAGAGGATGAGATGGTTGGATGGCATCACCGACTTGATGGACACGAGTATGAGCAAGCTCCAGGAGTTGATGATGGACAGGGAAGCATGGTATGCTTCAGTCCATGGGGTCGCAAAGAGTTGGACATGACTGAGTGACTGAACTGAACTGATCCCAGTAGAGGCTATTTTAAGTTTATAAACCTTATTTTATTACACTTTGCTTTATTATGGGCTTCCTTGGTTGCTCAGATGGTAAAGAATCTGCCTGCAATGCTGGAGACCTGGGTTTGATCCCTGGATTGGGAAGATACCCTGAAGAAGAGCATGGCAACCCAGTCCAGTATTCTTGCCTGGAGAATCCCCATTGACAGAGGAACCTGGGGGGCTACAGTCCATGGGGCCACAAAGAATCGGACACAAATGAGTGACTAAGCACATAATCCTTTTGCTTTATTAGGCTTCCTAGATATTACATTTTCAACAAACTGAAGGTTTGTGGAAACTCTTTTCAAGTAAGTCTATTGGTGCCACTTTTTCCAATAGAATTACATTTTTAACTAAGGTATGTATATTAGCTTTAGTCATAAGGCTATTGGACACTTAACACTAATAGTATAATATAAATAAAACCTTCCTAGGCACTGGGAAAGGAAAAAGTTTTTGTGATTTTCATTATTGCATTAGCCACTTTATTGTGGTAGTCTGAAACTTATCCACAATATCTCCAAGTACCAAATGGCTCAGGTGGTAAAGAATCTGCCTGCAATGCAGGAAACCTGGGTTTGATCCCTGGGTTGGGAAAATCCCCTGGAGAAAGGACTGGCTGATCATTCTAGTATTCTTGCCTGGAGAATTCCATGGACAAAGGAGCCTGGCAGGCTACAGTTCATGGGATGAAAGAGTCGCAACTCAACTGAGTGAATAATAATGATATTAGTGAATAAATCCTAATACTGTATTTTAGTGTATTAATGGCAATACACAAATACACAAATACTGTTTTCTTATCATCATATACTAATCAAAAACAACCCTAATTAATAATATAAAACCTTTTCACCTGGAAATTAACAAAAAGCTATTAAACAACTAATACTACAGATCACAGCAAAAGCACTTTTCTGAAGAAAATCCACAGCATTCAATGTTTAAATACATAAGTTTTGGGAAAAAAAGAAAAGTGATTCAAAATTCCACTCAAAATCTAAAAATAGATTAGAGCAAAACAATAGCACAAGAGATAAACTAATGAAAATAAAAATAAAAAAGGAGAATAAGAAGGCAGAGGGGTAGGTGGATGTGGAGTACATCTCCCTCCATGGATGCATCAGGAATACATCTTCAAACACAGAAGTGCATGCAGAACACCAGCTGACAGTTGACAGGAGTACCTGACCAGTGGAAAAGAATATATAGAATCACACAAAACTTGGTAGGACGAAGAAACTAGGGGGGAAATCAGGAGTGTTAGTAGGACTGGACCTGCCCTCAGCGGGTGGGGAACTGAAGCAGGGGTCCGATCCCCACATCTAGGCAACAGTCTGAGTCAGAGGAGAAACATTTAAGGCTGAGAGTGAAACAGCTGATCTGTGGCAGCCTAAATGGATTGAGAATCAGTCCTTGCTGCAGCCATACATATCCCAGTTAGGGACACAAGTCCCCTAGAAGGCACAGCGGCTGGGAGCTGGAGTTTAGGGATTGTGGAGCAATCCCAGGGCAAGGGCTGCTGTTGACTGTGGAATGACAGATCGAGGAGAAGTGAGGGAGGAGACTGTGGTGGGAAAAGCCTGTGTTGAAAAGCCGGGCAGACATGGAAGCAGAGTGATACTGCTGAGTCAGGTGTAGAGGGGGGAGCCATCACCACAGCCTCTCTCTCCCCACACAGCAGCATCAGCAGCTGAATAACAGAGAGGCTGGCCCATCAAACCTGACATACCGAACTACAGAGTAGGACCCCACCAAGGGTGCTCCTTTAAGTGACTGATGCACCGAACTACAGAATAAGACCCCGGCGGCGGGGGAGGCAGGGGGGAGCCTCTATGTGCCTGACTCAGGCAACAAAAGAGCAGGACCCCAGGCAAGGGAACCCTTTAAGTGTCTGAACGGGCGGAGCTACGGAGAAAGACTGGCCAAAGAGGCCTTCTGATCACCAGCTACAAGATGCTTGAAAAATGACTCTGATAGGGCCATAACTCCTGTGATGGAGGTAATTCCTGTCCCTGCACATTTGGGGCGACCAGGGTCCCCACAAACCAAGCAACTGTACCACCTTCATACAAAACCCTCACTAGGGCAGAGCTGCCACAGGCAAAAAAGTCTTGCATCTATGCAGGCAGGTTCGCTTGGGTCGGGTCCAACTCTTTGCAACCCTGTGGACTGTGGCCAGCCAGGCTTCTCAGTTGGCCGGGGCAGCGGTGGGGGAGGGTGGGGGGGATGTTCTCCAGGCAAGAATAATAGAGCATATTGGCTAATACTGGTTGTCATATCCTTCTAGAGCATTATATTTCCTGCCGCCCTCGCCACCAACTCCGCTGCACCACCTCCACACCTGGCCTTCACTGGGGCAAACCCAAGTCCTCCAGGGCAGCCTCAGGAGCAAATCCCTGTGGATGACCAACATGCAGAGGTGGAAATAAAACCACAGTTGAAACCCAGGGGCAGTGTGGGTAAGGAAGATGACCCTAAACCTTCTCACCATCTGTACAAGCTGCAGATTAAATCCGCATGATCAACTAGGCAGATTCTGTGGCTATGGAATATATAAAAGGACACTGAGAGCTCCCACAAAAGAAAATGCACTCGTTCTGATAGCTGTGGACATTGGAGGCAAGAACATACAGGAGTAGGACCAGATTAGTATCTGAGCTGCCCCCACAGCAGGTCCAGAGATCAGCACAGTGTTGGAGCACATCCTAGGGAGGTAACGAGGACTGACTCCCAGCAAGGAAAAGGACTCTGAAAGGAGTGACTCAAGAAAAACATTTATTATTCTTATGTTTTGACTTGTTCTGTAGATTTTTTTCCCCCTTCTTTTTCCTCCTCTGTTGTACTTGTCAATTTTATTGGCACTATGAAATCTAATGAAGCTTTTGAGTTTTTTTTTCTCTCAGTTGCATTTTTTATTGTTGTCATGAACCTCTGCCTCTATGTTGGGCTTTTGCAGTTCTGTGGAGTTTTCCTGTTTTTCTTTTCTCTCTTTTTAAATTTAATTTTTTAAACCTATTATTATTTTTTCTACATCTATTTCTTTGTTTGCTTTTCATACTGTTCTTTTCCCCTTGCAGTTAATCTTTAATGGATATAAATCTTCTTCATCTACCTCTATGTAACTTTGCATATCCTTTCTTTTCTTCCTTTCCTCTCAACATATTTATTAGTCTTATTTTCACTGCTTTATTCCCCACTTGGCATCTTGCTTTAGTTTTGTTTCCCAGTTTCTGCTTCAGTTAGTTTTGTTCTTAACTGGTACATATAATTTTTGGTTTCCTTTGTTTGCTGGGTCAAGCTACTGTACATTATTTTTGTTGCACTGTTTTGATTTTGCTTATGGGTGTATATGTATATGTGTATATTCACTCATACTTTTTATTGTTGTTATAAACCTCTGCCTCGACATTGGCCTTTTGCAGTTCTGTGGAGTTTTCTTTTCTTTCTTTCTTCTTCCTTTTTTTTTCTTTTCTCTTTTAATTTTAATTTTTAATATTTTTAAACCTATTACTATGTTTTCTACATTATTCCTTTGTTTGCTTTTCCTACTGTTCCTTTCCCCTTACAGTTAATTTTTAATGTACACAAATCTTCTTCATCTAACTCTATTTAACTTTGTATATCTAGTCTTTCTTTATCTTTTCTTTTCTTTCCTCTCAACATATTTGTTAGTTTTGTTTTCATTGCTTTATTCTCCACATGGCACCTTGCTTTAGTATTGTTTTCCAGTTCGTGCTTTAGTTAGTTTTGTTCTTAACTGATAAATATAATTTTTTATTTCCTTTGTTCGCCAGGTCAATCTACTGTACTTTATTTTTGTTGGACTATTTTGATTTTGCTGATGAGTGTATATGTGCGTGTGTATATTCCATTATTTTAATTATTATTTGCCTGATTTTGTACCTGCCATTTGTCTCAGGTTCACCTTTGGCTTCTCGTTTTTGGGTACTTGTTTTAATATCACTTAATGCCATAACAAACGACTTGTGGAATCATCATTCCTGAAGATAGATCAAGCCCTGAGCCTTTGTAGTGGAGCACTGACTCCAAGACCCTAGACTACCAGAGAACTAACCCTAGGGAGTATCAAATAGTGAGAACTCACACGAAGGAAACCACTTGAGTACAAGACCAGGCATCACCTAACCCTCATCTAAACAACAAAGCAAGATCCTCTATGACCCACCTCCTAGAGTAACAGAAATGAAAACAAAAGTAAACAAGTGGGACCTGATTAAACTTAAAAGCTTTCGCACAGCAAAGGAAACTATAAGCAAGGTGGAAGCACAAGCCTCAGAATGGGAGAAAATAATAGCAAATGAAACAACTGACAAAGGATTAATTTCCAAATATATAAGCAGTTCATACAACTCAGTACCAGAAAAACAAACAACCCAATCAAAAAGTGAGAAAAAGATCTAAACAGACATTTCTTGAAAGATGTACAGATGGCTAACAAACACAAGAAAAAATGCTCAACATCACTCATTATTAGAGAAATGCAAATCAAAACTACAAGGAGATATCACCTCACACCAGTTAGAATGGCCCTCATCAAAAAGTCTACAAACAATAAATGCTGGAGAGGGTATGGGGAAAAGGGAACACTCTTGCACTATTGGTGGGAATACAAATTGATACAGCCACTATGGAAGACGGTATGGAGATTCCTTAAAAAAACTAGGAATAAAACCACCATATGACCCAGCAATCCCACTCCTAGGCATATACCCCGAGGAAACCAAAATTGAAGAAGACACATGTATCCCACTGTCCATTGCAGGACTATTTACAATGGCTAGAACATGGAAGCACCCTAGATGTCCATGGCAAGATGAATGAATAAAGAAGTTGTGGTACATATACACAATGGAATATTACTCAGCCATAAAAACAAACACATTTGAGTCAGTTCTGATGAGATAAATGAACTTAGAACCTATTTTACAGAGTGAAGTAAGTCAGAAAGAGAAAGATAAATATCATATTCTAATGCATATGTACGGAATCTAGAAAAATGGTACCAAAGAATTTATTTACAGGGCAGCAATGGAGAAACAGACATAGAGAATGGACTTATGAGCATGGGGAGAGCAAAGGAGAGGGTGAGATGTATGGAAAGAGTAACATGGAAACTTACATTACCATATGTAAAATAGATAGCCAACATGAATTTGCTGTATGGCTCAAGAAACTCAAACAGGGGCTCTGTATCAACCTAGAGGGGTGGGATGGGGAGGGAGATGGGAGGAAGGTTCAAAAGAGAGGGGATATATGTATACCTATGGCTGATTTATGTTGAGGTTTGACAGAAAACAATAAAATTCTGTAAAACAATTATCCTTCAACAAAAAATAAATTAATTAAAACATAGAAAAACTACAAAACTTATCAAGCAGCTGATTCTTGTTAAAAAAAAAAAGAAAGAAAACAAAAAATAGAGAGCCCAGAAATAAACCCACACATGTAAGATCAAGTAATTTATGACAAGATGCAAGAATATTCAATGGGAAAAGGACAGTCACAATAAATGGTATCGGGTAAACTGGACAGCCACTTGCAAAAGAATGAAACTAGACCACCATCTTACATCATATAAAAAAAAATCAACTCAATATGGCTTAATGACTTGAATGTAGGACCTGAAACCATAAAACTTCTAGAAGAAAGCATAGGTGGTAAGCTTCATGACATCAGTCTTGATGATTTTTTTAATCTGACTCCAAAACCAAAATCAACAAAAGCATAAATGGACAACTGGGATAATAACACACTAAAAAGATTCTGCCCAGCAAAGGAAATTTCCATCAACAAAATGAAAGCAACCTACTGAATTGGGAGAAAATATCTGCAAATCATACATTTGATAAGGAGTTAATACCCAAAATACATAGAAAAGTCATACTACACAATAGGAAAAAAGTGGCAGAGGGTGTGAATAAACTTTTTTTTTCCCCAAAAAAAGCCACACAGATGGCCAACAGGTTCATGAAAAGGTGCTCAACCTTACTAGTCATCAGGGAAATGCAAATCAAAACCACCTTTAACATATCACCTCACACCATCATAAAATGGCTACTATCAAAGGAACAAGAAATAATTTGCTGAAGATGTGAATTAAAGGGAATGTGAATTAAAGGGATGTGTGCTGTTGGTGGAATATAACTTACTGCAGAAACTATGAAAAACAGGGTGAAAGCTCCTCAAAATATTAATAATAGAACTTCTAGATGACCCAGCATTTCTACTTCTGGAGATTTATCCAAATAAAATGAAAGCACTAGTTCAAAAAGATATATGTACCCCGTGTTTACTGCCACATCATTTATAAAACATTTACAAAGATAAATAATCTAATTGTCCATCAATGGAAACATGGATAAAGATGTGGTATTAATACATATACACACAGAAAACCAGCCATAAAATAGAATGAAATCCTGCCATTTATGACAAACATAGATGGACCTTGATGGGATTATGCTAAGTGAAATGAATTAGAATAACACAAATACTGTATGTTATTACTTATATGTAGACTCTAAAAAACTAAACAGAGAATGAAAACAACCTCAAAGATACAGAGAATATATCAGTGGTTGACAGAGTGTTATCTGTATCTGGAGTGGCACGGAGGGGAGGGGGCCAGGGTGTATGTTTATAATTAAAAAGAACACTGAGCATCAACAATGACCTGTTTATTAACAAAATGTACTTGCACTTTTAGAAAAGCAATAAAAGGTAAATAAGCCAAAGTCGAAGTACCAAAAAATAACATATTAAAGATATTTTTGGAATACTATGAATATACTGGAAAAATTGCTCAGCATTTGGTTGTTTCACCATCTTTTTTCTTTTTAAATCAAATGTGTCTAGAATAATCCTGTCATATAAATGAAAGCATTAATTGAAGTTAATATGCAAATTATGGTGCCTGTGTGGGATGCCATTTCATTAATTTCAATTGACTAACATAATTGTGTTCTCTAAATATGAGTTTTGCAAATGCTATCCATAGGGAATGCAATATATGGTGAATATTATTTTATTAGCATAAAATTCAACAATAGCTTAGTCAAAAGGAAAAAATAGTAATCTGAGATTTTAGTCACAAAATAATTTACATGCATATTTATAGATATATATTATTTGAGCTAATTGTAACAGTTTTTTTAAAGAATTATTTTTTTACTTTTAAAGTAACACCAGTTAATGGTAGGAACTTTCAAAGATTCAGGAATGCAAAATAGGACCATTAAAAAAATCTATTATCTTTAAATTATAAATAGTAATTCTTAACATTTTGGTATACTTTACTTCTGTATCTTGTATGGAAATAGATACACTTTTAAGAAAATACAAATATCAAAGAAAGGACAATAAATATAATTCTTATTCTACTTTTTCATTTAATATTATCAATAATTTACCATAATTTATTTTACCAGTGAATAAATTCCAACATCATTTTAAACAAATACACACTGTGTTACGCATTTGTACCGACCAAAATATTTTTAACCATTCTATGATTTTTTGGTGTTTATGTGTTTGTTTTAATATTTTAGTATTATGAACCCTTCTGTAATAAAACACTTCATGTAATGACTTGTCTAGCTCTCCGATTACTTCCTTAGAAAAAATTCCTTGAGGTGGAATTACTGGATCAAAGGCTGTTAATCTTAATGCATATTATCTAATCCCTTCTATAAAGACAAAGAATCTTACATCCCCACTACAAGGAGATAATTTCTATTCCCTTGAACCCCTGCTCATACTAGATATTATTGTTCAGCACTGTCAATGTGGTAGGTCAAAACAGCATATCACAGTTGATTCATTTGCATTTCTTTAATATAAAGGTTGAACTCCTTGTAAAATTTTACTGTAGTAATAATCTACTGGAATTTGAATTTAAACTATAATGCAGTTTTGCCTATAACTGAATTGTGAGCAACAACTGCTATTTATAATTTATTACTGCTTGAAGTCACATACAGTATGACGTGCTGTGCTTAAATTATGTACAGTACTGGTTTTTAAAGTTATATTTCATAAAATCTCCCAAAGCAAATCAGAGTAAATGTCTTATCTCCTCACTTCTTTGATTCAGGTTTATACAGATATGAAGAAAATTACACCTAAAGAGTTTTTCACATATTAGGTATTTTAAAAGTAATTAGTCCATCATCAGGCTTTCCTTGTGGCTCAACTGGTAAAGAATCCACCTGAAATGCGGGAGACCTGGGTTTGATCCCTGGGTTGGGAAGATCCCCTGGAGAATGTACTGGCTACCCACTCCAGTATTCTGGTCAGGAGAATTCCATGGACCGTACAGTCTACATGGTCGCAAAGAGTCAGACATGACTGAGCAGCTTTCATGGTCCATCATCACCCCTCAATTAAGAATATGAATTACCCATATTTAATAGTGAGACTATAAAAAAGAGTGCTTAGCCAACAACTGTTAAATTTAATGAAAGTTTTTTAAATTTTTCAAAACCACAGAAAATATTTTAATGAAGACCAAAGGTAAGTAATAAAACAGCTCTTCATCTTAGACAAAGTCACGATAGTTCCAAAACTGTAAAACGTAATCTCCCTCCAGAAAGAAAGGTTCCAAGATGGTTCAGTTTTCCATTGTCTTCTCTACTGCCAAATAAAGAAATTCTCATTTAATCTCCAATAATATCCCTGTTTCATGAATATGAAATAGCAGAAGTCAAAGGGCAAAGCGTAAAGGGAAACAGAAATAAAGAAGCCACATGACGCCATCTCTCCAAGCTTGATTCCACTTCCATCAATACAGGAGGCTAATCAAGGGCTCCAGCACTGTATGCAACTATGATTTTGTGGCAAACACTCCCAACTTACTTTTTTCTTTTTAAGAGAAAGAATATTCACTTCATGAGAGTCATTTTCTTTATCATAGTCACAGATATCAAACAGAAAAAACTAGATTTACGAAGATGTATAAGACATAACAACCTTGTAAACTTTCACTGGTCTCAGTACCGGGGTGGGGGGGAACTATCAAAGAAATTTAGGGGGGAAATTGTGTATTGGATATCAAAATGACGTCAAAAATTACTGTTAATTTTCATAGATATGAAAAGGTAGTCATTGTTTTATATAGGAGAATGGCTTCACCCTTTCCTGTAAGTATGAATATGTTAAGTATTGGTCTTCAAATGTCTAGTCCCAAATTGCTCTATTGAAAACCAAGATTAGTTCGGAAGAGTAACATTAATAATAGAGTGGTGAAAATGAGAAAAATCATTACCTTGTGTATGTGGGGAGAGGACTAGTATAAATGTTTAAATTAGTTAATATTAACTCTAAATAACATGATCATCGCATCCAGTCCCATCACTTCACAGCAAATAGATGGTGAAACAATGGAAACAGTGGCAGACTTTATTTCTGGGGGCTCCAAAATCACTGCAGATGGTGACTGCAGCCATGAAATTAAAAGACACTTGCTCCTTGGAAGAAAAGCTATGATGAACCTAGACAGCGTATTAAGAAGCAGAGACATTACTTTGCCAACAAAGGTCCATCTAGTCAAAGCTATGGTTTTTCCAGTAGTCATGTATGGATGTGAGAGTTGGACCATAAAGAAAGCTGAGCACTGAAGAATAGATGCTTTTGAACTGTGGTGTTGGAGAAGACTCTTGAGAGTCCCTTGGACAGCAAGGAGATCAAACCAGTCAATCCTGGAGGAAATCAATCCTGAATATTGACTGGAAGGACTGATGCTGAAGCTGAAGCTCCAATACTTTGGCCACCTGATGCAAAGAACTGACTCATTGGAAAAGACCCTGATGCTGGGAAAGATTGAAGGTGGGAGGAGTAGGGGGCGCCAGAGTATGATGGTTGGATAGCATCACCGATTCAATGGACATGAGTTTGAACAAGCTCTGGGAAAATGGAAGGACATGGAAGTCTGGCGTGCTGATGTCCATGGTGTCCCAAAGAGTCGGAGATGACTTAGCAACTGAACAACAACAAAAAACTCTAAATATCAAGGTCAAAATAATATTAAATTATAAATAGACATTTACAGATAATTGTCTTATCAAGGAAAATGACTTAGAAAAATTTTAAAAGGTGATCTCCATACTTTTATTGTTAATTTGCTATTCTTTAATCCTCCTTAATCATCTGGCTAATCAGGTAAGCATTCTGGGTTCACTATAACATTACAGCTTAAAATTTACCTTTCTGCAATGTATTTCCTATCCCATATAAAACTTATTATGGACATGATCTAAAATTATCTATTCCAAACCTCATATTCCAACAGGTGAATAAACAAAAGCTAAACAAATACGGGAGAACATAGCTCATCAATGTACTGTTTCTGAATAAAAGAGTAAAATCTTAAACTATTTTCAGAGGTAAGTTAGAAGCTAGAAAGCAGTCCTACAGTATCTTGATAACTTAAATGCTATCATAAAATCCTCTGGTTTACACAAGATAAATGCAGAGGTAGAAGGAGAGAACCACAAATTGCCTGATGTCTGAAATGGAAGTAGAAACACAAAGAGTGTGTAATATGAAAAATTCTGAACTCTCCAGGTGTCTATATATGAAAAACCTCCTGATCTCAGTGTGAAGAGGGATTTAACTGCATACATGATCACCTGTTTGGAGAGGAGAGGTAAATATAGTAATATATACTATATGGATAAATATAGGAATAAAGCACTATGAAGCCCAAGAACTGCTCACATTTTTCCCATCTTTTCATTGCTGAGCTGTAGAATATAAAAGATAACTGTGGTAGCCACTTCATGACCTCTCAGTCATATCAGAACTAATGAAAGTACAATGATCCAATCTTACTCAGGAAACATGTATTAGTTTTAAAAAGAGCACCAATGATAGCTCTCTCAGATTATTCTCCTATAAGTTCTTAAAAGTTAGTTTGAAAACTGTCAATACAGCTGGGGTTCTTTTCAATTCAGCTGCAGGTTACAAAGAAATATTAAAGATACTTTAAAAATTGATGTAATATTGGAAAATTTTAAACTATATTATACCAATTATGACATGGTACAATGAAAACCATGACAGCTAAAAATGAAAAGAAGCCCACAAATGATAATTAGAAATGCATTTACAAGATTACTCAGTTTTCCCCAGTAGGAAAAGTATTGTCCTTTCTTGCTTCATTATTGGCAGAAAGCTTATTTCAGAGGCCACAGATTCTTAAAGCATTACAAAGTGTAAATGATACAAAAAATTTGGCCATCAGAATAAGTAATGCTTCAGATTTACAAGCCCCAGTGAAGCAAGATTTAGCTATATTAATTAGGGGTGTGTTACGTCTTAGAGTAGGTAACAGATGGATACCGTGCAGAATAAATGTGCACACCAATGGGTGAGATGTTCATAATGCTGAAGGGCAAGAGAGAGATGCATAGCTTGGGAAGTGATGTGGATAATTACTTGTCATTAAACAGCAGAGTAATTGCTTCAGCATATTCCCACGTAACTATTCCACATGAAATCTCAACATGTCCTTGGACTTGCTAAACATACATAGTTGTCTCAGATAATTTTAGCAAAAAGAATCAGCAGTGAATGATGCATCACACTTCAAAAGAAAATCATTGTTTTATTATTTAGCCTCACAAAACACTTTAGGGACTCTAAACATTAATAACAGAGAGATAAAAAGCCATTGATTTTTATATTAGTAAGACCTTGGTAAGACCTCAGAACCCACTTTTTTCTAACCTGCTCAGACTACATGCCTGATTAAACTTATCATATATAAATTTAATTATTTAAAACATCTTCTCTTCTTTTGGAAAACTGTCATATATTCAACATTTGAATTTCATAAGCAAAATTTTAAAAATCTAAGTTGCTACAGGAGGTTGTCTGAAATCAATGGATACAAAAGATTCTGGATAGCCAAAACAAAGGGAATGGTGTAAATCTTAAAGTCTCAACATACCCTAGAAAAAGTAAACAAAAACAAAAAATCAGGAGGAACAAATTAAATCATAGAAACTCATGACTCACCATAGCTGGAAAACAGAAATTTGTCAACTTTAAATTACTTGTAAGTATAAATGTAAACATTAACTTAGAGCATGCTCTCACTGGCACTCTTGCCACTAGCTGTCACCGAGACCAAGAGTAGTTCAAGAGAATTTATAGAGAAAGAAGAGGGGACTAATGGCAGACCTGAATGTGATTTACAACCACTTCTAGAAAGCCAATCCAATATGTAAAAAATGTGAAAAGTCAACAGTTCGATATGAGCACTGACATAGAGAAGGGACTGTAAAAGATACATTGGAGATGACAAGGCAATCTCAGCAAGCTTTCATGTTGGAGAGAGAAGAGAGTTTCTTTGGAAACTATACACAGAGAAGTAAAGAAACAAAAGGAAATATTTAGCATGCTATAAGACAAAAGAAAATTTAAAAATCAAAGGACACATGACTATTTTTAAACCATGCCATCCAGTAAAGAAGCAATACTTTGCCTGCAGTGATAGAATAGAGTGCACTTCAACTAGGAACATCATAACCACCCCAACACACTGGAAAAACAAACAGACAACAACAAAAAACTCCTATAAAAATACAATTGAGAATGATAACCCAAACAATTCATCTGATGAAAATTCTATTCCACTCCCCCAAATTTTCAAAACAAAGGGAAACTGTAATGTAACACTCAAAGGTTAAATACCCTCAAACTAACATTAGGTAGATGAAAAATAAGTTTAAAACTAAGAGAAAATGCATGATCAGAAAAATAAATAAAAATTGACTGAACTCAGAAAAAAATAGAATGATAATCATACCATGGTGGACACTAAATTACAAAATACTAAACAAAAAGATTTCAGTGAAAATATAATAGTACAAAAATAACAGAGAAACAACTAAGTGAATAAAATGAAATTGACACAAAAATACAGAGGGTCACAGACAAAGTGGCTGAAATAGAAGACAGACAAAAGGAGATTCAAGTTACATAGAAATCAAATTTCTAAAGAATATTTTAATGGAATAGAAATAAAATTTGAAATTCTACTTAAATAAGGTATTCATTATGAAAGACCTAAATCTATACACTGAAAAGGACCACTTGGCATCAAGGAAAAAAGACTTTCAATGATCATCTCCTAGTAAAACTAGTACATATTAAAAGGAAAAAATTCTCAGGGTATCCAGGCCAAAAAAAAAAAAAATTAATTAATAATGTACAAAGAAAAGAGAATTAAACTAGCAAAGTTTATCAAATACAAAACTCAAAGCAAAGTACTGACGGCATTTTCACAAAATTCCAGGAAATAAAGTTGAACCTAAAGATTTACATCCAGCTAATCTACCTTTGAGTATCAAACCTACAGAAAAAACTGTTTTAAACATGTAATAGCTCAAGGAATTCCATGTCCATAAGGCCTTGAGAAATCTATTAGAAGATGAACTTCACCCAACTAAGCAATTATGGGGGAAGTTAAGTCAAAAGGTAACAGTGTGCATTTACATATTTATTTGTAGACATAAGACACAAGACAGGTTAAACACAGGAAATAATACGCTACATGATATACTGCTGCTGCTAAGTCACTTGAGTCATGTCCGACTCTGTGCGACCCCATAGAAGGCAGCCCACCAGGCTCGTTTGTCTCTGGGATTCTCCAGGCAAGAACACTGGAGTGGGTTGCCATTTCCTTCTCCAGTGCATGAAAGTGAAAAGTGAAAGTGAAGTCGCTCAGTCGTGTCTGACTCTTCGAGACCCCATGGGCTGCAGCCTACCAGGCTCCTCCGTCCATGGGGTTTCCCAGGCAAGAGTACCGGAGTGGGGTGCCATATACACAATATATTATATACTGAATGTTCTCACAAAGTAGAAAGAATGCTGATAAATCAATGGGATAAGAAGGAAAGGGAAAGAATAAAGTAGAATAAGCTTGTTGCATAGGAAACAGGTAGGTATACCACTAAAAGCTGACAAACCAGACATGAAAGAGTTAAAATTTTAATTTGGGAATAAAGGCAAAATTACAAATGTGACTACTTAAACAAAAATAAAGAACTCAGAGATGCCAAAGGCATAACTAGAGCAAAACCAGTAGGAGCCTTTAACATATTATTGATAGATGAGGTAGACTAAAAATTGAAAAGATTTTTAACCCTGAAAATATAATTAGTAATAAAGATTCTATGTATATTAAATTTTACATTTTGAAAATGGAAAATAAACCTTTCTCTATATGAAACATCACAAAATGAATCATGTATTAGGTCACAAGGAAAGTATCAGTAAGTTCTATAAAATAGATATAAATACCACTCATTTCAGTGAAACAAAACTAGAAATCATCTAAGCAGATATGTGGCAGGTCTCTTCTAACTGGACATTTTTTTAAAAATTTTTAAAGCAATTTTTGGATAAAAGGGCAAAAACAAACAAAAAACTGTCTTTTAAAAATGATAATGAAAACTCTACATATCAGATATTTTTTCAGGACTGGTCAGAGGAAAACTCACAGCCTTAAACATCCCTTTCAATGAAACTGAAAGTACAAAAACATATGAATTATCTTCAGAGCCAGAAATGGCAGCCCAAGTCTCTAACACTCTCCATCACTCTCTTTTTCTGTTCCAGCTCTGACTCAGTCAGTAAAGGCTTTCCACTTTTAAAGACTCATGTGATATATATGTATTAAAATATCAGCTCATAAAGGTGCTTGAAACAAAATTTTATGTAACATGGTGATTCCTACGTGTACAACTAAAGAAAGACATTGCCCAGCTATGTTGCAGGTTCTCATTGTTCTTTCTATTTGGTCCTGATAAGGCAAAAGAGTTCCTGGGAACTGAACTCCCTGGAGGTATTAATATATGGCCTAGTATCAGAGACACCAGACTACTAGACAGATCTGATTTTTAATACTTCATTTACTTACTCCGTTTTGCTTCATTTTTATTTATTCCATTCCCTCTTTTTCATCATCTCTTAATATACAGAAAAACAGAAGAAAAAAGTAGGTCAGTTTCAGATAAAATAGGCCAGGTTCCAAAACCAAATTTTGAGACACACCTATTCTGTCTCCAGCCACATTCCTCTTGTATTTTTAATCATCCCAACCAGACCTCTGACAAGCAGCTTTCCTTGGCCTTTCACCCTGTGGCAGGAGCAGGTTATCAGCCAACTCCTATGAGTTCAGCAGAGATTCACAGTTACTAATGCTCTTCTGGTATTTAAGCTTTTAACACTGTACAAGAAGTAAGGGAGACAAGAATGGGCTCCTTAGAGAAAAAGGAGAAAACTAGAGCAGCATTTTAGCTTCCCTTACCTTCTCTTTTTAATGGGTATCTTAAATACTTAAAACATTTGATAAAATGATACACATTCTGATACAAGAACAATTTTAAGGGTAAATAAGTATCTAAATTGTGATATAACCCTGGGGAGTTCTAAAAACCCAATGGAAAGAAAGAAAAGGCAAAATGTCTACAGAGTAGAAAAACGCCAAGCTAAATGGCAAATGGACAGGAAGAAAATATTTAGAGCAGATATAACAGATAAAGATTAATATTTATTATATAGAACAACTCAAATAAAAACAGGTAGAGATTATCAATATCAACTAACACAAAAACAAATTTAAAAGCTGTCCATCACAAATAACTTAAGAAATATAAATAAAATCAAGATACTCTTGCCATGAAATTACAAATTGAAGAATTTTATAATATCTGTTACTAGTGAGAATATGGAGGAAAAATCATTCTCTTAAAATGTTGGTGAGAATATAAAATTAAATAACTTTACTGGAGGGCAACACAGCCAATGCCCACCAAAATTAAAGATCTACATACCATTTAATTTCCATATCTAACCTTCTCTTATTCTAAACAATCACACTTGTAAGTTTTCATATAAACCACGGAATAAAGGTCTGGAATGATACGCAGCAAATGGATAATGGTTTCCTATGGGAAAGGAAATGTATGCGAGTAAAAAGAGTCAAGAGGTACTTGTACGATTTAATTCAATATATTCTTACCCAATGTTTGAATTTTTATGTTAAGAATGATTTCATGCATACTTGTATAATTTCCTAAGTTATTTTTTAAAAGACCACAGTAAATTTCAAAATGAAGATAGTGTGTGATTAGAATATAAGATACTTTTAGTTATAATGACACTTTTCAACATATTCTTTAGTCTCAGTGTTTTTATACTTTCCTTTGTACTTTCCTATTTTTGTAATCTATCTTTGATTTTTGTATGGATTCCACAATAATACCTTCCAGTTCAAAAATTCTAACAGTAAATTGTCCAAAAAGTTTATCCTATCTATAATGGTATTTTACTTTTAGTGACAACATTTTTCATTCCCAAAATTTCTAATTAGTTTTTTTTAATACTCACACATTTTTATTTGGTTCCACCTGTCTGACTACATAATTTTCACTCTACTCCAATGAAAGTTATTTTATCACTTATCCTATGGGGAAAAAAAAGGATATTTATTTTAAAATTTTTAACAGATCCATACATTAAACTAATTTTATTAATGTATAAAGCAAATTGACGTTTGTGCAACTGATATAGCTGTCTTTCTCAAAAGTAGATTTCTTCATGTTTTTGTGTCATTTATAGTGGATATGGTAAAGTGGCCCTGCAGATATTAGATCTGATGAGTTAGACCAAATAACTGAGAATGGTGCCAAAAACAGATCAACAAGTATCATAAATGTTTAATTTTCATTGTTCCAATGTTGCTTCAACTCCATTTTTAAATTTTTGTGAAGTTATTTAAAAGCAAGCCAAAACTACTACAATATTGTAAAGTAATTAGCCCCCAACTAAAATAAAAAAAAAAATAAAAATAAAAATAAAATGAAAAAAAAATAAAATAAAATAAAATAAAATAAAATAAAATAAAATAAAAAAAAAAAAAAAAAAAAAGCAAGCCTACATGCTTATTGCTTCCCTTGTGGCTCAGCTGGTAAAGAATCCAACTGCAATGCTGGAGACCTGGGCTCGATCCCTGGGTTGGGAGATCCCCTGGAGAAGAGAAAGGTTACCACTCCAGTATTATTTAAGTTTGGATATTCAGGCTTCAGAAATTCTGCAGTACTTTCTTTACTCAGTTAAGATTTTTATATTAGGATTAAAGTGCTAAATAATGCAACAAGGATCATCAGATGTCAGTCAAGTGAAACAGGTTCTTTTTAAGCAAGGAATCATAAAGAGAAATACAAGATATTAAATAGTTCGTTTTAACTTAGAAATATAAATAAACATTGATTTTTCCATCTTTTGATATTATTTAAAGATACAAAACAACTATTTAGGAATAGCCAATACCCACTCCAGCATTCTTGCCTGGAAAATTCCATAGACAGAGGAGCCTGGCAGGCTATGGGGTCGCAGAGTTGGAATGGACTTAGCCACTGAGCATGAATGCATGAAAAATAAAAGTAATTAGTATAATCATCCTCTATTATTAATTTATTCCTGTTTTCCATACCTCCTAGCACATACTCTGCACTATCTAAATGAAGGTCTTAAATAAACTATTCAGATAGATGGGTAGATAGGTAGATAGGTAGATAGATGGACACAGATAAACAGATGAATGGACATGAATCAACTATTCAGCAGAAAGAACCAATCTGATCTTAAATTAGTCATATCTAGTATGACCTCAGAGAAGACGATGACATCCGACTCCAGTACTCTTGCCTGGAAAATCCCATGGACGGAGGAGCCTGGTAGGCTGCAGTCCACGGGGTCGTGAAGAGTCAGACATGACTGGGCGACTTCACTTTCACTTTTATTCACTGGAGAAGGAAATGGCAGCCCACTCCAGTGTTCTTGCCTGGAGAATCCCAGGGATAGGGGAGCCCATGGGCTGCCGCCTATGGGATCGCACAGAGTCGGACACGACTGAAGCGACTTAGCAGCAGCAGCAGCAGCAGTATGACCTAGTTATGATCAGAGAAATGGCAAATATGATCTCAAATTAGTCAAACCTAGTGTGACCTAGTTATGATCAGAGAAATGGCAAAACCAAGTGGCAAGAAGGTGAGATAGAACAAGGTGAGAAAATGGAAGAAGTCAAGAGCAGAAGCATGGTAAAAGCACCTCATGGAGGAAGCAAGCCCTCAACTAAGGTAGAGGAGAAGGTTTTGCAATCAAATGCACAGTGGCAGAGGTGATGACCTGTGGGCCACAATGACATCAGCTTAGAATAGGAGAGATGTGTGGAAGTTATGCGTGACTAAGAACAGAAGCAAACTGTGCGAGAAAACACATGCTCTTCCTTTTAACCACATCCTTGTTTTGCTATGACTGTAAACATTTTAAATAAAAATATGAGACTAAGAGTTCAACTGTCTAGCCCATCCTCCTCATTCTACCTACAGTAAATTGTTATCAGGCATAACAAAGGGGAGCAGGTATTCCAAATAGTCAATCGCTGGTAAAAAGTTAATACATATAACATGAATCAAAATATAATAAAAACAAAACAGTAAAAGGTGAGTAAGGACATCTTAAATCATCTTTGATAAGTTAGACTCATTTAGGACCTTACAGCACCTATGAAGGAAAGAAAAACTGTTATTAATAATATATATTAAAAGCCAATGGATGTCAGGTATTATAAGGTATGCTTCTGGTTATCACTTAATTTAATGCTTCACTGTGTACTCTTGTGAAGTATTATTACTCTTGTTTTATAAATAAAGAAATTCAAGTTTGTGAAACTGCTTACTCATCAATAAGAGAATTAGCAATAGGTCTGATTCCACAGCCCCATTACTTTGTCATTAGCATTGTGTGTGTTATATGATTTTTAAAAATTAGTAGTTGGCAACAATCTTCCCCCAAAATTCAGCCAATGTGATTGCATTTACCCAGAGTGTCAAGAATATTGTCCCAGAAGTCATGGACCACCTTTTCCTTGATCACAGTGCACTACTAGTAGGTGAGTTCCTCTAGATGTTATTTGTACAAACAATTCTTCCTTCAAACTAAATTACAGCAAAAACACTTACCACAAAGGAAATTGCTAACAAAATCATTATCTACCTCAGTACAAACTAATGCTATTACCTCCAGGAAACAGAAGCAACTGAATTACATAATAGAAATATTAGTTTAAAAGGTCACTGGATGTCAGGATGCATCATTTTACAGAAGCCTCCTGAGACACCATTCATCAGAAATTACAATGCTTGAAACACCAGGTTCAATGCCATGATTCAGCAGATCTCTCTCAACCCTGGTTTATTTAGCACCAGTTATGAAGATCTGGAAGGGGGAGGACAGTTATTCTCTCCCTGAAACATTTCCTTTCACTTGCAAAGAAGAGAGAAAATCAGAGAGGCCTCTCTAAGAAACACTTTATTAAATATACATCTAATACCTTACATAAGTATATAGAGCCTGTACCCAGAAATCAGCTTAAGGAGGAGCAGGCTAAGTTCCAAACCCTGATTTAATAATGAAACTAAGACTCAGTAAAGGGTTTATCCAATCAAATGATGATTGAAAGAACCACAAGTAACGAGGGGTAACAATATTATACTACTGCTCCAGCTAGATAAAAGCCATTTGGTATAACAAAACATGAAACAAAGATATGAAGGTTAGTGATATTTTCATCCTTCTATGTCATTTAAAAACTTCAGCTTTTTCTTCTGGATCCTACACTTGCACAGTAAAGGAATTTGGTGAAAATTGAGTCATTAGCATTTGCAATACATCAAAATACTTTTCTAACTCTACACTTACTGTATGTGAACCTGAAATAGCATTCAATAATCGTATTAAGATAAGGATGCCTATGTTTTAAAATGATTGGTAAGATCTGCGTATACACTCCAAAGTGCTAATTTGGGATTAAAAAGCAATTATACTTGCCAAAGAGCTTACATTGATCACTGATCCTACCACTCTGTATACAGAATACTGTAAACAGCTCGTGTTAAACATAACCAAGAAACACTAGTAGAGGGAAAGAAACAGAAAGAAAAATTTATTAGACGTCAAATGAACTGAAATCTGCTAATTTGTCTTTTTCTGATTTCAATTCCAAGACTCACTTTTTATAAAATACACAGGAAAAATTATTAGTACTAAGGATCAAGTACATTTCTGTTAATTTAATATGTGCCCTAGACATTCAATTTTTTTAAAGTCCTGTTACAGACCTCTTGTACATTAATGTTACTATTGCAAAATAATATATTTATCCACTCAAGTTCTCTCTGTATGAAATTTAAAAGCTGGAACAAAAGAGTATAAAAAACATTATTCTAATTGTTTTTTTAAAAAAATTACATACTATTTACATTTCTTAAATTTTAAAACTGAGTATTTTCTGCCACTATGATTCCTATTTTATCAAAACACAACCCTAATGTTCACCATATTCTAATACATAAAATATAATACAACCACTTTAGAATATTCTTTAGCTATATCTTTGAGAGCTGGACATATATATACCCTATGTCCCAAGCAATTCTATTCTTAGATCAAAAGCCAAGAGACATTCATACATATATATATATATATGTGTGTGTGTGTATATATATATATATGTGTGTGTGTGTGTATATATATATATATATATATGTATATATATATATATATATATATATATATGAGAAAATTTAAGCTGTATCTGTAGTTTCAAAAAAATCAGTAACAACCCAAATATCTATTAACAGTAGAGCTAAAAAACAAATTGTTGAGTAATCTTACAGAGAAACACTTCATAGCAGTAAAAATGAACTTTCCCTACACATAGTGGGGATGAAGTCATCAACATAATGGTGAGTGAAAGAAGTCAGACACAAGAGAGTATGTATTACATAATTCAATTTACATATACCTTTAAAAACAGGCCAAACTAACCTATGGAGATAATAATCATTTGGGTAAGATAGTGACAGGAGGGGAGCGTGAGGAAGATGAGGTTCTCTGCCTTCATCTGTGTGGTGGTTACCTGGCAACCACCTTGCAAAAGTTCACCAAGCAGTACTCTTACAACGCATAATCATTTCTGCTTGCCTGTTATAATACTTCGACTTAAGATCATCACTTCAAACATTAATCATACATTAGAATTTTCCTAAGACTGCATCCTGGAGTAATGAATTCATCCTAGCAATAGTTATCAGAGTCATCAGCTTCTAGTCATGACTTTCTACTAACTAATCATGTGATTTTTAATATAATTTAATCCCTCAGTGATAATTCTAATAGTCAAACAGATCTCAGATCTTCTGGAGATTTTTTTTGGAAAGATAGTAAATCATTTTTATTTATTTAACAAATATTTATGTGAGCTTACTGTTGGGTTGACCAAAATGGTTGTTCAGGCTTTTATAGAGATGTATGGGAAAACCTGTATGAACTTTTTGGCTCACACAGTATATATAAGACACTGTTGTAGAAACTTGTTGCTTTTACTCTAGTGGAAAGAAATTAGAAATATGAAGCAAACATGAGAAGGGCAGAAGGAAGACATAATCTGCAATTAGTAATTGGAAAGTATGAGTTCTTAGTTCTCCTTCATGTCCTACTCTTTGAGACCCCACGTACTGTAGTCCGCCAGGCTCCCCTGAATTGGAAAAGTATAGATATACCCACACCAAATGAAATTTTCAATCCAGTATAAACACATCTGAACACTCAGACACAGAAGGGAACCTCGCTCTCAATAACTACTTCACTATGCTGAGAAGTAAATCTTCTCCCAGGGTTAACACTCCAGCATAAATCCTTATGAGTAAGTCTTGATAACATATGAAATATTTAAGCATTTCCTTAAAATCACAGAGGACAGAACTGGAACCAAAGAGGCAGATTTTTCAAAGAAAGAGAGTAGGTCAGTAATTAAGAAGGAACTTTAAACAACCAAAGTATTTTAAAAGGCAGTGTTAAAAGAGAAACTTGACACTGGATTATAAAGAAGCAAGAATTTGTATTTGGGGGTTCAAGCTGGTTTTAGAAAAGGCAGAGGAACCAGAGATCAAATTGCCAACATCTGCTGGATCATCAAAAAAGCAAGAGTGTTCCAGAAAAACATCTATTTCTGCTTTATTGACTATGCCAAAGCCTTTGACTGTGTGGATCACAATAAACTGTGGAAAATTCTGAAAGAGCTGGGAATACCAGACCACCTGACCTGCCTCTTGAGAAACCTGTATGCAGGTCAGGAAGCAACAGTTAGAACTGGACATGGAACAACAGACTGGTTTCAAATAGGAAAAGGAGTACCTCAAGGCTGTATATTGTCACCCTGCTTATTTAACCTATATGCAGAGTACATCATGAGAAACGCTGGGCTGGAAGAAACACAAGCTGGAATCAAGATTGCCTGGGAGAAATATCAATAACCTCAGATATGCAGATGACACCACCCTTATGACAGAAAGTGAAGAAGAACTAAAGAGCCTCTTGATGAAAGTGAGAGAGGAGAGTGAAACAGTTGGCTTAAACCTCAACGTTCAGAAAACTAAGATCATGGCATCTGATCCCATCACTTCATGGGAAATAGATGGGGAAACAGTGGAAACAGTGTCAGACTTTATTTTTTTGGGCTCCAGAATCACTGCTGATGGTGATTGCAGCAATGAAATTAAAAGATGCTTACTCCTTGGAAGGAAAGTTATGACCAACCTAGATAGCATATTTAAAAGCAGAGACATTACTTTGCCAACAAAGGTCCGTCTAGTCAAGGCTATGGTTTTTCCAGAGGTCATGTATGGATGTGAGAGTTGGACGGTGAAGAAAGCTGAGTGCCGAAGAATTGATGCTTTTGAACTGTGGTGTTGGAGAAGACTCTTGAGAGTCCCTTGGACTGCAAGGAGATCCAACCAGTCCATCCTAAAGGAGATCAGTCCTGGGTGTTCATTGGAAGGACTGATGTTGAAGCTGAAACTCCAATACTTTGGCCGCCTCATGCGAAGAGTTGACTCATTGGAAAAGACCCTGATGCTGGGAAGGATTGGGGGCAGGAGGAGAAGGGGACGACAGAGGATGAGATGGTTGGATGGCATCACCGACTCGATGGACATGGGTTTGGGTAGACTCCGGGAGTTGGTTATGGACAGAGAGGCCTGGCGTGCTGCGATTCATGGGGTCACAAAGAGTCGGACATGACTGAGCGACTGAACTGAACTGACCTACAAGACTTCTCTATGATTTAATTCAAAGAATAGAAATTATCAGTTAGGAGCTTTGAAAATATATTAAAATATGACATATTTTAAAATGTTTATTGCATGTAAACAATAAAAGGCATACACAAAATTACATTCATAATAAATTGATATTTAAAGTACTCTATCATAGATCTTAAAATATTATTAGAATTATACAGATATGGTATAACAAAAATTAAATTTTATATTCCTTTTTTACTGAGCATTTTATCTGTAAGTATTTTTAATATGTCAATTTTTACTAATTCTAGCTAGGTTAATAAGAATGTTTATATCAGTAAATATACCATTCTTAAATAGAAATATATATATATATATATATATATATATATAAATTTCTTAAAAGCAACATTATTTCATAAAATCTATTTCAATAACCTTCTAGGACAAAAGTGCAAAACACAAGCAAACTAAAAAAAAAAAAAAAAAAAAAAAAAAAACCTATGTATGGGTATACCAAAATCAAATTGCCTAAAAATTAAAATAACAATAAAACAGCAATGAAACCCATCTGAGGCTGCTCTGTTTCTGCCACTCCCTAGCGGCTGCAAATTATCTTCCATCAGTTAAACCCAATCAAGCTGAAAATCCTTGCAACTGTCTATTATACACACTAGACATTTATAGAATATTACCAACAAATATTTATTGTGTAGCTATAGCTTTTTCTAATCCATTCTCCACACTACAGTTACAATGGTCTTTCTAAAATGATAGTTTTATCAAGTCATGCCCCTTCTGAAAGTCATAAATGCTTTCCCTTCTACCACAGGATCACATATAAGTTCCTTTAAAGGACTCTTTGGGTGACATATCCTGGTTCCTTGTGCAGCCTCACCACTCCCCACTCCACCTGGACTTAGTTTTTCAACCACATGGCTCTAATTTCAGGTTCTCTGAACTTTTTGGATTCTCATCTCTAAACATGAGCTGTCACTTCTGACTAGAACACTATTTCCTGATCTTTCATCCTAACTTCTACTCAGTCTTCAATATTCACTTGCAAGAAGGAAAGATCTTCATGGGGAAGACCTTCTTGGCTCCCCACATACCCAGTCCTTCACCTCTACAGCCATGTCATGGTGGGTTATAGCACTTAGCTGTCTCCCTTCTCCACCATCAGCAAGACAGAGACCATTCTCTGTCACTGCTCTGTGACCAGTGACACCTAGAACATGCATTACCTGTTGCATGAGTGAATGATATAAATGCCAGCTGTTGACATAATATCGGTAGTGGGTTCTTGGAACACTATTCAGAATAAGAATATATTTAACACCCAAATAACTTTCTAGTTTGGGTATTTGCTTAAATTTGAAAGAGTAGAGTAGAAGAGTAGGTGACCATGACCAAATTACTTTACCTCTTCAAGCTTTATCTCCTGCTACTGTAAACTGGGGAACATTCACCATTTCATCCTGCGGTGTAACTATCCACTCATTGATAAAACCAGAAAACCTGCCAGCATCCTTGTTTCCTCTCTCTCTTTCTATTATACCTAATCCAATCCAAAAGTCTGTACCTACCTAAAAAGAGATATTGCAATCTATCCACTGCTGCCTATTTCTTTGTTTCTTTCCTCACCAATAATCCAGCTTTTCTATTGGACTTTCAGGTATATTTTCCCATTCTTGCCACCATCCAAGTTATTTGTCACAGAGCAGTGAGAAAACCTTTATCAAACTATAAATTGAACTGTTGCTCTGCTTAATCTCCCTCAATAATGTCCCACTGCCCTATTAAATAATGTAGCCCTTAATAATATCTCCAAATTCTTCTCATCCAACTATGCCCAAACAAAATTCCAGACATACTGGCCACCTTCCATATCTTGCATCATATCAAGCTTTGTCCTGCCTCAGAGCCTCTGCATATGCTGTTCTCTCTGCCTAGCACACTGTTCCCTTCACATGTTGTAAAGCTGGTTCCTTTACTTCCTTCAGCTTCAATGTTATTTCTCTTCAGAGACATTTTCCTTGAACATGGTATCCAAATTGTTCCTTCAGCTCGCATTCCTGTTATTCTCTGTTATCATGCTTTCCTTCTTTGTATTCAGCACATTCTCATCTACAGAGGCATGCCTTGGTACACAGCAAATGATTATTTCCTTTAGATGTTTTAAGGAAAAAAGAAAAGAAGGAAAGCTGTACATGGGCAGAACATATGCAGTCTATTTTGATGCAAGCACAGGTTCCCTGTTTTCTCTAAAATTCACCTTCAGTCCAACATCATCAGTTAAGCTGGATAAATGTCTTCTGTTCTGACTACTACTGTTAGTGCATAAGTTACCTGAGATAAGGCAAGGATTGATACAATTGATATAAGTAGATAGCTGTTACCTCAGAAAGGATGAGATATGATCATGGGGAAATGGAAAATAAAATGTTTGACATTTTTGATAGGAGAAACAAATCCAGAAAGTTCTGAAAATGAAGTGCCACTTAAGGGTGGTGGCATTAGGAAGCCACCTTGTGATAAGGCTTTGGAGGAAAAAAAAAATAAGGCAAAACAACATCTGATGCCGGGAGCCAGCTCACGAGATCCCACCCATGACAGAGTCATGAGGTAGAGGGCTGATCGAGCACGGCTTCTCAGCCCTCAGGAATTCTCGGAAGGCTGCCTCAGCGCTCACCTTAAAGATGACATTTGTCTTTCTGATGTTTGCTACAATAAACCTCTTCTTATTTTCTGTGACTTAGGCAAAAGGCTTTTCCTGATTCCCTTCTAAAATAGATCAATCTGAAATCTCAATCGACAAGGCCCCTGAACGGTAGCAGCCTAAATAAAATTATCTGGGATATAAAATATGCTAATCTAAATTCCTCTTGCTAGCATATTGGTTTGTTTAATAATGTACCTGTGCCTTTGGAGCTAATGTGCTTGACTGCCCCTTAACAACAGAACAGCATTGAGAGCCTCCACACAGAAAGCCCCAATGGGCACAGAGCCCTTTGTAGGAAAGAAAAGCTTGTTAGAAAATGTAAGAAATGTTGCTTTATAAAACTGTAACTTGGTCTATACTTACTCATTATGCCTTTTCTACTCTTAACGTATTTAGCCTATATAATGAAAACATAATAGTTAGAGATTTGTATAAATAAAAGTTTAGTTTTAATACAAATAATAAGACAATTGTTAATTCAGCTGGTGATTTTGCTAAGAACTGACCTTTGTGCTACATTGTTTCAGCTTGCTGTACTATGACTTTATGGGACTACATTCTTTTCTGTTAGGCTCAAGGCATAAGGTAGATTACAGAAGAACAGGTTTTACCTTGAAACACTGAGTTTATGAATTCTTTCTTTGTCATAATCTGCCGTGCCTGTATTCTTTAAAAAATGTAACCCTGGTATTTTCTGTGCCTGATGCAGAAGTGTCCTGGCTGATCAACCCTTATCAATAAAAGAGTCACAAGATGTTAGCAGGCCTCCAGGCGAGAAGATGATGTAAACAATTTTAAACCTTTTATAACTTAGAAGCACAAACAGTGTTCTGGTTCCGATATGGATCAAAAACTGCTGATCCATCAAGCTGATCTGGCATGACTCTATACTTTACATTTGTTTCTATGTACCACTAAAAATATAAAAGCTGTCTTAAAAACAATAAAGTCAGAAGACACTTGGAAACACCACGACTCGCTGTGTCTTCTCATTCTCGCCGACGCCGTCCATCCTGAGAGAACCCTGACCTGCTGGAGCTGGACTCCGGCAATCTGAGTCTCAGAAACACGTGACTATAAACAGGAATAATACTGATGGGGATAGAGGAGCAAAGATAAACCCTGATTATTTCACATTTCACATATGGTTTTTTTCCTAGAATTTTCCCTGTACAGAAATATTCAGCATGAAAATTGGAAATTTCATACAGGATGACCTAGAATGTAATCCAAATTTTATGAGTCAACCAATTCTTTTATAACTTCTAGGCCAGTCTAATATTGCTGAATGTGTAATATTACTAATGTGAGGTCGGATAAAAATGCCAAGTAGATCTACTCAAAGGAAAATGTTTCCACTGTGCTTCATGAGTGCTGGATGCACTCAGGTTCATTTTACATTGGTCACCTGAGGTATAATTTGCTCCCACCACTCAGCAATAAGCAGCTGTTTGCAATAAGCTCCATGTCACAGACGACGTTAGACCATCTCCTGGGGTTTACAGGATGTTGATTCCTAAAGGCCAGATTTAACACTTCAGGGGAATATACAAGCCAGCAAGCAACTACAGAAGGAGAAGTAATACATGGTGTTTGATTATTTGACGACTGCAACTTATTATGGGATCGGTTACCACAGAAACTATGATCTGTAAATGGCCCTGATGGGAAATGCTGAAAAATAGTATGTTGTGCAAAAACTGAATTGACTCACAGAACAGGGGGATTACCTGGTGGCAGTTCTGGGTAATAGTTATCAGGTCTGAATGTCTAGTCAAAGCACTAATGTCCCATTTGACAACCCTAGCCTCCACTGGAACACCTGCTATATCGGGTAGATTTTTTTTTAAGGCAGCTCTGTTATAGAATTCTTTATATTAACTGAAAATCTACCTCAACTATTTACACCCATTCAATATAAATAATCTATAATCCTTAGAACCAATAGAATAAATCAAAATTGTCTTCTACATTCCTACAAACATTTGGAGAAAGCTATTATTGGGTTGGCCAAAAGGCCATCTGCAACATCTTATGGAAAAACCTGAATGAACTTTTTGAACAGCTCAGTGCATACGCTCATTTTCCTTATCTTCAGATTAAACTTCGGTAGCTTATTCAACTGTAACCTTGACTGTAGGGCATGGTGTTGAGTCACTTTAATGATTCAACCACTATCTTCTCAGTATGTTGCTATCATTATATCTCAACAATCAAAACCAAGTGCACTAACCTAACATTGAAAGCCAACATATGTGCTAAGTGTTTTGCATGTCTTATGCCATCAAATCCTAATAAGGGAAGAATTATAAGCACCATCTTAGAATGAAGATATTGAGGACTACAGAAATAGAAATCCCTATTAGAGGCTGTATAGTTAGAAACAAGTACAGAAACTGAATAAATGGCTGACTGCAAAGTCTGACCCCTGTCCGAGACTACTTATAAGCTTCTGGCAAGATTTAAGCAGAAGAGAGGGGAAAGGGAGGTAAGAGAAGTTTCTGAACATCTGTTAAATCCTAATTATGTTATTTTCTATATAAACTGACTTGAGCCACCTATGTGTTCAGTGTACAACTCTTCTCCAAGTAACTGGGGTAAAAAAAATAAAGGGCTAAACCAGGCAAAGTTGAGGATGGAGTTGTCCAATATCTCAGGAAGAAGTCTTAACTTACCCTAGTTACAAGGCCACTGGGTATTTTAAGTGACAGAATTATACATTTACCAAAGTAACTTTATATTTAACTCTAATGATTGATACGTGTGAATGGATAGAAAGAAAGCTACACTGGAGGCTAAGAGCAGTGAAGTAACTCTCTCAACAGTCCAAATGAACAAAAGTCTAAACTAGATAGCATCACAGGGAGTTGGAACAAGGTATATGAGTTCAAAACATGACAACCTACAGGATGGGAGAAAAATTTGCAAAAGATATAGCCAGTAACGGACTAATATTCAAAATAAACAGCTCATACAATTCAACATTAAAAAAAATTGATTAGAGAAAGGGCAGAAGAACTGAATAGACATTTTTCCAAAGAGAAAATGCAGATAGCCAATAGGTCCATGAAAAAAACGCTCAACATCACTAATCAGAGAAATGTGAATCAAAATCATAATGAAATATCATCTCACATCTGTCAGAATAAAAGTGAAAAGTGTTGGTCACTCAGTCATGTCCAGCTCTTTGCGACCCCATGTACTATACAATCTGTCAGACTTCTTTGTGCATGGAATTCTCCAGGCAAGAATACTGGAGTAGATAGCCACTCCCTTCTCAAAGGGATCTTCCCAATCCACGGATCAAAATTCCCAATTTCAGGGAGATTCTTTACCATCTGAGCCACCAGGTAACCTGTCAGAATGGTCACCACGAAAAAGGACACAAATAAATGTTTGTGAGGCAGGAGAAAAGAGATTCCTCTTATACTGTTGGTGGGAATGAAAACTGGTGCAGCACGATCGAAAGCATTATGGAGGTTGCTCAAAAAATCTAAAGATAGGAATACTGTATTAACCAGCAATTCCACTCCTGGGCACATATCTGAAGAAAATGAAAACATTAGTTTAAAAACAGACATGCACTACAATGTTCATAGCAGAATTTTTTATAATAGCCAAGGCATGGAAGCAACTTAAGTGTCCATCAACAGATGAACGAATAAAGAAAACATGGTGTGTATGTATATATATATATATATATATACACACCACAGAGTATCACTCAGCCATTTAAAAAAAAATGAAATTCTGCCATTTCCAATACCATTGATGAACCTGAAGGGTATCATGCTTACTGAAATAAGGCAGAGAAATACAAATACTCTATGCTATCACTTGTATGTGGAATCTACAAAATAAAACAAGTGAATGAATAACAGAAACAGACTCATAAATACAGAGAACAAACCAGTGGTAGGGAGAGGTAAAGCAGAAGTGGCAAGGTAGTAGTTTGTGTCTCTTAATCCTCTACCCTTAAAATAAAAGTGCTACAAGAATGTATTCTACAGCACAGGGAATATAGCCAATATTTTATTAAAAAATTATAAATGGAACCTAACCTATAAAAATATAGAATCATTATGCTGCACATCTGAAACTAATATTGTAAATCAACTGTACTTCAAATATTTTTAATGTATAGAAACAGAGGTAGATATGTTTATAGTAAGAAACTGAGGAAGTTTTATTTTTCCAGTTTCATATATTATAATAATCTGAGGTCAATTCCATGGGAGCAGAGGGTGGTGGGGGGAGTAGGAAGTTGAACTTGAGCAAGGCAGCAAAGCTTTAGAATAATATTTGAAGGGAATGGAGTGAGAACAACAAGGGAAAGGCATTCCTATGATAAACTTAACTTTCTGAGCCCAGTTCATTTGTTGCCTGTGATATCCCCCCACTACTTTCTTCTCATAAACAGAACTTTTCTCTCATACAACATCTGATCTAAAAATCCTATTAAAGCATTTATTATGATAAAATAGTTGCATGTTTATTTACAAACAAGATCATGTTTCCTTCAATGTTGAATTCCCAGTAATTCTCTAAAACATAGCAGATGCTCTTTTTATGTAAAGAAAGGGAGCCAGTTATTGATTCATCTAATTATCCTGCAGTCCCATACTTCTCCATGTTAGAAGCCAAACATAGTAGATTTTTTCATAAGTAAAATACAGAATATTTATAAAATCTTTTTCTAATAATAGCAAATAGTTCACGTGAATCTGCCCTACAAATAAGGCCATTATGTCCATAGTTGTTTTTTTTTTTCCATATGCCTGAATGGCATCATTAGTAGCATTAACAGAACTAGAATTCTAGACAGTCTTTAGAAACAATGAAATTAGCATTAAACTATGCAGCATCGGCCCTAGGTGTCCTCCTTGTAGAAATTGAGCTTCTGCCAACTACTCACTGGCTGACTTGCCATCTAAGGGTTCTGATATCTGAAAGAAAGGAATATTTATTTTTCTTTCCTTTTTATGTATACATAGCATAAATTCCTAAGGACCTGCCTAGAATGAATTTAAACTAGCAAAGAAATCTTTTCTTCATCAAAAATCCTTTCAACTATTTATTTTCTTCCAAAGTAGACTGATGTGGCATATACTAGTTAATAGTTTATAAGCTTGGTCTTCCATGCTGAACACATCAGAGGCTTTCTCCCCTCACCCCCAAATTCAGTTTTCTTGCAATTTTAGTATTGCACCATAAGGAAAAGAATGATTTTTGAGCTACAGCCACATTATCAAAACAGAGGACCCTCCTAGAGCCCTAATTACCAGAATCAGAACAGCGAATGACTAACTCCATTCTAGTTTTCTCTAATATTTAAGGAAAAAAAAAAAAGATTAACTGCTAATATTGAGAACAATGTTAGGTTACAAATATGAATGAGCACCTATGTTGGGCAGCAGCTATGTGAGGTATTGGGATGGTAACCAAGCTGCAGGAAATGTTATTCCCACCCTCCAGGAGTTGTACCGGCAAGTGGGATAGAAAGTACATGAGAGAACAAAATAGTTTATAAAGAGCTTTGAGCAGGAAGTCAACAAACGCAGCCAGTTAATTGACAACAAGGTGTCTTCCTTTTTAAATTTATTAAGCTAAAGATCAGCTTTTCTCCCTTAACTTTAGTAAAGCAAATACATTTGTCCTGGCTTTCACAGCGCCATATGAGTCTTACACAGGTGACAAAACATTAATAGATAACCCTCTACAACAAGCTTTGACTAACAATGTGTCTAGAAGCGTGGCCACGTGGTGCCAGTGAGGGGAGAAGAGGGGGGACCTTGACTTAAGGAGAGAGAAACGCCAAACTGCCACTCAGGGAAACAGAGGGAGAGGCAGACCAGGGAAATATGTGGGTCTTTCCCCAGGCAAGGCCAGACTCTTACACACTCCCAAATCCAGTCCTGGGCCTCTCCCTCTTCTCTCCACCTATCACACAGAGTGCGCTCCCTGTCCAAATCAAAATGAATGTTCCTTCTTCCCTAATGCAGAAAAGTTTCTGCACCTAATTGCCCTCCAGTGTCATAGTTCTCATCTACTCCATGTGAACTGATGATGTTATTTACTCAAAGATATTTCCTTCGTATCAGGAAATCCTGATACCAATTGTTAAAGTAATAAAATATATTCCATATCAGTAAATTTGCATATATAGATATATTGTTGGACTTACTACTATTTTGTACTTATTGTGCATGCTAAGTTGCTTGAGGCATGTCTGACTCTTTGTGACCCTATGTACTGTAGCTCACTAGGCTCCTCTGTTCTTGGGCTTCTCCAGGCAAGAATACTGGAGTTGGTTGCCATACCCTCCCTCCAGGGGATCTTCCCAACCCAGGAATCAAACCTGTTTCTCTTACATCTCCTACACTGGCAGTCAGGTTCCTTACCACCAGCACCATCTGGGAAGTCATGCACTGTTATTATAAATTATTAGGCAATGAACTCTTTGAGGATAAGGTCATTTTAGTATTCCCAGTGTCCAGAAGTGCATAGCAGATGCTCAATACATTACTAAAAGACAATATTCCTCCCACAATTAGGAGGGTCAAGATTACTAATTATCTGAATTTTACTATATTCTCCATAAGGAATCATACAACAGAAGATTCTATATGAAGTGGCTAGATTAGGAGAGATTTCAGCTTCACATTACCATGAACACTACTCTTTTACTTTCTCTCTGCAGAATATTTTACAGTAAATGGAAACAAAATTTAACACTTCTCCAAAAATAATCCAAAACATGTAACAGTTTATTCACAGTCAATATGAAGATTTTCACCTTTTACACCTTTGATCTATTTTTAATTTTGAGTCTCCACACTAGACTAATTTCCTCACATAAGTAACGGTGACTTACAGCAGAATGATGAACACTGTAATTGTTCAGGATGATGAGATAGGTGAAAAATTGATTGCATTTTCAAATCATTACATTAAATATTATTAGATTAGATGGCCAACTATTACACTGCAGGAGATTAAAGTACAACATAAATTGATAAGGAAATCATAATCTTAAAATTTTCAACAACAATCTGGTATTGATTTTGATATAAAACTAAAAAGCTTTCTTAATACATTTTTTACTCAATTCACTATTGCATGTATGCTGGGGAAAAATGCTATCTTGTATTCTATACCAACCCATTAAGTTAAAATGAATAAGGGTGGCATCTGTTTTTCTTCTACTGCATTGTAGATAACCCCCAGTACAGGAGATAACTAACAATGAGAGCAATTCATAAATCACCAAGATCATTTTGTCAACAAATTCTGCTTCCATTTCTAACCAAAAAGAAAAAAAAAAAACTGTTACTTTTGACATATATAGATTTTAAACGGATACCACAGATAAAAATTGCTAAATGAGTGGCTAGAGCAACATGAGACTGTAAAAATAGTCATTCACTCACTATACTTTATCATTTTATCTAATTATTTCATAACGACATTAAGCTGTAACCTGTCCTTTTGAAATGAGTAAATGAGGACACACTGCTCGTCTCAGTTTCATCCACGTTGTTCCACACATCCAATGAACCTCCCTTTAGGTACGTTCTGACTTGTGTATTTCAAGACAGCTGCTACAGAGTATCTCAAAATATTTCATATGATTTATTAATATAAACCTGAATCTGATTAGGCTGCAGCTTTTCAGTGAAATGACATTCACTTATTTAAACATGGCACTTGACTGGGAATATTTCTTTTCCTGTGTCATTTTTTTTAAGAAGCATTTTTTATCAGGCTGTCTGTCATTAAGACAACAAATGTGTCCATATCACCAAGAGTAAAAGGTATAAATGCAATCAATCAGCTAGTTGTTTGCAATCACAAGCACGAACACCTTAGGCATGACGATGCCTACATGAATTGTAATGCATGGCAGGCTGTGAAAGAAGTGTTTAAAAACAAGACCAAAAAAAGCATATGCACAGTAAGTATAGAGGTGACAAAAATCTAGACATGCAGTCAGAGAAGAAAATGTAGAATAAAGAATTAAAAATACATGGCATAGGGAAATTTAACACTTGATGAATGAGTGACTCAAAAATGCTAGGGTAAGATAGCCTCATATCTGTATCTATAAATGTGTTTACCTTGGGAAAGAAAATTAATAATCCTCTCAATCTTTTTCTTACTCTTATTCTTGAATGAGTTTCAAAGATAGAATAAGAGAAAAGAAAGCTATAGGCTGTTTACACATAAATATCCCCAATGATATCTGTAATATAACTATCCCTTGAATCAGCCACCTATTCAAAAAGTGTTAGGCACTTAATATGGACAGAGTATTAGAGTGAACAATGTACATATATTGTCTCTAATCTTACACATTAAACATTATTCTGATTTTATAGCTAAGGAAAGTGAGACTCAAAATTTGATAAACATACTCAATGTTATTCAGGTACCAGGCAAGTTTCAATCTCTACTTTTACTTTCCAGCCTCCAAATCAGGTACTAGCTCTAATTAGTCTAAGTCAATAATTCTCAAGCATTTTGTATTTAGGAACCCTTAACATTTTAAAATCCCCTGGGCAGAGAACCATGGGGTCTCAAAAGAGTCAGACATGACTTGTGACTAAACAATAAACAACAACATTTTAAGAAGTTCTCCCAAAGCCATTCCTTTATATGGATTGTATCCATGAAGTTATAACATATTAGAAACTAAATTTGACAACCTGGAACTTTTTTTAATTCATTTGAAAGTAATACCACTCATTACATGTGAACACAAATAACATATTTTGTTTAAAATTAACGATATTTTCCCAAAAATAGTTTAAAGAGTGACATTGCTTTACATTTTTTGTGAATCTCAAGAGACAACTGGATTCTCATAACCCTTAATGTTCTGATGTCTCATGTCTTATAGTTTCAGCAAAATTGCCCTGTACACTGATGTGAGAATGAGTTTTTTTAAAAAGGCAAATAAATTCTTAGTATTATTATGCAAATTGTTTTGACCTCATAGACCTCTTCCCCCCAAAAGATTTCAGGGATCCATCAGCATTCTTTCAAATACATTTTGAGAATCCCAGTTTCCAAAGTATATTACTGGGTTGGGAAGATCCCCTGGAAAAGCGAATGGCTACCCACTCCAGTATCTTTACCTGGAGCATGGACAGAGGAGCCTAGTGGGCTACGGTCCATAGGGTCACAAAGTCAGACACGACTGAGTGACCAACACCTTCACACAGTGTAATCTGTTTTAATGTTCCTTTATATTTCAAAGATTTGTATTTAAGCTTAATTAATAGACTTTATGTTATTTTTCTATGAATAGGTCTTTAGATCATCTGAAAATACTGAATTCTGTTAGAAAACCTTACAATTCTTAAAATATCTGTTTCCATGAATATACAGTGATTATCTGAAAAACAAACCCACAAAGACAATAATTAAGCCACATGGGGTTGAACATAGAATTTAGAAAATTGGACACACAAACACACTACACAATTATGCAAAGCCATGTATTAAACAAAGTATAATCAGCTATAAACTAAATAGACCCAGATTCCTTTTTATGATAATTGATTCATTCAACATCTTTATGTTGATATTTGATATCAAATCCAGAATGCTCCCTTTTTAAACAAAGAATTGAAAATTTATATGCCTCTCTCGTGTAGAACTATTTATGAGTAAATTAGTTATCTTTCTACTTTAGCTGGGGTTAAAAATCTTGACTTAAAAAAAAAGAAAAAGATTTGACATTTTAACAGATAACTTATTCGAAAGACTTAAAAAGTATGTATGTACAACCCAGAAGATTACTCTCAACTGGTACAGTACTTCATAAACTATAAACTCATCTCCGTAAGCTCATCTATGCCATGATATTTACCACTAATACTTCAGGAAGATGTGGACACAGACTGGCCCCAAAGTGGTACTTAAGTTTTTTGCTAAGCACACATCTATGTTTTTCTACTTAAAAACTGACAAGATATAAAACACATTTAAAATTTTTAAATACTATGCAGAAACAATCCCTTTGAGGCAGTAATGCTAGATGATGGTACTTAAACAAAGAATTCTTTTTTTTTTTTCCCAACAGTAACAATTTTCTTTAGATTCATTTACAAAACCTCACCACACAGCATGAAGCATAATTTTCTGGTAAGCAACTATAAAGTAGAATTAACTATCCTCAAATGACTATGAAATTAAGTCAGCCATATCAGATTAAGATGACCATAAATGCAGTTTAAAACATGCTAATTTACATAGCCCCCCTAACTATGTTTAATTGCCACATTAAAAATCCGAAATGCATTCCCTTTGGATGCTGGTCTGTGCTTTTACAACTCAGAATCGTGTCAACTAAATTAACTTGCTTTGTCTAAATGTTGTATTTGGTTTTTTATCTTATATTACTGGGAACATTCAGAAGCTCTAGCTATTGTGTCTAAATATTTTTATTAAACAAATTAATGTAATTAAATCCATCAAATTGATTCTGCTAATGAGGTGAGCAACATGTGAAAAAAAAAAAAAAACTCAACCTTCTACAACATGAGTCATCATGAAGAATTTATAGAAAAGATATACATAAATGCTGTTGTCCATTTCTATCTGATGGAAAAGACCCTGATGCTGGGAAAGATTGAAGGCAAAAGGAGAAGCAGGCAGCAGAGGATAAGATGGTTAAATAGCATCACTGACTCAAAGCACATGAATCTGAGCAAACTCCAGGAGATAGTGAAGGACAGAGGAGTCCGGCATGCTGCAGTCCATGGGGTTGCAAAGACTCAAACAACTTAGTGACTGAACAACAATCTTTAACCATGTTGGACATACTCATCTTCTCAGGAACTAGGAAACTGAAGGTAAGCAAAGGTACTAGCCAGTGCTGGAATTACTGCTTTACCATTACACACCACACATCTCCCACCCCCACACTCACTAGTCCCCACAATCCATAAAAACCCTATGCTTTTCACCCTAGAACAGCCCAGGCCCTTGAGACAGCCTACCTCAGCTCTGTACACCCTTTTCCCCTGGCCTATCAACCAGTTACTTTTTGATTCAGAGTACAGACCATTTTAGAGAGGGAAATGTCAACCCATTCCAGTATTCTTGCCTGGGAAATGTCCTAGACAAAGGAACATGGAGGGCTACAGTCCACGGGGTCACAAAGAGTCTGAGCGAATGATGGGCACACACACATACGCACACACAGAACCATTTGGCTTGTTGTTGCTACACCCTCTAGGGGCCTCAAACTCTAGAAAGAATCATTTGATTTGAAGACCCAGCTAGTTTGAATGTGATTTCCTTTCTGCCATTTCATCTACTACCATTTCATCTTCCCTAACTAACACCATGGGCTTCCCAGGTGGTGCTAGTGGTAAAGAACCAGCTTGCCAAAGCAAGATATGCAAGAAATGTGGGTTCAGTCCCTGGATCAGGAAGATCCCCTGGAGGAGGGCACAGCAACCCACTCCAGCATTCTTGCCTGGAGAATCCCATGGACAGAGGAGCCTGCCGGGTGGGCTACAGTCCATATGGTCACAGAGTCAGATGTAACTGAGCGACTGAGCATGTACAGCACAAACTACACCATAAGGCATTACCTTATAACCCTCTATTCTCTTGTTCCTCAAAGACCAAGATACCACTCACAGTTCAGGACAAATTTTTTACTCCACCAGTTATTTAGGCAACTCCCAAGCATTAATCAAAGTATCTTTCCCCATTATCTGCCATATAGAGTCTTCAACATGTGGCAGAGCAAAAGAGAGAAAAGAAATTCTGACCTGCTCAAGGAAAAACCACACAGCATAAAATCATCTTGGTTTCCTCCATGATATGATACACTTTGGTTACCATTAATGTCCAAACTCAGTTAGGAGTGAGAAACCCAAAGCATCCACACAAAGTGGATGCAAAGTGAGAATGATCTAGACTGACTCATTTCAACTCATACAGTAGTTGCACTGAAAGGCTCACTCAGTCAGTTCACTATGTGCCCCTATCCCCACAAGATCAATGAGAAGTTCACAGACTAGAAGTAGTCTTCTTGAAGCCACTGGAAATGATCAATTCTAATAGTCTGTCTTACGGTCTTACAGCAACAAGGGTAGATACAGTAAAACCAGGGAAGAAACTTGAGAAAAATTCTTTTAAAGTGTGGAAGATTAACATGCATAAGCACAGAAATCAAGACAGTAAAGGAAGGAGAAGATGCTGTGATTTTAATAACCCAGAGATGTTTGTTGTCAATGTTTTAAAACATTTCATTTTAGTTTTTTCTTCTATGTGTACGGGCTTCCCAGGTGGCACTAGTGGTAAAGAATCTGCCTGCCAACGCAGCAGATGCAAGAGACCCAGGTTCAATCCTAGGATTGGGAAGATCCCCGGAGAAGGAAATGGCAACCCACTCCACTGGGTCCCTCAACTCCAAATGTAGTTTGCATTCGTTAATGAATGCCAAACAAGAAAGCTAAGCTAGAAAGCTGGAGCTCACTTCCTATACTCCCTGACAGCTAGACTTTGGCACATAATCCAGCTCTTGCCAGGCAGATGCACCAAGAAGATTTGAAGTCAGAATCAGAACACAGCAAGGCAGAGCCCAAGCTGACTACTGTGACTTCTGCTGTTTTTACTTGAAGAATCAGTCAGAGAGAAGTTTGATTTTTCTGCAGGATAAATCCTAATGTCTAGTTCCTATTTTCAGGAGTGTCAAGAGCCAGGGCCATACATTTAACCAGTGTGAATCATGGCTGAGACCATGTGGTCCTAGAGCCAGCAGTTGTGAGACAGTTGCTAAATAGGGCACAAATTGCAGTTCCCCAGCTGACCAGCCAGCTCTCGCAATAGGCAACCCCCATCCCAAACAGAAAAATGCTCCTTGGATGTAGCAACAAATAAATTTCTGAACCACTGCACATTTTCACCTCTCTGATACATAAACTAGTACTTACCCTAAAGTATAAAAAGTCCAACAAATATTTATTGAATGAATTTTGAAGAGGAAGTTGGAAATGAAGAGAAAACAGGGAGGGGAAGCTGGAAAGAATGGAAAAAGATGGACAGATGGATGGAGATCTAGATTATTTTAAAGGATTTTATAGGATAAACACTTTCCTTAGGTTTAGAAATCTTTGGTATCATTACAACTACATTAACTAAATAATATATTTGAATTTCTTTTCTATTGATTTTTCTGATTGAGATAAACACTTGTTCAAAATTCCTATCCTATAGAAACTTATAATATACCCCATAATTTTAGTTAAATGTTTTCAGGTTAAGATTATAATTTTGCCATAAATTTAACTAAACATCTACAAGGGAAAAGACTTTCATAGTACATGAAGCTAAAATCAAATGCAGACATCAAAATAATGCATATGCAAAAACTGTACTCATTTTATTATGTGCATACAAATTATGAAGGTATAATATAAAGCTTATGACAATATTTTAAAGCAGCACTTCTAATAGTGTGGTTCAAAGATCTCTGGTGGTCCTTAAGAACCTGTCACATGTTCCACAAGGTCTGTTTTCCAAGTATGTATCTGTGCAAGGGTAGATTTTCTAAATACACTTCAAACAAAACAACACATTATGTCAGATTGAAGGCAAGAGCAGATATGGGAACCCAGCTGTGTATATTAAGCTACACATTAAAGAGATTAACAAAAATGTAAAAAAGTTCCACTCTTCTAAGTGTTTTTGTTTTAGGAAAAAATTATGTTTCATAGAAATATTTATATTAACATATGATAGGTTTACTATTTTTAATGTTTTTATTTTTAATTTTCCCAATTTTAATTTCTAATATGCTAAATATTGATAAATCTAACCCACGTAAACAAAAGCTCTTTGAGGCCCTCAATTTAAGATTTTTTTTTAAACTGTAAACCAATTAGCAAAATCCTATAACACTGCCAGAAATTTTTATAGAAATGATACACTGTATTAAATTTAACCAGCCTTCTGCATGTGTAAAATACTAGGCAGCCTTTCTAATTCTTGCAGTAGAAAAAGACATAGTATTGAATACATGAGTTTAAATACAAGTTTCACAACTTATTAGCTGTGTGGACATCTGGTCCCTATCATTCTCACTTATATCAACATGACAAACTCAACAGTAAGCATATCAAAACCAAAATCACTGCATTTTGCAAGCATTCTTGAATGTTAAATTACCCAGGATTACACAGTGATTTCTATATAATTATATACATTAATTCAATTATCTGAGAGTGTATTCATAGCTAACTCACTGTAGCAGTCGCAGCATAATTAAGTAGCGCTGAAGCTATCACAAATTTTTCCTAAAGTATGTCATTTTATAGAGTCTCTACAAACTGCTTACATGTTCAAATGTATGCTGTGATCCAAAGATTTCTCAGGAAAATGTTTGTGTAGTCTAGGCATACTCCTACCTTTCAGTGAACAAGTGTTCATCTAAGAGCCGTCTAGGACACTCATCTTTGGCAGTAGAAGATCAACTTTCTCACCACCTGTTCACTAGGCATCCAAAGCCTAGAAATCTACCATCCATTAATAACAATTTAACGTGCTCTCAGTGAATATGATCAATTACCTTGCTATCTATATTTTACAAAGTCTTATTAAGGAAAGTCAGTCTGAGAAACGTGCTCCAAAGCGGTAGTCTTTATTTTTTCCCTTGTGTGTTCCCAAAAAAATTCTCTAAAATTTTGCAGTAAGTACACTTTTCCAGTTGACATTCAAAATGTTTCACTACAAGTCTGAACAGTGGCAAAGAATGTAATTGCAAATATGTTAAAAATACTCTCATTTTTAAACATAACCATCACATCACTCTTAAGAGTACCAAAGAAATCTAAATTCCATGGCTATTTGATATATGCCATCATCCATTTGTAAAATACAATATTTAATAATATGAAATTTTACATGTTTAACATATTTGCTTGAACTCATTTATACTCCCCAGTAGCTTAGCTGGTAAGGAATCTGCCTGCAATGCAGGAGACCCCGGTTCAATTCCTGGGTCAAGAACATCCCCTGGAGAAGGGATAGGCTACCCACTTCAGTATTCTTGGGCTTCCCTGGTGATTCAGCTGGTAAAGAATCCACCTGCAATGTGGCAGACCTGGGTTGGATCCCTGGGTTGGGAAGATCCCCTGGAGAAGGGAATGGCAGCCCACTCCAGTATTCTGGCCTGGAGAATTCCATGCATTGCATAGTCCATGTGGTCGCAGAGTCGGACACGACTGAGCGACTTGCACTTTCATTTATATTCGCTTCCTCACTAAATTTTACCCTTAAGTAATACATTTTATTTCTGAATGTTTATATTTATCACCCTATCATACTTATATTAAAATATATTGTTATCTATAATAAAAATATCTTAAAATCTTATATCTATTAATTTTATTTAAATTTATTTTTAATTGGAGAATAATGGCTTTACAGCATTGTGTTGGTTTCTGCCATATATCAATATGAATCAGGCACAGGATATCTATTAACTTTATTTCCTAAAACTGTTGAGTTAAAACTGAAGATATATACTGGAAATGCATTTCTTAATGAAATAGATTGGGATTTTTTTTTTCTAAAATTATTTATAGGCCTCTGGATATTAAATATTGCTAGTATGAAACAAGCTTATATATCAGTTTTATTTCCATTTTCTCTTTATGAAAGGATGGAAAAAAACTTGTTCACTTAAATAGCTAGAAAAGGCAGCATTTTTATTATAACAATATTAATTCTTCAAAAACACATAATCATACAAATATTTTTAAGAATATATAAGCTGATAAGTCAATTACATCTTCCTACTAGTTTCTTAAAAACAACAACAACAACAAAATGGAAACCAACTGAGCTGCGAAAGAATGCGTTACCTAGGGTTTTTAAGTCATTAATTTTCTCAGTACCAATACTTCTGACTGATCCTCTGCTTGATGCAAGGGATACTTTCCACTCTGGAAAAATGCAGCAAAGTAAGAAAGGCATGTGTGAGGCCTATCCACATTTCTTCCTGCTTTATGAAAGAGCAGTTGTGAGAAGGCAGTTAATAAAAGAGAACATGCTAGGGAAACACTGTCCCAGGTGAACCAGTTTTAGGAAAGACTATGGAGATCTAGGACTTAGAAATGGATTTCTTCAAAATCAGCTATGTGTCCCTTGCAAAATGAACATGTACCAAATTTGAAGACCTCAGGTTGAAGGGACACATTATCCTTTCATTCATCTTAGTATCTTAAACTAACCCCCTTTTCCCCATTCTCCCCACTCCCTCCCCTACTTTCTTGCCTCTCTCCAAGGCAACCCAAAGCCAGTTCATAATCACAAGAAGATCACCTCTGTATTTATTATAAAAGTACTGTCAGTGGCACAATCATCACAACACTACATAAGATCTAAATCCTTGCTACTCCAAGGATGGTCCTCAGAACAGCAGCTTAAGTATCATATGTGATCCTGTTAGAAATGCAAATTGGGGGGCCCCATCAGAAGCCCACTAGATCAGAATTTGATTTAACAAAATCCACCCTGATTTACATACAGATAAGCATATAAACACTGACATAAGAAGGGGAGAAATGCTTCTTTGAAATTTTTAATATATAGAAACGGTTTTTCTTTTGAAGAAATAATCTCCACTTCTTTCTGATCTTAAGAATTAGGTAATCCTCATATTTCTATTTTTGTCACCTTACTAGCACCATCAGTTTATTTTCTAAGACCATAAGCCTCAAACTAAATGTTGGCAACACATTTCTTCCTCATTATCCTCAACTGCAAGAGTGTCCTTACCTCCTTCAATCTATCCTCTCCACAGCAGAAAGAGTAGAAGCTATATAACAAATCTGACAGGGCACTTTCTTGCTTAAAAACCCTTCAATTGTCTCCAACTAAAAAAAAAAAAAATGTGGACACCATTATTTGGCCTCTATCTCCCTTTCTAGCCTCATCATGCAACCACCGTCCATCACCTACCATATTATTTGAGCTCCCTGCACACACCATGTGGTAACTGTCCACTGTGCTATCCCTGGCTAGAATACCCTTGCCCTATTTCTTCTCTGGCTAATTCTTAACTGTCCTTCAAGGCCCAACTCAGGCACCTGCTCCTCCAGGAAGTCTGCCTGTGTGCCAACACACACATACACACACACACACATACACATACACACACACATACACACACACACACATACACAATGGATAAAGTTTATTTGCTTTGTATTCTCACATCACTTTTCATATTCAAATAATCTATCTCCATAAATAGACAATAACCTCCTCCAAGGACTAATAAAATTAATGGCATGAAACAGGTGGTAAAGATCGAGTCAAAATGAGTAAAATTAAATTTAATTCTTAATCATAGCACTGTAATAGCTGTTGCAATTAGCATATTTGTTTTTCCCCACTCTTATGCTTCAGTATTTTTATCACATCTAATAGAATAAAAACCAGTACATAACAATTTTTTTTTAAATAATCTACCTCAATTCATTTTTATCAACTCAGCAGGGTTTGAATATATATACAGAACACTGCTATGTGTCTTCAACAAAATCACATAACTTGTCTTAGTTTCTTTTTTTTCCTTTTTTTGGCAATACTGCATGGTTTCCTACCTCCTCAACCACAGATTGAACCCAGCCCCAGCAATGAAAGTACTGAGTCATACTTACCACATTGATGCCAGGGAATTCCCAAGTTGTTTTTGTATTGATTAAACAATAATTCCAAGATCATATTAGATAGGAAGTATCAAATTAGGATGAAATGTGCATATATACATGTATATATGTATATATTTAGATAAACTTTAAAAAATGTATATATTTATATAAACTATAAATATCATACACATAGCATTTTTATTAAAAATCATATCCAATATATCAAATACTACTGGTTACAACGCTAAATCAACAGGAAATTGCTCAAGAAACAGATAAACTTTAAATGAGAAGGTCCTAACCTTTGTACTGCTGAACTTTAAAAATGTAATTTAGTATAATATTAATATCCTGGAGTGATGTTAATTAATTTATATCACAGGAAGCAAGAATATACAATGTGGAAAGACAATCTCTTCAATAACTGATGTTGGGGAAACTCAACAGCCACATGCAGAAGAACAAAACTCAATTACATCTTAAACCATTCATAAAAATTAACTAAAAATGGGTTAAAGTTCTAATCAGAGGAAAAATAACATAATTTTGAATGGTGATGGATGCTAGCTAGATTTATTGTGGTGATCATTTTACACTACAGACAAAATATTGAATCATTATGTTGTATACCCAAGACTAATGTAATATGTCAATTATACCTCAATTTTTAAACTTAAAGAATATGAAAAGCCCTCACAATGAAGCACACCACAGACTAATAAATATTTTTGAAGTAATAATCAATGTGTTTTTATTCCACTGAGTTAAGAGCATAGTATTAATTTTAGGTCCAGTTCTTTAATTATTCTGCTTCTTCAATTTGGTAAGTCTTTTCCCCCTCAACAAAAAATGTGTGTGTGTGTGTGTGTGTGTGTGTGTGTGTGTGTGTGTGTGTGTAGTGTAACAAATAGTACAGTTAACAAGGTTTAATATGAATCATTATATTAGTTGCTAACATTTATTGCTTACCAAGTGCCAGTCTACTAATGCTACCATGCTGGTAAGCGCTGAATATAGATTGTATCTTTTAACAATCATAATCACTCACAACGTAGATTCTATTTTTTTTTTCACCACTCTCCAGAAAGAAAAACCGGCAACAGAAAGTTTAGGTAACTCATGCAAGGTCACACACTGAGCAAGAGTCAGAGTCAAAATTTGAACCCAGGAAATCTCATTCTAGACCCCATACTTTTAGACACCAGGCCCCACTGTGTTTTTTGTTACCTTCCTGAACCTAAGCTTCTCACCTCAAATTTTTCTTGTGCTGAATATATCGGTAAAATGACCATCTAGTACTTTAAATCCAGTACTTTAAACCAGTAGGTAGAAAATAAATTATAGCTATTATTTCTATTCACTGTGGGCAGCAAATGCTGTATATAAAATTCAAAAACCAATGCTATCTTAGATTTGAATTTCTCTGTGTCTTCCTTCCTCTGACCCCTCATGGTGGAAAAAAAGAAAAAAAATTGTGAGTAATTAAAATGCTACCAGAGACAAAGTAATACAGAAAAAGTTTTAAAATAGTCTCATTCTATATACACTAAGTAACTTATGTTTTAAAAATACTTAGTGTGTTATTTAGAAAAGGTGGATTTTACTGGACATAGAACAAGCTTTCCAGCATAATATGATCACTGGCAGGTGACATATGTTCATATGTCATCTAGTGGCAGCCTAGCATCCAGCCCCTTTCCTGATGTTACTTCAACTCTCTTTTAGGGAATCTTCTCCTTCACTATACCATCCTGATGGAAACATAAATCTAAATGCATGCCCCCCAATTACAGAAACCAAAGGTGTCCCTCAGAGGCTGCTCTGGGATCATTTCTATACAATTCCTGGTATTGGTTGGTCAGCACAAAACACACAGTTAGTCAATAAAACACAATCTCTTGGGACTTGGTTTATTAAACAGACTATGTACATACCATGGAGAAGCGAATGGCAACCCACTCCAGTATTCCTGCCTGGAGAATCCCATAGACAGAGGAGCCTGGCAGGCTACAGTCCACAGGGTTACAAAGAGTTGGATACAACTGAGTTACTAATTATGCACATACCAAAGACTAGGTCAGAATTGATCCAAGTCAGCAACAGAGCCTGGACAGTTTTATTGACTGTTCTTGTTACCAAGACCTTTGGAAGGCAGCTATGCTCACCACTATACCACCAACGCAACCAAGACCTTTGGATCTGCCTGATTCCTCCTCGTTTCAAGGAGAGGAGTCTCCCTTCAATCCTGAGAGCCTCCCTCAGTCTAAAAACTTCAGGTAAATTCCTCTCTTGATTTTAAATCAGTCTGTGTCTTTTGCTGACAAAGACGACAAAAAAGATAAAAAAAATAGACTGTAAAGCCATAAGGGGATGAAATTATATAATCTTATTTAGTATTTCTTTGGATGACTTTTACCCTTTTCCATTAGTTCTGTATGTATGCTAGCCAAAGAATACAAAGATCTAGATTCTAGTCCAGACTTTCATTAGCAGGCTTTAACATTTCCAGTGTGAATTCATTCATTCTTGATTTTTTTTCTCATCTGTGAATGAAGGTGGTTTGAACTGTAAGTTTTCTTGCATTCATAAAATGTTAATGTTTTGTAGAAAAGATCAAAGTCTTACTGACAACACCAATAATACAGACTTTCTTTACAGAAATTAGCACATGGTTGTATTTGTTGACTTTAGTATTTTCTATTCATTTTTAAATATTGTTTTTCATATAAATAAGACTTATAGCAGTTTCTGACATAAAGAATAGGAAAAAAATACTTTCAGACTATTTCCCTAAGGGAATGACATCACCTCTCAGAAGATCTACCTGTAAAAAATAAATAGGTTTGAAATACTATTACACAGTAAATACTATTATATTTTTAATATCCACAGGCAAAACAATACAGCTTCACCAATTTTTACATTTTCTAGTATCACAATATTCTCCTGTAAGGTGCTTTCCTTCATGTTTTCAAATGTTGTATAAATACCAATGTAAACTAGAAATTTCAAGTTCAAGAGAATAAATAACAAATAATTCCTTTTAAAATTTGTTGATGATTTGATAGACATGTTCTGCTAAATGTGTATAAAATTGACTGGTGCGCTTACTAAGGAATATATCCATAACAGTACCATCAGTTCAACTTTTCTAAAAATGTTCTAAAAGAGATCTAAAAACACTGGTCAGCCAAAATGTTTTAAATTGTGTTAGTATTGAAACCATTACATACATAGCAAAGTACTATTATGAATTCTTATAAAAATTACAAGATAAAGTCTTCCTCAAAAGCCATTCAAACCAAGGAGACTAACAATCATTAAGTCATGTCTACAAGAAACATGATTATTCAATATTGACACTTATCAAGTGGTAACTGTATTTGAAAGGCTATGAGATTCTGTTCCTCTCATGAAGGTTTTATCTCCTTAAATCTAATCTCAGGTATACTAATTGTTCCTAACTCTCAACACAATTCAACAAACAAGGAACTCCAACTCAACATAATGTCATACATACTAGAAAAGAGACGGTATTCAGTGCTATCTCTCAAGGATACAATTAAATCTGTGTAGGGGCATAGAGAGACCTACAGAGAAGAAGTGACAGATTAAGCCTTTACAAAAACCTCAAAAATATGAAAATGACCTCAAAATATGATTAATAAACTCCTATGTAGATGATGGACTTTGCAGCCTTTCACATCTGAGTTTTGACCCCATTCTACCCTCCTGTTGCCCATGTAAAATTGATCAAGTTGTTTAGAAATATAGAAAACAGGCCTCATTCTGCCACTAACTGTGATCTTAGGTAATTCCCTTCACCTCTCTAGGCATCAATTTCCTAATCTATGAAAGAAGCCATGAAGTCATGCTTTAAGATCTTTAACTTCCCCTCTGATTCTAACATGAATCTATATTATATATTATAGAAATTCCTATCCTCTGTTGGATGTGTTCATTTAGCAACTATTTACCCACAAAACTTGGGTACAACTAAGTACCCACAATATGTCAGGCAGTGTTCTAGCACACGGAAGATGCCAGTGAATATAATAGTCCAAAATCACATGAAAATTACAGAAAATATCTATTGAATAACTTATAATTCAATAGGTATTGAATTATATCTATATAATTTATTTGCTTTGTTGTCGCCTTGTTCACAATCATTTCCCTGTAAGTATGACATGTGTATTTAAAATAGTTAACACTGGGAAACAAAAGAAAAAACACAAACATTAACACAAAAAGAAATTTAAATGAAGATGAAGCATAGTTAGTAACACTGCCATCAAGATGATAGTTTCTCTAAATTCACAATCAGTGAGCCTTAGCAACCTGACAAAACAAGACAGTATGTTAATGAGCTCTCTAACCAATTTAGTATACAGCCATCTTTTCTTCCTCATTTAAACTATTGCATAGTTTCTTGAGAGCTATGATATAACCAGGTAAGTTTTATTTAAAGATAAATAAAATCTGTGCATGGTAAGAAAACACAAAAATCTACAATATCACTTTTTCAGATATTTCACTTCTATATCTGGCATTTCTGGCTTTTAGACCATCTATGTCATTACACGAGGTCTTTATTTTAGAATCATATTATCAGTTTTCAAAAACTGATTTATTCTTAGGTAAGTAATTTTAAAATTCAGGAATTTTCAGGCAGCTCCAGAAACTCAAGATTTTGTCAGAAGACAGGGAATTTGGATGGTGGGGTAGGCAGAAGGTGTGGATTGCTGAAAGGATACAAGATGAGATAAGAGTTGAATTGACCTGCCCCCGTATTCTTGCCTGGAAAATCCCGTGGACAGAGGAGCCTGGCAGCCTGCAGTCCATGGGGTCGTGACGAGTCGGACACGACTGACCCACTTCACTTTCACTTTTCACTTTCATGCATTGGAGAAGGAAATGGCAACCCACTCCAGTGTCCTTCCCTGGAGAATCCCAGGGACAGCAGAGCCTGGTGGGCTGCCTTCTATGGGGTTGCACGGAGTCAGACACGACTGAAGCGACTTAGCAGCAGCAGCAGCAGCAGCAGCAGCAGCAGCAGCAGCAGCAGAATACACAGTGACTTGAGGAGTCACAGGGCAGCTCAGTTTGGACTCCCCTTCTGGGTCTGCTTCTTGCCTTTAGCAAAGTACTAGTTCTTTAGCAAGCCTCTTCCCGTTATCTCTTGGCAATGTCTTTATGGCTGCTCTAACCTCCTGGATTCTGCAGCTTACTTTCTCTCAGAAAATCTGAGTACTTCTACTTTATTCTAATAACTGAATCCCTCTTCTAAGGAGAAACGATCCTACAGGGGGTGTCACTTTCCTGTATACAGTACACCCTGGAACAGAGTTCTCATGCCCAGCCCCTTCCATGACGTGCGCCTCTGCCTGCCTTCCTGTAGTCATTGGTCAGGATAATGGGGTCACATGGTAAGACACATCACCTCATGGCAAATAGGTGGGGAAAAATAAGAAACAGTAACAGATTTTATTTTCTTGGACTCCAAAATCACTGCAGATGGTGAGTGCAGCCATGCAATTGAAAGACACTTGCTTCTTGGAAGAAAAGTTATGACAAATCTAGACAGCGATTAAAAAGCAGACATCACTTTGTGCATTAAAAAGCAGACATCACCGACAAAGGTCTGTATAGTCAAATATATGGGTTTTCCAGTAGTCATATATGGATGTAAGAACTGGACCATAAAGAAGGCTGAGTGCCAAAGAACTGATGCTTTTGAGCTGTGGTGCTGGAGAAGACTTGAGAGCCCCTTGGACAGCAAGATGAAACCAGTCAATCCTAAAGGAAATCAACCCTGAATAACCACTGGAAGGACTGATGATGAAGCTGAAGATCTAATACTTTGGCCACCTGATGTGAAGAACCAACTCACTGGAAAAGACCCAGATGTTGGAAAAGATTGAGGGCAGGAACAGAAGGGGGAGACACAGGATGAGATGGTTGGATGGCATCACTGACTCAGTGGACATGAGTTTGGGCATACTCTGGGAGATACTGAAGGACAGGGAAGCCTGGTGTGTTGCGGTTCATGGGGTCACAAAGAGTCAGACATGACTTAGCAACTGAACAACAACAATGGTAAGGCAGACAACTTGGTATTATATGCATAAGGCACCCTTCAGAAGATTATGGCACAGTAGGTACCTTGAAGTGTCTAAGAAAGACACAAGTGGCTGTCAGGCACCTGTGATGGACTATTCACTACGTAAAGATACAGTCTCCCCACAGAGACTGTATGTTCAGAGACTGAACAATTCATGTCCACAAAGTAAGGCCACTTCTTTACAGGCACAGGAAACAAGTATATATACTCGAAATTTAAAATTCAAAAAAAAAGTGTGAAGAAGTGGGTATGTGTTTTTGAAAAAACAAACTCAGCCTGGGAAACTATTCTTTAAAGAAAAACAAAAACATAACATACACACATAGAAAACAAACTGTAAAATCACTATTTTTAAAGATGAGCCTGTCAGCATCAAATATGCACAGCAAAGTGGCATGTCTTAGATTTTAGCTACTCAGCCATAACTGACAGTCTCCAAATTGTGCAGCTCAGAGTACATTAACAAACGGCCACCACACTGGGTGAGAGCAATCAGCCTGGCTGTTCCCCTGCTTCAGCGCTCCACTTTTACCAGTGAGGGGCAGCCAGCACTGCACAAATCGTAGCCAGAGGGCTCTGTCCTGGCCTCATGTATAAAAATTGCAAGCCACTATAAAACTAAACAATGGGAACAACTACTACTATCATTTGCTTTATAAAGATTACTTTAATAAAGTAACAGAGAAATATAAAAGAAAAGGACACCCATCTCTTTTCTCTTTCTGATAGCGGACAAGAAAAAACACATCTGTAAGGTGACACGCTTGGCTCAAAGGGAAGCAGATACCAAAGAAGGCATTGAAAAGCTACAGGAATGGGAGTTTGCAGACGTGGTCAAAGCACTGCTCATGACTCGCATACACCTGTCTCAGGTCTAGTCTTCTCACTTATCTGTTAAAGATCCTTGGGGCCTTCATACTTGGGATAAGACATCACTTCCCTTCTCCTGGGCCTCCACAGCACAAATCAATGGGAGGCCCAGCAACTCCAGACAGGAGCAGTCCTTCCAGGGTGTACACAGCTATCGACAGGAATGAAAACTGAGAACCTTCCTCCTCCCAAGCAACATTCACATTCTTGGCAAATTTATCATCTCTGAGATCGTCAAAACTAATCTTATTATTTCCTTTATTCCCTCTTTTCATCAGCTCCCAAAGATGCCTCCAATTCTCAGGTCATCTCTATTCCCAAAAGGCTCCAAGGGTAGTGAGGCAACCCCAAGGTCACCAGGGACTCCTTATCCTTCATATCTGCTTTAATCTTTCATGATTACTTGCAAATACAGTTGATAATAATGCATCATTATTTGCTCACCAATTACAACAAATGTTCCACATTAATTCAGGTTGTTAGTAACAGGAGAAACTGTGCGATGTGGGCACTGGAGGGAGGTATATGGGAATTCTGTTCTTCCTGATAAATTCTCTGTAAACATAAAACCACTCTAAAAAATAAAGTTTATTATTTTAAAATTGAATGAAGGCATATTTATAGTAAAGACTGCCTACCAGCTTTCAAATGATCACTGACATCATCTCTTCTGATGAGGTTTTTTTTTTTTTTTTTTTAATACAAGCTAATTCTGTTTCATAAAGAAAATGGTGAAGGTGGGGGCAGAGTAGCAGACAGATAAGGAAGCTGAAGCTGTATGTAACATATCTCTTCTTCACTACAAGTCTACCCAAGAGCTCATGAACACAATGTATGAGTGAGGATGGCAAGAAACATGAGTTTTACATGACTACAAACAAATCAACAATAATTATGAGCAGTCAGAATTCCTAATCATTTTCATTTTCCTATTTCAAATGTTGTGAGATCACAAAAACATTTTCACAAAAAGGTCATATATCTACACACTTAAGGTGAACACCTAGTCAGGACAAAAGTGAAAAATCAAGAGTTGATTCCATCTATTTTGTTACTTAATGAAGGAAGGGGCCTACAAACTATACAGTTTTCTCATTTTAGAGAATTAAGTGACTTACCCCAAAACACTCAAAAGTGGTATTCATGGAAAAATTCTTAAAAAACACAGAGAAAAAGAAATCAAAAGCTTCTGACAGAATAGTTGTTAAATAAGCATATCTTAATATTAACTGAAATTATATATCAGGGAAAGGAAAACAATAGATTTTCTATGAAAAGGAAAAACAAACCAAAGGATGGTCAAAAAAGTTATTTGGATGGAGGACAGGGGTATGGCATGCTGCAACAAAGGCTTGTACCACCAGCCCAGCAGCAGTGCTATGAGAACTAGATGGGATATTTGTAAATATACTTGGAAAATGCCAGGTAGTAAAACTGTTAAAACTAGAAAAATACTTAAGGAGAGAAAATTGGCTTTCGACACTGTCAAATAAGGCAAGGCCAACAACAGTCAATGTGGTTAGGATCCCTTCCCTGGTCCCTTGGTGTTCCACATGTGGCCACGTGAAAAACTGCACTAATATTTGTCCATTTTTCTTGACAACTTTGGTTATAAGCATTGCTAAGATGCTTATATGTTCCCTCCAGGAGACAAACTGGTTAGTGAAGATTATGAACTAAAGGAAAATGCCTACAAGGATGAAGTGATGAGGGTAGAATAAATCCTTACCCTGCCCCCAAGAAAGCTAAGAGCTGATTCTACTTATTCTGTGCCAAATTAATTTCTCCTCTGCTGAGTAGTAGCTCATCAATCACCTACCTCCTAAGCATGAATGGAGATCTTGGGAAAATACATCAGATTCAAATGAAAGTAAAAGGCACTCACATATCACAAGAATGACTTATATTTTGAAAAACACTGCTTCGAATCAAATTGAAATTACAAAATGCTTTTTTTCTTGTCCCCTGCTCTTTTAATCATGAAGGAAAAAAACGTTAACATCTCTTTTTAATTTTTGGCTTGCTCTGACTATTCCTACTTAAGTCTCAGTAAAGACCTTGTTCCTGAACAAAACTAAACCCTTACCATAGTTACTTCAAACTATTTAAAGCTTCAACTAAGCACAAAGCAAATCTTTAAAAATTGCTCACACGCTAGAATTTGACAGCATCGTAAGTGCCTATAAATGAATATTGAATAATGCAAATTGGTAACTGGTTGATAATGCATCTGTGTAAATCAAATGAACATTCGTGTAATAAATTCACATCTGACCTTTTTAACCTTTCCCAGTATTGATCATTCTTTAGTGGATAAGGACCTAAATGAGGCTAATGATACTTGTTTAAAAAAATGGAAAGGAAACAAATTCATTCTATGGGAATGACTAAATAAAAGGACTAAAACTTGGTGATAAAAAGCCAGTTCCCAGGAGGAAAAAAAAAACCAACACTAGAAAAAAGTGACAGGATTTAATAACTTCACAAGATGAACTTTACCAAGTCCATGCTAACCCCACATTATTATTGCTCTTATATCTAACAATCATAACTCATCTGATGTACAACTTATCATCAAGCTCCTTGCATTTTTTCACAGTATTAAACGTAAGAATGCATTCATACAGTTCTCATCAAATTAAAACCAAAGGACAGTCCAATCCTGAGAGTCAAACAAAGTAAGGACATAAGTGTGATGGCTTTGGTCATAAATCAAAAGCTAATAGGGCCTGAACACATGAGTCTGACCCTTTAACAATATTCTCTCCCAGCTTGACAACTGAAGTGAGAAAAAGTGTAGGGGTTATCACTTGTGCTAAGACACTGGATGCTGCAGTTGATATTAGCTGAAGCTATCACACTATTCAGAAAGCTTTTTACATGAAATCAGGTAAAACTGTCACTGGACTTCCCCGATGGCTCAGTGGTAAAGAATCCGCCTGCCAATGCAGGAGACATAGATTCGATCTCTGGGTCAGGAAGACCCCCTGGAGAAGGAAACGGCAACCCACTCCAGAATTCTAGCCTGGGCAATCCCATGGACAAAGGAGCCTGGTGGGCTACAGTTCTCAGATTCGCAAAATAGTCAGACGTGACTAAGCAACTGAACAACAAAAAAATTACCATTATCACCAAGACTAGACTTTTGTTATCTAAGAAATTATGAAGCTTTTACATCAGATACATTCAAATATAGGATCATGATCTGTTAAGAAGACTTCATTATTTTTGGTTAACACATAAAATTCCTATCAGAGTTTTGCCTCTTTCTTTTTTTTTAATTTTAAATTAGTTTATTTATCTATTTTTTAACTTTACAATATTGTATTTGTTTTGCCATATATTGACATGAATCCACTATGGATGTACATGGTCATACATAGGTGGTGCTGTCTCCCATTTACTCCAGTGGTACTGAGCAAGATATTCTTAACTCAATGATTAACTCAGCAGAACTTGCACGGTCAAACTGCAGACTAAGTATTCTATCTTCATGCACAACAGCACCATATTTGCCAACCATCACAAGGGAACAGGTTGTTGACTATTGCTTCAAAGAATCGAGAAAGGCCAAATGATAAAAGGTACCAGGAAACAAATGAAGGAACAGCCAACAAAATAATGGCCTTGTGAGATAGTGAGATGTCTACCACGAAGAAGTAGTTCTCCATCTACTTGCTTAAAATTTTGTTTCTTGGGCCTAGTATTCAACTGACTCATTCATGAAACTGGGGGTGAACCCGGGAAACATGCATTTCTAACAAACAGCTGATTCTGATGTAGGGAGAAAACAACATACAATTCAAACTAACCAATCAGAACTTAGCAAACCTGTGGACATATTTATAATTTGGTCAAAAGCAACAGCTGATGGACTATAAGTTCCTTTTGATATTTAATATTTGTTTCTACGAGATTAGGAAAGCAAAACCACTGATCCACCTGGAGATGCAAGAGATGCAGATTCCATTCCTCCATCAGGAAGATCCCCTGGAGAAGGAAATGGCAACCCACTCCAGTATTCTTGACTGGAAAATCCCATGGATAGAGGAGCCTGGAGGGCTATAGTCTATGGGGTCACAAAGAGTTGAACATGACTGAGCATGTGTGCGCATGCATGCACACACACATTCCCACACACCCACCCCCCACACACATAGCCAATAAGCAAATAAAAAAATACAAATTTCATTAGTCATCAAGGAAATGCAAATCAAAACAACACATCACACCCTCTAGGATAGTTCTACAGCAAGACATTTAACATGTTAGAGAGAATTTGGAGAAATTTGAATCTCCCTACATCCTGGTAACAAGGGTGCAATTTGAAAAACAGTTTGGCAGCTCCTCAAAAGCTAAAACGGAAGAATTATCATATGATCTAGTAATTTCACTCCTAGCTAGAGACACAAGTCAACTGAAAACAGGTATTCAAACGAAAACTTCTACACAAATGTTTAAAGCAATGTTTTTCATAAGAATGACAAGGTGGAAATAAGTCAGATGTCTATCAGCTGATGAGTAGATAAACAGGATGTGGAATTATCCATATGACAGAATATCACTCAGCCATAATAGAAGTATTGACACATGCTACAACCTAATGAACCTTGAAAATATTATGATAAGCAAAAGAAGTAAATCACAAAGGACGACATGTTGCTTAATTCTATTGATATAAAATGTTCAGACTGTGTGAATCACAACAAACTGTGGAAAATTCTGAAAGAGATGGGAATACCAGACCACCTGACCTGCCTCTTGAGAAATCTGTATGCAGGTCAGGAAGCAACAGTTAGAATTGGATATGGAACAACAGCCTGGTTCCAAATCGGGAAAGGAGTATGTAAAGGCTGTATACTGTCACTCCACGTATTTAACTTATATGCAGAGTACATCATTAGAAATGCTGGACTGGATGAAGCACAAGCTGGAATCAAGATTGCCAGGAAAAATATCGATAACCTCAGATATGCAGATGACACCACACTTATGGCAGAAAGCAAAGAAGAACTAAAGAGTCTCTTGATGAAAATGAAAGAGGAGAGTGAAAAAGTTGGCTTAAAGCTCAACATTCAGAAAACTAAGATCATGGCATCTGGGCCCATACAAATGGATGGGTTAACAGTGAAAACTGTGACAGGCTTTACTTTGGGGGGCTCCAAAATCACTGCTGATGGTGACTGCAGCCATGAAATTAAAAGATGCTTACTCAATGGAAGAAAAGTTATGACCAACCTAGACAGCATATTAAAAAGCAGAGACATTACTTTGCCAACAAAGGTCCATCTAAGTCAAAGCTATGGTTTCTCCAGTAGTTATGTACAGATGTGAGAGTTGGACCATAAAAAAAGCTGAGTGTTGAAACATTTATGCTTTTGAACTGTGGTGTTGGAGAAGACTCTTGAGAGTCTCTTTGACTGCAATGAGACCCAACCAGTCCATCCTAAAGGAAATCAGTCCTGAATATTCATTGGAAGGACTGATGCTGAAGCTGAAACTCCAATACTTTGGCCACCTGATGCGAAGAACTGACTCATTAGAAAAGACCCTGATGCTGGGAAAGACTGAAGGCAGGAGGAGAAGGGGATGACCGAGGATGAGATGGTTAGATGGCATCACTGACTCAATGGACATGAGTTTGAGTAAACTCCGGGACTTGGTGATGGAAGGGAGGCCTGGCATGCTGCGGTCCATGGGGTTGCAAAGAGTTGGACAAGACTGAGCGACTGAACTGAATTGAAAATGTTTAGAATAGGAAAATCTATAGACAGTATATACAATATAATATTGGTTTCTAGGGGCAGAGGTGGGGGTGGCGTATTGCTTATGGCTGAGGGTAGTAGGGTTTCTTTCATGGGTAATACAATATTGATTGTGCAGATGAATGCACAAATTCATATACTAAGTCACTGAATTATAAATTTCAAGTGGGTGAATCAAGATTAAATCTTGAGCTATTTTTTAAAAAGATTTATCTAAAATAATAAGGAAAACGCCCTACTATGATGACCTCCATGCCCAGCACCATTTCCTTTAGAGAACTGCCACCACCCCCATTCCCTGTCATTCTAGTGGGCTGTCAACTGCAGGAAGTCCCCAAATGCCACTCTAGTAGCTGCTCACAAAGTTCTGCCACTTAACTCTGGAGTTTTTTCTATTTCTATACTTTCTGAGGCCTACTTATTCAACTCTGTTTCCAATTCTGTGATGTACTCACACTTTATCCAATAAAGCCCCCAGGTTTCTATGCTTAAATAATCTCTCATTTTAGGTTGCTTGTAATCTCAACACTCTATTTAGTAATACTCTACATTCTTCCAGGGGTGCTAGTGGTAAAGAACCCACCTGCTAATACAGGAGATGTAAGAGACCTGGGTTCGATCCCTGGGTTGGGAAGACCCCTTGGAGGAGGGCATGGCAATCCATTCCAGTATTCTTGCTTGGAAAATCCCATGACAGAGGAGCTTGGCAGGACTACAGTCCATAGGTCACAAAGAGTTGGATAATGACTGAAGCAAATTAGCACCAGCACTAGCAACTACATTCTTCCAATCCCTTCTCTAGAAGTAATTTCACAAACAACTGACTATAAATCCTAACAACTATTTCTATGGGTATATCATTACTTGTCCACCTATATAAATATGTCTTAACAGTGTAATAGTAGGTATAGCATGATTACATGATAATTGATTTTGTCATTCTTTTACAAACAGTTCATTATCTTATTTATCCATGTTTCTTTTAGCATCAAGGGGAGTAGGGAACATCCATCAAAAATATATCTGGCTAAAATCCAATAAACATTTACTGAATATACTTGGCGGTTGGGGAAAAAAAAATTTTTCATACTTTTAGATGAGAGGAAGGTAAAAATAATTTCTAATCAATTTTTGTTTACAATCTAGTTTGACAGAGAATATATAACAATTACAAAACAATTATGTATCACAAATAAGCAAAACTGCACAATAGTCATCTTGTACCAGTTGAAGTTATGCAAATTCAATTCAATTTTACTAAATATCAACTATGTAATGTTTTTCAGTGTGCTGATTATATTGTCCTTCAGCGTATCCAGACAAATAGTTTACAGTTTGGTATACTCATTCATTAGTCAATATTTTGTAATTGTCACATATACAAAGATTGATAAAATTTCCAGCAAAATTAAATGTGTTTAGGACAAAAACATCCATGACTCTGATAATTATGATTATAAAAATTATCTACATTTTTTAGTACTTACTAACTCTTATTATCTCATTTATGTCTTCAATCAATCCTAGGAGGCAGGTATTGTTATTATAATCACCCAAGGGCATTATGATCACTTTAACTGGCAAATCTGAGATTCAAAATCAAATCTTTCTATCACAAGAGTTCCTTTCTTAACCAATACTTCTGAAATATCTTAATGATTTTAATGACCAGCTGAAAAGTTGAACTGAAGAGTTTTTATAATATTCAATTACATTAAAACATCTCTATTTACAAAAATCCTGCAAGCAACAAATCACTTTTCTGAATCAGCCAAAAAAATTACTAAACCTGAGTTCTTTACTTCTTGGTACATGAGAAGTTACAATATCAATTTCTTCAGTATTATGATAAAGGTAAAATCAAACTAATTCAAGCTACATACTCAATAAACTTGTGATCTTTACACAGAAAACAGGTTAGTATAGACTCTTAATGGTGTAATTATTGTCCATGAGAAATAGGTTCACAGTTTCATAAAAATACAAAATAGTATAGAACACATCATAATTACTGCATTTGTTACACAGTAAATCTTTCTATATTTAATTAAAATTATATTTATCAAAAGGCTAATGACACCATTTTGAATCTCATTTACTAAAAGGCTAATGAGATAGTAGAATGCAAGCTGTTTATTAACTGAAGAACGAGATATGTGACATCTGTACACAGTCAGAGAAGACTGAAATTAAAAATAAAGTATCTCATAAACCTTACAGTAAAGAAGTCATATCAGAGATAAGACTATGTACAATGTCAGTTTCCCACGTAAACTGATAGGTAAAGGCAAATTTATATTCTAGTCAAAAACTTATGTAAGGAGAGTATATAAATTATATATAATGAGACTATGTAAATTATATATCCATTTTTTCAGGAATACCATTATTACAGGTATTTAAATACAAGTCTTTTTTTTTTAATTGAAAGATAGGCCATAATGCTTACATGGTGAAATAAAATTGCATATGCTGCACTTGAAGACAACCTCATGTTAGATTACTGCACCTCAGAAGTACCCTACTGATACTGCATGAGCCAAAAAGCAGTTCCCTAATCATATGAATATAGTGGTAAGACACCATGCTGAACAGCAAATAAAGTGCAGTCACTTTCTTGAATAATGGTGATACTAATGAATATATATCTCAACACTTTTCAGCTTCAAGAACAGAAAACTCAAGACATATCAAAATAGCATGTATCAAACTCTAAATAAAAAAATTATTTAACAGGTAATTGCAAACTCTCTGCTCATCAAATAAACAGGAACTCATTTCAAGATTAAGACAAGTAGCTTAAGTCAGGTTGAATTTTTAGATGAAAGAGCAATCATGAGCAACTTTCTAAGCCAGGATCTTGATTAGATGTTTTCCTAACATTAACAACAAGATTCATAAATACATAGTAAGTTTAAGCAAAAAATAAAATTCACATATATTTCAAGGAGCAACTGTTTTCTATAAATAGTCTATCATTACAAACTACCTGAATAAAAGTCAAAAGTGAATTACCAGCAGTCAGTAAAAGTAACTCCCCAGAAAAAATTTCTGTGTATATTTCTCAACATGAAGGAACATGAAAGAATTCACTCATGGCTAATATATTTGTCAAGAAAAAAATGGTATTTTATTACTGCACCTAAATAATTTGAAGGCACATCAACTTCAATTCGTTTTTTTGTTGTTGTTGTTATCATTTATCCAATGGTATATTTATTAGTTGTCATATCAAGGCTCTGCCAGGAGAGTTTTTAAACATTTATTAAGAAACATAATCTATAGTCAAAATGAGATTATGCTTAGTATCTTCAAAGAATCTGAAATAGCCTATTATATATTTATTGGCTCCTAGGACATGTTCCAGCCAGATAATGATCTTTTGTCAAAATAAGAGCGATCCAATAATGTGGTCCTCTTCACCCAGGCTGACAGCAACTCTCAGAAAGTAATCTAAGCAAAATTATTCGCCTAAGTGCAAGTGACAGAACTAGCTCAAACTGCTTAGATTTTTACTTCTGTTTAAAATTTTAGCCCCTTGAAATGTAAGTGGAGATAATGCACAGCGATTAAAAAGCAGCAGACTTATAATCAATACCTTCACTAACAGCTATTCCCCAGGTTCTCTTAAATAGGAGCACTAGAGTTATGCAAGGTGGAAAATACCCAATTATGTTTTCCTGGACCAATTTAACTTGTCTAGCTATTGAATATGTTGACAATAAATATGTCCACACTCTTGAGCATGTGAGAGAAAAATCAGCTCTTTAATCACCAGTAACACTAGTCTAGAAACAAGCCATCTGGCTTTTCTCTGATATACTCTAGGATTGTATCATTGTATTTTTTAAAATACCATGCGTAAATTGCTAACCTCAGAAACAAACTTTGGCTAATGGTAACTACAAATGTAGCTCCACAGACCCAAGTATCTGAGAATACTTCTGTAAAGAATATGTTCTAAAGTCAAGGGCACAGACTTATCACAAGCCAATTCAACTTCAGTCTACTCCACAGCCATTAACTTGATAGGTTCTAGTACAAGAAACCTTTGGGAAATGATTGTCCTTAAGCTCCTTCTGTCCCTCTAGGGTTCCCTGCTATGTACATGTGGAGTGGAGAGTGAGAGCAAGTTCCATCGTCTCTGCCTAACACTTCAGTAGCTCCTTCCTGGGGAAAAGTCACAGCTGCCACACTGAGTCACACTTTAAGCCTTATGGGTGGAGTTACTGTTCCTTCAAGACAAGAACCCAGGTTCCCTCTTCCTCTACTCTTCCCGTTTCTGGCGATGGAGAGGTGCACATGCGTGCCTGGGCTGAATCTGTACCTCCATGACCACTCTGCCTGACCACTTTGTGTAGTTTTTTAAAAAATCTGATCTGGCCTTTGCCGCCCTTCTGCTCTAATTCTCCACCTACAACTGGGGAGGTAAGTGTGAGTGAGGCTACCTGGAACAGAAAACACAGTTTAGCCTTCAAATCCCTCACTGGAAAAGCCAGACATGGATGGTTACCAAGCATTCATCCAGCTACGATGCAGCACTTCATTACTTGCTGGTGGGGGAACAAGTCATTCTTCAGTCCTGAACCCCACAGGAGGGGTAAAAGCGGAAGACGAAAACATCAAAATCCCACCTTGAAATCCCTTTATCCAAAAGCCCTCAGCAACAGGCAAAGGAAAATTTGCACTAAGTTTTTCTTTCTCTTTTTTCATGTGTCTTGACCTCAGTCTGACCCTTCTGAAGTCCTCTCCCCTTCTACTAGCTCATGTTCAAATCCATGAATTTTCAATATGTCATCTTCTCAAGGAAATCCTCCCGGCCTGCCCAGTTAGATTTAAGCATCACCGCCTCATCTACCCTCTCATGTACCTTATTTATATCTCTATTAAGCACTTTATTTTAATTAGTTATTTAAATATAGCTCCCCTACTAAATCAGCTGTGCATCTCTGGCCTTGAGCACATTGTCAAGGTTGGTCCCTGATATAAGGCACACATAATCGCCTGTGAACTCCCAAAACACTTTGAGGGGCTCCTACTCGGCCCAGCAGCACTCAATCAGCACTATCCCCCACCCTCCTTTTCTTTTTTTGGAAGAAATGGAGAGATCAGAAGGATTTTGTATCATGGATAAGCAATATGAACTAATCTGACTGCCCAACCAGGAAGAGCTAAAGGAGCAATGTTTTGACTCAGCGGATCATAGCTCCAGCTCCATTTGGCCTAGAGCTATGGAAATTCTTAAATCATCAGGCTCAAAGGAAGATCCACACAGAGTAGAAATCAGTCATGACTCAATGTGAATGAGGTGCTAATGGAAAAATAAGGCAGGATAGGCGGAAGGTTGGGTTTCTGGTGGCCAAGGAAGTCCTCAGTGACAAAATGACCTTTGAGCAGAGACCTGAAAGGGGAGGAAGAGAACTAAGCGGGTGGTGTCCCAGTCTAAACTGTAATCCAAACCCTGGATTTGTGCTGCTTATGCTCTTTCAAACTAAAGCAATTGCTTCTAGGAGAGGAAGATGTTGAAGTTCAGGAAAATAGCAGAAGAAAGAGCCCTATTCTCAACATTTAAGGCACATTAGGAAAACAGTTCCCAAATCCCCAACAAGACACTGAGCACTATCCCCTGCCCACCAGGGTCCCCAACCACAGAGTTACAGGCTCCAAGAAGATGCCACGTAGTCATTTTCATTGACAGAAGTAGCAAACCACTCCAAATTGTAAAATGTTAAAACTCTAACTAGAGGATGTTTGATCTTTCATTGCTGTTTTTAAAGGCTGATGTCCTAAGTGCTTTGTTATGGTTCCTATCATGCCAAAGTCATTTGACTCTACTCTGAGTTAGTCAGCTGTCACAAGACAGGAAATGAGCTGTAATAAGAAGAGTTTATTCAGAGGAGTCTGTCAGTTGCTCAGTCATGTCCAACTCTTCACAACCCCATGGTCTATCCACGGATTTCTCTAGACAAGAATACTCAAGTGGGTTTCCATTCCCTTCTCCAGGGGAGCTTCCCAACCCAGGTATAGAACCAGGGTCTCCTGCACTACAGGCAGATTTTTTTGCCATCTGAACTACCAGGGAAAAGTACAAATATCTGGTCCTGTATCATGTCTTCATCCAAGGCATGATTTACCTTTCCCAGTGAACTATTTGTTCAGTCCAGTTAATCACGCCCTACCAATCACAAGTAAAATATCATTCAGAAAGATGAGGTAAAGGAGAAGATAACCTAACAATTTTTGCACACAATTACTAAGTGACTGGAAGTAATCACCGCTACAACAAATAAATCTTTGTGTCATGAATGACATCTCCACAAGACTGTCCTTTCCTTTGCCCAATTTGTTTCAGTTCTCAAAAATAATTTTTGGTTTTAGGCTCATATTTATTCACTTAATAAACTGAGCTGAATATTTACAATAAACCAAGTACTCAGAGTGCTTAACTACTTAAAAATATTACATGTGTGTGTACACACACCTACACAAAAACACACCAATTATATACATAGGTCCTGTGTGACCTTCATTTGGGAATATTTTTATGCATGTCAATTATTTAGATTCAAGCATGAAGGTATGTTATAAGTGTGTGAATGACTCTGTATCAGAGAGAGAGGCAGAAACAAAAAGAAGGGACTGGGATAAGAAGCAAGTTAAGTTATACTAGATGAGGTCAGGAGAATCGAGACTCATAAGACAATGCAAATGTGTTTAAAGTAAAAGAATGAACTGAGCCTTCACTCACTTATCTTCCCTCTACAATCATACTGACTGTGCATCAACTGCTTTGCCCACATCCTGTGTGCTCCCTATGTTCCTTACAGGTTAAACACAACCAAGATCTACCTCTAAAGCCACTTGCAAAAACATCTATGCCGTAAACTTTTAGCTGACAAATAATTATATTTTATCCTCCAAAAGAAAATCAGGCATAAAACAATCTCAAGAAAAATAAAAACTAGTATTCTTGCTTCACAAAAGAGACAAAAAGAGAAAGATTTAACCAAGAGAACACCTTCAGTTTCTGTCTTATCATCTGTTAATTTTAAGTTTGATTTTTCTTTTTATATCACAAAATATTTATTCAAAACTAGAAGAATCCCTATATCCATATATTGCCCTGCAAAAAGAAAACACTATTATTTGTATTTCAAACACTGTAAGAATAAAAGAACTGTTTTTAGAAGTGATGAGGTTCCTACAGATAACATTTACCCACAGGTTCTGAGGCTTTTTTGTGACATAAAGTGCACAGTACTTTGAGGATGGTTACAGATGCAATGGCACAGAAAAGGCTTTTAACTTTGGCTCATTTCCTCTGACCACCATGCCTCCATTCTAAATTATAACCTCTCAAAGCTCCAGATCCTTTAAAACTAGCTTTTAAACTACCTTCCCTTGGTATCATCACAAAACAAGAATGCTTTGTTACTTGAAAATAAAAGCACAAAATTATTAGGACTCAGTAACTGTTTTCATTATTGCAAACCAATAAACAAGGCTCAAAAATTTTTCCTAATAGCTGCTTCTTATTGAGCTGACAAGAAATAAGTCCAAAAGAAACCAAAGAAAGATCTGCCTCTGCAATGTAGACGGTTTCTTATTCAGAAACTATCTTTTATATCAGAAACCACTAGCACAAATCCCACTGCTATCATTATCATCCATAATAGAATTGCAAACTAAGCACTAAAACCTTGTCATTCATACTTTAGAATAATAATTTAAAAAAAAACAAGGACTTACTGTATAGCACAGGGAACTAGACTCCATATCCTATAATAACCTATAATGTAAAAGAATCTGGAAAAAGTACCTATCTATATATATATATATAACTGCTTCACTTTGGTCTACAGTTGAAACTAACGTTATAAATTAAACTTCAATTAAAAAAAACTAAAATTCTAGAAAATTCCCTTTTTAACTTAGCAATTTCTTCTTTAACTATAACCCAAAACAAATGATATCTGCTAATCAGACTCACTTTTAGAGATCCTATAGTACCTTATACCAAAAGGAAAATATCAATAATAATAATAGGGTGAGGAAACATAAAAAGTATCAGGGCCTCTTCCCCTTGTTTGAGGCAGAAGAATCAGCTGGCATGGCCAGCAAGGCCAAGACCAAATATTCAACAGGGCTGGTTGAAGATACTAGAGCCGGGCCAAGGAGGTGACCAATTGATATAAGACTGGTTACATTACAGGGGGAATTGAGAAATAAGTAAACATATTGAGGATAATGGGAGCCAAGGTTTTCAACAGCACAAAAGGAAACTATAAGCATAAAAATGCGAAAGAAAGAACAAACCCTGCTGTTTGGGGTTGGAATTGGAGATATCAGTGTGAACATATTTTTAGACAGCTCAACTTATAGATATATACATACATAGAGATATATACACACATACTGTCTATGGTATGTGATATATACAGGCATATCACATATACACACGTACAAACAAACCTCTATTTCCTAAGTATGTTTACTAAGATCTAGAAACAAAGATCTCTTAATAGCAATGAGCAAAACACTAGAAACCTTCATAGTAAAACCAGATAAACCCAAATAAAGAAGCATAATTTGTGTATTCCGTGGGTTAGATGGTAATATTGCATCAATATGAATTTCCTATTTTGGTGGTTACATCAAGGTTATATGGGAGAATGTCCTTGCTTTTAGGAAACACTTTCTGAATTACTAAGGGATTACTAAAGCATCATGTCTGCAACTTTTACTCTCAAGTCAAAAAAAAAAAAAAATCTTCAAAATAATGTGTGAGAGTAAAGGGATAGAGAAAAGAGAGGGAATATGATAAGACAATTGTAATAAATGTTAATACTAGGGGAAGAGAAGTGAAGAACACGTGAGAGTTCTTTGTCCTATTCTTGGAATGTTTCTGTCAGTTTGAAATCATTGTAAAACTAAAAGTTCAAAAAAGAAACGTTTGGTCATAAATGTTCATATACTATTAAGAAAAGCCTTACCTTTCTATGAAGGGTCACAATCTGCTGTGAATTAAAAAAAAAAAATGGTATGCTGTGGCTATAGATAGAAGAGAGCTTACATAATACTAAAAGCTCTCAAACAAAATAAGGACATTAAAATGGCCTTTGTCAACTCTAAGTCTAAAAAAAAATGTGAACAGTAATTCTTAAGCAAGACTTTGCTGATTAAAGGTGCTATATTTTCTGGGCATTACAAACATTTTAAAGATAAAACTGCATAAAATCCCTGATATTCGTGAAATAAGATGACTTATGCAGACAAAGAAATATGTCACCCAGATTCTGCTTCAAGGATAAACTTGTAATGAGTATGATCAGTAGAGGGTCTTCAGGTCAGCAGACACGATCATGTCCCCCAGCTGCAGACAGAGAGTGGGCAGCCCTTCCTTGGGCATTCCACATCCTTCCACAGAGCAGAGGTGACCCAAAACAATGCCAAGGTCAACAGCACCTCCAGAGCCCCCCTGCTGGCCTGTCTGGGGTTCTGTCCCTCTTGCATACAAGTTTCATCTCTTTCTCAGCCCAGTCCTGTATCTTCCCCTTCCTTTCACAGTAGTTGATCCCTGACATACACCATGCACCCCCATTCCATCTCACCCCCATTCCATCTCAAAATGATTACTTCTGGGGAATCTAACCTACAACAAGGCCCTCCTATACTGTTTGTAAAACCATAGCTTGATATGGGCACATTTTATAATTTTGTCTTCTGAGCAGGCAACATTATTTCTGATTCATAAGACAGTTGTGATTTTCTTAAGGTGAATTCTGCCCGTAACTCCCATCAATTTACCTTCTCATGCTGTGTGACAGAAGAATTGTACTTTCCCCTTTTCATGTTAGCCAAATATAAAAGATAATCATTGTTTAAACAACAAATTTCCCTCTTATGGTCCATTAGCTCCTGCAGCTGTTCCTGTAGTGAAACTGAAATATAACAAAATGATTTCCATGGCAATAGATACTAATCTAGTAAATGTGAATTCTGACTTAGCTATAGAACAAAATAAGAGAAGATTACGGAACTGCGATGGGACTAAATTTCAATTTCTATGTGTGTATTTTCAGTATCACGTTTGAAACAAAGAAAACAGACAAATTCATACACACATAACTAGGAAGACTGCAACTCTAATTAAAGGGTAAGTTTAAAAAATACATCTCAATATATATTATCAATCATATATATATGAATGATCCCATTCATTATCAACATATATTATCACCCCCTACCATTACTACCAGGATACATTCAATCATCACAAAGAATTTTACTTAGAAATTTGATACTTAATATTTGAGACTCTATTATCTAGTATAATTTCAGTTCCAATTACTAATATATGCCATTATGCTCATTTTTACTAATAATTACAAGTATGGTTGTGGATAATATGTAAATGAAAGATTCTCAAACACCTACAGAATCTTTAGTAAAGCATAGGAATAGAGGAACTGCAGTGTTTCTGAGCATCACAAATACAGTAGCAGATCTCTTGCCAGACTACCAGTTAGCCAGCCCTCTCCATTCATCCCTGTGAAACATGCAGGCTGGAGCCCTTGGGCAGCCAATCTTTACCACATACCACTTTTCTCCCTCCCAACCCTCTGAGTTGTACACTCAAAGGTGATTGTTTTGTTCCCACACTTATTATCAGTTGTTCTTGTTGCTGTGCAAATTGTTCATAAGCCTATTAGGTCAAAGTGCAAAAAGGCAAGAATTATTGTAACTAAGAAAAACAAGTACTTTGCATCACTAAAATGTAATAAAGATGAATCACTAAAAATATTGGGGCTTCCCAGGTGGTGCTAGTGGTAAAGAACTTGCCTTCCAATGCAGGAGACATAAGAGACACGAGTTCGATCCCCAGATCAGGAAAATCCCCTGGAGACAGGCATGGCAACCTAATCCAGTATTCTTGCCGAGAGAATTCCATGGACAGAGGAACCTTGTGGGCTACAGTTGGACATGACTGAAGTGACTTAACACACACACACAAATTAATATAAACATAATGGGTATGAAGAAGCCTAGACTAGGTAATTAGAAAAAATTATTCAAATCGAAAAGGATTCCACACTCAGAATGCTCTGTGTCTTAAATTTTCTTTTTTAATAAACCAAACTAATTTATTGTAGATAACACATCATGTCTGTGCCTTACACAAGAATGATTATGCAAAATTCCACAATTTTTAAAGGAAAGAGTTTCAGCCTTACAACAAAAACTGGCAAATAGAGATAAGAGTATGAGTTCAAGAAAGCCTGGAGAAGATTCTTTAATATTTATCAATACAACCACACCTCTCTTTCATTTGACTCCCTCATTAGATGGGATTACTGCCACCTGTTCTTAAGGATGACATTGAGCATCATCTCCTCATCCCTGATCTGCGATAGGCATTGCCTGCATCTTAGGCTAATGTTTCCTGGTTTCCAGAGAAGGCTCAGCAAGTGTTTTTTCCCTGCTTGTTTGACAGTCCTGGCCTTGTTTTCCATATACGGATCCTCATTACCAACTAGACTTCATTTATGTCCAGTGTATCACATCTGAAAATTGTATTTTCTCTTTGGACACCTGCTACACAAGATGGTATTCAGACAAGAACTTATTCTTGGGTCCACAGGTACATTACTTAATGAGACACATATCCAACCCGTTAAGTACTCTTGCTTATATTGGCTAAGTAGGAAAAAGTGTACCTAGACCACTGAAGGCTCTTTTTATTCTTCTAGCCACATTTTAGTGGTCAATGCTTCCTGCCCACTGGATATGCTCAAGAGCTATGATAAATAGTTTTCTGCCATGGGCCCAGAATTTGTAGCTTGAGATCCCAAAGCACCTAGTCTGACTACTTTTTACTCTGTTCCATCCCACTGTCTCATCTTCCTGAGCTACCACTCATTTCCCGTCAATCTATTACATCCTTACCTCCCTTCTTGAACGCTTTGGCCTTGAACTCAGTGCTTCTCCTATTATGCTTGAGCTGTTTTTACTCTACACCACTTCTGACATCAGACAAGTGTTTCTCTTCCTGCCACCAACCAATTCTAATACCTTTGGGTGTCCTATAATCCAGTCAATTGTGACACTGACTTCCCGGGGTTACCTTCAGACTCCCCACAACATGCTTTCACTATAAATGCCAGTCCACAAGTATCAAGTCCCCAGGTTATCCACATTTCTGTCCAACTTGGAAAGGGGTTCCCACAACTGACTCTCACTGCAGGAGTCAACAATTCACCAGCATGGCTCATTCAACTCTGGAAGACACTTATATACTATCACCAGCTTGTTACAATGGACACAAACGAAGAACCAAATGAAGAGGTACATAGGATGAGATCCCAAAAGATCCCAAACATGAGAATACACATCACCTGGGAGTTGGGGTCTGCTCCCCTCCTAGCACATGGGTGCATTCAACCAACTCTGAAGCTCCCTGAACCCTGTCATCTAGGGCATTTTATGGAGGTTTCATTACATAGACAAGACTCATTAAATCACTGGTCACTGGTGATCTACTCAATCTCCAGTCTCTCTCCACTAGCCAAAGGTTGTTGGGTGGGGCTCAAAGTTATAAGTTTCCTGTCAAGGCAGGTGCTGTTTTGGTGACCAGCCCTATCCAAAGCTACCTAGGGATCCGTCAAGACTTGTTACTAGAACAAAAGATGTTCATACCACTTCTACCACTCAGAAAACATCAAATATTTTAGGAGTTCTGTGCCAGAAGGTGGAAACAGAGATCAAATCTCTCTCTCTAGGACCATAATATGTTAACTCTTTCTTCCTTTTTCCATAGACAACAAGTAATAGCTCTCTGTGACCTAGTCTCTTTAACTGCTCCTCTCATACTACCTCTTGGGCTTCCTTTGTGGCTCAGCTGGTAAAGAATCTGCCTGCAATGTGGGAGACCTGGGCTCTATCCCTGGGTTGGGAAGATCCCCTGGAGAAGGAAAAGGCTACCTACTCCAGTATTCTGGCCTGGAAAATTCCATGGACTGTATAGTCCATGGGGTTGCAAAGAATCAGACACAACTGAGCAACTTTCACTCACTCACTCACTCACACTGCCTCTTAGGAGAAACTTCTCCCATTTATCCTTTCCTTCCCTCTTCCTTGCCCGAGTCTGTACCAGGTAACAGCCAAGATTTAGATTATGCATTTTCAATTAGACTTAATCTGTCATCTGCTCTGCTCAGACTATCTGCAGTGTGTATACTCTGCATGCTAGGTGGAGCTGTTTAATGTCACTTCTGACATTTTATGTAGGAAATAATTGCTTACAGGTTCAATGTCTCTAGAAACACCATTCCTCTGGGAAGAACATATCTATTGCTTAATGTTCATTGACTGTTTTACTTTTAAAATCCTCCCACAGCCATTCCCAACTGCCAAGGGTACAACTTTGCAGTCTAATGTCTAATATGAGTCGAAATTAAAACTTAGTCTCTGCCTACATAAAAATGTATCCCTACTTGAAGATAAGCAGTCCCTTTAGAATCCTTTTTCTCTGATTCTATGCTCACATAAATGGGTTCTATACATGTATCTTTTTCCCAAAAAGAACAGGCCTAAAGACAGCCAAGAGATACAGGATAGACAACTTTATTCTGAATAGAAACACAATTTTTTTTTCATTGCCATCTCGTCACATTTCCAAAATTTTCTCTCAGTAATGATAACCTTGTTAAAAGTTGATCTTTGAGAGAGGGAACAGTAATTGATCAGTCTGCTAGTTCACTCTCCCATCCGCCAACCAAGGTATTGCATTTATTAGGATACAATTTTTAAAATATTCTGTCATCTCTGGAATCAGCATTTACTTTACAGTCAATAACAGCATAGTTTAAGTACCGATTTCTTTCTTGGTGGCATATAAAAATAAGGATGCATCTTAGATTTGACAAAATTTAAGTTTCTCTCCCAGCAGCCTCTGGTTGGCTACAAGAGATAACCAAGGTAAAACACTTAGAATTGGATATGGAATACAGGAAAAGTACTCAAATTTTATTTGCTGTGCTCATCGTGTTTCTAAACATGAAAGAACAGAAAATTCAAAAATAAACACAGATTAAGTTAGAGATCTGATGCATTCTCCTATTCAACTTTTTCTCCGAATGCATTTTGTTTCTGTCCTAATTTTATATACTTCTCATTTGTCTCCATGTACGTGTGAGTCCAGTAAAAAATATGATACAATTTCAAAAGGTTATGCTAAATGACGTGGCTCAGAGAATCCAGACCCAATAGATTAGCATCTTTTCATATCAAAGGCTTTTAATATCCTTTGAGATCCAATAAGATCCTTTCACTAGCTACCAAATCAAAAGACTATTTGTATAATGGACTATAGAAAAATCTCACTGGATAACAGACTATAAGACAATTCTGCAGTTAGGAGTCTTTGAAAATGGATCTAATCTTTCCTTTTTTTTTTTTTTTAACTAAAAGTGAAAGTCGCTCAGTTTCTTTGTCGCTCAGTCGCTTTGTGATTCTTCTGCAAATTCTCCAGACCAGAATACTGGAGTGGGTAGCCATTCCCTTCTTCAGGGGATCTTCCCAACCCAGGGATAGAACCCAGGTCTCCTGCATTGCAGGCGGATTCTTTACTGTCAGAGCCGCCAGGGAAACTAAAAGTACCAAGTTATAATTTCAAATGATATGCTATTTTCCTTCCACATCACTCTGCTACACTTTGTCATTTTTTTCTGTCTCCATACACAGTCAGCTGAAATGTATTTCTAATTCAATTACAGAGCAGTCAGTTAAATTTTCAAATTGTACCCCAATTTTGTTTTCCTAATCATATATTATTATTACTTGTACTTATTTTTACTGTATACTGTATACAGTAATTTCAGGAAAATCATTTTACTTCTTGTTAATGAATGTGCTAGTATAAGAAATATCCACATTTTAAAATAAGCTCAGCATCAGTAATTATTAGAATAATGCAAATGAAAACCACAATGAGGTATCACTTTACACCAGTCAGAATGGTTATCATCAAAAAGTCCACCAATAATAAATACTAGAGAGGGTGTTGGAGAAGGAAACGGCAACCCACTCCAGTATTTTGCCTGGAAAAGTCCATGGACAGAGGAGCCTGGTGGGCTACAGTCCATGGGGTCGCAAAGAGTTGGACATGACTGAAGCGACTTAGGATGCACGTAGATAGAGTATGGAAAAAAGAATGCCTTCCTACACTGTTGATGTGACTGTAAATTGGTAAAGGCGCAATAGAAAACAGTATAGAAGTTCCTTACCTTAAAAATAGAGCTATCATATGACCCAGCAATCCCAATCCTGGACTTCAAAAAGATGAAAACTAGTTCAAAAAGTTACATGCACCCCAATGTTCACAGTACCACTATTTGCAATAGCCAAGACATAGGCACATCCCAAATGTCCGTCAATAGATGATTAGCTTCAAAAGATATGGTGTATGTATATATACCATACATGTAGATATACATATACCATATACAATGGAATATTTCTCAGCCATAAAAAATGAAATATTGTCATTTGCAGAAACATATATGGACCTAGAAAATAACATACTAAATGAAGTAAGTCAGACAGAAAAGACAAATATTACATGATACACTTATATATGGAATCTAAAAAGTAATACAGAGTAATCTACATACTAAACAGAATAGGGTCACAGATACAGAAAACAAACTTACCATAGGGGAAGAGGAGGCAAGAAGGGATAAACTAGGAATATGGGTTTAGGAGTATCACGAAGAGTTGGACACAACTGAGCAACTTTCACAGACTCACAGAGTATCATATAGAGAAATATTGGCTGGCAAATTACTAATACAAAAACACTATTACTCAACATATATTACCAGTCTGCAATTGTTAATTTTCTTGTTATAATATTTAAGGCTATAGAAAAAAAAATTTCAAATTATAAATGACATTTAATACATATATCCACAATGTCTATATATTATATATTCTTCCAGTCTGGTCTACAAATACATATTTTATGTTTCAATTATTGGAATTATGGCAACATTACATAGGTTTTGTTTGTTTGTTTGTTTTAAACTGGACAATTTCCCCCCAAAAGTATTCAAAAACATAGGAATGCATAGTACTATAGAATTATGGAAAAACAAATCCCCATGTAAGTGAACTCACCACTTCAAATCTGTGCTGTTGAAGGGTCAACTAATTACAATAGCAAACAAGTCATTTAACCTTTATAGGCCATGGTATCCAATTCAGAAATGGGTCATTTCTTAACAAGATTACCTATTAAGTCTGTTCAATTTCAAGATTCCATGATGACATTACTTCTCTTTCCAGAATCTAGTTTTATTATCCCTGCTGCTGCACTTCCATCCTGGTGATATTCTCTTGTGCCCACTTTCCACCCTTGACCTTCTCCACTTCACCCCACTGTCCATTTAAAATGTTCCTACCCTGTTCTCTTAAAGGCTTTTCTATGTGATCAACTATCTATATACGTAGTCTGAATGACAATACAATTTAATGTTCCTTCCTCATGCTCAGTTTATATTCAAGTACACTGCATGGCTCAGTGGGAATATATTAGTGGCATGGAATATTCAGACATGGAGGTGGGGGAGGAGCTCTCAGCCTATCTGCTTACATCTTTGCAAAGGATACTGCATGAGGCATGACTGCATATCTACTGAAATAAAATGTCTTCAAAGTGAAGATTATTAGTTATCCTTCAAACCAGTCAATCCTAAAGGAAATCAATCCTGAATATTCATTGGAAGGACTGATGTTGAAGCTGAAATGTCAATACTTTGGCCACCTGATGCAAAGAGCTGACTCATTGGAAAAGACACTGATGCTGGCAAAGATTGAGGGCAGGAGGAGAAGGGGAAGACAGAGGATGAGATGGTTGGATGGCATCACTGACTCAATGGACATGAGTTTGAGCAAACTCCAGGAGATAGTGAAGGTGGGGAAGCCTGGCGTGCTGCAGTTTGAAGTGTCCCAAAGAGTTAGATACAACTGAGTGACTGAACAATAACATAATTTTACAAATCTCATTTCTATAATAATTACCAATAAAAGTAACACTTAGATTTTTTTAGAGTTGCACCAAAAAAAAAAAAAAAAAGATTATACTGATAAGTTCTCAAATGTATTCTGATGAAGAAAATTTTGTTTGCAAGAGAAGTTGGTTATGTTTTTATTGAGATGTAACTGACACCTAACATTATATTAGTTCTAGCTGTACAACATAATAATTCAATATTTGTATCTATTGTGTAATAATTACCATAAGTATAGTTACTCACCCATAGTTAAAATATTTTTTCAAGTTATAAGAACTTTTAAGATCTCTCCTAGCAACTTTCAAAATAGTATATAGTACTATTAAGTATAGTCACTATGGCAGACATTGTATCTCCAGGACTTACTCATAAGTCTCAGTTTGTACCTTTTGATTACCTCCACACGCTTCACCTACCCCCTACTTCCAGCCTCTGAAAACTACCTATCTGTTCTCTGTATCTATATCTGTTCAGTATTTTTTGTGTTTTTTCTTTTGATATTTCACATATAAGTGAGCTCATACACTATTTGTCTTTCTTTGTCCAATTTACTTCACTTAACAAATGTCCTCAAGGTCCATTCACATTGTCCCAAATAGCAAAAAAAACTGGCTTGGTTTTTTGTATTTTCTGTTTTTTTTGCTCTAGTCTAGTTTTTCTTAAATATTTACGTAAATTTATGCAATAATTTCATTTTGGACTGAACAGATTTGCTTTTATTTTCTAAGGATTTGATGACGTGTGAGGATTATCTTGAGATGCAATGAAATTTAGCCTATGTTCCAAATGTAAGGCACCAAGGTATAACATGAGTTAAAATTAAGTCAGTAAAATAAAATTCAAACTTACACTATTATACAATAGTGAATATGCATAATTATTAAGAATACTCGAGTATGTTAAATATTTTCTGATTGCTTACCTGTGCTGAGAGTTATGGGGGACCAAAAGCAATTAAAACCAGTTTTCTGTCCCAAGTGTACACTCTGGTAAAATAGAGAGATGTATGCTCAACTAACAATAACACAAGGCAGAATAAAATGGCTCTTTAAAGAAAAGTGAATCCTGCAGCTGCATAAAAGAGTTTTAGCATTTAAAGGATCTATAGATAAGTGCAATGCAAGAGACCCTGGTTCAATTCTCGGGTCAGGAAGATCACCTGGAGAAGGGATAGGAGACCCACTTCAGTATTCTTGCCTGGAGAATTCCATGGACAGAGAAGCCTGGTGGGCTACAGTCCATAGGGTCGCAAAGAATTTGGCATGACAGCAACTAACACACACACATAGATTATTCTCATAATAAAATGAAATCACACTTTTCTTTAATATGCTGCTTTGTTCACATTATTTAGTCAAATCTTAAACTTCCATTTACTACAAATCAAATTGAAATTTCACATGGAGACATTAAAAACCTTCCATCTCTCTGAATATCCAATCTGTTTCCTATTACCTTCCCAACAGGAAATTTCTGTTCCAGCCTCAATGCCCTCTTGGTTCCACAAGCAAATCATCTTCATTTATGTCTACTGACATCTGTTTTTCCATGGCCATCTTAACACAGCAAATCCTCTCCCTCCTACCCAAGCTTTTTCCAGCTCAACTCAAACAGCATGTCTTCCAGAAAGTCCTCTTGGATCATCTAAATCCATACTACTTTCTTCCTTATCATGTATCATTCATTTTGGTAACAAATCTTATTCAGTTTTAAATTACTATCTGCTGTTTTCATACCAACTAGGTTAAAATTTTTCAAGTCAGGTGGTTTATCATTTATTTATTTTGTACTTCCTAGGATTTGAACTGTGGTGTTGGAGAAGACTCTTGAGAGTCCCTTGGACTGCAAGGAGATCCAACTAATCCATCCTAAATGAGATCAGTCCTGGGTGTTCATTGGAAGGACTGATACTGAAGCTGAAGCTCCAATACTTTCGCCACCTGATGAGAAGAACTGACTCATTGGAAAAGACCCTGATGCTGGGAAAGATTGAAGGCGGGAGGAGTAGGGGGCGCCAGAGTATGATGGTTGGATAGCATCACCGACTCTATGGACATGAGTTTCAATAAGCTCCAGGAGTTGGTGATGGACAGGGAAGCCTGGAGTGCTGCAGTTCATGGGGTCACAAAGAGTTGGACATGACTGAGTGACTGAACTGAACTGAACTCCTAGGATATTTAGTATACCACTTATTGGACAATAAACATTCAAAATGTATATGCTGTTTTAAAAGGATCAAAAAAAAAAACACTAGTCTAACAAATTTCTTCACACATGAAAAAAAAAAAAAAAACACAAAACATTAAATAAATAACGGTTCCAAACCACAAAAAGTTTGAGAGTCAAGTCTGAAAGCTAAAATTCTGTATTCTTCAGGTTGCCAAGAATCCTGTAGTGTGTGTTGAAAGGGTATGATCAAAGATCCCTTCCTTTTCATATAATACTGATAAAGCTGGGATCCTCTGATTTAAAAAGTAGCTTGAATTCAGAATGTGAAATGACCATCACAGTAAAATGTAAAGTACATTTGGGCAAAATTAGTTATTTTTGAAGGATGTGTGTGTTTTTTTAACCAACATATTATGGTAAGGGCCATACCTGAAACAACTCCAAACACATACACTAATTAACACCAAATGATAGTGTAACACACAAGGAGTTTTTACCATGGAAGCATGACCTACCCATCCTATTTTTGCCCTAGCTCACAGTACTTTATCATAAAATACCACATAAATTCACACTTGTCAACTGTTTTTTCTAAAATATTTTGGAATAAAGGACGTAAATTTATCTAAAGATGACTAGTGTACAAAAAAGTCAGGCTCAGTGTGACACAATTAAAACTGGTTACCACAGTGTGAAATACCAAGAGCTGAAATATTAGGAGTGTTAGAAATTATAGAGAGCCTTAGGAGTATTAGGATTTACTGAGAGCCTTTTAGCAAAAGAGGGCTTGCCCAACCACTACTGTAATAACAATGAAAATTTTTCTTAATGATCTCATCTGTAACACATTACATTTGACAGCATATAAGTGCTATCAAATATAATAGGCACATAAGGAATACCAATTACGGCCACATTCACCCACAAGTAAAAAATGACTTTTGAGTACACCTTTGTTTTTAATGCTTTTTGGAACTTCCCCCCCCCCCATTTAGAAATAATCAACTACATACAGCAGTTCATAGAAAACTCAAACATTTAACTATCTCAGTGAAGAAAGGTAGAAAGAAAATCTATATAGACTTCACTTCTGGTCCATTTGAAAAAAAAAATAAATTCAATTTGGAGAGAAAACTCACCTCTTCTTTAAAGCTCCTACACACTTAAAACAAATTCATTCCACACTTTCATATTTGACAAAGACAATAACATCAAAAAGCACACCACAATTCCCTGAAGGAATCATGTCAATTGGTATTTCTAAAATTAATTCAGTGACCTATAATAATGTGAGTTCTCTACACATAATGTCTATCAGTAGGAAATGCAAAAATTTCAGGATCATTTCTGGTGTCAAAGCTCCAAAAAGATATGTGTAAGCAGTTCCTTAATTCCTACTTCACCTTGCAGCTGCAGCTGCTGCTTATAACAGTTAAAATTTAAATTAAAATTTCACCAGGAATAGCTTGTGAGAACTTCAATCCTACAAATTAAATGCGAGTTTAACCATGATTTCTTATAATGTCTCGGTCATATTTCTAAGCTGAGCCACCACACATCTGTGAAATGCCTTTTACCAGCTATAGTTTGGTGATTTCTCACATGCTTACACAATTCATTCTTTAGTTGCTTATTAGGAAATGTGCAACAACATTCTTCAAGACTCTAAAGGTCTTAAAAAATAAAAAAATGCTCAAATTTAAAGGATTTATCTGTTATTTTCAAAGTCTCTTCCTCTAATTTCACTATTTCTGAATACACAGCTCTCCCCAACAAAAAGAATGGCTGAAAATTCAGGAACAGAAAGTTTCAACTATATCATCTTAATAATGCCACACATTAGAGTATACCCCCAAAAAATGTATTTGAAATAATGCACTAATGTACATTAATCTAATGTGATTAGAACCTCAGACCCAAATATCTAAAGAACTCTGAGTATTTCACATGATACCACTCCATACGTTCTAGAGCATGATTAATAAAGTACATTAAAGAAATAGTATGTCTAAGATAAAAAATATTAGAATATTTCATATTTATGTTTTTACATTACTTGCCCAATTACAAATGTAAGTTACTGCTGCTGCTGCTAAGTCGCTTCAGTCGTGTCCGACTCTGCGCGACCCCATGGACTGCAGCCTACCAGGCTCCTCCGTCCATGGGATTTTCCAGGCAAGAGTACTGGAGTGGGTCGCCAGTGCCTTCTCTGAATGTTAGTTAAGATAAACATAAATTGTTTATGTTTAACATAACATAAACATAATCTAAACACATTCTTTGAGCTTTCCTTCTACATCACTGTCTTCCTTCCAATCTCCCTGGTTCTATGTATTATAGTAGCCCAGGGCCCAGCTAAGGGAAGAGCTAAGATCTCTTCTCATTCTCTATTCACTATCCAACTCAGAGGTCAGCAAACTATTACCTACGTACAGGCCAACTGCAACTAACACTAATTTTTATAAATAAAAATTTATTAGAACATAGCCACACCCACTTAATTATCATCACAGAAAATGCCAATAGAAGGGCAAAGTTTAATGGTTGCGACAAAGACGGCATGGTGTTTCTGACTTTTCAGAAAAGGTTTGTCAACCCCTGTCTAGAGGAACTCACTCAGATCCACAGCTTTTTATCTATAGCCTGAGAGCTCCCCAAATTCTATCTTCAGTCTGGACCCAGAATTGCCATCCAACTTTTCGGGCCCATCTACTCTCATATTTCTAGTAGGCATGCAAATTTGATATGTCTAAAACTGGAAACTTGATTTCTACCCACCTCTACCTGCTCTTAAGCTTTTCATGTCTCAATACATCCATCAGAATTCATCTAATTGTTCAGGCCAAAGTCTTAAGATACATCTTTAATTCTTTTCTTCCTCTTAAATTTCTCTTATATCCTTATCCCAACCACCAAAAAATTATATTATCAAAATACATTCAGAATCTGGCCACTTCTTGCCCACTGTAATGCTATCACTCCAACTCATAAGTCACAACCATTTCTCACCTGGACCACTGCAATAGCTCCTGACCGGCTCCCTGTTGCTGCTCTCAGCCCCTTACATTATATTATCACAAAGCATCTGGAATGATCATGGAATCCCACTGCTGAAAATACTTCAAAGGCCACACAGGTTATGACCATCACAGCCCTTCAGGATCTGGCTCCTTTGGTTTCTCCATATAGACCTCCTTATTCTCAAGTATTGTCCTGCCCAGTTTCTTTGCGCTTACTGTTCTCTCTGGAAAATTCTTCCCTCCAGATACCAAGTTGCCATGCATCTTCATTTTATTCAGGTCTCTGTTCAAATATTATGTTAAGCTAGAGGCCACCTTCCTCAGTCACTCTGAGTTATTGACTCCTGTCAATTCTACAACCCAGCTGTAGTTAGATTCCCTGGGAAATAGTCCAAGACTCAGATGTGCATGCCTTTAGGGGAGCACTTTCAGGAACAACATCTGGAAGGGAGTGAAGGAAGCAGGACAGGTAGACAGAGAAGTTGAACTGCAATGAGGTTATAACAGAGACTTGAGTCAATGCCACCGGAACCTTGAGTGGGAATGGCACTTCAGAATTTCCCAACTGAGCCAAGAACCTGAGTTCTTTGCATGTTATAATGCACCAATATGTGGACTCAGTTCTCCCAGAGAGGGGGCATGATTTTGGATAAGACACATTAAGAGCATGCTTTAGGGAAACTATGGAAATGTAATACTGCTCTACACAGTGACAGTATACCTATAATCTAAAAGGCAAAGAACAACAAGTGTTGACAAGGATGTGGAGCAACTAGAAACTCACACATTGCTGGTGGAAATGTAAAGTGGTACTACAGCTGCTTTGGAAAACAGTTAAAAGTTTCTTTAAAGGTTCAACACAAATTTATCAAACAATCCAGCAAACACACACCTAGGAATCTACCAAAAGAAACAGAAATATACCTCTATGACAAGACTGGTAAAGAATATTTATAGCAGCACTCTAGAATACGTAAAAAATGCAAATAAACCAAAGGTCCATCAAATGGTGAATAAATTTTAAACATGGACTACATCCATACGAGGAATACTCTTCAGCAATAAAAGTGAATGAAATACTGGTATCTACTAGAATATGGATGAGCCTCACAAACATTATGTTCACTAGAAGGAGCCAGACACAAAAGACAATTTATGATCCCATTTAAATGAAATGTCCATTAAAGGGAGAAAGCAGGTTGTTGGTTACCTGGAGCTGGGGGTAGGAAGGAGGAGTGTCTGCAAACACGCGCAAGGAATATTTGGGAGTTCACAGAAACGTTCTAAAATTGGATTGAGGTGATGACTACACAGCTCTCAAAATATCATTGCCTTTCAGTCTTAGCGTGAATTTTATAGGATGTAAAGGAAAAGGACAAAAAAGATGGTTCTGATGACAGTGATAGCTGACACTGAGTTTGCTAGGGGTCAAGAATTAGTCTGAATTTCACATGTATTAACTCATTTAATTTTTACCATAATCCCACGAAATAGGATCCATTTCTTCATTTCAGAGGTGAGATAACTGAGGCTCAGGGAAATTTAAGTAACATGCTCATACAGTAGTAAAAAATATATTAAGAATAAATTAATTGACTCCTACTCATAAAAATAAATCATTCTACTTTGAAATACTAATAGCCTTTAGCTCAATTACTGGCAAAACCAGAAGATATCACAATAGGTACCATGTGTGTATAAACATGGCAAGTTTATCATAAAAAGCATACTTAAGATGGTCCAAGTGACCACCTTGCAACACATCTAATTATCTCTATTAGCCATTGAAACCAGCAATAAATATGTTATTACAGGACAGTTTGGTCAGTAACTGGTACATATTCAGTGAGCATAAACATACACAAATACACAATAAGTCACATACACTCTATAATAAAAATTTTTCTAGCAAAACATGTCACAAAAATGAAGGCATATCACTGTTCTCATAACTGATATGTATGATGAAACAAGATGAGATGACAATGTGTTTTGTCTTTCTCATATGAAAAAAAATTTAGTTATAAATTTCACATAGCAGTCAACCAATTTGAATGGAAAACTCGGGGACAAATTTTTGTGCATCTTCCAGAAAAATATTCTTAAATTTAGGTATAGATTTAGACAAGAAAGCTGATAAATGAACTATTTGATAAGTAGTTAATATTTTTTTAAAACTAAAGCACCTTGTATAAATGACCACCACGCCCATATATTTCAAAACAATTTATTTTAAAAATTCTAATAAAATACAATACCCAGACTGTGGAAGAAACAGAATGTGTAAATAAAACTAAATTCACCTTCAATACCTTTCCAACCTAAAACAAAACTCGACATCAGCACTTTCTGCCTAAATGATATATCAATGAAGGCTAGAATAAAAATGCTTTAAAAAATGCCATTTATAACTGAGAATAAATGTTTCTAAGCACTGACATGCTTCTGTCAGTTAAATTGCTTTTATGTGGAAATATTTTTCCCTAAATGTTTCATCTACTATTTTTATTAAAAAACTTTGCAATTATTTGTGTTCCAAACTAATAATTAATCAACAATTTTTAGGTATTGACTATACAAATCAGTAATGTGAATATTTAAACCATTCATTTAAAGTTGAAGAAACCATTCCATAACAGAAATGTAATTCTAATCCTTAATTCTCTTAAAGTGTAACATGTCTGCCTAGAAAGAAATGCATCAATAATAAATTTATGATTCAATATGTATCAGCCAAGACCTAAAAATTTGCAGATCTATATAACCATGCACATTTACTAGTCCTCCTAGGTAAAAAACAACCATGAGTGACTCTCATAATTCAATACACACTATGGTAAGAACCATTACAACAGCATGTATTCATTCTGAGTCCCAATTCAATTTTAAAAGAACCTGTAGATATTGACAATGTAATGAGTTAAATAACTGATGTGCACCAAAAAGAGGGAATGGATGACCTAAAGGGCATCATACTCTATGAAAAAATCTCCATGGATATTATTCTAAGACATTGGTATAACTTTCATTAAATGATCGTTTGGTCTTTATAAAACAATTCTATAAAATCTCTGAAAATAATGTACTACAACATAAAGCTTGCTTCTGAAAGTAACTAGATTCTATATTCAGGTATAGAGCAACTACATTTAAAACAATGCATTTCAGTGGAAAAAGTAACTTTGCTGGACTGCTATAAGGTTGCTCTCCCAATTCTCTATATAACTACAAAATGAGTAAAATATATAAAGCCATTTCATATATTGAACAAAAGGCAATAAGCTCTGTGAATTAAGAGAAGGGAAACAAATCAGATGCTAAGACTTCCCATATTTCATTCTAAAGGCAAAGTCCAATCTGTGGTATAGAGATTGTTGCTTAGTCACTAAATGGTGTATGACACTTTGCGACCCCATGGACTGGCTGTAGCCCACAAGGCTCCTCTGTCCATGGGATTTACCAGGCAGGAATATTGGAGGGGACTGCCATTTCCTTCTCCCCATATAGGGAAGGGGAATCCAAAAGGAGAAACTTTATAGACCATGAAAGAAACAAAATTTACTGTCTGGGGCAGAGCACTGGCTGGGATGGGAAATAAAAAAAAAGGTGGGGAGAGCTATGCAGAAAAAAAAAGCTGACGTAATTGGCATAGGAATCCAGACAGGTGCTGAGTATCCATGTGTTCTGAATAGGATAAATAAAGGTTGAAAGTGAAAGTGAAGTTGCTCAGTTGTGTGCACTCTTTGCAACCCCATGGACTGTAGCCCACCAGGCTTCTCCATCCATGGGATTCTCCAGGAAAGAGTACCGAAGTGGGTTGCCATTTCCTTCTCCAGGGAATCTTCCTGACCCGGGGATCGAACCCGGGTCTCCTGCATTGTAGGCAGACGCTTTACATTCTGAGCCACCAGGGAAGTCCTTAATAAAGGTTATTTATATATATAAATAAAGGTTAAATCCTATTTAAAGGAAATAATAAAATTCAGCTAAAAAATGTACTGGGTTGGCCAAAAGGTTCGTTTGGATTTTCCCTTTCCTGAATGAACCTTTTGTCAAATAAATCCTAGAGTCCAATAAATCCAATAAATCCTAATGCTCATTGGCTAATTGAAAAAAAAGAAAAAGAAAGTGGCAAAAAAGAGGCAGGTAAAAATTTTACCTATAACCCAAAGAAATATTGATCAATAAAAATAGGTCCAGAATTAAGAGAGATTAAGTTAACATAAAAGGACTTTAAAAATAGGTTTGATGAAATAAGACTTGAAGGAAAATATGGATATAATGAGAAGAAAGGAAGGAAAAATGTTACCTATAACCCAGAGAAATATTGATCAATAAAAATAGGAAAGAAAACAGTGTGCTATTCAACAAATGTTCTAAATTTAATTAAAAAAAAAAATCACCTACACACTAAGACATGTTATAACCACATTGCTCTAAGCCAGTAACAGAAAATCTTAAAAGCAGCAAGGAAAATATTAAAGTACATTATATATATATATATATATATATATATATATATATATATATATATATATAGAACAAAGATAAAAATCTAGCAGATGTCTCATCAGGGTTATGCAAGCCAGAGGAAATGGAATACCATTTTTTAGAAGCTCAAAAAAAAAAAAAAAAGAAACTAAAATTCTATGTCCAGCCCAAGTGTCTCTCAAAAATAAACACAAAATAAAGGCAGAGATGTTGTCATCAGCATACTTACATTAAGAGAAAACAATGAAGTTCTTCAAGTTAAAAGAAAAATAATACCAAGATAGAAACTTGCATCTACATAAACGAATAGAAAATAGTGTGAAGAATATGAGGAAAAAGTTATGTTTATTACAAATTTTTAATATCTTTAAGAGATACTTGTGTATAGCAAAAATAATCTTTGTGGAGTTCAAACACATGTAGATGTAAAATGTACCACCACAATAGCAAAAAAGATGGAAGGGGTTTCTGGAAGTACACAATTATAAGATAATTATACGTGTAAAGGCATAAAATTATTTGAAGGAACTGTGGCTCAGATCATGAACTCCTTATTGCCAAATTCAGACTTAAATTAAAGAAAGTAGGGAAAACCACTAAACCATTCAGGTATGACCTAAATCAAATCCCTTATGATTATAGAGTGGAAGTGACAAATATACTTAAGGGACCAGATCTGATAGACAGAGTGCCTGATAAACTATGGACAGAGGTTCGTGACATTGTATAGGAGACAGGGATCAAGATCATCCCTAGGGAAAAGAAATGCAAAAAAGCAAAATGGCTGTCTCAGGAGGCCTTACAAATAGCTGGGAAAAGAAGAGAAGCGAAAAGCAAAGGAGAAAAGGAAAGATATTCCCATCTGAATGCAGAGTTCCAAAGAATAGCAAGGAGAGATAAGAAAGCCTCCCTCAGCCATCAATGCAAAGAAATACAGGAAAACAACAGAATGGGAAAGACTAGAGATCTCTTCAAGAAAATTAGAGATACCAAGGGAACATTTCATGCAAAGATGGGCTCGATAAAGGACAGAAATGGTATAGACCTAACAGTAGCAGAAGATATTAAGAAGAGGTGGCAAGAATAAACAGAAGACCTGTACAAAAAAGATCTTCATGACCCAGGCAATCACGATGGTGTGATCACTCACCTAGAGCCAGACATCCTGGAATGTGATGTCAAGTGGGCCTTAGAAAGCATCACTAAGAACAAAGCTAGGGGAGGTGATGGAATTCCAGTTGAGCTGTTTCAAATCCTGAAAAATAATGCTGTGAAAGTGCTGCACTCAATATGCCAGCAAATCTGGAAAACTCAGCAGTGGCCACAGGACTGGAAAAGCTCAGTTTTCATTCCAATCCCAAAGAAAGGCAATGCCAAAGAATGCTCAAAGTACTGCACAACTGCAGTCATCTCAAACGCTAGTAAAGTAATGCTCAACATTCTCCAAGCCAGGCTTCAGCAATACGTGAACCGTGAACTTCCAGATGTTCAAGCTGGTTTTAGAAAAGGCAGAGGAACCAGAGATCAAATTGCCAATGTACGCTGGATCATTGAAAAAGCAAGAGAGTTTCAGAAAAACATCTTTTTCTGCTTTATTGACTATGCCAAAGCCTTTTACTGTGTGGATGACAATAAACTGTGGAAAATTCTGAAAGAGATGGGAATACCAGACCACCTGACCTGTCTCTTGAGAAACCTGTATGCAGGTCAGGAAGCAACAGCTAGAACTGGACATTGAACAACAGACTGGTTCCAATTTAGGAAAGGAGTATGTCAAGGCTGTATATTGTCACCCTGCTTATTTAACTTATATGCAGAGTACATCATGAGAAATGCTGGGATGGAAGAAACACAAGCTGGAATCAAGATTGCTGGGAGAAATATCAATAACCACAGATATGCGGATGACACCACCCTTATGACAGAAAGTGAAGAAGAACTAAAGAGCCTCTTGAGGAAACTGAAAGAGGAGAGTGAAAAAGTTGGCTTCAAGATCAACATTCAGAAAACTAAGATCATGGCATCCAGTCCCATCACTTCATGGGAAATAGATGGGGAAACAGTGGAAATAGTGTCAGACTTTATTTTGGGGGGCTTCAAAATCACTGCTGATGGTGATTGCAGCCATGAAATTAAAAGACGCTTACCCTTTGGAAGGAAGGTTATGACCAACCTAGATAACATATTTAAAAGCAGAGAATTACTTTGCCAACAAAGGTCTGTCTAGTCAAGGCTATGGTTTTTCCAGCGGTCATGTGTGGATATGAGAGTTCAACGGTGAAGAAAGCTGAGCGCCAAAGAATTGATGCTTTTGAACTGTGGTGTTGGAGAAGACTCTTGAGAGTCCCTTGGACTGCAAGGAGATCCAACCAGTCCATCCTAAAGGAGATCAGCCCTGGGTGTTCATTGGAAGGACTGATGTTGAAGCTGAAACTCCAATACTTTGGCCACCTCATGCTAAGAGTTGACTCATTGGAAAGGGTCCCCAATGCTTGGAAGGATTGGGGGCAGGAGGAGAAGGGGACGACAGAGGATGAGAGGGTTGGATGGCATCACCGACTAGATGGACATGGGTTTGGGTAGACTCCAGGAGTTGGTGATGGACAAGGAGGCCTGGCGTGCTGCGATTCATGGGGTCGCAAAGAGTCGGATACAACTGAGTGACTGAACTGAACTGATACTATAAAGTGTTACTAATACATATTATACATAAGGTACTTCTGTACTAATACATATAAATTGTTGTTGTTTAGTCACTAAGTCATGTCCAATTCTTTTGTAACCCCATGGACTGTAGTCCACCACGCTCCTCAGTCCATGGGATTTCCTACACAAGAAAACTGGAGTGGATTGCCATTTCCTCCTTCAGGGAATCTTTGCAACCCAGGGATTGAATCTGCATATCCAGCGCTGCAGGAGGATTCTTTACCACTAGTGTCACCTGGGAAGCCCTAATATATATAAACACATCCTGTAAACTCCAAAGCGACCACTGATTGGTTGGTACAAAGCAAACTACCAACATATAAAAACAGTAGAGATAAAATAGCACATAAAATATACTCAGTTATCCAAAAAGGCCACAGGAAAAGATGAAATTACAAACAGCCAACAAAAAAAAGAAAAAACAAGGGAACAAAAAGATGACAGATTTAAGTGATTATATTACATGCCCTCTCTAGAGGGCTCCCCAAAAGAATCAATTTCTAGTGTCTAAGGCATTTATTGTATGCAGCAAATTGACCTCTCCCCTGAGCACCTGGATTGAGATGTGTTTACTCCCACACTCAGGAAAATTGGGAAAACACCTATTCAAATCATTTTCTGTTGACTTATTTCTCTTGCAGAAGTCTAACTGAGTGAGGCTAGTATACATTTAATTTGAAAGGCACAGATTGTTTGGATCGTAAGTAAAACAAGACCAAATATATGCTAAGTTAAACCCAGATTAATTATAAAAACATGTTAAAAGTAAATTTTTTTAAGATTTATCATGTACACACTAATTATAAGAAAGCTTGAGTAGTTACATTAATAGCAACATAGATTTCAGAATAAGTAATATTACCAAAGACAAATATGGGCATTTTATTATAAGAGTTAATTCATCAAGAATACTTAACAATCCTTAATGTATATGTGCCTAATAACAGAGAGTTACCAGGACACATGAAGCAACAATTAGCAGAACTGAATGATGAAATAAACAAACTTACAGCAACACTTGGAGATTAGCACACTTCTCACAGTAATTCATAGAACAAAAAGACCAAAACATACATAGGGGAAGATGGCGGAGGAATAGGATGGGGAGACCATTCTCTCTCCCACAAATTTATTGAAAGAACATCTGAATGCTGAGCAAACTTCACAAAACAACTTCTGAACGCTGGCAGAGGACATCAGGCATCCAGAAAAACAGCCCATTATCTTCGAAAGGAGGTAGGACAAAATATAACAGATAAAAAGAGAGACAAAAGAGTTAGGGACGGAGACCCATCCCGAGGAGGGAGTCATAAAAGAGCAGAAGTTTCCAAACACCAGGAAACCCTCTCACCGGCGGGCTGAGGGGGAGATTTTGAATCTCGGAGGGCAACATAACCGGGAGAAAAAATAAATAAAACCCACAGATTACGTGCCTAAAGGCAACTCCCAGCAAAGAACCCCAGACGAAATTAGACACTGAAGCGACCTGCAAACAGAAGGCAAATAAACAGAGGGAAGCACTTTGGAAGTGACAGGCCAACAGATTAAAATCCCTGTAGTTAACACCGACTGCATTGAAAGGGGCCTATAGATCTTGAAAAGTATAAGCAGGAACAAGGATCTATCTGAAACTGAACTGACCCCACAACAGCTCCAGAGAGTCCTGGATATATTTTTACTATTATCATTTTTTTTTAATTTTTTTAAATTTTTTTTCTTTTTTCTTTAAGTCCTCTATTACACCTTTAATTTTCATTTTTATAACCCACTATTACCTTGCAAAAAAAAAAAAGACCCTATTTTTAAAGCAAATTGCATACATATATCTTATACTTTTTGTGATTTTGTTTTCTTTTTTTCTTTTATATTGTATTTTTTTTAAGAGTCTAACCTCTACTCTAGATTTTTAATCTTTGTTTTACATATTTGATATCAATTTTGTACATTTAAGAACCCAATCTTTAGTACCCATTTTTACTCAGGAGTGGGATTACTGGCTTGATTACTCTCTCCCCATACTGATGCTCTTTCTTCTCCCCAAGGGAACCTCTATCTCCCACCCTCCTCCTTCTCTTCTCAACCCAATTCTGTGAATCCCTGAGAGTGTTCTGGGCACTGTAGAACACTTCAGGAACAGAATACTGCCCAGATCACTCTCCCCTCTTGATTCCTCCTTTCTACTCATGCTCACCTCTATTACCTTCCTCCCCCATCTCTATGTATCTCCGTGAACCTCTCTGAGGGTTCCAGACTGTGGAGAGCACAGAGGGAAGTGCTAACTGGCTAGACTTCTCTCTCCACGTTTGAGTCTCCCTCTTCTCCTCCTGGTCACCTCAACCCCCCTCCCTTCACCTCTCCATGTAATTCAGTGAACCTCTCTGGGTATCCCTCACTGTGGAGAATCTTTTCACCATTAACCTAAAAGTTTTATTATTGGTGCTGTATGGATGGAGACATCTTGAGGCTACTGCAAGAATAAGACTGAAGCCAGAGGAAACATTAATTAATAAGAGATCATCCAAAAGCCTCCACATATACACTAAAACCAAGCTCAACCCAAGAGACAATAAGTTCCAGAGCAAGACATACCATGCAAATTCTCCAGCAACGCAGGAACATAGCCCTGAGCATCAATAAACACGCTGCACAGAGACACACCAAATCCATAGACATCTCATAATTCAATAATGGACACTCCATTGCACACTAGAGAGAAGAAATCCAGCTCCACCCACCAGAACACCGACATAAGCTTCCCCAACCAGGAAACAAAAGAGACCATAGCAAAAATCAACAAAACTAAAAGCTGGTTTTTCGAGAAGATAAACAAAATTGACAAACCATTAGCCAGACTCATCAAGAAACAAAGGGAGAAGAATCAGATCAACAAAATTAGAAATGAAAATGGAGAGATCACAACAGACTACACAGAAATACCAAGGATCGTAAGAGACTACTACCAACAGCTATATGCCAATAAAATGGACAACTTGGAAGAAATGGACAAATTCTTAGAAAAGTATAACTTTCCAAAACTGAACCAGGAAGAAATAGAAGATCTTAACAGACCCATCAAAAGCACAGAAATCAAAACTGTAATAAGAAATTTTCCAGCAAACAAAAGCCCAGGACCAGATGGCTTCACAGTGGAATTCTACCAAAAATTTAGAGAAGAGCTAACACCTATTCTACTCAAACTCTTCCAGAAAATTGCAGAAGATGGTAAACTTCCAAACTCATTCTATGAGGCCACCATCACCCTAACTCCAAAACCAGACAAAGATGCCACAAAAAAAGAAAACTACAGGCCAATATCACTGATGAACATAGATGCAAAAATCCTTAATAAAATTCTAGCAAACAGAATCCAACATCATATTAAAAAGATCATACATCATGACCAAGTGGGCTTTATCCCAGGAATGCAAGGTTTCTTTAACATCCACAAATCAATCAATGTAATACACCACATTAACAAATTGAAAGATAAAAACCATATGATTATCTCAACAGATGCAGAAAAAGCCATTCACAAAATTCAACATCCATTTATGATAAAAACCCTCCAGAAAGCAGGAATAGAAGGAACATACCTCAACATAATAAAAGCTATATATGACAAACCCACAGCAAACCTTATCCTCAATGGTGAAAAATTGAAAGCATTTCCCCTAAAGTCAGGAACAAGGCAAGGATGCCCACTTTCACCACTACTATTCAACATAGATTTGGAAGTTTTGGCCATAGCAATCAGAATGGAAAAAGAAATAAAAGGAATACAGATAGGAAAAGAAGAAGTCAAACTCTCACTGTTTGCAGATGACATGATCCTCTACATAGAAAACCCTAAAGATTCTACCAGAAAATTACTAGAGCTAATCAATGAATATAGTAAAGTTGCAGGATATAAAATTAACACACAGAAATCCCTTGCATTCCTGTACACCAATAATGAGAAAACAGAAAGAGAAATTAAGGAAACAATACCATTCACCATTGCAACAAAAAGAATAAAATACTTAGGAATATATCTACCTAAAGAAACAAAAGACTTATATATAGAAAACTATAAAACACTGATGAAAGAAATCAAAGAGGACACAAACAGATGGAGAAATACACTGTGTTCATGGATTGGAAGAATTAATATAGTGAAAATGAGTATACTACCCAAAGCAATTTATAGATTCAATGCAATCCCTAGCAAGCTACCAATGGTATTTTTCACAGAACTAGAACAAATCATTTCACAATTTGTATGGAAATACAAAAAACCTCGAATAGCCAAAGCAATCTTGAGAAAGAAGAATGGAGCAGGAGGAATCAACCTGCCTGACTTCAGGCTCTACTACAAAGCCACAGTCATCAAGACAGTATGGTACTGGCACAAGGACAGAAATATAGATCAATGGAACAAAATAGAAAGCCCAGAGATAAATCCATACACCTATGGACACCTTATCTTCGACAAAGGAGACAAGAATATACAATGGAGAAAAGACTATCTCTTTAACAAGTGGTGCTGGGAAAACTGGTCTACCACTTGTAAAAGAATGAAACTAGAACATTTTTTAACACCATACACAAAAATCAACTCAAAATGGATTAAAGATCTAAGCGTAAGACCAGAAACTATAAAACTCCTAGAGGAAAACATAGGCAAAACACTCTCCGACATAAATCACAGCAGGATCCTCCATGACCCACCTCCCAGAATATTGGAAATAAACGCAAAAATAAACAAATGGGACCTAATTAAAATTAAAAGCTTTTGCACAACAAAGGAAACTATAAGCAAGGTGAAAAGACAGCCTTCAGAATGGGAGAAAATAATAGCAAACGAAGCAACACACAAACAATTAATCTCAAAAATATACAAGCAACTCCTGCAGCTCAATTCCAGAAAAATAAATGACCCAATCAAAAAATGGGCCAAAGAACTAAACAGACATTTCTCCAAAGAAGACACAGATAGCTAACAAACACATGAAAAGATAGTCAACATCACTCATTATCAGAGAAATGGAAATCAAAACCACAATAAGGTACCATTTCACACCAGTCAGAATGGCTGCTATCCAAAAGCCTACAAGCAATAAATGCTGGAGAGGGTGTGGAGAGGGAACACTCTTACACTGTTGGTGGGAATGCAAACTAGTACAGCCACTATGGAGAACAGTGTGGAGATTCCTTAAAAAACTGGGAATAGAACTGCCATATGACCCAGCAATCCCACTGCTGGGCATACACACCGAGGAAACCAGAATTGAAAGAGACACGTGTACCCCAATGTTCATCGCAGCACTGTTTACAATAGCTTGGACATGGAAGCAACCTAGATGTCCATCAGCAGACGAATGGATAAGGAAGCTGTGGTACATATACACAATGGAATATTACTCAGCCATTAAAAAGAACACATTTGAATCAGTTCTATTGAGATGGATGAAACTGGAGCCCATTATACAGAGTGAAGTAAGCCAGAAAGAAAAACACCATTACAGTATACTAATGCATATATATGGAATTTGAAAGATGGTAACAATAACACTATATGCAAGACAGAATAAGAGACACAGATGCATAGAACAGTCTTATAGACTATGAGGGAGAAGGTAAGGGTGGGACGTTCTGAGAGAATAGCATTGAAACATGTATATTATCATATGTGAAACAGAACACCACTCCAGGTTCGATGCATGAGACAAATGCTCAGGGCTGGGGCAATGGAATGACCCAGAGGGATGGGATGGGGAGGGAGGTGGGAGGGGGGTTCAGGATGGGGAACACATGTAAACCCATGGCTGATTCATGTCAATGTATGGCAAAAACCACTAAAATATTGTAAAATAATTAGCCCCCAACTAAAATAAATAAATTTATAAAAAAACAACATACATAGGTACATAGGATACTTGACTAACACCATCAATACAGCTGATCTAATAACATTCATAGAATACTCCAGCCAACAATGGCAGAATACACATCAATTTTCCAGTGCACAAGAGACATCAACCAGGATTCATCACATGGCAGGCCTGAATTTAAAAAGTCCAATAAATTGTATAATGTTAAAATCACTCAGAATATTTTCTTTGATCACAGGAAATCAAGAAAAAAGAAAGGCAAAGAAGAGAAACCCTGAAATATTTGAGAATCAAACAATATGCTTCTAAATCACCAATAAAGAAAAGAGAGAAATCACAAGCGAAATTTTTAAATATCTTGAAATGGATTAAAATGAAAACACAATCTATCAAATTTTGTGGGAGAAGCTAAATTGTGAAGCTCAGAGCAATGTTTCACAGAATGTGCTGCACATCAGAATTAAGAGTTTTTAAATATCCCATGTAGCCCATGTCTACTTCCACAATTAAATCACAGTGTCTTGGGTTGGGAAACAGCCGTTAGTATATTTTAAAATTCTTAGATCATTTTCATTTGCAACACAACTTTGGGATCACTGGTTTAAAGGAAAATTTGTAGCTTTAAAAGTCAAATTTCTACCATAAAAAATTAGAGAAAGCAAAGCAACTTAAAAAAAAAAAAACAAGTAAATAGAGGAGAGAAAATTGTTTTTAAGAGCAAATAAGCAAAGACATTGAAAAGAGACAAGCCAAAGATGCATTTATTTTTAATGCAAATGCTTTCATACTATGATTCAGTGAATCACTCAGGCATAGAAAGGTGAATTAGAAGTATATGAGATATAAAAAAGGAAGTATTATAGTTCCTGATAAAATGTCAGAGTTTAATGAAAACTTCACTTTTACCATAAAGTGAATTGATTCACCTGAAACTATCACAACACTGTTAATCAGCTACACCCCAATACAAAATTGAATTTTAAAAAACAGTATTTAACATTCAATTATAATTTATTACTTTTTCCAAAATTCTTTTCATTCATTATTCATAACACACACATAATAATACACAGCACCATAGCTAATATCTAACCTTGAATATTTCGTTTTCACTTGAATATAGTTTACTAACTAAAGATGCTTTAAAGAAAAAAAGAACTTAAGTGATAAACCTCTGACTAGAATGACTAAGGGAATAAAAGAGGGAAGGCAAAATTTACAAGTACAAAAAATAAAAACAAAGACATTCTACAGATGCTTCTAACACTAAAACAATAAGGGAACATTAAGAATAATTTTATATCAATACCCAAGATAATTTAAATGGATAAATTGCTTGACAGATGCAGAGTACGAGTGATTCAAAAAGCAGCTCATCATCAATCTCAAAAACTGAATTTGTAACTAAATGCATTCTCATAAAGAGGATTTCAGGACCAGAGGCTTCACTGGTAAATTCTATCAAAAATTTAAGGAAGAACTAAGACAAATCCTATACAAACTTGTTCACAAAAAGAGAGGAAGAAGGAATATTTCCCAACTTATTTTATGAAGCCACCAAACCCTCCAAAACCAAATGGCATTACAGAAAAAGAAAATCATAGACAACCCATCTCATGGATATTAAGACCTGTATATAACAAATATTACCAAATCCAATCCAGCAATACACTTGATTGCTGAACAACTTGCCAGTTTGAACTACCCAGATCCACTTACCCAGATTGTTTTTCAGGAATAAATACAACAGTACTATAAAATCTGAGTTGACTGAATACAAGGATGCAGAACTAGGGATACAGAGGAACCAAGGATACAGAAGACCAACTATAAATTATACTTGAATTTTGAACTATTCAGAGGGTCAGTGTTCTTAACTCATGCATTGTTCAAGGGTCAATTATTTATATATATATATATAAAGGAATTCCATCATAATCAAGTATGGCTTAGGTAGGAATGCAAGATTGGTCTCACATTCAAAAATCCAATTAAGGTAATTTACCATTTTAACAGATTAAAAGATAAGACCATAGGACTATCCTGATAGCTGCAGAAGAGCATGTGATAATATTCAATGTTGTTGTCATTGTTTAGGCACTAGGTCATGTACAACTTTTTTGTGACCCCATGGACTGTAGCCATTCAGGCTCCTCTGTCTACAGGATTTTCCAGCAAGAATACTGGAGTGAGTTGCCATTTCCTCCTCCAGGAGATCTTCTTTCAGTACTCATTCCTGATTTTTAGAAAACTCTCAGCAAAGTAGAAACAGAAAGTGTGTTAGTTATCAACTTCTTGCCTGTCAACTCCAAATTTTCCTTCTGCTCTTCACTGTCCTGTATGATACTGAAGCTGTACCCTGCATCTTTTCTTCTCTGCCAGTATCCATAACCTTAAGTTTTATTAGCACAGGGTGCTACAGGAACATTGCCAGAGTAGAGGTGTTCTCTTTCTGGTTACAGTATGCTTTATTTTCTTCTTGTTCCAGGGGCAGCCACTACCAAGGGGCACCCAGGGACAATCATCCCCCAGAAGCTTTAATTAGCACACCTATGAGCCCACCCTAGCAAGTTTCACCATCCCCCAGGTAGTTTCCCCAGAAAGTCTCACAGGTGCCCCAAACAGCAGTCTCCCAGAGTTTCAGTAGCATCCCCATAAGCATATTCTCAGTGAATTCAGTCCACCCCTTAGGGGTTGGCTCACTTCCACCACACACACAGGAGGAGCAAGAGAGTAAAGTGCATTGGAACCAGAAGGAGAAACCCCTTCCATCCCAAAGAAGGCTTCCTAGTGAGTTTCACTGACACCTCTACACGCCATTTCCCAGCAATGCTCAATAAGATCTATAGAGAAGCCTACCAGATTAAGCAAACTGTGGTACAACCATACAAGGCAGTATTTTTCAGCAATAAAAAGAAATAAGCTATCAAGTCACAGAAACACATGCAAGAACATTAAATGCCTATTATTCATTGAAAGAAACCAGTCTGGAAAGGCTATGCATTTTATGATCCCACCTATATAATATTCTGGCAAAGCAGTACTATTAGAGATAGTAAAAAGACCAGAAGTTGCCAAAGGTTCAGGGGAGGGAGGAGGGAAGGATGAATAGATGAAGCACAGGGGATTCTTTAGGGAGGTGATATCACTTTGTTCCATACTGTAATGGTACATACATGATATTATGCATCTGTCAAAACCCATAGAACAATATGAAGCGTAAACCCTAACATAAACTATGGACCTGAGTTAATAATATAGTATCAGTATTGGCTCAGTTTTAACAAGTATACTGCATTAATCCAACAACAACAACAAAAAACCAGAAAACTGTGTAGAGGGAAAGGGGTATATGGGAGCTCTGTACTTTATGCTCTATTTTTTCTGTAAACCTAAAGTTGCTCTTGAAAATATTGCCTGTTATTTTTAAAAATATATACAGATACAATTTAAAATTAGCACCTAACTTCTGTGTAGTTGACAGTATTCCAAGATGGCCTCCATCTTACAGGATTCTGGCTCCTTGGGGTAGAGTCTCTGTAATCTCTTCCTCTTGAGTACTGCAGGACTATAAATATGATAGGGTTCATTCTCTGTATTAGATGATATTCTATGACAGAGGTAAGAGGATTTTACAGCTGTAATTAAGGATAAAAACTAGCTAACTTTGAGTATGTCAAAGGAAGATTATTCTGGGCTAACCAGGGGAGCTCTCAGAAGAGACTTGGCCTTTCCTGAAGGAAGAGCCCCAGAGCCTAGGAGGGATTCTCCTGCTGCCTTTAAGAAAAGGGCCTCATAAAAGGGACATGTAGCAAAGCCCTAAGAGGGCCTCTAGAGACTAAAAGCAGTCTCCAGTCAACAGCTAGCCAAAAAAAAAATCAGGACCTCAATCAGACAACCCCAAGAAAATGAATTATTCCAACAAGACAAATGTGCAAGAAGAACCATGAGTCCTCAGCCCAGCCAAGACCTTGAACTCAGCCTGTGAGATCCTAAGCACAGAATCCAACTATTCTGAACCTGTACTCTTGACCCACAAAACTGTAACATCCACTGCTTATGTTGTTTTAAGCCACTATGTTTATGGTAACTTGTTACTCACAGATGGAAAACTAATACAGTCTGTTACCCACACACTGACAAATCACCAAAGTCAACAAATTAGACTAAAAGAAGTCATTTGAGGTTTCTGTTTATCCTGAAAAATGAGCTAAATTTCACAGTCATAAAAATGTAAATTACCTTATTTTGCATATGGCTGGCATTTGACATTTTGAAAACTCAAATTACAACAAGCATATATGACACAACCACAGCCTGTTTAAAAAAAAAAAAAGTGCACAACCAAGAAAGAATGCAAGAATAAATCCATCAGGAAGCAACTTTTTAAGATGCTACTGAGAATTTTGCAAATGGTTACCAAGTGATAATTTTTTAAAAACAAACATAGACAGGTTCTGCTCCTCCAAAAAATACCAAGAGAAAACAAAATTTTAAAAATCTGCAAATAACACATATCATGAGTCCTGAGTTTCTGAAGAGAGATTTACTATGAGCAACATTCATGTCTTTCTATGTGCCAGTCTCTAGAAAACTGAGGCCCAGCCTAGTGGAACAAGAGATTAAAAACAAAGAGCCCTTACAACATGATACAATACATCTTATATCACAGACTCAAAATGGTGAAGCTCACCAGTTTTTAAAGAAGTCTATATTCACTGATAGGAAAGGGAATATTAAAAATCTAATATCTGGAGATTTATTTTATGACTTTCCTTTAAAAAAAAAACTGGAGTATAGCCACTTTACAATATTGTGTTACTGTGTTAGTTTCTGCTACACAACGAAGTGAATCAGTTATATGTATACATATATCCTCTCCCTCTTGGACCTCCCTCTCAAACCCCACCACACATAATCTAGGTACTACAGAGAACCAAGCTGAGCTCCCTGTGATACACAGCAGGTTCCCACTAGCTATCTGTTTTAGACATGGTAGTGTATACATGTCAATCCCAATCTCTCAATTCATGCCACCTCCCTAACCCCCCACTCCATGTCTACACATCTGTCCTCTCCATCTGAATCTCTATTCCTGCCCAACAAATGACTTTCCTCCGTGGATAAAAAGGATATTTGATTTTACTGTTTATTTTCTTATCAAATTATAGTTTAAAATATTAGTCTCATAGATCAGATTTTATTTTTCTTTCAGCTTTATCATTTTATGATTTAGAATAAATTTAGACTATATCAGACTATCTAACATTTAAAAATAATTTTAAGAGAGGTTTATATAAAATGTTTAGTACAAACAGCATTAAAAAATGAGTGAATGGGAATGTGATTGAGAGTAAAAACTGAAACACTGGTCATATTTCAATAAGCTAAACCTGAAGAGTATTGAATAACTATAAACAAGAATGTCCATGGTCAATTAAGGCTTAGAACTGATTAAGAAAAATTACTGGAGGACCTAGTTTGAATTTTATTTAAAAGCTATTCTACATAGCATTATGAATCAACTCTATTTCAATTTTAAACTTTTTTAAAATTTCTTAAAACTTAGTCTAATTGATGAATGGAAAAACAAAATGTGGTATATTTATACAGGAGAATATTGCTGTTGCTTGTTGTTTAGTCACTAAGTCATGCCTAAATCTTTTGCAAACCTATGGACTGTAGCCTACCAGGCTCTTGTGTCCAAGAGATTCTCCAGGCAAGAAATCTAGAGTGGGTTGCCATTTCCTTCTCAAGAGGATCGTCCCAACCCCAGGATTGAACGTGCATTTCCTTCACTGGCAGGCAGATTCTCTACCACTGAGCCACAAGGGAAGCCTTACAATGTAATATTCAAACTTAAAAAGAAATAAAGTACTAATACAAGGATAAGCCTTGAAAAAATTATATTAAAATGTGAAAGAAGCCAAGAAACAAAAGTCCACGTGCTGTATTATTTCATTTCTATGAAATATTTGGAATAGCTATATCCATTTTGAATATGGGAGATTTCTTCAGTGATGCTGAAAATGTTTTGGAACTAAACAGAGGTAACACAACATTGTGAATGTCAATGATTATATACTTCAAAACAGTTAATTTTATATTATTCAAATTTTACCTCAATTAAAAAAGTCAATCCAGTAAATCTAAATATTAATCACAATTATAACCTGCAGATGTACAGAAAACATCTATTCCCAATTTCTATCAACACTCAGCTGTTCAAATAAAAATCATCAGCACATGAACAGAAAATTATTAATTATCCCACTTAAATACACACTGAAATTTTATACACAAATCTTGAAAGGTCACCTGTACATTGCATTAATAATTATGAAAATGCTCCATCCTACATGAGGCATATAATGAATAAAATCTGCAAAGTTTCAGAAAATTGTATGTAAGGATAAGCCATAGAGGTGGTTCCCAGAATTCTACTAAGCAATATTCATGTTTCCCCTTTTCCTCGGCCAATTTAAATATTCATGAGTGAGTGAGTGAGTGAGTGAGTGAAGTTGCTCAGTTGTGTCCGACTCTTTTAACCCCATGGACTGTATGTAGCCTACCAGGCTCCTCCGTCCATAGGATTTTCCAGGCAAGAATACTGGCGAGGGTTGCCATTTCCTTCTCCAAAATATTTGTGAATTACTGTCAAATGCCAAGTCATAGAAAAACAAGATCTAGCCCAAATCTTGGAATCTTGTTTGGAGCACCTGAATTAGCAAACTAATCAGCCAAAAATAGTATTAAACACATCAACCAAATACTACACTTGCCCTCTGTCTCTGGGAATGCTCCATCAGGTTTCTAAAGAAAAAAATAAAATGCTTCATACAAAAGGCTTTAACCCATACTTTGAAAACACATTTCAGCCCATAATATCTTAATACTTCTGATTCAAGGTAATTTTCCAGTAAGACAATATCCCCACCAGAAGAAACACTTCTTTCAGCTTAAATTTAAATAGATCTTCAAATATAAATCTTGTTTATAATTATGAGAATTCCCTACTTTGCTCAATAGGCAGTATCATGTAATCAAGAATTCAGGTTACAATGGAGAGTTTATATCTAAATAAACTAAGTAAAGCTGAATACGATACATCAATACATAGTATCTTTAATAGGATTACATGAGCACTAATTTTACATAAAATAGTAATAAAGATATCTAGACCTATACTGTCCAACACAGTATATTAGTCACAAATATCTCATTAATTTTAAAGTATAAAATTAAAGATTCATTTCCTTAGTGGCACTAATCACATTTCAGGTATTCAACAGGCACATGTGACTAGTGGCAACCATACTGGATAGCAGATTTCGTTCACCATAGAAACAGCACTACAGAATCCACAGAGATGAATTTACCATAAATTTGCTTCATGAAGCTTAGGCTTCAAGGTTATTTTCTCATAACAAATGATGTGAGTCATAGCAGGCACTTTGGGGTTCCAACAAAGAGGAAAGTGAATTGGTGACACATTCAATTTGGGTTTAGTAGGATATATGTATGTGGTTCTCACTCATTTCCATGTGTAATTAATTATTGCTATCTATTCCACTGTAGAAATACCTTCTAGGAATATACCATTTTTACCCATTGCACCAACTACCTGGAGTCATGAAATGAAAGTTCAGAGACAGAGGTCTAAGGAGACATACGATGTGTCACATGGAAACTAGAACTACAGGTAAATGGTAAGTGGGGGAGGAAGTCTGAAACATACACAGCTAAAAGATAGTCTGTGGTAAATTCTTCCAACCATGATATATGAAATAGTGATCCAACCAGTCCATCCTAAAGGAGATCAGTCCTGGGTGTTCATGGGAAGGACTGATGTTGAAGCTGAAACTCCAATACTTTGGCCACCTCATGCGAAAAGCTGACTCATTGGAAAAGACCCTAATGCTGGGAAGGACTGGGGGCAGGGGGAGAAGGGGACGATGGAGGATGAGATGGTTGGATGGCATCACCGACTCGACGGACATGGGTTTGAGTAAACTCTGGGAGTTGGTGATGGACAGGGAGGCCTGGCGTGCTGCGATTCATGGGGTCGCAAAGAGTCGGACACGACTGAGCAACTAAACTGAACTGATAAGCAGATAATTCAGTCTTTAGCCAATGCCTAGTAAATCAGACATTTTCCTTTATTAGGAATATATTTGATAAGTCTTATATAATTACAAATGCAGCACACATTTCCTTTTTCATTTTTGTAGGACTCTTGAAATAGAATTTCTCAAACTCTCTTGGTAGAGCACAAACATGTAGCATAACCATGCCATAGGAAGAGGCAATCAAAGACTATACATCCTATAGGTGTCAATTTTTAAATTTTAGTAGTTTTAAAGTGTGATCAGGAATTTGAAAATGTCCATTTTTCAATATTCTTATGATTATGTCATTTGCCATCTTTTTAAAAGCATGTCATCCATTTTCTTTTCTCATTGTTAAGTATTACTTGTATACATTAATCTGTAGTTGCAATTTTGTATTTTTTTTCTCAAAAAATGTCTAAATTTCAGGTCCCCAACAAAGCCTTCATGCCCCTGAAACTAGGACATTTTGTCTTGATCAAAGTATTTACCAATTAGCAATATCTACATTTTTGTTTCTTCATTCCAGGAGTCACAACATTTAATAACTCAGTTACATCACTGTCATTGAATCCACAGAGGATTTAAAAAGGTTAATTTGAAAAACATGTGTCCCACCCACTCTGGACCTTTTCTGGTATCACTTAAACCTTCAGTACCAAAAAAAAGCAAAAACAGAAACATTCTTCTATCTCACTGGCACCGCAACAAACATCATTTCTGGTAACTAGGTTACATTGTGTGCCTTTAAGCTTTGTACTGCTTATACTAGTGAAATTCTTCATACAATTAGAGTTATGGCTATTCAAATGATCAGGATTTTTCTTTTAGTACACAATATATTGAACCCAATGCTGGACTGAAAATACCAAATCATTGAAAATAAAAAAACAAAAATGTCAATCATCTAATTACCTTTATAAAATGTTCTAAATGATACCAATGTTAGTAAAACCACCTTTATGTATTATGAAAAAGCATTTGCAGTATAAATTTAAAAATGCCCAAGAGCTAAATGCCATTTATGCAAATATTCCCTAGGTTACATGTTATCTTTCATTTCATACCCTTTACACTTCATTAAGCCATACTTCAAATAACCTAAGTTCTAATTATTGCATTGCAAAGATAGACAACCTGAAATCACATCAAATAAATTTAAAATCAAACTTCTCAAAGCCACAGCCGTAGGTGGAAATAAAATGAAATGCCTAATATCATAAAAATGGCTAGTTTAAATGCATTACATTTAAACAGTTGCCTAGGCACATTTATTTCAAAGTGCTTTTGTTGCTGCCTCCAAAGCCGCAGAATAAACATTAGAGAATATGTTAAAAAATTAAAGAACTGAATTTAGAGTTGGAATATACATATTCTAGTAGTTAATCCTGAATAATATAGTTATTAAAAAGAAAAACACTTCTCAAAACTAAGAGGAATGGAAGGAAAGACAAAAATTAGCCTTCTTTGCCAAAAAAATTAAAAAAATCTTCTATAATCCTAAAGACAAAAGATAGAATGATGGTGTCTAGAGGCATCAAATTTGGAAAACTCAGCAGTGGCCACAGGACTGGAAGAGGTCAGTTTTCATTCCAATCCCTAAGAAAGGCAATGCTAAAGAATGCTCAAACTATCACACAATTGCACTCATCTCACACGTTAGTAAAGTAACGCTCAAAATTCTCCAAGCCAGGCTTCAACAATATTTGAACTGTGAACTTCCAGATGTTCAAGCTGGTTTTAAAAAAGGCAGAGGAACCAGAGATCAAATTGCCAATATCCGCTGGATCATCGAAAAAGCAAGAGAGTTCCAGAAAAACATCTATTTCTGCTTTATTGACTATACCAAAGCCTTTGTGTGGATCACAAGAAACTGGAAAATTCTGAAAGAGATGGGAATACCAGACCACCTGACCTGCCTCTTGAGAAACCTGTATGCAGGTCAGGAAGCAACAGTTAGAACTGGACATGGAACAACATTGGTTCCAAATAGGAAAAGGAGTATGTCAAGGCTGTATATTGTCACTCTGCTTATTTAACTCATATGCAGAGAACATCATGAGAAACACGGGGCTGGAAGAAACACAAGCTTGAATCAAGATTGCTGGGAGAAATATCAATAACCTCAGATATGCAGATGACACCACTCTTTTTTTTTAATTTATTTATTTATGTTAATTGGAGGCTAATGACTTTACAATATTGTAATGGGTTTTGCCATATATTGACATGAATCAGCCATGGGTGTACCTGTGTTCACCATCCTGAACCCTGTTCCCATCCCTCAGGGTCGTCCCAGTGCACCAGCCCTGAGCACCCTGTCTCATGCATCGAACCTGGACTGGCCATCTATTTTACATATGGTAATATACATGTTTCAACGCTGTTCTCTCAAATCATCCCACCTTTGCTTTCTCTCAGAGTCCAAAAGTCTGTTCTTTATATCTGTTGTCTCTTCTGCTGTCTCGCATATAGAGTCATCGTTACCATCCTTCTATTCCATATATATGTGTTATTATACTGTATTGGTGTTTTTCTTTCTGACTTACTTCACTCTGTATAATAGGCTCCAGTTTCATCCACCTCATTAGAACTGATTCAAATGCATTCTTTTTAATAGCTGAGTAATATTCCGTTGTGTATATGTACCACAGCTTTCTTATCCATTCATTTGCCGATGGGCATCTAGGTTGCTTCCACGTCCAAGCTATTGTAAACAGTGCTGCGATGAACATTGTGGTACACGTGTCTCTTCCAATTCTGGTTTCCTCAGTGTGTATGCCCAGCAGTGGGATTGCTGGGTTGTATGGCAGTTCTATTTCCAGTTTTTTAAGGAATCTCCACACTGTTATCCACAGTGGCTGCCTAGTTTGCACTCCCACCAACAATGGAAGAGGGTTCCCTTTTCTCCGCACCCTCTCCATCATTTATTGTTTGTAGATTTTTTGATAGCAGCCATTCTGACTGGCATGAGATGGTACCTCATTGTGGTTTTGATTTGCATTTCTCTGATGAGTGATGTTGGGCATCTTTTCATGTGTTTGTTAGCCAAGTGTATGTCTTCTTTAGAGAAATGTCTGTTTAGTTCTTTGGCCCATTTTCTGATTGGGTCATTTATTTTTCTGGAATTGAGTTGCATGAGCTGCATGTATATTTTTGAGATTAATTCTTTGTCAGTTGCTTCATTCGCTGTTATTTTCTCCCATTCTGAAGGCTGTCTTTTCACCTTGCTGATAGTTTCCTTTGTTGTGCAAAAGCTTTTAAGTTTAATTAGGTCCCATTTGTTTATTTTTGCTTTTATTTCCATCACTCTGGGAGATTGGTCATAGAGGATCCTGCTGTGATTTATGTCAGAGAGTATTTTGCCTATGTTTTCCTCTAGCAGTTTTATAGTTTCTGGTCTTACATTTACATCTTTACTCCATTTTGAGTTTATTTTTGTGTATGGTGTTAGAAAGTGTTCTAGTTTCATTCTTTTACAAGTGGTTGACCAGTTTTCCCAGCACTACTTGTGAAAGAGATTGTCTTTTCTCCACTGTATATTCTTGCCTCCTTTGTCAAAAATAAGGTGTCCATAGATGCGTGGATTTATCTCCAGGCTTTCTATTTTGTTCCATTGATCTATATGTCTGTCTTTGTGTCAGTACCATACTGTCTTGATGACTGTAGCTTTGTATTATAGTCTGAAGTCAGGCAGGTTGATTCCTTCAATTCCATTCTTCTTTCTCAAGATTGCTTTGGCTATTCATAGTTTTGTGTATTTCCATACAAATTGTGAAATTATTTATTCTAGGTCTCTGAAAAATACCATTCGTAGCTTGATAGGGATTGCCTTGAATCTATAGATTGCTTTGGGTAGTATACTCATTTTCGCTATATTGATTCTTCCAATCCATGAATATGGTATATTTCTCCATCTATTTGTGACACCACTTGTATGGCAGGAAGTGAAGAAGAACTAAAGAGCCTCTTGATGAAAGTGAAAGAGGAGAGTGAAAAAGTTGGCTTAAAGATCAATATTCAGAAAACTAAGATCATGGCATATGGTCCCATCACTTCATGGGAAATAGATGGGGAAACAGTGGAAACAGTGTCAGACTTTATCGTTTTGGGCTCCAAAATCACTGCAGATGGTGACTGCAGCCATGAAATTAAAAGACACTTACTCCTTGGAAGGAAAGTTATGACCAACCTAGATAGCATATTAAAAAGCAGAGACATTGCTTTGCCAACAAAGGTCCATCTAGTCAAGGCTATGGTTTTTCCAGTAGTCATGTATGGATGTGAGAGTTGACTTAGTGGCCACTATCTTTGTGTACTTCCGGCATTGCCCTAAATTCGAGTCATAAGTCATCTCATGAAGTCGTTTTAGCTTTCCTTCATCAACTGCCCTCTCAGGTTTTACAGCTGTCATTCTTAAGATCATTTCACACAACAATCTGTCACCTTCCTGTTTTCCAGTTAAACATTTACATACTTTGACTCCTTAAAGATGTCATGTTTTGGCAAAACTTACCAAGGAAGAGAAAAAAATCAGAAAAATTATTTCCCATGAGGTGTGAGGGTAAAGGATGACTGGGAATGGACATGCAGAAACTTTCTGAGGCGATGGTAATGTTATCTTGATAGAAGTCTGTGTTAACGGGTATAAGCATCTGTCAAAATCAGCAAATGTTCACTTAAGATTACACATGTCCGTTGTACTTCAATTTACTTCAAGAAGAAAAAAATGGAAACTATTACTGAATTCTAGATGATATGCATGCTAAAACATTTACATTTAAATATATCATAAGATAGATGGAATGGAGGGATGAAGAGAGGAACGAACAAATGGACAGATACAGAATTGACAAATGTTTGCTCCCCCAGTGGATCAGCAGTGAAGAACCTACCTGCAATGAAGGAGACACAAGTTTGATCCCAGGGTCAGGAAGATCCCCTGGAAGGAAACGGCAACCCACCCCAGTATTCCTGCCTGGGAAATCCCATGGACAGAGAACCCTGGTGGGCTGCAGTCCCTAGAGTCAGACACAACTGAGCAACTAAACAACAACAACAATTGCTCAAGTGAGTGGTAGGTAAACTGGTATTCACTAAATTTCTTTCAACTTCACTATGTATGAAAACTTCCATAATAAAATGTTTTAAAATTTAGAATGTCATTATTCATAACCGTTTTTACTTTAAAACTCACCAGGTAAAGAAAGAGGAATCAGCAAGTGTTCCCAAAGACAGTGAACTATGATCGTAGTTGCTCATTTACTTGAATGCTTCAGATGTTTATATAAATTGATCTGAATAGCTAAATCTGGCTAAAAATTTTGTTAAATTAATTAAAAGTATAACCTATTCACCCATTCTTTTTTTTTTTTTTTTTTTTGGTGTGTGTGTGTGTGTGTGTTTAAATTAGTTTATTTTCTATTTTTTAACTTTACAATATTGTATTTGTTTTGCCATACATTGACATGAATCCTCCATGGGTGTACATGTTTTCCCCTTCCAGAACCTCCCTTCCACCTCTCTACTCATCCCATCCATCCAGGTCATCCCGGTGCACCATCCCCGAACACCCTGTATCATGCATTGAACCTGGACTGGCGATTGATTTCACATATGATAATTTACATGCTTCCATGCCATTCTCCCATATCATCCTGCCCTTGTCCTCTCCCACAGAGTCCATAATACTGTTCTATTTATCTGTGTCTCTTTTGATGTCTCACATACAGGGTTATCTTTACCGATTGACTAAATACCATATATATATGTTAGTATACTGTATTGGTGTTTTTCTTCCTGGCTTACTTCACTCTGTAAAATAGGCTCCAGTTTCATCCACCTCATTAGAACTGATTCGAATGTATTCTTTGCAATGGCTGAGTAATATTCCATTGTGTATATGTACCACACCTTCCTTATCCATTCATCTGCTGAGGGACATCTAGGCTGCTTCCATGTCCTGGCTATTATAAACAGTGCTGTGATGAACATCGGGGTACACATGTCTCTTTCAAGTCTGGTTTCCTCAGTGTGTATGCCCAGCAGTGGGATTGCTGGGTCATATGGCAGTTCTATTTCCAGTTTTTTTGAGGAATCTCCACACTGTTCTCCATAGTGGCTGTACTAGTTTGCATTCCCACCAACAGTGTAAGAGGGTTCCCTTTTCTCCACACCCTCTCCAGCATTTATTCCTTGTATTCTTTTGGATAGCAGCCATTCTGTTGGGCATGAAATGGTACCTCATTGTGGTTTTGATTTGCATTTCTCTGATAATGAGTGATGCTGACCATCTTTTCATGTGTTTGTTAGCCATCTGTATGTCTTCTTTGGAGAAGTGTCTGTTTAGTTCTTTGGCCCACTTTTTGATTGGGTCGTTTATTTTTCTGGAATTGAGCTGCAGGAGTTGCTTGTATATTTTTGAGATTAATTGTTTGTCCATTGCTTCGTTTGTTATTATTTTCTCCCATTCCGAGGGCTGTCTTTTCACCTTGCTTATAGTTTCCTTTGTTGTGCAAAAGCTTTTAATTTTAATTAGGTCTCATTTGTTTATTTTCGCTTTTATTTCCAATATTCTGGGAGGTGGGTCATAGAGGATCCTGCTGTGATTTATGTCGGAGAGTGTTTTGCCTATGTTTTCCTCTAGGAGTTTTATAGTTTCTGGTCTTACATTTAGATCTTTAATCCATTTTGAGTTTATTTTTGTGTATGTCACCCATTCTTTCATTCATTCTGCAAATACTTGTCAATCACCTTCTATGTACCAGATGTCTCCAAGTCCTAAAGAAGGAGGACAACTTAACTGTAATACATCATAATTTTTACTGTTTCAGGAATATGGCTGGAAGGACATTTTCTGGACATGAAGGATAAGTGAAATTTTTCCAGATAGAGGAAGTTGATTCTAAACTGTAGAAAAATGTGTACATAAACATATAATACAAAAACTTTATTTTATAGCAAAAAGCGACACATTTATGGTAGTTGCTTCTTAAATATATCAAGATATTTAAAATAAATGTGTGTATATATATGTGTGTGTGTGTGTGTGTGTGTGTATATATATATATATATTAGACTCTTCTTTTACTATCTAATATAATGCTATTGAAAAACTCTGCAATCTTTTCAGTCTCCAATATAATCTAGGCGTCTCTTGTTTACCAGTCAACCCAAGCTGCAAATAATGAATTTTAAATAATTGAAAGTATGTTGCTGTTTAGTCACTAAGTCAAGTCTCACTCTTTTATGACCTCATGGACCGTAGACCACCAGGCTCCTGTGTCCATGGGATTTCTCAGGCAAGAATACTGGAGTGGGTAGCCATTTCCTTCTCCAGGGGATTTTCCAGACCCAGGGATCAAACCTACGTTTCCTGCTTGGCAGGAAGATTCTTTACCACTGAGCCACTTGGGAAACCTAATTGAAAGTTATCACATCTGATTTTATTACTTCATAGGGATTTTTTTTTTTCCATTACAAATTTTACCTGGAACTCACTACATGAAACACTTGCTGTAAAGTCTTAAAATTCCAAGAGTATATATTCTGGGATTAGAAAGGTTTTCTAGACCAGGCAGCAAATAAAAATGTAACTGTCTCACACAGAAACTTGGCCCACTATAAAATGCACAAAGGACAAATATCAGTATCAAAGAACTGTCTAGCTTGTATATAATCTACTTAGGTATTTTAAATATTTTAAACCTTTTTTTAAGGCATATGGATAGTCACATTACCTTTAAAGAGCAGTCTGCCTCTCTAATCAACTCTAACAAAATTCTAGCATATGTGGGTTTACTTCAATGTCTCATATCTACAAAATGTAGGTATCACTAAAATATATGCTTAATGAGAATTAAATGATATTTTGTTTAGAAATAAATGCAGTTAGTGCTTAGTGCTCAGTAAATAGCAATTAATAATAAAAAATGTTTATCCATACACATTCATGCAATTCCACAGACATTTTTTAATCTGGGTCATGAACTAGATTAAACGTAAACCAGAATTCGTTATATCTTTCTGTTTAGTTACAAAGTCCCAATTCTCAGTCTTACTGCATTACTGACCACTTCAGAGTCATAATAGGTTTTCATTTGCTCCCTTTCAGATCCAAACCCCTTACTTCACTGCTCACCCAAGACTGGTACTCTTTACAGAGTTCACTAGCAAAGACCTTAAAATTCTTTTATCATTTATCCGTTAGTGGCCGAGAATAGAAATATCACCGGACCTTCACCTCAAATAATCCTCTAAAAAAATACTGAGTGACTGAGTTGGGCCAGAGGTTCAGACTCAAGATGCTTCATAATTTGTTTCAAACCATTTTCTATAGGTACCTTCAAATGATCCCCAGGCTGAATGAGATATTTTTGTTCTTAGGGAAAAACGTAGGAAAAGTTGTATGTGGAGAGTTCTTAAGACTGAACACTGCATTATTAAAGGAGAGGCAGAATATTCAGAAAGTCTAAAGAAAAGAGATATCTAGGATGAAAAAACTGAAACAGAAAGCCTGATTTCATCCTTTAGTACATATAATAATGACTCACACTATTTAATATAAAACTACATTGTCACTTGGAGACAGAAAAAGATCTTTTCTATTGATGAGCTTATTAATCTCCATGCTTTATTACCACTAGGAAGAAAATATTCTTCACATTTACCACTAAATTACAAATCTACCCCAACATATCAAATATTTCAAAACAGTTAAATTTTCCTTCATACCCTAAGAGCAAAGACAGAACCAACCTAAGGCTTAGTTGTATTAGGCAAGTCCATAACACTGACATTTTCTTCTCATGAAATATGTTGAATTTAAGATATAGGAATGAATCTTTTTTGCTAGAATATTGTATTTATTTAAAACCTGAATGCTATCAAACCTGATTTGTACTTTTTCATCTTTCAATGATATGCTCTTGATACAAGTGTTGGCTCTGAGCATCCACCCAGGCTGCACCCCTCATTGGCTAAGACTCTGCAACAGGTTGTACACATGTGAACACATTGCTTTTTCTCATGTGCAGTACGCTGAGAGTGACTCTTTCTTCCCTGATCTTATATTTCAGTCTTAATGAAAATGATAGGGCAATGAGGACCTTATTTAGCAAATAAGTCAGTTTGCCTTCCTTGTCTACATAAAAAAATAGATGCTTGATTTCTTATCTAAGTGAGAAAGACACGGGCAGTAGAAAAATGAATACTGAAAATAAACGTCAAAAAGAAATAAGGTTTCAACAGTAATTTTTTAAAATAAGGACTAGGAGGAAAACAATTTAATACAAAAATGTTTCATGTCTAAAATTACTTAGGTGAATCCCTACAGTCCTAAAAATATCTTCACAAAATGATTCATATGTGAAATAAATAACTTCAAAAAGAAAAAGGAAACTTTTGGTAAAAGGAGTAAAATTTTCATTTAAAACGTTTTAAAAAATACTCTGATAGAGTACCTTTCTGAAGAAATGGTCAGATGCCTAGTGATTTTATTTTTACCCAAGAAAATCCTATTCTGCTTTACTGACAAAGTACTTTATTTTAAAACTAGAGCAGAGCAAAAGGTTCAAAGGAATACTTGCCAAAGGAGAAAAAAAGAGATGACGGTAAACCAAGCCAAGCTAAAATGACTATCTATACAACATTTCCAAAGCTATAAATGCTTAAAATTGTAGTATTATACAAAAACAAATATGTGTATATTCTCTACTTGAACAGCTGCATAGTTGCCATGAATCATTCTTCCACTTTCTGTGTTTAGAAAGCAGTCTAGTTCCTGATTTAAGAAGAAAGAAAAGAAAGGAAAAGCAGAAAATAAAGTGTTTCAACAACAACAACAAAAGCACCTGATAAAACATGGATAGATGGGTGGGTGGATGAACAGATGCTGAAGAATGACAGGTGATTAAAGAAATAAGCTGCCTTTTAGGAAAGGTGTGGGGTGGGGTGGGGTGGGGTGGGGTGGGGTGGGGTGGGGTGAGGGTGGGAAGGAACAACATCGTACTTTCTTCCTTTCACTTAAAACTTGTGTAAGTTCTTAAACTGGAGGTTGTCAATGCACTTCAAGAGGGGATTTATGAATCTCCAGGAACTAGGAAGGATGGGGATGCATGTTGATATGAGTATACACATGAACTGGGGTGAAGAGGTGAATGTGTGTGGACATCCACTCAAGCATGTATTTCTGAATTAGATTAAGAGCTTCTAAAAGGTATAGTGACCTAGAAGAAGACTAAGGGCCACAACTGCAGATTGTTTTGCTTGTTTAATTAAATGGTAGGGCAATGCTAGGTAGTCTTCTAAAGCTGGGGAGACACACTAAGAATTTCAAGCGAACAAAGACTCAAACTCAAGGCTCTTATTAACCAGAGTTGTTAGCTACCCTAAGAGGTGGGAAATAGTATTGTTTAACATAAAAAACACTTTTTTAAAATATGAAATTAAAAGCCTAAATGGGCAAAAACTCACTTTTAACGTTCTTGAAACTTACTTTTAATGAGATTGACGTTAGGACACAAAAGCTCTCAGGTGTCAGCACTGAGTACTCTGTGCAGGGAAAATTCTCCACAGTGTGGCCTGAGTTCCCACAGAGCGCCTGAACACACAGACACACAGAAACATCTCTAATTATTAGAGTATACACCAAAGGCCCCTTCTTCTGTCTCCAGAAACATATTAACCTACTCTTTCTTAAAAGTCTACTTCACCAGAGTCTTTCAGCTGTCACCAAAAGCAGCAAGACCTGAGTGAAGAGGCTGGCAAGGCAGCCTGAACAAGTAAAGTTTCCCTGCACACACTAGGCAGGTCTGGTGCTCACAGATGGTGCAGGCATGGGTCCTGAATTGACAGCAGCAGGATACTGTCTACCCAATAGATAACAAAGCCATTGAAAGTCAGCCAAAAACAAAAATAAAAATTTTTTTAAAAATTCCTGATTTCGTATCTATCAAGCCTTTCACAATAGCCAAGAAGAATTAAGAATTTAAAGTCTCATCTAATTTAACTCCAACCCAGATGGAACAGTGTTCCTTAAATTGAAACCTCCTCCACTAAATTTTACCTTTCAATAGCAACAGAACTTTAGAGAAATGATACCTTCTCAGGGATCTTTTCCAGCTTTTCACAAACATTTATCATGGTGGCAAATAATTTCATACGTTTCTTTACTGGACATGTCAGCTCACAATTTGAGAAATGCAGACTGAAGAATCAAATTCACAGCAGGAGAGGGAAACATGGAAAGCATGCGGGACCAGAATTATATCAGAAGGCTTAGGGTTTTAGCTTTAAAACTAGATGGACGAGAATTCCTAGACATGAACGGTCATAATACATCTGGCTTTATGTAGCTACTGCCACATGTATGCAAAGCAAACATAAGGTAATACACTATACACTTAAGTCACTCTACTTCCTGGCTGTCTGGCTTTATCTCATATACAAAAAGCCCTGTTTGAGGTCCCAATTAGAACATTCTAATTGGAAAAAAAAAGTGAATTTTGAGAATATATAATAAAGTCAGGATATTGGAGATTAATACAACGAAAAAAACATATTTAATATTTCCACAATATCTGCAATATGCCCCCTGAATAACCTAAATGACATATGTCTGAAAACTACTGTTATTTTATGTAAAAATAATACACATTAAAATATTGTTCTTCCTTTCATTCCTGGTAGGAAGAAGTTTTAGGCTTCCCTGATGGTTCAGTCGGTAAAGAGCGTGCCTGCAATGTAAGAGACCTGGGTTCAATCCCTGGGTCAGGAAGATCCCCTGGAGAAGGAAATGGCAACCCACTCCATTAATCTTGCCTAGGAAATCCCAAGGACAGAGGAGCCCAACGGGCTACAGTCCATGGGGTTGCAAGAGTCGGACACAACTTAGCAACTAAACCACAGGCAGAAGTTTTTAAAGCATGTAAATATAAATTTTTAAGGAAAGTTAGATATCAAGCTTGTCTTTTACCTTGTCTAATTTTTTCTTAATCTGGGTTTATAACAGATCTATAATTCTGGAGAGTATCTGTTGCTACTAGGTTATAGAACAGACAAGTAATTGAAAATAAAATTTTTGTACTTTACATCCAATTTTCTTAATTTAGCAGATACTCCATCCTCAAACCAAAAGCCTTACTTAAGCAAGCCAAATATAATGAACTTGTTTTTTGGCCACAATGTGTTGCATAGCATGTGGGATCTTAGTTTCTGGACCATACTTCAAATCTGTGCCCCCTGCACTGGAAGTTTGGAATCTTAACCCCTGGACTTTGTTTTAAAGAATATAAGTAGGGTAACAAAGTATTTTCCTGGCTGCTGTATGCAAAAACTAAGAATATTTACCAGCTCATAAATATTTTCATTTTCTTTTTTACTCCAGGAAGTGAACAAACAATATACACTATTAAATTTAATTATTACTGTGCCCTATTTTATGTTGAGGACAAAAAATGCTTGATCTCACTAATAGTTACTACAAGTGCAGCACTCCTATGGTATAAGGCCAGAATTTATAGCGCTTCTGTTAGATAATAAAACCCAGATAAGTAAAAGAAGAAATGCAATTCATGACAAGGTAACATCCAGCAGTAATGCACTTAAGACCTTCAAGATTTCACTGGTCGATGAGAAAGCAAAGTGCTGTACACTCACAAGCAAGCTGTTTGGCTACCCGATCTCCAGTTCTCATAGAGCATTTTACTTATTAGTTTTAATAATCCATAACCCATTGTTGGCAAAGGCCATAGAATCCTAACAACCATCCACCCAGAAATGGCCAGAGAAACAATGCTCAGCCTGCAAACAACCAAGGTTCTCTCTAGTCTGTTTAATCTTCAAAGATTTTTAAAGTCTGATCGCTGGGTGGTAAGTCCATAAAATGTCATCAAACAAATAACAGGACAGGAGATCCATAAAAGCATGGTAGAACTGAACTGAAGAGTGCAAGAGAAAGAAATGACCTGCACAGTTGAGGATTACTGGAAGAACTATCTGCTTTTATCTTTTTTTGTTAACTAGAAAGTTTTCAGAGGATCCCAAAGACAGAAATTAAGACATGAGAAGATAAATTTTATCAGTTAAACTTTAACGTTGCTTTTTGAAAAATGTAACTGGTGGCAAGCTTTGAATACCCACTTGAGTAAATTGTTGCCTCCATCAGACTTTACCAAAACTATACCAAATACTCTAGTTCTAAACTTTATTCTACAAAGTATAGCTTCTCTTTCAGAATTTTTTGCTTTGATTTTTCCAGTTAAAACCTTCATAGAATGGCTAATCATAATTTTTTACAACCATAAAGTGAAAACTTCCTTAAATTCAATGCAAAAAAATGTTTACACTCTTTTGGCAACAAAGGAATTAATACTTAGAAATTCACATTTGCATAATCTCCCTTAAGATATTCAACATGCAGAAAAAAATTTGTAAGCTACAAAATGTCTATCACAGAAATACTTATAACAGTGAAATTCCAGTAATAATTTTTAAAATTATAAAAAAAAGAATGAGTATATAAATTACCACATACCTACTTTATCTTCTATTTTGAAGCTATTTAAAATAACTGACATAAAATCCAAGTAGCAACATGGAAACACTTTGTGAAAAACAAAAGAGAGATAGAAAGTAGGATGGAAAAAAATACAGTATTTCCTAAAAATGAACATTTTTTAAGCAAACAATGTAAGAACACAAAAGCTAAACTGCTCATAACGTTTCACAGACATTAGAAAAGTTAAATAAAGACTCATTTTTAACTGAAGACTAAGTTATCTTACGAGTCTTTTCAAGCTTAAATATACATATCACTGAATACTTAAAAAAAATTTTTTCTCATTGTATAAAAACAAAGTTACTCAAATTTTTTAAAACTCGGTTTTATAGTTGGAATCGTCACTGAGTTAAACTCAAAGAATTTGACACTATATAGTTATTCTTTATTTATGAAAACCAGCCAAAATAAATCTTTTAAAAAATACATCCACTGCTAAAACAGTTTGAAAAAATCCAGAGTGAAACAAAGAACTGTGTCAGTCTCAGTATCCTTAGCAACAGAAGTACAAAAATGACAATCTTAAAAGATGTATATAAAATAATTTTAATTATGCCACTTAAAGGTTTTTGCATTGCTTTTTCATTATATTATTTCTTTCTGACCTCCTAATCTAAAGTAGCTATCAGGCCACTATCACATCACACTTTTTTGTATAGCACTTATTTTTATCTGATATAGTTGACAGAAATATCTACTAGTTTACTATCTCAGTTCAGTTCGGTTCAGTTTAGTCACTCAGTCGTGTCCGATTCTTTGCAACCCCACAGACTGCAGCACGCCAGGCCTCCTTGTCCATCACCAACTCCCGGAGTTTATCCAAACTCATGTCCATTGAGTCGGTGATGCCATCCAACCATCTCATCCTCTGTTGTCCCCTTCTCCTCCTGGCCTCAATCTGTCCTAGCATCAGGGTCTTTTCCAATGAGTTAACTCTTCGCACAAGGTGGCCAAAGTATTGGAGTTTCAGCTTCAGCATCAGTCCTTCCAATGAACACTGAGGACTGATTTCCTTTAGGATGGACTGGTTGGATCTCCCGGCATACAAAAATAGAGATCTCGAGAATAAAAGAGTATTTTCCATCTTATTTACCCCCAGAGTTGCATCATACAGACTTGTAAGCTCTACATACATCTCTATAGTTATGCAATGCACAACCTATAAAACTGAGTATGACTTGCTTATAATTGATTAATTATATACTTGTCATAAAGCACCACAATCTTAACAATGTCATTGTCTCTCATGATGTAACACTCTCAGCACGCATACCAGAAAAATTTGTTCCTCAAAGTTTAACTCCTAAATTTTCTTTAATAGTATTTCACATTAGCATGTATGAATTTGTTTCTTGTTAGGCCATGAAATTTATAAAAGCAAAATATTCCTGAGGCAGAAACCAGTCCACAAGATTGGTGAACCAACGCCTTCACCTATTAAAGGTTCATCCATAATGAGTTATGATAGCACTACATTTTTTAAAGTATCTCTCAACCAAAAATACTCAGTTTCTTACTACTGGGTACATCTCATTTTTAAAATGACCTCCAGGTAGTTTTAAAGAATACTGCTTATACATGCATAAATATATACATACACAGACACACATACACCACAATCTAATCCATGTGAACTGTAAACATGGAAGGGATTTTTAACATTAAAAATTATAGAACTACTTACTGAACTACTAAGACTAAGTAGTCTTAAATTATTATTTTATTTGGGAGTCCCATACTGCTTCTAAACATGGTTCTTTTTATAATTATGTCTGGAAATACTCTGGAAAACAAAAACTCCTATTTTAATCAAAGGTAAAGGTTCAAACTATTTCCTGGGAAGCCTAATTAAAGGTAAACAACCTCTCCTTCACTAGACTGTTCTATACGCAAAACTGTTTGGCTAGAAGAAATGATAATGGAGTATAAAACCTTTGTCTTCTGGGTTGCTGTTTACAATCTGGATGAAGCTGATAGCCAAAAGAAAGCACACAAAGGCCAAGGTGAGAAGAATGTGTAGGCTTGGTCATTCATCTTCCTAGAAGACATATGCTAATCAGTGAGACTATCAGCTACTAAATAATAACTTTCTCATCTCCCCACACACATAAAATATAAATTACAACCCTTATAACCCACTGGGAAAACATAAACTAAATTCAATATTTTTTTTAAAATGTGTCTACTATGTGCTAGGCAACAATAGGATAACATATGACTAGAAAACACTATCTGCCCCCAGAGAAGCTTCACATTCATATGAAGGCATGATTTGGCAACAAAGAAGCAATGGACGACACAGTATCAAATCAAGGTGGGGTCCATCTATTAGAAGCAGCCTGGCTATGCACAGACCCAGGACAGACTCATCTCAAACCATGCACCCCAGTATCTACTCCTCTTCTAGAATTGCTTCCCTCTGGAGCGTATTTCCTTGCCTAGCTATTCCACCCAGATAATCCACAGCTAACGCTCTCATTTCTGTTTTTCAGAAATGGTTCTTCCTAATCACCCTTCCAATCTCCCCTCTACCACCCAGGGTCCTCATCTCAGGCACTCTGTCTGCTTCAATTATTCTCACACCTCCTCAGAACTGCACTCCCAGACTTGATGACCTGGAGAGAGCAAACTTGTGTCTGTACATTATGTCAGAGAAAGTCAAACACACAGCTACCTAGAACACAAGGCAGGGTGAAAATGCATGAGAGCTCTGCAGGTACTGTGATATGAGCTGGTCATCACAGGAATGTCCAAAGAGGTACAGATAAGTGTTCACTGGCGGGTAGATATTCCCTTCTGGGAGCCACCTACCATATTCCACAAATCAGTCCCAAGATAGTCTGACTGCACTTTTTCTACAGAAGTTTTATCAGAAACTATTTCAAGTTTTCGCATTTTCAAAACTGGTTTCAATCACTGGAAGTAGCTTTAGAAACATACATTTGAGAACTTCATCATTTGCAGTTGACTGATTTTCTAGACTTTCCAAATGCTGGATTTACCCCTTTAATGACCCTCTGCTCCCAATATAAACTTTCATCAAAGCCAGGATATTGGACGAAATAACCCTGAAACCAGCTGTCAGATTAAAGATGGACACAAGGATGTCTCTAGCCTTCAGTAATGGCCTGTGCTAACGAGAAGGCCCAGGTGTTCATTGAAATGTACGTGGAGCTACCTCAAAAGATTGCCAGCTACCAGCCAAAAAAATCTGGTACAAATAAAGTAGGACTAGATGCAATAAATGAGGCAAAAAACACTGCAATGCTGAATGTAAATACTAACAAAATTTTCTAAAGTTACATGCAAGGAGGTTCCTTGTAAATCATAGGAAGAAAAGTGTTTTTAACCTTAAGTTTTCCCGTATAATTAACTGCTGCTACCCAAGCAAGTCCTTTCAATCCAAAAACCAAACTGAGCTGGCTTGGTTCTAGTTATAATTACCATTTAAATACAACAGAACAAAAGCCTCTATGTTGACAACAGTATCAAAGGGGAACACAACACAAAATCTAGAATGTCTCAATTACACAACTGCTTTAGAAATACTGAGGGTTGTTCACTGCACTTTTTTTTTCCCCAGAATATCCAATGAAACTTTTAATTCAGTCAGTGAAAACACATACATATAATAACATAATTTTTTTTTGATGGAGATTTCAAGATTATCTCATGAATCCTCTTCCTTTTAAAAGTGAGAAAATGAAGCCTAGAAAGGGTAAGTCACATAATACCACACAATATATTAAACAAAAAATTCTTGTGCCCCATGACACAGCCCTTTCTTCAAATACAACAGAGTTATTTATTTTGTGAGTCTCTCCAAGCACTAGGCCACCTTCAAAACAGTATTATGACCACAGTCACCAGAGGAGGAAACCTGAGAGGACTGGTAAAGAACACAAGCATGAGGCTCTTAATGGTGCAAACTTAATCCCCAGGAAACCAGAAGTGTCGGCTCACCTAAGCACATAGAACTCAAATGTGTATCAGGGCCCCTCTGAACAGTTCTCCGTATGTGGACATTTTAGAGTGCTGCTTTACATTCCAAGTCCAAGCTTCACACAACAGAATTCTCCTCAAAATATCCAAGTGGGACTTCACAGTTTACTTTTTCAAATGCTCTGACAAAACATTGAAAAGGCTGAAATTATAAAATCTCAACAGCTATTCTGTTGAATTCAAATGCGTTCAGCTACTACCCATTTTCCCTCCATTTTTAAATATGTAGATCACTGTAAACGTTCTAAAACTTACTGTATTTTCAATTCTTTCTACAGAGGCACAATGGAAAGAAGTGGGGATAGGGTAGAAGGGGAGTAATTTGATTTTCTATCCATTACATCACACATATAATTTAAATGCATTATATGTGTGAAAATTTAAGTGTCAAGAATATTGTGTATATATCTTGACTATCCAATTTTGAAAGACAAAAATGTTTAAACAGAATTTCAAATTGCTTCTCTATAAATCATACAACATTAAATGTAATGTAATTTTTAAATGCAGTATCTTTATTTAAAAAAACAGTTCCCTTATCCCTTGGAAGAAGTAAGCTTGTTATCTACTTCTGTTTCCCTATTATCAGACTCATGAATTTGTTTTTCTACATTGCTTTGTCTTAGTCACATAAGACATTTTTCTTAAATTCTGAGTTGTTATGACAACAATCTTTAAGACTAACTTTCTTTAAGCCCAGAGCTAGATTATACAACAAAACAACTCATCTTGCTCAAGGGTATATTCTTCCTTAAGCTCTAGACTAAGGATTATATAACAAGTATCTTGCTGAAGGACAAGTTTCTCCATCTTAACAGGAACCTTCTGACTAATCTGATTATGTTATAGGAGAGTGGGTCTGGTAAGACCTTTCTATTGTTAGTTCTAATCTTGTTAATTTAATATTATGTAATGGGAGTGGACCTGGTAAAAGTATATAAGGCCTTGATAAGACTAGAGAGTAGGACACCCCTTCTCACGTCTCTGTCAGAAGCTTTCTCTGTCCCTTTTTGTGCTTAGTCAAAGTCGTGTCCCAGTATTTGCGACCCCATGGACTGCAGCCCTCCAGCCTTCTTGTCCTTTTTTATACTTTAATAAAACTCTGCTACACAAAAACCCTTGAGCCTGGTCCCTGGTCCTGAAGCAAAATTTTCGGAGATCACGTTCACCATAAGCTATCACTTTCTCTTATGTTTTAACACAATCTGCATGTTCATGTATCTGTTAATAAACACACACACATTTGTATTGTAGCTCAGCTAATGCACTGGCAAATGTGTGTGTACGCACACACATATACACACACACACATCAGTTTAAACTGTTGTACGCTTCAGAGTAACAACACCATACAAGGTTATGGTGAATAAAAAGAAGCACAATTTGAAGACTGAGAATAATTTAAAGTACAAATAGAGAATAGGAGTTCAAATGTACTCAAGATATGAGCATTTTCAAATACTTTTTAAAGCTCAAATTAGAAGATCCTTTTTGTGGAATGCTGAAAGGGTAAAGGTTGGAAAACAGGACTAACTGAAGAAAAGAGAGGGACAAAAAAACAAAGTAGGAAAGAAAAAAGGAGGAAAGGCACACTGATGTAGTATTAAAGGATGAAATCGTATCAAACAGACCAACTGCACAAAGGCCACAAATTAACAGAGCTTAATCAGTGATTGAAACACCTTATAAGCAAAACAAAATGCCCAAATGCTACTTAGTCAAGAAATAAATCCTTCATTTCTTCTGGACATAGCACTCATAACATAAGAAATCAATAAATACTTTTTTAAAAGGAAGGCTTAAGCAGAACATAAGATAAGGTATAGGTCATCGGAAATATAAAACTAATAATGTATTTCCATACAGACTTAACAATTTTAGTCACTAATAGAATAATAGGCAGTGGAACTGAGTTAGAGAGATACTTCTAGGAGATACTAGACCACTCACTTCTTCACAGGGAGGATCTCTATCCTTTTGTTCACTGACCTATCCCAAGTACCTAGAGCAATGCCTAAAATATAATAGGTATTCAAAAAAAAAAGAAGGAAGAGACTATCACTTTGCCTGGGGCTCAATCTATATACCAAATCCCCCATCTGAGATTGCACTAACTAAATACATTCTGGTTACTTAATTTGCATTTGACTTTTCTCACCCTATTGTCATTATCATGGGTAATAATCTAAAACAACTGGAAGTGTTTTCTGTACTGATCAGCTTTTATTAAAGCTTTAAGGATACTTCTCTGCTGATTTCATTTTATGGCCTTAAGAAATGTAAGCACCTAATCCTTTAGCTTGTTTACTTTATGCCTCCTCCCCACCTTTACAACAGATTTACTCCTTTGAGTTTTCCTTGATCAACACAGTCCCTCAACAACCTCCATGAAAACCCATTAATATAAAAAAAAGGATAGTAATGATTAAATTATATAACTATGGTGGGCCCAATCCAATATGACCAGTATTCTTATAAGAAGAGGAAATCTGAAAAGAGTCTTGTGCACAGAGGAGAGACCATGTGAAGACACAAGAGGTCAACCATCTACAAGGCAAGGAGAGAGCCCTCAAAAGAAACCAACATTTGCTAACATTTGGATCTGACTTCTAGCCTCTAAAACTGTGAGAAAATGATGTCTGTTGTTTAAGATCAAGAAAAAAAAAAGTTCCTTAGTAATAGATTCATAGACACATTTGTGAATCTATTTAACTTATAAATGGATGTTGTAATATGTATTACTGTAAAAGTATTCAAATTAAGTTGTAGCTTTATTTGATGTCAACTTCAGCCTTAAATTAAGTACATATAGAGGTTAATGTCACCTACAAGGCAGGATGAAACAAAGAGATGACCTTTACCATTAATATGGACTCTACCATCTGTCCTTGAATCAGTGAGGGACAAGAAAAAAAAAGACTGGAGAGGAGCTGCCATTAGTGCACAGGGTAGTTTTGAGCAGTGCGTATTAACTGATGGGCTACCAGCTATCTCTTACCCAAGTCTCAAACTAACCCTAAATCACTTCCACACAGATAAGCCCAATCATTCCTGTTCTTTCAGCTGCTTAAAATAACATGCAGTTTACAAATGATTAGTACACAGAAGGCACTCAAATGTTTGCTAAATTAATCAGTACCTCCCTATGGTTTGGGAAATTCAGCCCAAACTGAATGTCAAATTTTTTAATGTAAAGGGTTATGTCTCAAAAATGTGTATGACCAATATATTAGCAGATGAAAAAAAAATGTGTCTGGATACTCAATGTGGAGAAGGCAATGACACCCCACTCCAGTACTCTTGCCTGGAAAATCCCATGGACGGAGAAGGCTGGTAGTCTGCACAGTCCATGGGGTCACTAGGAGTTGGACACAACTGAATGACTTCACTTTCACTTTTCACTTGCATGCGTTGGAGAAGGAAATGGCAACCCACTCCAGTATTCTTGCCTGGAGAATCCCAGGGACGGGGGAGCCTGGTGGGCTGCCGTCTATGGGGTCGCACAGAGTCGGACACGACTGAAGCGACTTAGCAGCAGCAGCAGCAGCAGGATACTCAATAAGATCTTTATGCATTCATATATTCAACACGGGCAGTTTTGTAACAATAAATTGAGACACTTTTGATTTGAAGTAATTCTCAAATGGCAAGTTATGCTCAGTCATACAGTTACCAGAAAATGAAATACCTGTTTCCAAAATTAATGAGTCAAAAACAGTAAGAAACTGCTAATTTATTCTCAATTTTGAAGTAATACATATTTTGTTATAATAATTTTCATTCTGCTCTCTACGAAGCACACTTAATTTTCTTTTTCCATATTTAAGAATATCACACAAAATATGGACATATTTTATTCTCAGTTCACTGAAGTATACAAGGTACTAAATACAAAGACTTATTTTCAGATATAGCTAAGTTCATTAAGAATCTGTTGTTTATATGGTTTCAAAGAAACATTTCTAGAAAATATTGCTAGAAAATTTAACTTTGGATAATTTCATTATTAATAATTATTCTTGGGACAAATATAATTAATTTAATTAGCTGGGCTTTAACAAGGTATGCAATCAGTAAGTATTCTTTTTTTCTTTTTTTTTTTTTTGGCCATACTGTGCAGCATGTGGGATCCTGGTTACCCAACCAGGGATCAAACTCTTTTCCCTTGCATTGGAAGTGCAGAGTTTAACCAATGGACCCAACAGGGAAGTTCCAATTCTTAATTTGTAAGGTTTTTTTTTTTTTACATTTTTTTTTCTACCCGAAAATATAATCTGGGCTAAATTCAATCTACTTACCCAAGATACAAGAAATTCAAAATTAGTAACATTCTGGAGTTTTCTGGTGGCCCCGTGGTTAAGTCTCTGCACTCTCACTGCTGGAGCCTGGGTTCACACTCTAGTTAGGGAACTGAGATCTGGCAAGCTACATAGGGTGGCCAAAAAGAAAGAAAAAAAAAAAAAAGAGTAACATGGAATAATGAGTGATGGAGGAACAGGCCATAAGATAAGGTACTCTTTCTAGCATGGCCTAAATGCAATCCTTTCTATGAAATTCAGTAAAAGGCATTGGGAAATCTTCCAAACGCTAGGATTTGTCAGAAAATGTGAAAGACTTTAAGAGATGCAAAAAAAGTATTAATGGGTATCCTGTCAGTTTACCCATCTAGATTATCCAATTACATCAAGGCTTTTAAGCCCTTTGGGTGGTTCAGATGGTAAAGAAACAGCCTGCAATGTGGGAGACCTGGGTTTGATCCATTGGGAAGATCCCCAGGAGAAGGGAATGGCTACCCACCCCAGTATTCTGGCCTAGGAGCCTAGCAGGCTACAGTTCATACAGTCACAAAGAGTCGGACATGACTGAGTGACTTTCACTTTTTTTAAGCCCTTTAATGTCTTTCAGCTGCTTCACAACTCTAAGTTATAAAATACATATTAATACGAATGACTTTTTCCATAGAAATGCAAATTGTGCCCAGTGTGGAGTGGGGGGAATCACTGATGATCATGATCCACAGGACGGAACATAGAGGTTGTACACATGCTCTTTAACTCTCCTGTGAACAAGCTGTATTATCTTAATGGTTCACTCATTAATTAATGAGCTAAATAAAATCTTTGATACATTCATTTTACATTTGAATAATACTCATGATTTTTTAAAAAAGTAACCTTTAAGAGCGTCTGTAAGTAAAAGTATGACTTTTGAAATGACATTCATTTTCCATAAACACACCTTAACATTTCCTCTAGAATGTAAGTCATCTCATTTAAATTACTCAAGCTAAAATAATATAGTGAAACCAATGCTTCAGTGAACCCAAAACACTGGATTATATGATGTACTTTTATTATTTACATACCACCAAGAAAGAAAAAAAGCAATCCATGATGACACAATGCTTATCTCTGAAGATTTGTTAGTTTTGTCTCTGCCATATGTTTCACTGCTTCTATGTCTTTGTGTATGTACAATTTATCTTTCCAAGGCCAAACCTTAGGATTTGGGAAGTGTGTGTGTGTGTGTGTGTATGTGTGTGTGTGTATGTGTGTGCGTGCGCACGCATGCCCAGTTGTATCCAACTCTTTGCAACCCCATCGACTGTAACCCACCAGGCTCCTCTGTGCATGGGATTTTCCAGGCAATAAAACTGGAGTGGGTTGCCATTTCCTACTCTACTGGGAAATATAGTGGTACCTAAAATACACATAACTCAATTAAAACATTGACACTATGACCACATTCATACATGCACAGACAATGATAACTCCATCAAAATCACCACCTGGCTAACAAGGAATTTAAGAAGGTATCAATTTAAAGATGCACAAAGATGTACATTTTAGAAATCACAAAATACTTATAAATGTAGAAATATATAGCACAATCATAAATGACAAATAGCTTACAGTCGGAAACTTGATCACTAGATGGTCATAATTTGTCTAAATATTAAAAGCTAGAATACTTCATAAAGATTGCCAACCATGTACGAATCTTAAAATTGAGGCCGAAAATCTCAGTGAATTAAAATTATCCTTTAGAGATAAAAATAACAGATGGGGTCTTTGATTGAAACACAGATATTCAGTCTCTTGCTGACTCAAAGAGTAATTACAGTGCTTTGATCTCGAGTAGGAGGACAAGAAAGATGTTACAGAATAAAAGGGGTGGTTTAAAGTAAAACAATGAAAAAAAATATTACCCCATGCTTTCTAAGCAAATAATCGTCCTCCCCCTTTTTGATATACTGCTGACATTCCTTTTCCATCTTCAATCCAGAATTGAGTTTGCATAAGTGATTTATTATAACAACGACCTCCATAAACATGGGCTTTTTGCTTAATGGATCATCTCTCCAACTAGTTGTGATCTCCTTGAGGATAAAAGAAGACCAAGTCCTGTTTTTGAAGAGTCAGGTACTTCTTCCAAGTTACAAACCTATTATTCTAAATACTTATCAATTATATCAGATTTCCTGGTAAATTTTACTTAATTTCTGGCCTTTCAAAGTGTTTTACAAAAAGAATCTAATTGTCTCTTTATTACTGGGATCTGCAGTACTGTCTGGAAGGTAGTAGTAGTCATAAATATTGGTAAACGACTTTGAATCTTTCTCTCTATAGCTTGATTAATTGAGTCTCACAACTATCAAGTTTCTTCATGTATGACATTGACTCCTATGTCATACATGAAGAAACTTGATAGTTTAGGACTTTGCCCAAAGTCACACAATTAGTGTAAGTGGCACCATCAAAACTGAACCCCAGTCCCTCTGACACCAAGCCCTGAATGTTTTTTACTATCTGGATCTTACTATCACAGACTCAATGTCCCATGCCTAGGAGCTGTCCCTCCCTCTCTCTTTCCTCATTTGACAAATGGTACTTGCTCTAGGGATCTGACTTGCTCAGTTACTGAGTGAAACCACATCAACGATTTTATCATTATTCACGAAGCAATTCTCTACCTGGTTACAGGGGCATTTTAGCACTAATATTGTAAAATTATAATAGGTACAGCAGAAACTATTGGAAATACCTGATAACCTGATAGGTAAAGCCAGGTTCTAGTAGGACTAGATCACTTAATTCTCCTGTGCCTCAAATTCTTCATTTGCTAAAGTGAGGTAAACTGTAAATGATCTAAGTCTTGCCCTAATTAAAAAACCTAATATTCTAAATATTTTCGATGATACTTATCAGATCCTGCTAATTTTTACATCTTAATACTTAGGGAACGAGAGATCAAATTGCCAACATCCACTGGATCATCGAAAAAGCAAGAGAGTTCCAGAAAAACATTTATTTCTGCTTTATTGACTATGCCAAAGCCATTAACTGTGTGGATCACAATAAACTGTGGAAAATTCTGAAAGACATGGCAATACCAGACCACCCGACCTGCCTCTTGAGAAACCTGTATGCAGGTGAGGAAGCAACAGTTAGGAAAATGAAATTAAAAGACGCTTACTCCTTGGAAGGAAAGTTATGACCAACCTAGATAGCATACTAAAAAGCAGAGACATTACTTTGCCAACAAAGGTCTGTCTAGTTAAGGCTATGGTTTTTCCAGTAGTCATGTATAGATGTCAGAGTTGGACTGTGAAGAAAGCTGAGCACCAAAGAACTGATGCTTTTGAACTGTGGTGTTGGAGAAGACTCTTGAGAGTCCCTTGGACTGCAAGGAGATCCAACCAGTCCATCCTAAAGGAGATCAGTCCTGGGTGTTCATTGGAAGGACTGATGCTGAAGCTGAAACTCCAATACTTTGGCCACCTCATGCAAAGAGTTAACTCACTGGAAAAGACCCTGATGCTGGGAAGGATTGAGGGCAGGAGGAGAAGGGGAGCACAGAGGATGAGATGGCTAGATGGCGTCACTGACTCGATGGACATGAGTTTGGGTAAACTCATGCTAGAGTTGGTGATGGACAGGGAGGCCTGGCATGCTGCGATTCATGGGGTCGCAAAGAGTCGGACATGACTGAGTGACTGAACTGAACTGAATATTTAGTCTTCCATAATGTGATACCACTCTAATGGCAGAAAGTGAAAAGGAACTCTTGACCAATGTGAAAGAGGAGTGTAAAAGCTGGCTTAAAACTCAACATTCAAAAAACTAAGATCATGGCATCCAGTCTCATCATTTCATGGCAAACAGATGGAAGAAAAGTGGAAGCAGTGACAGATTTTATTTTCTTGGGCTCCAAAATCACTATGGATGGTGCCTGTAGCCATGAAATTAAAAAAAAAAAAAAACACTTGCTCCTTGGAAGGAAAGCTATGACAAACCTAGACAACATATTAAAAAGTAAAGACTTCACTTTGCCAACAAAGGTCCATATAGTCAAAGCTATGGTTTTTCCAGTAGTTATGTACTGATGTGTCAGTTGGACCATAAAGAAGGCTAAATGCCGAAGAACTGATGCTATCGAATTGTAGTGCTGGAGAAGACTCTTAAGAGTCCCTTGGACAGCAAGGAAATTAAACCAGTCAATCCTAAAGAAAATCAATTCTGAATATTCATTGGAAGAACTGATGCTGAAACGCCAATACTCATGCTGGGAAAGATTGAAGGCAAAAGGAGAAGAGGGTGGCAAAAGATGGAATGATTAGACAGCATCACTGACTCAGTGGAAATGAATCTGAGCCAACTCTGGGAGATGGGGAAGGATAGGGAAGAGTGGCATACTGCAGTCCATGGAATCACAGAGTCAGACATGACTTAGCGACTGAACAACAACAACAGTAGTGTTGAAAGGAAAGGGGGAAACTATAAAAACCTAATTGTTATGCTCTACTGTGGGAGAAGAACATGGAATCCATTGGCAAAAATTTAAATACATTTCAAACATACCACCTGACTAAGGACACAGTACTCATTTAAAACTAGAAAGTTGGAGGATCAAAAAGATCTATATAGATCCAACTGCCTCGGCAGCCCTTTTGGATATACAGTAGCTGTTACATTTTACTAGCTTACAGTATTTTTTTGGACATGGCAAAACTACACTTTTCTCATTGCAAATGTCCTAGTTCTTCCCACAAAGTTATTGTAAAGTCTTCAAATGTCACCAATTTGTCCCTTAGAGCAAACAAAATATTCTATGACATGAAAATTCGTCACCACATCCTCTAGTTGCTTCAAGATATAGTATATAAATCACTGAGTTGAAAAGAACCATTCTACCCAGATATTTTTTTCTAAATGATTTTTAAAATTTCCCATCTTTTCTCTTTCTCATCTTCAGACCACTTAATCTGCTCCAGTCTCAGAGATATACGTTTCTTTACAATAAGTGAATAAGGTTAGTATTTTTGACTACTTGGTTAGCATGTAACTTTATATGAATTTTCCTTGTATGAGTATATGTTCTTTGTATGAGCAAATTTCTATTAAGACTTAAATTATTTCCACTTATCACTTAAGCCTCTTGCTAAAAGTAGTTTTAAAATGGACCAAAAAACTTGTCAGTTTTTATGGAATAGTACTATTACCATCAATACCTATCATATGCTTCAATTTTAATAAGTTACCTAGCATTGTACCAGGCTGTTTAAAAAAAAAAAAAAACTACTTTAAATAACCAATAAAATTACTCCCCCAATCTCTTTCTCCTTTGCCTCTTAGTTCTATTTCCCTCAAAATATTCTTTCCTCAAAAATTTCCCCAAACTGCAAATTTTCTAGCTCTCCTGTCCCTCTCAACTTTTCATCACTTTTTCCAGGATCCTTTTCATCCTTTCTCCCACAACCACTCCTCTTTGATTTTCTGCCTGCATTCTTCTTCCTCTTAATTCACTTCTTTGAAGTTCATCTACTTCCAAGTTCAACTAACATTTCTAGATTGATGAATCCCCAAAGAACATTTGTAACCCTCATCTCCAACCAATCTCTGATCCCATATTTTCAGCTGCCTACAGGATCTGTCTACTTAAATGACTTGACATCCTATCCGAACTCAAAACTTTCTCTCCATCCTCCTTACCTTCCTATCCATTTAATCATACTTGAGTGAAGTCTCTCAGTCGTGTCTGACTCTTTTTAATCATACTTGGAGACATCTAATTCATCTATGTAATCCTAAAAACTTAAAATCCTCACAATCTTGCTAGCCCCCAAGCTCAGATACAACTATGTTTGTTACCTGCCTTATTTCATCAGAGATGCTACAATGGTCACTAAGTCACCACTACAAATGTAACAACTGCTTTCAGTAGAAACTCATAAGTTCGTAATATTCCATGAGCAAATTTATTATAGCTATTTCCCTAATGGATATTTGTTGCTAATTTTTCAGTATGCCAATTATAAAGTTTATCATTTCCCATAGTTTTGTATTTAAGAATATTGCTTTACTGTTGCAATTCAGAAGTGGAATTATGGGGCCAGAAGATATATTCATAATGAAGATTTTTAATTAATATTGATAAGCTGATTTCCTAAATAGTGCTATCACAAGAATATTGGCTCCAGGAGAGCTATATACTGTTTTGTATATATTGCAGGCATGATAATACAACAATGTACAAAAAAAAGACTCAGGTTTAGTTAAATAAATTAATCAACCAATCACACCTATGAAAATAGTCTCAAATACTTAACATTATTTTATATGCTCACTATACTCTTCCATTTACCTTCAACAGTGACCATGTAATTTGTTGTTTTTTTTTTTTTTTTAATTTGTTTTGACTAACAAAATATGAGCAAAAGTGACCTGGGATACTTCTAGACAAAAGTTTTAAGTCAGTTGTCAGATGTTTCCCTCTGTCATGGCACTGAAAATGACAGGCAAAAGTTTCTATTACTTAGTTATAATGAATCATTATTATTTTCACATGGTAAAATGCAATTTTCTTCCTTAAAACATATCCTCTTTGTTGAGCAGAAAGTCACAGGGAGCTTCCTAACAAGAAGTTCAATACAAGGAGGCCCTTTGACAGGAAGATTGCAGGTAAGCAGTCCCCTCTTTTAAGATAAAATGTGGAGCAATAAAGGAAATTGCTAAAAACTAGAAGGATCATTGAAATCAAGCTGACTTCAAAAATTAGAGAATATTTAAATTCAGAGAATTCAGATCAAATTTGATAGATTTCAGGGGAAAAAAAAAATGCTTCATAGCACAGCTCTAAGACAGTTTTACTGCAGCTCTACCGGCTCCAAAAAGGCATCTAGAAATAAGGCAAAATGCTTCATGCTAAGATTTAGCTGTATGGGCTGAAATGCTAGCCTAGCATAAGGACAGGGTGATAAAAGGAGAGAAAGCAGGCAGAACCTCTGATACAAAACGTAATTCAAACTCAACATATCTGAATTGCAAAGAATAAAGCAAATAGAATAAACATATACAGATGGGCATACAGAAATTTAGTTTTTAAAGACACTTTAATTGCTTCCCACGTGTTCAGTCATGTCTGACTCTGCAGCCCCATGAACAGTAGCCCATCAGGTTCCTCTGTCCATGGGATTTTCCAGACAAGAATACTGGAGTGGATTGCCATTTCCTCCTTCAGGGGATCTTCCCAGCCCAGGGATTGAACCCACCTCTCCTATGTCTCCTGCATTGCAGGCAGATTCTTAAAGAATACTTCTACAAATACAGCTAAACATTGGGATTACGAGTTTTAGTGGAAACTTCAAGACCAGTAAGAACTTTAAAGGAATGAGAACCAAGTTTCATGCCAATCAACATTTCAAAAGTTAGAGAGAAGAATGGGGTATTTATAATTGTTTTTCTTTGTATTTCATAGGTAAAGGTATTTGTGGGAGATATTTAAATAAATGTTTGCCTTCTTTTTTTGATGGTAAAGGTAGAAAAGGTAACTAAGAAAAGGAGGGAAAGAGAGCATTCAGTTGCACATTTTGCAAACCAAGAAAACCCTATTAATATCTTTCTTTGAAGGTATTCTTGTAAGTAGGTCCCACAATTACCATAAATGATTAGAGCCAGGTAGTATGATTATCAAAAGTCAAATACCGTGTTCCTTGTTTTTATCACAATTCAAGTTTATTGCATTTTTCCCATCATAAAACTATACATGATATGGAACATATTGAACAGCAGACAAAAGGAAAAATAACTCACAATACTGTGATTCAACTAAATCATTATTTCATATTTCGGTTGATTGCCTTCTCATGATTTCTCCAAGCCAAGCTTTTGTTTGCTTATTTTATTCTATACATCTTTTAAGTTCTCATTATTTAAACATAAGCTTTTACTCATGTTGCCTACAACTGTTTACAGGCTTCAGTTTAATACGGCATTCCATCAAATGGACATTTTACAAATTATATTTTGCCTTAGTGCTCGATAGTTGCTTCCAATTTCTTTTACCATTATAAATAATTCTGTAAGGAATATATTGGGTAAAAAGGTTTTCAATTATTTCAAATTCTTTCCTTGGAATATAATCCTCAAAACTGAACTATTTATCAAAAATAATAATCAAAATTAAAGGGCAATGTGATGTCTGGGATTTGTAACAAAATTATACAGAGTATCAAAATGGATGGGAGTTACAGATGAAATAAAATTGCATATATTTAAAATTTTCCAGAACAATATGTTCAAACAAAAATAAAAAGCAGGTAATGTCCTGAGGGAGAAAAATATATATATATATATATATATATATATATATACACACACACACAAACATTATATAATACTAGCAAAGATGAAAGTTAAGACTCTTTCTGCACATTGTGAAATTGCTTCCCTCAAGGACTGTAATCATTTTTACTTCCAACATATAGCTTAAGGTTTATTTTGAAGTATTCTTTAACTTTGAAATCTTTGTTTATACATTGACTTTGGCACATCTCTCCAACCTACTGAAATTTTTTTCTACCAAGATATGACACTGAGTTTTCACTTTATTCTGGACACTGGCAATTGCTTTTTTGATGCTCTGTTGTTCATCATGCAAACATGATCTTAAGCAGAGTAAAATTAAGTTATTTACCTATAGGAATATTTATCATATGGTTTTTAAGCTACCTCATATAACAAGAAAATGCTGGTTCGAGTACAAACTAGGAACATACCAACAATTAATGCCCCCAAATTAACATACAAAAATCTGAAAACTTATAGTGATAAGGCTTTTCTTACCTAAAAGTTGAGCAATGCAGTGTCTATATACATGTTTTACCTGTATGGCTCTAGCTCTGACTCTGCCATTAAAGTTCTGTGACCCTGGGAAAGACTCTCAACTCCAAAATCAGTGTTTTATACTAGTTCTCATTTCTAAATTCTTTGTGGCTCTATGATTCTATATAAGCTTAAAATAAAATTTTAAAAACAGTTGGTCAATGAGAAACTTGATCACCATATATGGTCTATCAGTTTCTTGGATCTGCTATCACAAAATACCAAGAACTAAATGGCTGAGAGCAATGGCAATGTATTGTGTCACAGATATGGAGGTCAGAAGTGTGAGTGAAGGGGTGCACACAGCCATATTCTCTCTAAAGTGGCTAGGAAGAGATCTGCTCCAGGCATCTTGCCTAGTTTCCAGTAGATGCAATTAACACTTGGCTTGTAAAAAGCCATCTTCTCCCTGTGTCAATGTCATCTTCTTCTATGTATGTTCGTTCAAATTTCCCCGTTTTATAAAGACACCAGTCATATTGGATTAGGGATCACTCTTATGAGCTCAGTTTATACGATTACCTATTTCCAAAAAGGTCCACATTCTGAGAAACTTAGGTTTAAAAATTCAATATATATGAGTTTTTGGAGGGGGGAGGGAGATGAGAGGACACACAATTTGACCCGTAATAAATGGCACACTGGTTAATCCCTGTTGCCCTCTAGATCTATTTCTTGATCTTTTTTGACATCTACCGCAAAGTCTGTGAACTACATCACCCAAGCTTCCTTGTCTTCTAGCTTCCAATTGGGTTCAGCAAATAGGAGGCACCTGGAGGAGATCACAAGCTAATGGAAGAGAGAAGGTGGGAAACCTATTGCCACCACCAACCTCCCACCAGGCTGTTTTGGTAGTCACTACATTCAGTCACTCAGGGCCCTGATTCCTGTCCACTGGCCCCTCTCCCACACCTCGCACTCTCACCAGTAAAGTCCATTCCCTCTTCCTCACCCTCCAGCACAAGGCTGTCATGACTTCCCACTGCCACTAGTCCCTGAGTGCTTCACTATTTCTTTCTGGTTAAATCCTGTACTATTGCCTACCCCTTTGTGAACAGCCCTATTCATTAACCTCTCTTCATCACCCTCATTCATGTACCATTTGTTTCTCACCAAGACCCTATGTGGTACATAGGGATAAGCCATTTCTTTACTTCAGATGACCTACATGGTTTATCAAAACTCTAAACAAGAGTGTAACCTCAGGCATGGAAGCCTCCAGTCGATATTTGAAATAAGTGGTAGTAAAGATATCACTCTATATCATATATGCATTTGTTATTCTTTGCCCTCTCTCTGCCATCTCCACCTGGAGAATATATGAGAGAGCTTAAGAGCATGGATTGTGGAGGCAGACTGCTTCCCTTCAACTCTTGCCTCCACAACTTACCAGATGGTGTAAACTGACCAAGTTACTTAACCATGCTGTATATTAATAAAATGGACATTAAAGTAATAGTATACAAGTCATAGGGTTGCTATATGAGATAGGCATCAAATTACTTACATTAATTTGATGTTTTTCACTTGATCTATGCTTTTAAGTCCATCTAGCCTCATCATTTTACATGGACCCCAAATGCCCATTCAAAGGTATGCTGCTGCTGCTAAGTCGCTTCAGTCGTGTCTGACTCTGTGCGATGCCATAGACAGCAGTCCACCAGGCTCCACCGTCCCTGGGATTCTCCAGGCAAGAACACTGGAGTGGGTTGCCATTTCCTTCTCCAGTGCATGAAAGGGAAAAGTGAAAGTGAAGTCACTCAGTCATGTCCGACTCTTCGCGACCACATGGACTGCAGCCTACCAGGCTCCTCCATCCATGGGAGTTTCCAGGCAAGAGTACTGGAGTGGGGTGCCATTACCTTCTCCGCAAAGGTATGCTAGAAATACATAAAAGCACTGCCAACCCTTTAACTTTTACCATCCAAACTACCTACTGAACTCAGAAGGTCAATAAAACCTGTTGCTCCTGCCACACCTGGCTCTCTGACCACTATTGCATACCTTCAATTGTCAGTTTTATTTCCTTACAATTCATTTTTGATGACTTCACATGCTTTCAGACAAGCCCATGATGTTCATCAATCCCCAACCTGGGCTACTCCAGGCTACATGTGAGACACCACGTTCCACCCACTATCCCAAGCTCTATTCAGCCTTTTAAACAACAGTTATCAAAATCCTCCTTCAGCCAGAGAGACAGCCTTTAACAGAGATTTTCATCTCAAGATGTTTACACTTGGTTTTATAATTGTGGAGAAGATGTCACTCAAAAAAGACATAATGTATAGTCAAAACTATGGTTTTTCCAGTAGTCATGTACAGATGTGAGTGTTGGACCATAAAGAAGGCTGAGCGCTGAAAAACTGATGCTTTCCACCTGTGGTGTTGGGGAAGACTCTTGAAAGTCCCTTGGACAGTTAAGGAGATCAAACCAGTCAATCCTAAAGGAAATCAACCCTGAATATTCACTGGAAGGACCGATGCTGAAGCGAAAGCTCCAATATTTTGGCCACCTGATGTGAAGAGCCGACTCATGTGAAAAGACCCTGATGCTGGGAAAGATTGAGGGCAGGAGGAGAAGGGGGTGACACAGAATGAGATGGTTGGATGGCATCATTAACTCAGTGGACATGAATTTGAGTAAGCTCTAGGAGATGGTGATGGACAGGGAAGCCTGGTGTGCTGCAATCCATGGGGTCGCAAAGAAACACAACTGAGCAACTGAACAACAGCAACAATTTGTGTTTTCATATAAAAACTTATTACTAACACATCAAAATATTTTATCAACATCCCAAGAAAGGTTCAACTTAGAAGTCAGAGTACTAGCTTTGAGTTGACTAGTAGCTATAGACTTCATTGTTATAAAACCAGGTTGACTGGTTGACCTTGTGACTAGCTGGTATAAAGGCCCAGTGACCAAGAGCACAAGTCTGAGGTGAGAAAGCCCTGGTCAGAGGCCTCACTCTCACACTTACTTAATGACTTTAGGCATGTTAAAATCACCACAGGCCAGAAGTTCCTCACTGTAAAATAATAGATCTTACCTCCCATGATATTGGAAAGATTAAATGAGATGATATGTACAAAGTATTTAGGACAATCACTAATAGGACAATTCCTGACACACAGTAAACTCTCAAACACTCTCAGTTCTAAAACTTCCAATTGTACATGTACTACATACAGTTATATAGAAGATCATTTTTATAATATTCTGAATAACTCTTAATTATTACTTGGGAATGTAGGCCAGTTTTTTGACTTCCCTTAGCCTTGGCATCTTCATGTGTAAAACAAGCATAATATAGTTTCAAGGGCTCCTTGTGGTGTTCAAATGAAACAGTGAATACACAAAGCCCAAAATGAGTACAAGGGGCCATTCTCATTGTTATACCCCAGACTCTAGACTAGGAAGAACATGTGGTGGTGGTAAGGAAATAATGTGTGGTCTAAATTTCCGCAATAGTAGGAGACAAAGGTTCAATCCCTGGGTCGGGAAAATCCACTGGAGAAGAGAATGACTACCCACTCCATTATTCTTGCCTGGAGAATCCCATGGACAGATGAGCCAGGGGGCTATAGTCCACAAGGTCGCTGAAGAGTCGAACACAACTCAGCGACTAAAGAACAAAAATATGCTTAGTAATCCTCCACAGGGAACCTGGAACACAGTCTGGGATGTGGGGAAGCATTTTTCTCTCCTTAAAAATTAACAGAAAAATGGCATGAAGAGCTCTCTCACATACTAGGTAAATGGATGGAATCAAGCAAATTATTTCTCTAAGCCTCGACTTAATTATCTGTAAACAGAAAAATAACAATATCTGCTTCATGATACTGTTTGAGAAAAAAGAGGGATAATGTTTAAAAGATATTTAGCAGAGTATCTAGAAGATCGTATGTGCCAAATAAATGGTAGTAACTGTTTTTTTAAAAAAAAAAAAAATTAATTTTACTTTAAAGGAAGTATTCTGTGGCTGTTACAGTTTGGGGCTTTTTTCTCCTACTTACAACTCTCACTGCTCATATTCACTTTACCATTATATTGGTGATTTTAGAAAATAAGTTTTCACTGATGACCCACGTTTACATTAAAACAATACATGCTGAATCCTGAGTTCACGTCTGGACTTGCTTGGAATTATAGAGATGTGAAGGTTTCACTACCATTTTAAATATGATTATTGGCTATTATCTTGCTTTCCTTTTAAGACAAGGGCAAAACATTTTTACTATATGCAAAAACATTCCTGTTGACAATTTATTCATTGCTGTTTATGACATGCAGTTTTCTTTCAAATCAAGCAATTAGATTTTACACAAACTTCCATAAAATAGCAGCAAAAATGACTTCCTCAGCCTATTTAGTATTTTTTTAAGGTTTCCCAGATCTAACACCCTCCAATTAATATTTATCTTCTTCCTCCCAGCATCAATGACTATGCTGCCTAAGGGAAGCCACATGCCAGCTAAGGCACATGAGGTTAGCAATAAGATTGGGCTGGATGAAATAATACATTGCATTATAAAGAATGAACATCTCATCCACATGAAATACACTAGGAGAATAAAGAGGCTAGGAGACAACGAATTGTAATAATATTAAGAACAGGTAACAAGTCATTCTTTCTCAATGCAATTAGATGTACTAACTGCCATAGTTACTTTCTACTTACATTAGTATTACCTCAGGGGATGTATTGTTTTCCTATAAAAGTCAGCCAAGCTGCACAGCTTAACTAAGATATTTCTCTATATCAGTTTCCAAGTACATAAAGTATATCTGTAAATAAAATATACATCATTCATTGCTGCCAGGATGTTATTAATTCTTGCTGCAAGAAACTGAAATCGCTATACAGGACTTCTTTTACAGGGAAAAAGAAACCTGCTTGTTAACCTAGCTTTGAGTATAACATAAGCATACCATGTATTTTCCCATTTATTATGAGTGTCCAAGTGCTGTCAAGCCATACTGTCCACACGTGATGCCTAGTTTCTTCCAATAATATCAAGAAGTCTAAAATAAATTTAGGTCCTGAGTTTCAGAGGAAAGGAAAATACTGAAGAGTATGTCTAGGGTTAAAGATAGAATAGTAGTCTAAGACTTACATGCCACACAAGAGAACAAATGGAACTGGTAGAAGCTTTGGCAGGAAAACAGTATTACCCAACTGTGCTCAGAACTTTGGTAGCAATATCAAAAATGCATTAGAGGAAGCAAAGTAAGAGAGACCATGTGGGATTTTAGCACGGGTGGGAGGGACATGAAGTAAAACACTGCAAAAAAAAGAGAAAATAAAAATATTCAGTATGTATTTCACAGGTAAATCCAACAATATTGAGTATCTAATTGTATGTAAATGGTAAAAAAAAAAAAAAGGAAGAAGCTGAAGATTATAGTAAAGTCTCTAACTTTCACTTGTGACCAAATATGGTGAGGTCAAGAACCACAATAATAACCAGGGGAAGAAAAGTTTGGTATGGAGCAAAGGCTAGGTTGGGTTGGAATAATTCACCGAGTATCATCATACAGGTATATCCAATAAATAGCTAAAAGTATAGGCTTGATTCACAGGCAAGAAGTCAAGGACAGTGGGAAAAGGAAACAGAAAATAGATCCAAGAGAACAATCAGCAAAACACAGAACTCGGAATAACCAATAAAGAGGAGTGCAGTATATGACAAGGGACAAGGAAGTTTCAAGGAGGAAGTATTTACAGTGCCTGAGTTCAGACTAGCTATGGTATCAGGAAGCATTCACACTGTGGCCACTGTATTTGGCACCAAGAAGGTATGGGAACTTTTTCAAGGACTTTCTGTCCAGTACTGAACATAGAAGTCTGATTTCACTTAACTAAGGAAGTAAGTTAAGGAACTGAAGAGAACTCAGACTACTCTTTCTGGATGTTCGAAAATAAAGAGAAAATGTGCCAATTCAGCTCTAAGCTCTGTCACTACTGAATAGAAAAGGGGAGAAAACAAGAGGGATTAAAGCTGACTCTAAAGTTCCTAAATTTGATTGATGAGTAGTGATATAAAGATCCAATAATCTCAGCTGCACAGTCCAGTACAGTAGCCATGAGCCTCCATGAAGCCACCGAACACTGGAAAAGGAGTTAGCCCTACGTTGAGATGCGCTCTTGGAAAGCCACACCAGGTTTATGACTTAGCATCTCACACATGGTAAAATATCTCACTAATAGTTTAATATTAATTACATGTGGAAATAATATTTGGGACACCATACTGAGATAAATAATTATTAAAATTAATTTTACCTATCTTTTTTTTAGTTTGGCAATGTGCCAAGTAGACTATTTAAAATTACATATATAGCTCACATTGTATTTTTATTAGATATCTCTGATCTAGAAAATGAATACTGGAATTGGAATGAGAGTAGGAGTCAAAAAGGTTCTGTTGAAACCAGCCCTTCTATTTCACTTTAAGGTAAAAGCTTATGATACGGTCACCCAGGACAATGTCATGACAATGTAACTTAAGAAACTTAGGTCCTAGTGATGAGGTGGCTTACTGAGGTTCTCTGGCTAGTCAAGCAAAACTCAAACTAGAACTCACCCATGAGTATTACTTCTATTATTCCACCTCTTGAAATGTCAGTGAAAATTTTAAAAGTTTGAATTTTAAAAAAGGTAATAGCAGCTTGGCTGTAATATATATCCCATTCTATGCCACACCTAATAAAATCACTTACAGCAAAAAACACAACCTCGAAACATTAAAATCATGACCTCAGTGAAAAGAGCATCCTGTGTTCACCACTCAATCCATATTGGAACTAATCTTTTAAGGTACCCATGCTAGGTTTTGCTTTTGAGGCATATATACACTCTGAATTTATTTCAACACAATTCCACATTAGTTTTAAAGCCAGTATCATCCATTCAAGTATATGTCTCTTAAAAAATATGTTTAAGAAAAAATTTGAAAAAGCTCAAATAATTTACTTCTCAATTCCTGTATTATTGTCTGCCATTCATGAGTGGTAACTCAATAAAACATCAGGGGTTTTTAGTGCAATACTCATGAGAAGTTAAAAATCACTATGTTCAAAGCATAGCTACAGTATATAATATACTATATTTCAAATTCTTACAGAATCTAAAGTCCAACTTTGTCCAATGAAACCTTAAAAGTTCATTCAATCTCTATGTTACAGGTTAGCCACAGTTTCAGGATCACCAATAATTATAACCAACCAAAAATCTCTGGTTATAATTTCTTCAATATTCCAAGCTCCTATAAATCTGTTGATATTTTCCATGTAAAAATGGGTGCAATTGTATTGTTAATGACCTGCTCTTTTCGAGCTAATTTTCCATAAGAAACTGAAAAAATAAACTTACTGCTTTCAACAGTACATAGTAGTACTAAATTTTGTGGAATAGTTTAATAAGCTATTAAATGCCAAAATGATGATAGCTATTTTCATTGTAGAGTTACTGCTCCAAAATGCAGTGCTGAAAAATGAAGATTATTTGATTAGGCAGCATGTTTATTTCATTTTTTATATACACACCCTGTATTTATTTTAATAAAGAAAACTACTATTGGTATTCCAAAATGACATGATTGAGGGAAATAAAGAATGCCAGCTTCCACCTCTTGTCTACGTGCTGCTCTCTCATTGCACCAGACTGATAAAAGGCTGATACAAATCTAGGCTGATACAAATCTAGCTAATGTAGTCAGGCATGCACATACCAATTGTGTTTTCCAAAGGGGCATTTTCCATTTTGATCCACGTTTGCATTTCTTTGCTCGCTGTTTGTGACCCCTCTTCACATAACTGGAGTTAGTGTGCTCATCTATTTCAAAGATTCCAGATTCCTGTATGGCAGCCTGTCCACTGGCTCCAGATATCACATTTGAAGCAGAGCTTCTGCACATTTTTAAAGATTTTTCCAGTTTCCCCTGCTTGTACTGGCCTCTTTCAGCTTACAACACAGAGTAGATGTGAGGTGTCCCACTGTCATCTACTCCTGCAAACCGTAATCCGGCATGGTGCGACAGAGGGTCACTGCTCCTTCAGTGCTTGCAGAGCCAGGCAGTGTTATACATGCCAACCTACTGCACAGTAAGAGACTTGCAATTCATGGTGAGGAAATTGCATACGTATCTGTGATACACTCAGTATCAATATTCAATAAAATTTTTTACTGCAAGCAACATGTCACAGGCCTTCAGTTTGGTATAGAGTCTATAATCTACTGTAAAGGATTTTTATTTCTTTAACTCTCAAAGCATCACTAAGATAAAGTCAAAAAATTCAAGAATGGTCTTCCATTTTGAACTACAGTGCTAGTGAAAACCTGGCCATGTTTAGGACTTCTGATACAGCTTAACACATAATTTAGACACTGATACAGCTTAACACATGATTTAGACATTGTTTTATTCCTATCAGGTGAAGCTTTGACACCTTTTTTAACAAACCTACTTAACCACTTCTCCCACACAGCTTTCACTCTTGCCTCAAAATTCTTACACATGCCACCTCCTCCCCATGCCTCAAAACTGTTACACACGCCGTCTCTGAAACTCGCTTGCTTCTCTGGTCAAGCATTAACCACCCCATTTTTACAATCAGCTTTCAAATTCACACTGACTTTTCTTTCAGTGCCTCTTCGTGCACTAGCTCGTTACTTTCAGTACCCTATCAATAGCACTCCTATGGTTCTATCAACTCACATACCCCTGGTTTCTCTGCTGTGGCTACTTTACTCATAACACATAATACATACAGATAGGAACTATGTCTCCATTTCTGTTGCACCACCTGACAATATTTTCCACAAATGATATGCTGTTAAACCAGGTAATTTTAAAACCTGTAAGCCCCATGTGAAGTGTTTACCAATTTTGATGATATAAATACTCCCACCATGGCTAATTTCAAGCAACCAACATAAAGTCAATGAATCTTGGGATAGGAAGATATGGGCACACTGACTCTGGAACCAGAACAAAGCATCGTACCATGCTCACCACAACTCCCGAGTTGTGCTGAGCACAATTTACTGAATATTGTTTCCCCTTCTGATAGGCCCACCTGCTACATTTTTGACAAGTTTCAAAAATGTCTATTTTCAAGTTGGGCTCATTCAAAACACATCTATCTAGTGGAATCGTAAGTTACATGAGGGAAGATGCTTTTCTTGTCTATTTTCTTTATAGCTGTAAAAATGGCTAGTTCTGGGCCCAGAGTAAACACTTGAAAAATTAACTGCCAAATGAATTAATTGCCAATAATTTAAATATAGGAAAACACTATGTAAAATCCAGCAGGAGTTGCTATATGCCTCCCATAATAAAATAAATTTAACCTACGCGTGAAAATAAAATATTCATACAGAAAAGAACTATCATGTTAAAAGATACCTTAGAAATTATCGGGTGTGATCCCTTCATTTTATTAAAAAGGAAAACCTTTCCACAGTAGTTAATTGACAAGTTAATTGACATGCAGTCCCGCAGTGCCAGAGGAAGCCTAGAACTCAGGTCTCTTGGTATCTGGTCCAAATCTTTTTTGACTAGGTAATCATTAACTGCCCCTTGGGTTATTACCTATTTGAGCTATTAACCCATTGGGAAACTGCTAACATTTTGAAAAGTAGACTTTTTCACTGTACATTAATGTTGAAAACCAACACAGAAAAGCATTTGATATAATATCTAATAAAAGAAAAGCCAAACTAATTGTAAGACTAACAGTGACAAAGACAGATTATAATTATATAGTTCTGTATAAGTCAAATGACTTTTTCCTCAACATAGCATCATAGGAGCTGAGATTAGCCCAATTTCTATATTCATACCACCTTTAAATTTGGAATCATCTATCAACTTAATTATCTTGGTTACTATTCCCTCTAACTGATCATTAGTACAGAGGTCATATAAAATTAGTCCTCATATTGATTCCAAAAATTACCACCAAGATCTTCCCTTAATTCAGAAGCATAAGAAGCTTTAAAAATGGCTAAGAATCTACCATCTTTAAAAGTTTAATTTATTTATATATATATATATGTGTATATGTAACTATACATATGTTATATATGTTATTGGGGTAATTAGAAGTGTATCTCAGTTAAGATCTTATTAAAAACACCTAAGTAAAAATTCTAAATAGTCTGTAAAGAAAGATTTTTTTCTTCTAAGAATTCTAATATTCTATACTGAATTTCTGTGAATGAGTCAAGCAGGTTGATAGTCTCTAAAGTTGTTTCTACTACGAAACAGATGAGTAAAGCAGAATCCAAGTGTAAATAACCAGTTATATATAGTGAAAATTACAGTATTTTAACAAGTAACAGATGTTACATATGCTTCTCATGAGAAATCCTTTATCCATTTCATTATTTGCTACCATTTTAAAAATTCACAATAAAATTAAAGTGCTAAATGTGCTATTTCCTCCTAGAAAATAACCAAAATCCCCACCCTCTCCATTCCTAGACCAAAAGTGAATATTCGAAGATAACTGCAGCAGGTGAAGTTCATTAGCCAATACTCCCTAACACCTAAGGCAGTTTTCTGATTTTTTTGGTATGATCTTATTACTGTCTAATTATTCATATTGCTTTTCTTCCTTTTTGTTAAACAGAAATTCACAGAGGAAGTTTAACCTTTCATTTAGAATCATTAAATACACCCCACTCCTTCACTGATAATTGGCCTCTTTATTAACTGATTTCTCCCGTTGATTTATTATATATCTTTTTCTTTTGCCAAATTTGTATCCATTCTGTTAATACATTCTTTACCTTCTTTCAACTCGATTAACACACTATCACTGTTACCAAAGTTTTCCTATTATTTCTTCAGGTTCTTATTGCTCTTTAAAGATCCTCTAGTAGAATAACGAATTCTTAATAACCTGGAACATTTTGATGATTCATACTTAATTGTATAGTACAATTTACGTGAGACATACAACTAACACTTCAATGTTTCCTATTGTGTTGTCTTAATATTCTACAGTAACTTTGCAGCAATCCAAATACACAAATCTTTGCAATGTAACTTATGACCTCTAAAAGCACAGAGAGCCATATTACAATTATCATATTCATAGCCAAATCAAACTGAGTCAGCCTCTCTGTCAGCAGTTTCCATACAGTTTTTAATAAAATGAAACGGATACTTGTTGTGCCTTCAGAAAATATTAATGTGACCTCTGAATGTGAGTAAATCAGTCACTAAATTATGCAAGGAGTAACCTTTCATAATAATGGGTTATTGAGGCTTCTCTTTAATGGAAATAAACAATTGCCAAAAAAAATAAAAAGGTATTTCTGTTCTTGGAAAGAAATGTTTTCCTGAACTCCAAAACACTGATAAAGTTTGGTGGCTGTCATTTTAAGCCCTCTCCCTTTCTTATCAGCCACAGACACATTTCCCAGCAATGCCAGCTCCTCTCATCAAAAACAGTGCTTTTGTTTGTTTTTTTTGTAAAAGGAAAGACAAAAAAAAAAAAAAAAAAAAGGAAGGTAGCTATTGACCTTAGATCAAATAAGGTGATATTGAAGTTCTGAGATTTCTTCCACTTTTCCAGGACTTAAGCTATGAAATGGAATATGGGATCTAGGATCATTTTGTTTTTCTAAGAACAGGTATGCAGAGTATTGACTGGTGGAAAGTGCATATGAAGTTGACAAAAGAGATGGAAGCAACCAGAACTAGATTAACCAGTGGAGCCAAAAACTCAACACCCAGGATAAATGACAAGAGATAAAGAAATAGAAGATGTCTATAGCTTTCGTATTCTGAATAATTTTAAACAAAAAAAAGAATTTTGTGCTCATCCTCTTGTAAAATACCTGCATGCCAACTTTAGATTTTTCAATTTTCAATCATTTCAACTGAAGACAATCTTAATAAGCATATATTCATCTGACTTCCTAGACCAAAAAAGCCCTGGTGTTCAAAGTCCCCTTATCTGTTATAAAGTGTCTGTTTAATGTATCTATAGAGCTTCTCATCTTTTAAAAATGTCATATCGATTTGACTCTAGCTTCAAAAGTTTGCAACATATTTTTCCAATGTTCTGAGGGATTGAGCCTTATGTCTAGCTCTTTTAACAATTTCATCTGGATTCCTAAAACTATTTCATGCAATTTATTTTGAATGGAAGACACCTTAAAGATCAACTAGTCTATACCTCTTACTTTGCAGGTGCTAAAACTTGTCCCTAAGAGTAGTCAAGAAAACCTCTCCCAGGTCACTCAACCACTTAGTGACTGAAAACAGCTAAAAGGAGCAATATTTTCTGAAGCTTATTCTTATATCTGGGGCTTCCCTAGTGGCTCAGTTGGTAAAGAATTTGCCTGCAATGCAGGAGACCCTGGTTCGATCCCTGGGTCAGGAAGACCCCCTAGAGAAGGAGATGATAACCCACTTCAGTACTCTTGCCTGGAAAATCCCCTGGATAGAAGACAGAGATGCCTGGTGGGCTACAGTCCCTGGGGTCACAAGAGTCAGATATGACTTAGCAACTAAACCACCACTACTCTTATATTCTTATACAAAGCAACTTGCAGGTAGAGGCTTACAGGTTTGTTTTACATTAAAGAAAATAATTTTTAATTACTCAGGCAAGTGCTTAACAGAATTTTTCAAATACTTAATAAGAGTCTTCCATAAAAGTTCATCTCTTTATACATTCTAAGTGTAGTATTAGAACTATTTGCATCTTTCCATTGCTAAACACAATTTTATATTGCCACTCTAACAAAGTAAAAGAAATGAAGGGGGTTAAAGTTAAAATAACAGCCATTTAAAATTTAAAAAGCTCACCGTCCTCCAGGACTGCAGTCTGGCAAGTTTGGTTGGGTACTCTGCTTGGAGTCTCCAAAGGCCCAAATCAAGCTGTAGGCCACTCTGTAGGTCCTTCTCTAGAGACCGGGGGAGAGTCCATTTCCAGGCTCACCAGCTTGTTGGCAAAATTCAATTCTGTGTATGACTGGCTTTTGGCAAGAGTTCATTCTCAATTTCTAGAGGTAGCCTGTTATCTTCTTCGCATGGTCCTTGAATCTTTAAAGCCAGCAAAAGTGCATGGAAGACTTCCCATTCTCTGGCTCTCTCTGACTTGTTCCACTGCACTTTCCTCACTTCCGCCTCTGCCTGCTTTTAAAGACTAATGTGACTACATTGGGCCCACCTGGATAATCAAGGCTAGCTTCTTCTCTTAAGGATTCCTGAGACATTGATTGGGTTCACCTGGATAACCTAGGCGAGCCTCCTCGCTTTAAGGTCAACTGAAGGTCAACCTTAATTACAACCACAAAGTCCCTTTGCCGATACAAGGCAACATATCCATGGGTACAATATCTCAACATATTCACTGTCCTAGGAATTAGGAATGGAAACTTGAGGACCAAAATTCTGCCTACCATATCTAGTACCTATTTTATTGATGTAACCTTAAAGAAATGTGACTTTTTTTAAAAACAGATCATACTGTTCAAACTTAACAACTCTAACAAAAATGTAAATTTTCACCCTTAATATTTATACATGCACTTCCAGGGATGACAGATTGGCCCTGTTTAGATGCAGTGCCTGCCAGTGAACCAATCACCCATGGCCTAGATATTTCCTAACTGACCTATCACCCCATTCATAATCCTCCCCCAGTTGTCTCTAATTTGCATTAAACTGACCTAGCTCTTCAGTTATACTAGTTTTCATCTCTAGAATCCCTTTCTTCTTCTACATCCTGATTCTCTAATAAACTCTATCTTTTCATCAATTTTTTAATATATTGATTATAATTATTTTATACATCATGTCCAAAAACTCCAAAAACTAGAACACTATGAGAGTGTTTCTACTGTTTGCTGTTTTATATTTTTAAAATCTTGGACCTGGCTTGTGATACGCATGGTAATTTTTTATAGAATGTGAGGTACTGTGTATAAAACTTACAGAGACTCTGCATGATGTCTCTTGCTTCTGGCAATGACAGATAGTTAAAGTGAAGGCAGATTACATTAAAATCAAGATTGAGTTTATCAGAGGCTGCATTGTAATTTTTGTAACTTGTAGTCTATTTCTAGTTCTCCCTAACTCCTAGGACATAGCCTTTCGGGGATTTCAATTAAAAGTTGAAAGCGCTTCACCAGGGTCCTGCATATGCCTGAATTCTACTTTGTGACTTCTTAGCCCTGTGAAACTGCCAAAAATTATGCCCAGCATCTCCCATCTTAGCCTCCACTGCTTCGCTTCTCAGCCTCATGGCATGAGCTGTTTATAAAGTGACAAAAACCCAAGATGAGAAGTGGCACTAAATACAGGGCTCATTTCAGTGTGTTGCTCTTCACTCTGGGATCTTTCCTCCTTGGTAGTATTATAATGCCTTTAGATATTCTTTTTAACAATGTTTTCTCATTTTTTCAATACGGGCCTTAGTTTGAAATAAACTAGCCTATCATATTTGAAGAAATCAGATACTGATTGATCTCAGTGGTCTCTGTTTATGTGTGCATACGTTATCTTATTGATTCCAAAAGTATTAAAGATGGGTTGACATACATATGGGATAGTTAATTTTCTGTGTATTATATTTTCTGCTTGAAAGCTCAACTATTTACTTCTTAAATTTTTAAGTTATTCCTCTGTTAGAATTATTATTTAAAGCTTATACAAAATGCTTCTACTTCACAGTTCAATCTGACATCTTACATATAACAAACAACAAGCATTTAGGAGTGTCTTTTTTGTAAACGCTGTCCTGCACTTTTTTTTTTTTTTAAGTAGGGTAACAGTGTCCTCAGAGACTGGTTTTCTTTCACAATAAAAATAAAATGTTACAAACATAAGTACCACTATTTCATGGACTGCTGCCTATATAACTTCGTTCTTTGACAACTTCTAGTCATCTCTCAGAGGATATGAGATTTATGAAAAGGGTTGAGCAGAGGCTATGGATAGCTCCTACAGTTACATTACCATAAAATCTCAATAATTCAAAATTGAAATTTATGATCACTGAAACATCTCTAAGCTATAATTTGTCTCTGAACTAAGAAAATGTTTTATTACATAATTAAATGTATAAAAATTGTGAAGGCAGTTTATCCTACTCAAGAAAGGAAATTGCTTTTAAGGACCACCTTAAGGTTACCAACTTTCTATCTATATGCCTCTAAACAGTATTTATAAAATCAATTTAATCTAGATCAAATAATAGCAAACAAAACTTACATTGTCTCATTTTTTAAGTATCATTTGTAAATATACTTAGTAACGAATACAAATTATTATGGGTAATTTAAAGTGCCAAAACCTAAATCTCCCATCAAAATAAATTACAGCCCAGGACTTCACTCTCCAGCATTTTGAATACCAATTAATTAAAAACAATAAACAAAAGCCTAGGCACTTCCTCCTACCTATAGAACCTTTCTCTTAAAAGTCATGTTCTTTCTAGATTTGTGTTTCTGAAATGTACAATAACTACAACTCAAAAAAAAAAACAAATGGCTCTCAACCAAAAAAATTAGGAATAAGTACAATGGATAGACTAGATAAATATTCACGATTATATTCTCCCAGCTCAACAGATTAAATGGCTTTTAATACAATTATAAGTCATTATTCTGTATTATCATTGCCCTGAGCAGCATTTGTTACAAAACATGAATTTCGTGTTTTAGCAGACTGCAGTTAATTTCCCATGGTGGGTCAAGGGACCTTTAAAGATTTACAAGCACTCAAGACACAAAGGAACTAGCACCTTTCTTTTTTTCCCAAAGGCTCTATTCTATTTCATCTATTTCCCTGGCTCACATCTTCATAACTCTTTGCATATTTAGTGCTACAGATGTAGCTATCACAGAAAGTGGCAATTAGCTTAGCATATTGCAAACCAGCTGTCAAAATTGTATGCAGATTCTATGTTTATAATAAAGTATTATTGCTATTAATGAAGAGACTGCATTTCAGGAACCAGTGTATCAGAAATTTCATGGGATAATCCAATTGATGTAGAGATACAAGGGCTTGCATGACTTCTTTACTAAGAATGAGTAAGGATCCTCAACCAAACCATCACCGCTAAATACAGAGGCTTTACAGTGACAGTCAAGAGCACTGGATTTGATGAGAAGCCCTTCAAACCTTCATTCTTCCATTTACCAGTCAGCTATATGATCTTAAACAAGTTACTTAACCTCTTTGTACCTCAGTGTTCTCACCTATAAATGGGAATAACCACATACCTACTTTACTGGGGTTTATTTTAACGAGGATTAAATAAAAATAAATATAGAATTCAGTCTGGGGACTGGAAAATGATAAACAGTCAATAAATATTAAAATTGTTGTGAAGCACATAAAATAGATGCTCAATTACAATTATTAGTAAAATATAAATCAAACCTACAATGGGATATCACGTCACACTGGTCAGAATGGCTATCAACAAAAATTCTACAAATAATAAATGCTGGGGAGGGTGTGGAGAAAAGGGAACCCTCCTATTCTGCTGGTGGGAATGTAAACTGGTGCACAATATGGAAAACAATATGGAGGCTACTTAAGAAACTAACAATAGAGCTACCATATGATACAGCAATCCCACTCCTGGGCATGCATCCAGAAAAGATAAAAATTCTAATTCAAAAAGACACATGTACCCCAAAGTTCACAGCAGTACTATTACAATAACCAAGAGATGGAAGCAATCCAAATGCCCATCAAGAGATGATTGGTGAGATATATATTAATATGTGAGGTATATACACACAATGGAATATTACTTAACCATAAAAAAGCATGAAATATTGCCATTGCAGCAACATAAATGGACCTAGAAAATACCATATGAAGTGAAGTAAGTCAGAGAAAGACAAATATATGATATCACTTTCATGTGGAATCTAAAAAATAATACAAATGAATCCATATACAAAACAGAAACAGACTTACAGACACAGAAAACAAACTTATGGTTACCAAAGGGGGGAAAAGAGGTAAAAAAGAATAAATTAGGAACTTAGGATCAACAGATACAAACTACTATATGTAAAATAGATAAGCAAAAAAATGTACTGTATACCACAAGGAACTATATTCAGTATCTTGTAATAACCTATAGTGGAAAATAATCTGAAAAAAAAATATATATATATATCTGATCACTGTGTTATACACTGGAAACTAATGTTGTAAATCAACTATACTTCAATAAATAAATATTTAAAAAAAAAAAACAAAGAGACTTCAGTCCTACAAGAAAAAAAAAAATTATACACTATAGTGGATACTTTTCTCTCTTTGAAAATTACATGTCTTTTTTCCTTTGTCTCTGAACCTAATCATCCCAACATTCACCAGCACAGTGTTTACCTCTCTTTGGGAGTCTATTGTACTTCATAGCAACTACATTAGTATTTCTGCACTTCAGACTTTAGGATCTCATCTTGGTTCACCCTTAGATGAGACACCTTAGACACACTCCAGGAAAGCAGCAGGTACAATAGAAAAAGATTTAGACAGAGCATTTGTCCACTTAAAATGTAATGTGTGTTACACAGGTAATTTCAAATTTTCTACTAGCTACATTAAAAAAAGGAAAAAGAAACAGGTGAAATTAACTTTAATAACATATTTTATTTGACTGAATATATCCAAAATATGTCTTTCCCAGTGGTTCAGTGCTAAAGAACCCACCTGCCAATGCAGGTGATGCAAGAGACTCGGGTTTAAACTCTGAGTTGGGAAGATCCCCTGGAGAAGGAAATGACAACCCACTCCAATATTCTTGCCTTGAAAATTCCACGGACAGAGGAGCCTGGTGGGCTGCAGTCCATGGGGTTGCACAGACTTGGACATGACTGCATACACAAGCACTTGGTATAAAAAATACTATCATTTTAACAAGCAGCAGTAGCCACATTACATAACAAGTACACAGTAGCAGTAGCAAAGAAGGCAGAGTGCCAAAGCATCGATGCCTTTGAAATGTGGTGCTGGAGAAGACTCCTGAGAGTCCCCTGGACTGCAACGAGATCAAACCAGTCAATCTTAAGGGAAATCAACCCTGAATATTCGTTGGAAGGACTGATGCTGAAACTGAAACTTCAGTATTTTGGTCATCTAATGCTGACTCATTGGAAAAGTCCCTGATGCTGGGAAAGATTGAGGATAGAAGGAGAAGAGGATGTCAGAGGATGAGATGGCTGGATGGCATCACCAACGCAATAGACATGAACTTGGGCAAACTTTGGGAGATGGTGAGGGAGAGAGAGGTCTGGTATGTCGCAGTCCATGGGGTCGCAGAGTGGGACACTACTGGGCGACTGAATAACAACAAAAGCCACATTTAACTGCTCAATAGCCACATATGCGTACTATATCAAGCAATACAGGTTTAATTGGACCTGTATTCAAATTCTGGCTCTGCCATTTACTTGCTAAATCTTAGTTTTATCACTTTAACTATGTCTGCAAGATTTAGTATATACAGAAGTAGAAATATAATGTTTACATATGAAACGTATAATGTTATAAACCAAAGTTACCTAAAAAAAAGTACATTAAAAAATAAATAAAAAATGTCTACTACCCACAAAAATAATAATAACTATTTCCTGATACTGTTATGAGAATTAAAATGGCAACCCAAAGCACTTGGTATAATGCCTGACATACAGAAGTGTTCATTAAAGGAGAGTTCGCTCACCCTCGCCTTCTACTGTAGAAGTGAATGCTGGCTCAGTGTAGTATAATCTGTCACCTAGCCTTAGTTCCTTCCCTTCTACCCTTACTACAAACTGTAGCCTTCCCCACCTGCACAGGCCTCCCTCCTTGCTTCCTAGCATCTAAAGACTTGTCTGTGTGGACTTACAGAAGCCACAGGATCTCTTAGTCAGGACACAAATATGTGGTTCCAAGAACCTGAAAAGCTCTGTGCCTGACAATTTCCGTCTCCTCTGACCCTGTCTTATCCATCTTCCCAACTGTTACCACTGCTGCTGTCTCCCCAGCAGCTGCCATCAACAGCACCACCTCCTCACTGGAGACAGACTGACCCTCATTTGAGGGTCATCTGGCCAGGACCCTTCAAAGGTATCAAGCTTAAAAAAGACACAGTGACCAAGGAACTGTCGCAGATTAGAAGAGACTAGAGAGACAAGAAAAATAAAAACAAAATATAGGATCCTGGGTAGGAGTTTGGTCTAGAAAGAGGACATTAGTGGGAACACTAGTGAAATTTAAATAAGGTCTGTAGATTAGTCAACAGTATTGTATCAATGTCAATTTCCCAGTCTCCATAATTATACTATGGTTGTGTATGATGTTAATATTTGCAGGGTATAAGAAGGATAAGGTTTGAGAAGCTAATGTATAACATGGTAATGACAGTTAATAACATTTTGTAATATAACTGAAATTCACCAAGAGTAGAACTTAAATGTTCTCTCTCTCTCTCCAGCTCATGCCCAATCCCCTCCCCGGCAACACACACAAAATGTAAATAGGTGATGGGTGAGTTAATTAACTTGATTAGGGAAATTCTTTCACAATGTGTACATATATGAATTCATCCCAGTATACACTTTAAATATCTTACAATTTTGTCAATTTTATCTTAATAAAATTAAAAAATAAATAAATAAGGGGATATGTGGGAACTCCCTGTACTATTTTTGCAAGCTTTAAGTAGATAATATCTCAAAATGAAAAGTTAAAACACTCTTAAAAGTGATTATTTGAAACTTTATTATGAAGGAAACTCTGTCCCAGTGGATCTGTTAATTGATATATCATTATTAAATAGTGCTACTTATGTTAAGTCTATGGCAGTAAGGCCATCACACAGGTTAATGAAAAGTCAATTCCGAGGTATAGAAAATCCAGCTTAATCACCACTATTAGTCTGCAAATCCACCAAGAGAGTATGATGTCTCCTGCATACACTCAGTAACACTGAGGACTCAATGACAGCAAATAATGTTTTGTGTGATGTTATTAAACAAAGACACCTTTCGATTTAACATTGCTGAATAACATGCTTAAACAGTTGCTCCACTGCTACAGTCTTTTACAGAAAGAAAGTGACAGGAAAAGAGAAGGAAGAGATGCAAAGAAGCATATTCCAATATGTACCCTTCCCCCACCCAGACCTTCCTTGCATTAGGGAATAGCCTTGGTCAAAAACTCTGAACAAAATAGAAGGGACAGTCTGTTCTGCTACATACTGTCTTACTGTAACATGAATTAGTTAATAGCAAGCTGGTGAGAAATAATGGAGAAAGAAGTCAGTATAAAGCAGAAGCTTCACTGGTTCACATCTGATTTTCTCCCAAAATCATTAATGTTGTCTCATTAATAGCAGCTGAAGGCTGAGTACAGTAAAGGCAGCAAACTAAGAAGGAATCAGTATTATACATTCAACGTTTTTCCTAGAAAGCTTACTGCAAGTTTAACCAGGATCTTTGTTTAAAAAAAAAAAATTTCAACAAATAAAAGAAAATAACACAAAACAATGAGCTTAACATCCATCTCTGGGATCAGTACATTTTATACAAAGCCTGCAATCTTTTCTCTACTTGCAAATTCTGATAATAATAACCCTGGCCCTTGAAAACATAGATAGCCTCAAACCTTCCTTATATCTTCTTCCATCAAGCTATCTTCACCTTTATTCTTTTAAGTAAATCCAACATTTACTGCAGTGTTTATTTATTAGAAACTTCAGATGTCTTTTAAAAAGTGCTATTGGAATTATTGTTATTTTCACTGGTGTTCTGGTTATGAAGATGCATAAGCCCTAGTAATTTAAGAATGAATTTGCAAACCACAAAGTTTTCCAGAAATGCATATATAATATTATAGCAGAAATGGTTCACATCCACATATCCTGAATACATAAAATGCTGTCCAGGAATGATTTAAAATATAAGCTGTCACACTACTTTGTTACCAAAGATTACTTATGTATCAATAAAATGCATAATTAACATCAATTTGTATCTTTGTATTTTATATTTAGCCATAAATTCAAAATTTAGTCATATGTTTCTATATTAGTCACACATTTCTTATATTGACAGGATATTCTAATGTAAGGACATGTGTCCAGAAAGCATTTTTGCTCATAAAACTAAAAAGATACTTTAAACAGTGTCCTTTGTTAGTATTGCATCATACTAAAGAAGTATAAGCCTGGTTGTTCATCAAAACAAAGCAACAGTTACTGCTTGATGATTATTTGTTGTTAAATAATATGATATCAATCACTAAGCATTTTTATATGTAAATAGCTCTACTAACAACAAGCATTATGAAAGAAAATTTGTTTTACTTGTACCTGACAGAGATACATCACATAGTTAACTCATTTAAAATACAGTTCAACTGAAGTAGCTATCATTTAGTATATCAACCTCAATTTGAATATACTGTTTTTGAAATTAATTTATATAATAAATATCAATCACTTTAATATTTACATAAAGGGATAACATTCTCTTTTTTTTTATATTGTCTAGGATATGCTAGGGTACCGTTTTGGATTCATGCAAACCTGAATTTTAAGGAGCCTTTTTTTCCCCCAATTAGCTATTCAAATTCATTTGGTTAAAGATAGTCAGCATGTTTCTCACAGAAAAAATATACCGCACAATAGTCTGCTTATAAGGTGACCTCTTTCACTTGGGCGGGTATCCTCTCTATCAAAGACTAAGTGAGGATGTAACCTTGTCAAACCAAAAGTGAAAGAATAATGAGCACACGACAGGCTAACCCAGCATGGGAAGGTTGTTAAGGAGGTTGCAGAAACAGTTCCCTGAATGACAAAGTAAAAGGATACTCTGAAGAGTAGGTTAATATTAAAGAAAGCACTCAAGAATATTAGAAGCATTAATCCCCATCCTTGGATGTCTGCCATAAAAAACTCCACTGGAATTTATTTCATCAGGTACTGACCAGGTTTAGTTAATATGTTTTCAAATAAATCTTAGTAGAACAGACTTGACTGAGACACATTTAGAAAATACCTATTTCCACAGAGCAGTAACCAAAGGTAAGTAAGAGCAAGTAGATAACGTTTCGCTTTTACCAATTATAAATTATCACCCAACAATAAACAATTATTCTAATTCAAGAATCACAAGTTGGAAGTCTTCACCAAACAGTAGGATTTTACTATCATTCAAACAAATAACAGTAACTACTACATTAACTGCTTCCCCAATGCACTATCTGGCATAACAGGGAATCATATTAAAACATTTGTATAAGTAGCTGAAAACAGTAGAAATTAGGCAAGTTCTGTTGCAGTCTTCTCAGTGTAAATTTACTTTTAAAATAAACAAACAAATCTCAAGTCTAAATCATTCAAACATAGGAATATCATTGTGTCAGTCATGTACATTTTGACATTCCTTCTCTACACTAAGATTGGAATGAAATTTTTGTTCCTGACCAGGTGTGATACTTTAACAGAGAAACAGTGCCACCTTTTGGTCCCAAACAAAAGCCTCCAGTCTACCATCTTCCAAACTTCCTTTTTTCAGTTAAATTACTGATGCGTACATATAAATGCCACTGAATTTCATGTCACACTTACAATGGTCTAGAAATATTTTCTAGCTACACAGCTAATAAAGCATGAGAGTAACATACAAGTTGCTTCCAAAATGCAATATTTCAAAATAACTCAAATACCAGACACATGTACTCTAGATCATCAATATAACAATTTCTAATCAATATTTCATTAAACACGTTATGCCAAAACCAAGTATGTCAATCAACTGATAAATTTTAAGTATAATAGAAAAAAATCTTCTTTCATAGTATTGTTACATTTCAAAATAGATTTTGAAAAATATATTACATTTTAAATGAACCTATTAATTTAGTAATTGACAATATGGTATAAACAGGGAATTATTAGCTAAATCAGATCATTATAAATCTTATATAGGAATATATATAGGAATATAGTATGTTTCTGATTTACTTACACTAATGACACAATGTCACCACGATGTACTTCAAAATTCCTCACTTTCCAATGGTTCAAAAGTACCACATCAGATGACTGGCTCCCCCCAGGATTCAAAGAAGGCTAAAAAATAAGAAGAAAGAGACACATCTGTCATTTGTAATTTTCAATCTTCATGGTTCCTTGCACTTCATAGCTGTAGTGCAGTGCAATAAAACATTTCTAATATAGAAGCTTTCAATAAATTGCTGTTCTAAAATAACTGCAAATGATGAGTTTCCAAAAAGGCTCATCGGGATTCTTCACAGGTAACCAGAAAAAAAAAATTACCAATACTCATTTCAAAGGAAAATGTGCTAGATAGTCAACTCTTTACTAAACTCCCATAAAGAGGCATGGAAAATTGTAAGAAGAAATAAAAGAAAAAAGTGAATCAAGCCTCCCCATAGAATATTCAGATAGGACCTAATTCCATAGTAAATAACATGTGATTGCTCCATTTGGAGAGATGAAGAAATAATCTCAAATCAACCAGGAAAATACCATAGGAAACAGTAAAGAGACCAGAAGTAGCAAGTGATGAAATAATCTTGGAAAATATGGGAATTTCCCACTTGGATATTTCTTTTCTCCAGAGAACTTGCAGGAAGGGTCCTGGCTTCAGTTTAAGCCTAGTAAGCAGCCTTCACCCTAGGATTTAGACAAGTCTAGATATGCCTAAGGACCAATGGGGCAGACAATGAGAAACATTTTCTGTAAGAGTTCATCTGACAGTCAGGAATCATCTAGGCATAAGAAACTGATTAAGGAACCATAAAGCCAACACATCTGTCACCTGGACAGGACTGCTGAAAAAGTCAATGGATATCAAGTCTGAAATTTGATGGTAGAATAAGAAAAAGTAGGAGAGCTTTTTTACCACTGACTCTCCCGGGGCTCTGAGAACATCATTGGTCTAAAAGAGCAATTGCTGTGATGGTGGGGAAGGTACTAAACCACAACGGAGCCTCCTCCCATTCACAGACGGTGGGGTGGCAGCAAGAGGAGACAGAGCCACAGAAACCAGGGCAGCAGCAAGGAAAACAGTACATCCCCAACACCAGGCTGTCCCTGGATCAGCAGTGACACAGTGATGGTTTAATCACTCGGTCGTGTCTGACTCTTGTGACCCATGGACTGTAACCTGCCAGTCTCTGTCTATGGGATTTCCCAGGCAAGAATATTGGAGTGGGTTACCATTTCCTTCTCCAGGGGATCTTCTTGACACAGGCATCGAACTCCTGCATTGCAGGAGGATTCTTTGCAGATTGAGCCACCAGGGAAGCCCCAGTAGTAACATACTCTTTTTTTAAAGATTCCTGGAATTACTTGTAGATTTTCTAAAAAGCAGGTGTGGACAAAGGCATAGAAATGTGGGGGGGCTATTATTATGGCTTTATTTGTGACTCCATAGATTTTTTGTGACCAAAAACTTATTGGTTATCCTTGGGGATCTCAAACACTCTTATAGCTTCTGCAACTCCTTTATGTGATAATGCCTAAACATCCCTAACTTTAGTTTTGAATTCCCTGCTAATCCTCACTTGACTATCTGACATAAAATTCAATACTATTAAATGGAATTTGTCATCATTTCCTAGCATAAAAGTTTTCTCCCTTTTCTTACATCCTACTCACTATTTTCCCAGACAACCAACTTAAAATCTTACTTACCTTTTTACTTCATATACAACCAGTCACCAAGCTAAAGGGATTTCTTTTTCATAATGTCTTTCACTTAAGACCCATTTTGTCTATTCTCTGATATCATCATATTTCAAGCACCAATCACCATATAACCCTTCACTGTTGTTTAGTCACCAAGTCACGTCCAACTCTTTTGTAACCCCATGGACTGTAGTCCACCAGACTCCTCTGTCCGTGGGATTTTCCAGGCAAGAATACTAGAGTGGGTAGCTATGCACCTATACTAATTAGTCTCTCACCTCCAACTCAAAAGTGAACGACTCTATTTCTTTCCAGCTGTAAGATTTTGAGAAAGTTACTTAACTTTATTATACTTCAATTTCCTTACTAGTAAAATGGTGATATTTAGTAACTTTTCTCTAATTAGTAATTAAGTAATAATAATATCCAATATTCACCAAGTGCTTACCATGTGCCAGACATTGTTCTAAGGGCTTAACAAATATTTACTTACTTGGTGAGATCATGCATTTAAAGTGCTTAGAATAGTTCTTGACCCCTAGCTAAGCTCTCAATAACTTTTATTAGTGATATAACTAAATCACAATTTTAATTAGAGGTAGCTTTGTACCCTTATCCCAGGTTCTTCATCCAGCTTTATCCCTAATAAGAAACAGAGCTGCCATGGCAGGACAAATCCAAGGGGGCATTGTTGGGCCATGGTGCTAGGGAATGGAGCTTTTGGAGTCACTCAGTCAGGTTAGGCCAAAAGCCAGGCTTCCATATGGGGTTTATTCTCTCTCATCCATATTTCTCATTCATACTTTCTCTTTCTTCCTCTCCTTCTCTGTCTTTCAGTTCATTATCTTGCAAGCCCTTTCCCCTTATTTCTTTGTATTTTTCCTCCTTATATAACTGATGTGATAAAGGTGGCCTAGGGGGAAAGCAACTGTAAGAAAAGAAAAATCTACTTCCCACTGCACTTTCACTGGGTCCATTTCTTTCCTTGCCATCAGAAAAGTGAAGGACAAAAGTGATTTAATTATTTCCAACTGTTCTTCCTTAGTCTCTTTGTTGTTTTTCAAAAGTTTGTGATTACAACTCATAATAAAGACATTTTATACTGTACTCAAAGTACAAATGCACACATCTGAACAAAACATCACAAAACAATAATCACCTTTACCACACACACCCTAATATTGTAATTTCTATTCCCCCCTAATGCATGTTTTTAAAATCCTGTCTATAATCAATCATATTAATTTCCCATTCACTTTTATTGATTTTGGTTGTGGCGGATTAGTTGCTAAGTTATTATTGATTTTGCAACCTAATAATCAATTATAACCCACAGTGCTAACATCATAGATTTAGATGATGATTCTTTAACCATTATCCTATGAAGGTTGCTTTTGTCTAGAAGTCTACCTTCAGGTCTTTCATCTCTGTTTTAAATTATTTCCTTAGGAAATCTCATGAATATTCTAGGTGCAAATACCACCTATAGACCTATGACTCTTAAATGCGCAGTCCCAAACGACTTGCTCCTCTTTTATATGCAATCCATACCACTTCACACTGCAACACTCAGAATGCAGTTATGTCATATTTATTTACCTGTCTCAAAACCAAGCAAGACGTACTTTTTATTCATTATTATGTCCCTTAGTTAAATCTATACTTAGCCTCAACTGCATTTCTGAGATTCTAGAACATGATTCTAACTGGTTGTTCAGCATCAAATCTGATCAAGCCATTCCCCTACTTAAAATCCTTTGTAATAAGCTTCCCTGACTACCAACAAGACTGTCTTCAACATAAAAATCAATACACACATGACATGTAGGACCCTACCTTTCCTACTTATATTGTTCCTACAAGTGACACTCAATCACAAGCAGTACTCTATGCACAAGTTACTTCCTCACACTCCCAAGACATCATGTTGTTCTTGTTCAGTTGCTAAGTCACGTCCATCTCTTTGCGACCCCATGGACTGCAGCACACCAGGCTTCCCTGTCCTTCACTATCTCTCAGAGTTTGCTCAAACTCATGTCCATAGAGTCAGTGATGCCATCCAACCATCTTATCCTCTGTTACCACCTTCTCTTCCTGCCTTCAGTCTTTCTCAGATCAAGGTCTTCTACAGTGAGTGAGCTCTTTGCATCAGGTGGCCAAAGTACTGGAGCTTCAGCTTCAGCATCAGTCCTGCAATGAACATTCAGGATTGATTTTCCTTAGAATTGACTGGTTTGATCTCCTTGCTACCCAAGGGACTCTCAAGAGTCTTCTCTAGCACAATACCTGGCAAGCATCAAATCTTAAATGCTCAGCCTTCTTTGTGGTCCAACTCTCACATCCATACTTGACTCATGGAAAAACCACAGCTTTGTCGGCAAAGTGATGTCACTACTTTTTAATATGCTGTCTAGGTTTGTCATAGCTTTCCTTTCAAGCAGCAAGTGTCTTAATTTCATGGCTGCAGTCACCATCTGCAGTGATTTTGGAGCCCAAAAAAATAAAATTCACCACTGTTTCTACTTTTCCCCCATCTATTAGCCATGAAATGATGGGAGAAGATGCCATGATCTTAGTTTTTTGAATGTTGCATTGTAGGCCAGCTTTTTCACTCTCCTCTTTCACCTTCATCAAGAGGCTCTTTAGTTCCTCTTCACTTTCTACTATTAGCGTGGTATCATCTGAATATCTGAGACTGTTGTTATTTCTCCTGACAATCTTGATTCCAGCTTGTGATTCACCCAGCTGGCATTTTGCATCATGTACTCTGTATATGTTAAATAAGCAGAGTAACAATATGCAGCCCTGATGTACTACTTCTTTCTCAATTTTGAACCAGTCCACTGTTCCATGTAAGGTTCTAACTGTTGCCTCTTGACCTGCATACAGGTTTCTCAGGAGACAGGTAAGGTGGTCTGGTATTCCCATCTTTTTATGAATTTCCCAGTCTGTTGTGATCCACACAGTCAAAAGCTTTTACGTAGTCAATGAAGCAGAAGTAGATTTTTTTTTCTTTAATTCCTTTCCTTTTTCTATGATCCAATGGATGTTGGCAATTTGGTCTCTGGTTCCTCTGCCATTTCTAAATTCAGTTCGTACACCTGGAAGTTCTTGGTTCACGTACTGTTGAAGCCTAGCTTGAAGGATTTTGAGCATTACCTTGCTAGCACGCAAATGAGAACAACTGTATGGTAGTTTGAACATTCTTTGGCATCGTCTTTCTTTGGAATTGGAATGAAAACTGACTTTTTCCAGACCTGTGGCCACTGCTGAGTTTTCCAAATTTGCTGACATACTGAGTGCAGTGCTTTAATAGTGTCATCTTTTAGGATTTGAAATAATTTATGGGAATTCCATCACCTCCACTAGCTTTGTTCATAGTAATGCTTCCTAAGGCCCACTTGACTTTGCATTCTGGCTCTAGATGAGTGTTACAGTGACTACACCATCATTGTTATCCAGGTCATTAAGACCTTTTTCATGTATTTCTTCTGTGTATTCTTGCTACCTCTTCTTAGTATCTTCTGCTTGTTAGATTTCTTGCTATTTCTGTCCTTTATTGTGCCCACCTTTGTTCCCTTGGTATCTCCAATTTTCTTGAATAGATCTCCAGTCTTTCTCATTCTATTGTTTTCCTCAATTTCTCTGCATTGTTCACTTGAGGTTTTCTTATCTCTCCTTGCTATTCTCTGGAACTCTGCATTCAGTTGAGTGTATCTTTCCTTGTCTCCTTTGTCTTTGGCTTCTCTTCTTTTCTCAGCTATTTTTAAGGCCTCCTCAAACAATCACTTTGCCTTCTTGCATTTCTTTTTCTTTGGGGTGATTTTAGTCACTGCCTCCTTTACGGTGTTATGAACCTCCATCCACAGTTCTCTGTCCATAGTTCCCAAGGCATCATATAAGCAAAATTTTTGACTGAAATGTTTCCCTCTTTCTCCTTCCCACCATTTAACTCATACTTCAGAAAAACACTTGAATTCCATGAGGCAATCTCCCAGGAATTCTTTCACATCACTCCTCACCTCTCCTCCCCATTCCCATCTTCAGTCTCCATTAGATAAACAAATGTCCCCAAGTTCCTCATCAAAACCTGTGACTCTTACTATCATAGAGGGTGTTTTTAATATTAATTTATTTAGCTGCATCAGGTCTTATTTATGGCATGTAGGATCCTTTTAGTTGAAGCATGCAAGATCTTTAGCTGTGGGTTGGGAACTCTTGGTTGCAGTATATGGGATCTAGTTCCCCGAAAAGGGATTGAACCTGAGACCCTACATTGGGAGCTCAGAGTCTTCACCACTGGACCACCAAGGATGTCCAATTATAGCGGTTTTAAGCATTTTGATAATTATCTGATTGTCTCTCTCTCCAACAGTGTAAAAGCATTTTGAGAAGAAATTATTTCTCATGTCTGTGTTTTTGATACCTGGGCAAGTAAGGATATTAATACATTTTAATGGAAAGAACTTTTTTAAAATAAATTAATGAAATTTCCAAAGACTTCCAAATTAACATACCCAATACAGAGGTCATTTTTGATCTGAGACCCAAAGTCTACTTCTATATTCTCCTCCTTAGAAAACAGTGTCACAATTCACCCAATCCCCTACTCCAGAAAATCTTGAGTCATTCTGAACTTCTAACTCTCTCTGAGTCATGGATCCTCAGATTTTCCCTCTTCCCAGAATGCCTTTTCTCTACATGAAAAAGCTCTATTTATCTTTCCAAGCCCAGCTCAGTTGATGATGATTTCTCCGTGAAGCCTTAAAACAGAAGCTGAAGTTTCCTTGAGGAAATTTGCAAGTTACATGCTGGTGCTCCACGGTTAGGGACAGAATAATCTCTAGAGACTCAAATTTTGGCACCTGCATTCATCTTTCCCTTACAGAATCAATCATCCACCAACTTTTCTAATGTTAATTGTTAGAACCTAAAGGTAATGCCTTATAAACTTCCGATGCATGCAGGGGAAAGGAAAATCCCCAAAAGAAGCATATCAAATTTCAAGCAGTAAAATATTAGAATCATCAGTCAACACCTGGAAGACCTTGTTTGATTTTATAAAAGAAACAATAGTTCCTTTTACCTTTCCTCTTCTGCACAAGGCTAAATTAATCATTTCCCAATCTGTGCTCCCTTAATAATTCAGGTAAACTTCAGGGATAGCCCTTAAAACCTTATTATAGGTATCTGCCTATACATATGACTCTTTCATTCACTTAACTGTAAGTTTCTCAATTACAGGAACCATATTTCATTCATTTTTGTAAATGCCCAATCCCAGAACAGTGGCTGGAAAATAGTATGTCTATACTTTTAAGTTTAAAAGATTAAAAGTATTTGAAAACATATTTAACTAAGATGTTTCCCACAGAATGTACATTATGTTAACAATGTATACATACATCTCTTTCAAAGAAAACACACTCTGGATGAGTAAGCATAGTAAGAAATTTTTTGTGTTGGGCCAAGTAGGCAATTTAAGCCTTAGGAATAAAGTTGGACAGTTCTTCACTAATAACCATAATGAAATAATGCTAATCAGAACATCACAAATTTTTTTCTTTACAGTTAATTTATAAATATAAACAATATTTATGAATATGAATAACATTCTTCATAAAGAAAAACTTTCTTTAATTGGGAAACTGTTCCTACAACACTATAAAAACCCATAGTTGTTTGTACTTCAATTAAATTTCTTTATAAAAAGAAAACAAATTTTACTTTTTGAGTTTTCTAAAACTTTTCAGAAGAAAAACAATGCTCTAACTTCAAAATGAAAATATTATATAAGAAATGAGGGAAACTTCATTTGGATGCTGCAATTTTAGAAAAATTAGTAAAACCATGTTATTTCTTAGAAATTTTACATCTTGTTTTTTCCCCCCTGTGGGAATGGCAGTTTGCTTCAGACAGAACAAGCAGTCCTTTCAAACCAAAGAAGTTATACATATGAAATCTAAATTAAAAGTCATAAACTTTGGGAACTTGTTGTAACCACAAAGTCTATATTTTCTTGTCATGTTTTTAATACTTTAAATTCTACATTCCCAGAGACTATATCAAAATTACAACCAAGGGAAAATAACAAAGTTTTTTGAAGTAAGAAATAGCAGAGAATATTTAATCTAGGAAGTTTTTTTTTTTAATTTAATTATAGTTGATTTACAATGTTGTGTTATTTTCTGGTATACAGCAAAATGATTCAGTTGTGTATTTTTTAAATATTATTTTCCATATATATGTAACAGAATATATTCATTCTGGTTTGTTATATTAATAGAATACTGTGCTATACAATAGGACCTTGTTATTTATCTATTTTTTATATAGCAGTATATATCCGCTAATTCAAACTTCTAATGTATCCCTTCCCGCCCTCTCCTTTGGTAATCATGTTTGTTTTCTATGTCTATGGACCTCTTTCTATTTTGTACATAAGTTCGTTTGTATCATATTTTAGAGTCCACATATAAGTGACATCATATTCTGTTTCTGACATACTTCATTTGATATGTTAATCTCTAGGTCCATCCATGTTGCTCCAAATGTTATTATTTCATTCTTTATCCATTCACCTTTTGATGGGCACTTATGTTGCTTCCATGTCTTGGCCATTGTAAATAGTGCTACTGTAAACACTGGGGTGCATGTATCTTTTCAAATTAGAGTTTTCTCCAAATAGCGGCCGAGGAGTGGGAGTGCTAGATCATACAGTAACTGTATTTTTCATTTTTTAAGGAACCTCCATAATGGTTTACATAAGGCCAGCACCCATTTATATTCCTACCAACAATGTAGAACCATTACATTTCCCCATACCCTTTCCTATGTAGGAGGTTCTACCTGTATCTCAAAATGTGTGATTGTGTCAGATGTTCCTACCAGCAGTGGAGATTTCCAGTAGTAAGTGGGAAAACATCACTAGTCATTGGGATTCCTGACAAAACAAACCCAAGAGCAGCTCTGCCTTTCTCTTCTTAAATGAAGAAAAGAATTTTCTTTTCCTACATTCTCACACAATCAATTCCTTAGCTTTTGCTGTGGAGCACAAAGATAAAAAAAACAAACAACTTAGAGAAGTCTTTTGGACATGTACACACTGCTATATTTAAAACAGATAACCAACGAGGACCTACTCTACAGCACAGGGAATGTGCTCAATATTCTGTAATAACCTAAATGGGAAAAGAATTTGAAAAAGAATAGATACATATATAAGTATAACTGGAAAAAAAAGAAAAAAATCCAACAACTTAGATAAATCTTTTGGATAGCCCTTACTCTAAAGAGAGAAAACTATGTTCAAATCTGGTCTCCACTTACTTACTAGCCAGATTTCGTGTGTATGTGTGTGTGTGTGTGTGTGTGTGTGTGTGTGCACGCGCACGCATGTGTGCGCTCAGTCACTTGGTCATGTCCAGTTCTTTGGACTGTAGCTCGCCAGGCTCCTTTGTCCATGGAATTTTCCAGGCTAGAATACTGGAGTGTGATGCCATTTCCTCCTCCAGGGGATCTTCCCAACCCAGGGATCAAACCCACATCTCCTTCATCCCTTGCACTGGCAGGTGGATTCTTTACCCACATGGGAAACTCATTAGCCAGGTTATCTGACACAGATTACTTAACCTTTTTCAAACCTCATTTCCACATCTATAAAGTGGGGGTTGCAGTGCCACCCAGCTCATACGGTTGTTACGAGAATTAAAACAGAGGTACATGAAATTTCTTAACAGTGCATGATACCAGTCAACAAATACGATGATAATGATAACTATAGCAACAACAGGACAAAGGGAAACAAAATCAAGTACAATATCCTTTCCATAAGATTCAAGATAAGATTAAGTCTTTGCTTATTGCCTAGAATGCTTTTCCTTTTAAATACTGGCATATCTCTTCTTATTGCTCTTCACCTTATTATGCTTCACAGATGCTGTGTTTTCACAAATTGAAGGTTTGTGTCAGTCCTGGATCAAGAGTCTACCGATGCTATTTTTCCAACAATACATGTTCACTTCATGTCTCTGTGTCACATTTTGGTAATTCTGGCAACATTTTGAACTTTTTCATTATTATGATACTTACTGTGGTGATCTGTGGTCAGTAATCTTTCATGTTATTATAGTTATTTGGGGGCACCACAAACTGCACCCATGTAAGAGAGCAAATTTAATTGATAAATGTCGTTTGTAGTTTGACTGCTCCACCAACTAGCCACTGCCCGGCTCGGGCCTCCCTATTCCTTGAGACACAACAATATTGAAATTAGGCCCAGGAATAACCTTACAATCACCTCTGTGTTCAAGTGAAAGAAAGAGTTGCACACAAAAGCTAGAAATGATTGAGCTTCATGAGGAAAGCATGTAGAAAGCCAAGAAAAGCTGAAAGCTAGGCCTCTTAAGACAGTTACCCTAAGTCAGCCAATTGTAAATGCAAAGGAAACGTTATTGGCAGAAATTAAACGCGCTACACCGGTGAACACAGAAATACTAAGAAAGCGAAATATCCTTATTGCTAATATGGAGAAAGTTTTAAGTCTAGAAGATCAAACTAGTCACGGCATTCCCTCTAGCCAAAGCCTAATCCACAGTAAAGGCCCTAAATTTCGTCAGTTTTATGAAGACTGAGAGAGGTGAAGAAAATGCAGAAGGGAAGTGTGAAGCTGGCAGAGTTGTTTCATGAGGTTAAAGGAAAGAAGCCATCTCCCTAACATCAGAGTACAAGGGGACATATCAAGTGTTGATATAGAAGCTGCAATAAATGATCTAGAAGATCTAGCTAATATAATTCATGATGGTGGCTACACTAAACAACATATTTTCAATGTAGATGAAATAGCCTTATACTAGAAGAAGATGCCATCCAGAACTTTCATAGCTAGAGAGAAGTCAATGTATGGCTTCAAAACTTCAAAGGGCAGGCTGATCAGGGGCTAATGCAGCTGGAGACTAAGTTGAAGCAGTGCTCACTTACCATTCTGAAAATCACAGGGCCTTTAAGAATTATTCTAAATCTACTCTGCCTGTGCTCTGTAAATGGAGTAAAGAGGTCTGAATTACAGCACATCTGTTTACAACATGGTTTACTGAATATTTTAAGGTCTGTGGAGACATATTGCTCAGGAAAAAAAAAAAAATTCCTTTCAAAACAGTAGTGCTCATTGACAATGCACCTGGTTCTCAAAAAGCTCTGATGGCTATGTTGTTGTTTAGTCACTCAGTCAAGTCTAACTCGTTTGTGACCCCATTGACTATAGCCTGCCAGGCTCCTCTGTCCATGGAATTTTCCAGGCAAGAATACTGGAGTGGGTTCAGTTCAGTTCAGTTCAGTCGCTCAGTTGTGTCTGACTCTTTGCGACTCCATGAACTGCAGCACACCAGGCCTCCCGTCCATCACCAACTCCCGGAATCCACCCAAACCCATGTCCATTGATTCGGTGATGCCATCCAACGATCTCATCCTCTGTCATCCCCTTCTCCTCCTGCCCTCAATGTGTCCCAGCATCAGGGTCTTTTCAAATGAGTCAGCTCTTCACACCAGGTGGCCAAAGTATTGGAGTTTCAGCTTCAACATCAGTCCTTCCAATGAACACTTAGGACGGATCTCCTTTAGGATGGACTCGAGTGGGTTAGCATATCCTTCTCAAAGGGATCTTCTTCCATAGCCCAGAGATCAAACCCAAGTCTCCTGCATTGGCAGGCAGATTCTTTACTACTGAGCCACCAAGGAAGCCCTCTGATGGATATATTAGACAATAAGACTAATGTTTTCATGCCTGTTAACGCAACATCCATTCTGCAGTCCATAGATCAAACAGCAACTTCAACTTTCAAGTCTCATTATTTAAGAAGTATATTTTCAGACCTAAGAATAAAGATCCTTGGTACTTTAAAACACACACACACACCCACACACACACCCACACACACACACACACACACCCACACACCTATTTTGGTGACTCTATAGCCTTAGCTGTCAGCCTTAGCCACCATAGTCAGTGATTTCTCAGATGGATCAGGGCAAAGTCAATTGAAAACCTACTTTATAGGGTGCATCATTCTAGATGCCATTAAAAAACATTTGTAATTCATAAGAAGAGGTCAAAATACCAACATTAACAGGAGTTTGGGAGACGGTGATTCCAACCCTCATGGATGACTTTGAGGCATTCAAGACTTCAGGGGAATAAGTCATTACAGACGTGGTAGAAAAAGCAAAAGAACTAGAATTAGAAGTAGAGCCTAAAGATGTGACTGAATTGCTACAATCTCATGAAACACTAAAGGAAGAGGAGTTGCTCCTTACTGAGCAAAGAAAGTGGTTTCTTGAGATGGAATCTACTTCTGGAGAAGATGATGGGAAGACTGTTGAAATGACAACAAAGGACTCAGAATATTACACGACCTCTGTTAATAAAGCTTTGGCAGGTTTTGAGAGGACTGATTCCAATTCTGCAGAAGTTCTACTGCTATCTAATAGCAGCACAAGCTATAGAGATACTCTTCATGAAAGGAAGAGTCAATCGATGCAGCAAACTTCATTTTTGTCTCATTTTAAGAAATTTCTACAGCCATCACAACTTACAGCAACCACCACCCTGATAAGTCAGCAGTCATCAGCAATGAGACACAACTTGACATCAGCAGAAAGATTATGAATAGCTAAAGGCTTAGAAGCTAAGTAACAAAGTATTTTTTAATTAAGTAATGCTCAGTGATAAAGAATCTGCTTGCCAATGAAAGAGACGTGGGTTTGATCCTTCAGTAGAAAAGATGCTCTGGAGAAGGAAATGGCAAACCACTTCAGTATTCCTGCCTGGGAAACCCCACGGACAGAGGAGCCTAGCAGGCTACAGTCCATGGGGTCGCAAAGAGTCAGACACTTAGCAACTGAACAACAACAACAACAAATAATTTATTTTTAGATATAATGCTATTGCACTTAACAGACCACAATACAATGTAAACGTAACTGCTATATGCAACGGGAAACAAACAAGAAACATCATCATGTGAGTTGCTTTACTACACTATTCACTTTATTGAGGTGGTCTGAAATCAAACTTTAAATATCTTGGAGGTATGCCTGAACTAATCTGGAAGTCTTCAGGCTGAAATTTTTACTACCACCGCACACCCCCCAGGCTTCCCTTGTAGCTCAGCTGGCAAAGAATCCACCTGCAATGCAGGAGACCTGAGTTTGATCCCCAAGTCAGAAAGATCCCCTGGAGAAGGAAATGGCAACCCACTCCAGTACTCTTGCCTGGAGAATTCTATGGACAGAGGAGTGGGACAGGCTGCAGTCTGAGAATCACAGAGTCGGACATGACTGTGCGACTAACTTTCTTTCACACACCTCCACTACTAAATTCTTGGTGTAGAGTTTCATTTCATCTAAGTAAATAAAGTAAGCTTACTTTTTAGATTTCAATTGTTCCGCCTCTAGGAATTAACCCAGAAAAAACTTCAATGTGCATAACTACTGAAAAATATCTTCTTCAAACACATTATGCTCATTATGTTTTCAAGTTTCATTTTTAAAACATACATACATATGTAAATAAAGGTACACATTAAAAAATCTAAGTTCTTAGCTCTGGTTGATGAAATGTAATTTTCTTTTCCTTTCTTTTCTTTTGGAAAAAATTTGTTACAAGGAAAAAAAGGTTACATGCTTTGCTCTGACCTAAGTACTATATCTTTCACTCTAAGAAAGACCATGTAAGTCAGCAGATTTCAACAGATGTTAGTAAACAGCAGGTATCAAACCTGCTTTCGAAACAAAACACAGAAGTTGAGCTTTAATGTTCTCTCTGATCAAAGATGATGTGGAAGGATTTTTATTCCTCCTATAAACAAATATTATTGTCAAGGTATCCTAAATTCTCAATTTGTGCCTAAGTTCAAATCATATGACAGTTGGGGGAAAATTTATGCCTCGATTTAGGAAAATAAAACTCCCCTAGAGAATTAAACAGAGACATGATAAATTTCTCATCTTGTAAGATTTAGCCACAGCCATCCATCAGTACATGATATTATTACAGTTTCAATTTTTTCTATAAATTTCTCATTCATTTATTTTCTCTTTCACTTTTTAATTAAAAAAAAAAAAAAGTCCACAGCCACAATTCACTAACGATAATCTACCAACAAAGCCCAGTTTTAATTTCACTTCTTTGGGAGCTGTACTGTCAACCTTTTCAGACCTCTATAAAGAGCACCACCCACTCTGCCTATATACACAATCTAAAATGTTTAAATAGAATTTTGTGCTTTTCTGGCTTCCCTAATAGCTCAGTTGGCAAAAAAATTCTGCCTGCAATTCAGGAGATCCCAGTTCAGGGTTGGGAGGATTTCCTGGAGAAGGGAATGGCTACCCACTCCAGTATTCTGGCCTGGAGAATTCCATGGACTGTATAGTGATGGGGTTGCAAAGAGTCGGACAAGACTGAGCGATTTTCACTTGTGCTTTTCAGTGACATAGTCCCCAGTTGCAGCCATGAGGAACCAACAGTGGCCCTCAGACTTTTTTTGAAGAATCATTATTTTAGAGAAATTATTGGGGTGGGGGGGTGAGGGTGAAGGACTATTAAAGTAAGAGAAGAAACTGACATAGTACTCTGCTGTAAACTTTTAACATTGTAGCACTGGCCAGGAAGCAATGAAGTACAGTTAAGATAAATGTATATTCTGATCATAGAATTATTCTTATTAGATGCCATGCTTTTGAAAGAACATGCATAAGATGGTCTAAAATGCCATCTTCCTTCTGTTACTATTCAGGTGTCATAGTTTGCATTATACAGTGGAAGTGAGAAATAGATTTAAGGGACTAGATCTGATAGAGTGCTTGATGAACTATGGACAGAGGTTCGTGACACTGTACAGGAGACAGGGATCAAAACAATCACCAAGAAAAAGAAATGCAAAAAAGCAAAATGGCTGTCTGAGGAGGCCTTACAAATAGCTGTGAAAAGAAGAGAAGCGAAAGCCAAGGAGAAAAGGAAAGATATTCCCATCTGAATGCAGAGTTCCGAAGAATAGCAAGGAGAGATAAGAAAGCCTTCCTCAGTGATCAGTACAAAGAAATAGAGGAAAACAACAGGATGGGAAACACTAGAGATCTCTTCAAGAAAATTAGAGACAGCAAGAGAATATTTCATGTAAAGATGGGCTCAATAAAGGACAGAAATGGTAGGGACCTAACAGAAGCAGAAGATATTAAGAAGAGGTGGCAAGAATACACAGAAGAACTATACAAAAAAGATCTTCACGACCCAGATAATCACAATGGTGTGATCACTCACCTAGAGCCAGACATCCTGGAATGTGAAGTCAAGTGGGCCTTAGGAAGCATCACTATGAACAAAGCTAGTGGAGGTGATGGAATTCCAGTTGAGCTGTTTCAAATCCTAAAAGATGATGCTGTGAAAGTGCTGCACTCGATATGCCAGCAAATTTGGAAAACTCAGCAGTGGCCACAGGACTGGAAAAGGTCAGTTTTCATTCCAATCCCTAAGAAAGGCAATGCCAAAGAATGCTCAAACTACTGCACAATTACACTCATCTCACACGCTAGTAAAGTAATGCTTAAAATTCTCCAAGTCAGGCTTCAACAGTACATCAACCGTGAACTTCCAGATGTTCAAGCTGTTTTTAGAAAAGGCAGAGGAACAAGAAATCAAATTGCCAACATCCACTGGATCATTGGAAAAGCAAGAGAGTTCCAGAAAAACACCTATTTCTGCTTTATTGACTATGCCAAAGCCTTTGATTGTGTCGATCACAATGAACTATGGAAAAGTTTGAAAGAAATGGGAATACCAGACCACCCGACCTGCCTCTTGAGAAATCTGTATGTAGATCAGGAATCAATAGTTAGAACTGGACATGGAACAACAGACTGGTTCCAAATAGGAAAAGGAGTACGTCAAGGCTGTATATTGTCACCCTGCTTATTTAACTTCTATGCAGAGTACATCATGAGAAATGCTGGGCTGGATGAAGCATAAGCTGGAGTCAAGATTGCCAGGAGAAATATCAATAACCTCAGATATGTAGATAACACCACTCTATGGCAAAAAGGTGAAAAAGAACTACAGATGAAAGTGAAAGAGGAGAGTGAAAAAGTTGGCTTAAAGCTCAACTTTCAGAAAACTAAGATCATAGCATCTGGTCCTATCACTTCATGGCAAATAGATGGCAAAACTAGAAACAATGGCTGACTTTATTTTGGGGGGCTCCAAAATCACTGCAGATGGTGGTTGCAGCCATGAAATTAAAAGATGCTTACTCCTTGGAAGGAAAGTTATGACCAACCTAGATAGCATTTTAAAAAGCAGAGACATTACTTTGCCAACAAAGGTCCATCTAGTCAAGTCTATGGTTTTTCCTGTAGTCATGTATGGATGTGAGAGTTGGACTATAAAGAAAGCTGAGCACCGAAGAACTGATGCTTTTGAAATGTGGTGTTGGAGAAGACTCTTGAGAGTCCCTTGGACTGCAAGGAGATCCAACCAGTCCACCCTAAAGGAGATCAGTCCTGAGTGTTCATTGGAAGGACTGATGTTGAAGCTGAAACTCCAATACTTTGGCCACCTGATGCGAAGAACTGACTCATTGGAAAAGACCCTGATGCTGGGAAAGATTGAAGGCAGGAGGAGAAGGGGACAACATAGGATGAGATTGTTGGATGGCATCACCGACTCAATGGACATGAGTTTGGGTAAACTCCGGCAGTTGGTGACAGACAGGGAGGCCTGGCGTGCTGTGGTCCATGGGGTCGCGAACAGTCAGCCACGACTGAGCAACTGAACTGAACTGAACTGTTTTCATGGCTTCTAGAGTTACCAGATTTGTCTTACTAGGTGTGCATAATAAAATGGACTATGCTGTACCCAAGTCTGCATGAAGCTTTAAGTTAGAAGAAGAGCATTTTTTCCAGGTAAAAAGTACTTATTACCCATAGCCTTTAATACTTGACCCCCTACAATGACCATCCATCTAATTTAAAAATTATTTAAACTTTTGACCTCAGAGCCCTTCACCTGGCAAGGTGATTAAAATCTAGAGTCACATATACATGCTCAGTTACACTTGAGTGCTCCAAGGAAGAAATTCAAATCATAAGCATCTCAGCAAATTTATACTTATTAGTCCTAGTTATATCTGACACTTTATTAGTAAGTATAGAATAATGGGCTCCTCACACCTCCTCCAATGTCCAGAGGCTGCCCACAGGAACATCTGGTGATAATCAGTAAGTCCCAGAGAGAAAGCCCCCTTCGTAAAGTTATTTCAGAGCTCTGGCCTAGACCAGTTACCGCACCTTAGCCAGATAATCCTGGCAGCCTCTCTCTGCTCACATGTGTAGATTTCATACAGGCTTCACATGAGCTGGAACAGAGATAAATTTTTATATGTCCAAATTAAAAGACAACAAAGGATGCCTTCATTAAGGAAGGGAAGCTATAAAAACTCGTTTGTGCTTTCTCTCATTAGTTCATTCCTTCATCACTGAAAAACTCCTGAATTCCAGTTCTGCCAAGCATTGCATTAGGCAATGGGATTCGATATCCTTGAAAGCCCAGATATGAATCTAATCACATTTTATTCAGAGATTTAAGAGCTTTTAAAAAAAATATTCACTTTAAATTGAGGTGAATATTTTCTTTGCCCTTTTGATATTTTTGCATGAAATTTTATTCACATAAAAATAACTTGCATTTCTGTAGATACTAAACTTCTCAACTTTTCTTCAAAAAGCAAGCCTTTAAAGCTATATTAATAAATTTTTAAATGGATACATATCATTTTAACTTAGAAGTAGAGTGAGTTGCTAATTTTTCATTCTCCTAGACTTAACTTGTATTCTCTATATACAGAGAGTGATACATCAAAGTTTTACAGACACTCCAGACACTCCCATATATTGCTTGTATAAATAAAAATCTTTACTAATTATTCAAAAGGTGATTTGTCAAAATATATCTAAAGTCTTTGAAGTGGTCTTATCCTTAGGCCTGAAAATGTCATATTTAGAAAGTTATCCTCAGGAAATAATCAAAAACATGTACAAGGATGCTCAGCTTGCATTATTTATAATAGCTTAATACTTAAGCCAACCTAAATACAAATAACAGAAAACTGATTAAAATAGTAATGGCTAAACCATGTGGTATATGGATACCGAAAGTGAAAACGAAGTCAGTCAGTCGTGTCCAACTCTTTGCAACCTCATGCACTGTAGACTACCAGTCTACACTAGATATTAGAAGTTATTAAAAATCACACTGCAGAGAAATATTTAAGGACATTTGGATATGTTTGGTAAAAATAAATTAGGTGAAAATGTGATAAATGGAAAAAAATAAATTGGTGTGATCAAGTTTAGAAAGGGAAGGGGGAAAAGAAAAGGAGGGAATCAGGGAGAGAGGAAGGAAAATTGCAGAAAAGGATAGGAGAAATTTATAATGGTTTAGAAATACAAACTTTTAAGTCAAAAGTCTGGGTTTAAATCTATGTAATCTTCAACAGATTAATCTCTCTGCTCCTCTTTCTTCATCTGTAAAATGGATTAGTAATAGTTCCTTCATCATAGAATTTGCAGGCATTTAAACTACTTTATTTAAAGTGAATACAATACTATAATGCCTGTAACACATAGATCATTCAGCATTTTTTAACTACAAGTTTCATATAATAACATCTTAGAGTAACTAATTTTGCAAGATGGTATAGATTATTTTTATTTTGTGTATTTTTTTATATTTTCCACGTTTTCTTCAATCAAAATGTAATGCTTTTAGAGGAAAAATGAAGCAATTAACTTTTTAAAAGGAAAAAAGAGCATTTGATTCTTATACCCTTTTATTACAAATACTTTTGAAGTTTTCTGTCTTCTTAAATTGTTTAGTGTTAAGCATCCCCTTTATTCAGATCGCTGTAACTAGACTGCAAGGGTACATTCTGCAAACTTTCTGGTTCAATGCAATAATTCAGTTACTACAAAACACTACTATTAAATATGTGTATGGTGTTCCCTGCTAATAAAACAGATATTGAGATAGCTATTCAAATTAATAGTTTTAATTATGAAATAGATATATAATTAATGAAATATTAAATTGAGATAAATAAACATGTCTACATATTAACAAGAAGACAGATTACTATATGTAATCCAAGTCAGCTACATAGATATGTCTATGTACTGACACCAAGATACATCTATATACCAATGAACGTTCAACCTCCTCATAAAATTGAATAAGACTTTCTTATTCACCGCTATGTACTTCCCCATTGCCCAGAAGAAATCACGGTTCCCTCTGATGCATCCTCCTGACCTAAAAAGAAGTTCATAGTAAGGTATGCAGCAACAGCAAGAAGTTGGCTCAACAAATAAAAAGGATTTTAGAAGGGTGCTGGAATTATTTCCTCAGGCATACATAACTAAAAAGTCCAACCTCCCAAACAGGTACAGTGCCCAGCAATCTAGTCACTTCACTTTACAATATCTGTGAACAAAGCCATGAAGATAAGACCGTGGATTTTAGATCCTTTAGCTCTTCATTGCTGAACCTGATACTACATTATATGGGTGGGGAAAAAAAAGACTCCATTCTAGCAGCATGATTGGGTATCAGTAGAAATTTTGGTCCATGGGACTTTTGAATCAGATAAATCAAAGCTATTAGAATGGAAGGGATCAAAAACAAAATGGAAGGGATTAGAAAACAAAGAACCTATTGAAAGGAATCAAAAGGCGTTGTGGCAGAGGAAAGGGACAAAACCAAACAATCCTTAAATTATTCACCTGCTGCTATAAAACAAACTACTCCAAAACTTAAAACAATAATCAATTATTTATTCTTGGTTCTGCATTTAGTCTATGCTAAATGACTAATCTGGCTTCCCTGGTGGCTCAGCCATAAAGAATCCAACTGCCAATGTAGGAGGCTCAAGTTCAATCCCTGACCCAGGCAACCCACTCCAGTATTCTTGCCTGGGAAATCCCATGAACAGAGGAGCCTGGTGGGCTACAGTCTATGGGGTCACAAGAGTCAGACACAACTGAGCAACCAAACCACCACCACCAAACGACTAACTGAGAGGTTGGTCAACTAGTTTGACCTGAGATTATTCAGGTAACTGCAGTCATAGAGACAGCAGTGATGTGAGAGGACAAGTCCCACTGAGCAAGCTTCTAACAAGCCTCTGTTGAGTAATGTCTGCTATCATTTCTCTGGCCAAAGGGAGTCCTATGGCCAAGCCAAGAGTCAGGGTAGCAGTCTACCAAAGAGCTTGAGAGCCAAAAGGCATGACTTATGGGGGTTGGGGACAGGGGAGGTGATGTTAATGTAACACTCTATCGAAGTCTTGCCCTCTGGCCCCAATGAATCACATCCCTCCCACATGCAGACACATGGGACCCTTTCCAGGATTCCCAAAGTCTCCTCTGACTTCTGCAAAAGGATCAAAGTCTATTACCTCATAATATGCACCAGTTCTAAGTATGGATGAGAATCATAGGGTACAACTTGAATGCAGCTCATCTTGAATCAGAGGTTTATAAAGCAAAAAGAGAAACTGTTTGTCCCCCAAATAGCCAACATACAATGGAAAGACAGGGACAGTATAACTGCAATAAATTTTAAAAGGGAAGAAGAGAAACACAGAAGTCATTTCTCCACAGCAGGTCTAAAATCCAGCAGCAGGTGTTTTGAGAGCCTCCTACCTCAGGGACAGGAATGTTCTGTTAGGGCCCACTTCTGTTCTCTGGAATGCTTTCCTCGTCTCTTCTCCAGGGCTCTTAGATTTCCCTCTGGGCTTTGTGTACATTCTCAGTCACTTCCGTCATGTCTGACTCTGCACAACTCTATGGACTGTAGCCTGCCAGGTTCCTCTATCCTTGGGAATCTCCAGACAAGAATACTGGAGTGGGTTGCCATGCCCTTCTCCAGGGGAATCTTCCCAACCCAGGGATCGAACCTGTGTTCTTCCATCTCCTGCGCTGGCAGGCAGGTTCTTTACCACTAGCACCATCTAGGCTTTGGGGTTCTTTTTAAACAGAAATGCTTCTATTCTTAGGAAATTGAGGCCCAGAGGCCTTTTTTAAAACTGACCTTCCCTTTTAGTATATAAGCCAATTCCAACCCTTTAAAACTTTATAGACTTTCTATTCATTTAACTGAGGTTCACTCTATTCCCCCTTAAACTATAACCATAACTCTTCTTCAAACTAGACCTTTGGAAGTGTTGGGTTGCTAGGGCACAAAACCCTTAACATTCTTATGATCTTATTATCTTTTTCATCTAGCTAAAAGGATCTACCTTAAATTTTACTAAGGTCTTAATAAAGAATACTTGATATTTACTCCAGACCACTTCTCACTATGAGAATATTTTACCTGCCAAAGAGACTAAAGACAGTTTTATTTTCCAACACAGAAATCCCTGGGCACCCTGTATTTCCTCTAATTTCTGCTTTAAGTTCAGTTCTCTCTCCCCATACCTTACACAGAGCTATCAGAAGCCAACTGACAATTTCAATGTTCTGCCTGGATCTGCAGCCAGATCCACAAATTCAGTACATAGATCTTCTGTATTCTAAATTCCTGCAGGTAATAGCTTTTAAAATTGTTTCAGTACCATAAAAATGGGTCACCACCACTCCAATCTCCAAAAACAGTTTCCTCACCACCTTTCAAGCTTCCATTGACAGTTGTCAGTCATTTTTCCAGCCTCTGCCAACTATCCTATCACCATTTTTCTAGCCCCCAACTGCCACCCAGTCCCCAAACCAATGAGACACATTTTAGGATCTTGTTATGTCAGCTCCTCACTAATAACTCCACTTTTTGTTTCAGTTACCTATTTCTTCCTAACAAATCATTCCAAAACTGTGTCTTAAAAGAACAACCATTTATTTGATTGTGATGCTGCAATTTGGGCTCCAGTCAGTGGGGCAGATCCTCTGCTGCTCTCTCCTGCGGTCACTCAGGTGGCCTTAACCATCTGGGGCTCAAATGGAACTGGAAAGCCCAACATGGCCCTAGTCACGTGTCAGGCACCTACCTGGGGCTTGTTGGCCAGAATGTCTCATTGGTCCTCCAATGTCCCCTCTGGCAGCATAGCCTGAGTGTCTTGCATATTCCCAGTTCACAAGTGCTTACCAAGTTTCCACTTGGATAACATCCAGTGATGCTAGCAAGGCACAAGGCCAGAGTCAGTGTGTGGGTGGGTGTGGCGGGAGGAGGGAGGACAACTATATAAATCAATGAGGGAGGTATGATTCATTGAGGGGCAATTACTGTAAAAAACTATAAATCTCCCATCCAAAAATTGACACTTTCAAATTTTGGTGCTGGAGAAGACTCTTGAGAGTCCCTTGGACTGCAAGGAGCTCGAATCAGTTAATCCTAAAGGAAATCAACCCTGACTATTCATTGGAAGGACTGGTGCTGAAGCTGAAACTCCAGTACTTTGGCCACCTGATGCAAAGAGCTGACTCATTGGAAAAGACCCTGATGCTGGGAAAGATTAAGGGCAAGAAGAGAAGGGGCAACAGATTGAAATGGTTGGATGTCATCACCAAATCAATGAACATGAGTTTGAACAAACTCTAGGCGATAGTGAAGGACAGGGAAGCCTGGCGTGCTGCAGTCCATGTGGTCACAAAGAGTCAGACACAACTTAGCGACTGAACAACACAGCTGGTAAAACAAATAAACTAAATTTTAAAAATTAATAGATAACTATCATTAATAGTTAATTATCATTGATAGTTAATAGTTAACTATCATTAATAGATAACTAGAAAATGTAGATCACACATTTCTAAAGAGTTAATAAAATAGGAAGATAATATAAAACTAAAATTAGGAAGAAGCAATAAAAACAAAGTTTAGAAACTAGAAAAATCAAAAATGAAAATATTATAAATTTATATAACAACTGGTATGAGATTAGAAACAAAAATAAGCTAAAACTAGCCCAAATATATGGTGAATAATTCAACAAACAAACAAAAATATTTAAAAATTACTCAGAGTTAGAATTCAAAAGTTTGACAAACCAAGGCAATCAGGATTTTTTAAGCAAAAGTAGTTCTCATTTTGACAAATTGCCCAACAATTTTTCATACCCAAGAGCTGGGACTCTATGGAAAAAAAAACATATTTACAGAGCTTGTCACAATGCAGATTTCAAGGTCCCAGCAGTGATTCTAATCCCATAGATCTGAAATGGGGCTCAGGTACCCAAGCAGTGTTAATTTAAAAGACCCAAGGACAACACTAACTACTGAAAGGGCTTCCTCAGACCACAGGCCTCCTTATCCTTTGTATGTTACATTTACTGCTTGAAGTTCTTATGACAAGCCCACCTTTAAAATTTCAGAATCAAGGGCTAACATGTTCCACGCCCTTAGCTAATAGCTCAGTTTGAGCAGCTTCACCCTTTCAATCCTCCCTCTTGCGGTAAAGCAGCATTTTTCATATTACAGGTCATGACCATTGAATGAATCATAGAATCAATTTAATGGGTTGTGACCAAAATAGAAAATATCAGAGGGCATTGCACATAATGATGGCAATTACAGTTTAAGTACTGTTACATGAAACTTTTGTTTCAGTCGTGTGTCTGTGTGTACAATGAAAATCTATGATATGAGTCATAGGTAAAAAGGTTGAAATTTTCTGCTATAAAGAATATGATGGAGTCATCAAGGAGCTAAAAGTTTTTCAGGTGAAAAGTGCAGAAACACCCTCAAATTCAAAGGGAAAAAAATTTAATGATGATAATTTCATTTTATCATTATTGCTGTAGGGTTTAATTATTCAGGCACTTCAATGCTTCAAAGAACAAATTTAATATGCAGTTATTCAGCATCCCCCTGAACAGGTAGGTGAGAGGAATATGGTCCCTATCTTTTAGAAGCTTATAGTATTAACATGTGGTTAAGATGACTAGAGAACAATATTTAAAAAAAGTATAATAATAAGTTAAATTTATAGGGCTGTAGGATTTCAAATAAAGTGAATGATGGGATTAGGGAAAGTTGTATGAAAACAACAGAATTTGAGTTCAGCTTTAAAATGTACAAGAAAAATCAGAGAGGAAAAGGTATGGTATTAAGTCTTATTGTATAACCAAACTAGGCTAACTGTGAAAAGAATCTCCAAAGCTCAGTGCATGACACAACGGTAAGTGGATTTACTGCACCTGGTCATTGAGAAACCCAGGTTCTTTCTATACGGTAGATTCACCATCTCGCCTGTCGTCTGAGTCCTCAACCAGGTCCTCTGTCTGACCAGCAGACAGAAGATAGAGAGAGCATCAGGCCTGGAAATGGCACCTCACTTTTCTGGTCTTTTTTCACAGGCCAGAACTCATTCACATTTGATTACTAGTAAAAGTAAAAAACACAGTCTAGGACCAAAATGGTGTACCTCCATTCATCACTGGTCCTCTCTCACAACTAAAACATTCCAGACGTATTTAACAAATACAAGAAGATTCTGAAAGGTGTCAAGATATACTGGAGCCTAGGGACCTGAGGACATAAGGAATGACATGGTGGCGAGTTCCCTGGGTGTCCCTTTTGCTTTCCGTGCATCCTAGATGAGGTGTCAGAGAAACCTGCAACCAGGAAATACCAACAGGCAGGACAAAAAAGCTGAAGAAAAGCCCACTTTCTAGCCAAAAGACTGGAAAAGGATGGCCAAGGGGAACAAAAAATATTTTTATAATACCTGTCCTAATTCAGCCAAACACCAAAGGAAAACCTGGCCCAACACCATAGTGTTAGCTGGCTGAGGAGGAGGCTGGACTTCTAGTCTCACCCAGCAGCTTTGAGGCTCAGCCAGGGTCCCTTCACTTTCCCTGACCCAGGAACAAAGAACCAGAATGAGAGTGCTGGCAGCGCTAGTCAGCACACTTCCTCCCACCCCAGTGTTAGTCTGATATTTTTTTTTTAATTAAACATAAATGTACCATACAGCTTAGCAATTCCAATTCTAGGTATCTGCCCTAGAGAAATGAAAACATGTTTACAGAGTGTGCATATCTGCTAAGTTGCTTCAGTCGTGTATAACTCAGTGGACCCTATGGACTGTAGCCCACCAGGCTCCTCTGTCCATGGGATTCTCCAGGGAAGAATACTGGAGTGGTTTTCCATACCCTCCTCCAGGGGATCTTCCGGACCCAAGGGTGGAATTTGCATCTCTTACATCTCCTGCATTGTCAAGTGGGTTCTTTACCACTAACACCCCTTGGGAAGCCTATTTACAAGACCTGTACAAAAATGTCTACAGAAGCATTATTCATAGTAATGAAAATGCAGAAATAATCTAAATGCTCATTGACTGGTAAACAGATAAACAAAATGTGGTATATCCATACAATGCAATACTATTCAGCAATAAAAGTTTACAAACTATTGATATATGGTACAACAGAGATAGGGCTTCCCAGGTGGCTGGCTCAATGATAATCTGCTGCCCATGCAGGAGATGTAAGAGACACAGGTACATTCCCTGCGTGGGGAAGATACCCTGGAGGAGGGCATGGCAACCCACTCCAGTATTCTTTCCTGGAGAATCCCATGGACAGAGGAGCCTGGTGGGTCACAAAGAGTGGGAAATAACTGAAGTGACTTAGCATGTACTCACAACAGAGATAAACCTCAAAACACATTATGGTAAGTAAAAGAAGCCAGGCAAAAAGATTACATACTGTTTGCTTCTATTTACAAGAAATATCCAGAAAAGGAAATTCTATAAAGCAGATCAGTGGCTGCCTAACGCAAGATGCAACCAAGAATTAATTTTGAACAGTTATGAGGGATCTTGGAAATGTTCTAAAAAGTGATGACTGTATACTTCTATCAATTTATTAAAAATCATTAAATCACTCAAAATGGGTATAAACCCTTTTTTAAAAAAGTAAACAGAATAGAATAATGAGCTACCATGTTATCCACCACCTAGATTCAACATTATAAACTCATGGCCAATGTTGTTTCATCTGTAGCCCCATTCCACTTTTTCTCTTCCATATTAAAGTAAATCTTTGTTATATATATGTATAATATATATTATATTATATGGTGTATATATATTGTATATGCTATATTATTATATATTATATATAATAACATATATGTTATTATATATTTCATTGCAAATTTTATGAGTCATAGCATAGAAGATAAGGATATTTAACCTAATCACAATTCCATTTCCATATCTTAAAAAATACATTAAAGCACAAGTGATTAAAAATGGTACTTTGCTTGACCATTGTAAATAAGCTTTTGTTGCTTTCACATTATTTTCACTTTTCTTTTTATTTCTTCGAACATGGTACGTTTAACAGATGATAGTTCTAATATCTAAATTCTTTAAAATATGATTCTACTAAAGGTTGTTACTAACTCTTATAGCACTCACTTCATTGTATGATAGTTTTCACTGTGAGATCATGCTCACCAAACTTTGCATGTGCCCAGGAGGACTGGAGATAGCTCCTCCCAGGTGCCTGAGACTACCCTAAACCCCTTGCCACTATAAATTAATATCTTTGTTTAGGGTTTTTCAGTTATAGTGAATGTGAATTCAAATCTCAATCCCACATTAGGGCTTTTCCTCTGTACTAAGAACCTAGACAATTTTTCCCTCAGAACAGATTCTGGTTTTAGTTTATTCATTCCCTAATGATGTATCTCTTTCATGATCCTGTATTTATTCAGAATTCCTGTTCCAACTACCTTGTATGAACCCAGGACCTTGTCTTCTGATCTTCTTGTGGCCATTAAAACCAAAACTCTAAGTTACCAGGTATTGACAAATGTCCATAGGAAAGCTGCTAATTTTAATGCATACTTACTACTCTGGAAATGCATTTCCTCTTATCTGTGGTCTGTGATCATTTCCCTTACCTTCCAGCAAGGTCACCATGCATTTTTAAAGATTCTTAATGTTTTATTTATATGTTTTAATGAGTTCTGCACGGGAAATACTTTCAATATGTCTACTCTGCCTAATTTTGTCTAATTCCTTCTTAGAGAATCTATAGTCTTCAGTTCAAAATAGGGTATCTTTTATCAGCCTGAGTTTCAAAATTCAAAAATCTTTCATCTCCCATTTATACATGTAATTTCTATCTTTTTTAAATGCCAAATATACTATAAAACCATCCCCAAATTAAATAATTTACTAATTACATCATTTAATAAATAAAAATCAAAATGGAACATATCTCCATGAGCAGGAATACTATCAGGAGGCACTTGTTGCACAGCGATAAAACACAACTTTCGTGGGTTATTATTTAGTAAAATGGAAAAGATTAACAGAGTTTGTTCAAATCATTTCTCAAACTTAATGGCTATGCCACTTTATGTAAATCATCTCCAATGTCTGGCCTCCATTTTCCAAATGTAAAATTTAGAACTTGAATCAATATCTCAATGTATCAAATGTTCTATGCATATGAATCTGAATAAAATATTAAATTTAAAACTTTAATCATTTTTTAAATTTAAAAACTTATAAAAGAAAAGAGGTAATATGCCAATTAGCAAACATCATGAATATACTCAGCAGAGAATACAGAAGTACTGTATACAACCTACTCTCCACTGGTTCAATAGCAATGTTTGTGGGTATATTTATTCGTACATTCCAAATGACCCATTGGAAAAGACCCTGAAGCTGGGAAAGATTGAAAGCAGGAGGAAAAGGGGACAACAGAGATGAGATAGTTAGATGGCATCACAGACTTGATGGACATGAGTTTGAGAAAGCTCCGAGAGTTGGTGATGGACAGAGAAGCCTGGTGTGTTGCAGTCCATGGGGTCACAAAGAGTCAGACACGACTGAGCAACTGAACTGAACTTACTCATACATGTACACATGTGAGTGGTAAAGAACTCGCCTGCCAATGCAGGAGACATAAGAGACATGGGTTCAATTCCTGGGTCCGAAAGATCCCTGGAGGAGGGCATGGCAACCTACTCCAGTATTGTTGCCTCGAGAATCCCATGGACAGAGGAGCCTGGCAGGCTACAATCAAAAGGGTTGCAAAGAGTTGGACACGACTGAAGCGACTTAACACATATACATGTGAGTATATACATATAGCGGAGAAGGCAATGGTACCCCACTCCAGTAATCTTGCCTGGAAAATCCCATGGACAGAGGAGCCTGGTAGGCTACAGTCCATGGGGTCGCTAAGAGTCGGACACGACTGAGCGACTTCACTTTCACTTTTTCCTTTCATGCACTGGAGAAGGAAATGGCAACCCACTCCAGTATTCTTGCCTGGAGAATCCTAGGGACAGCAGAGCCTGGTGGGCTGAGGTCTATGGGATCGCACAGAGTCGGACACGACTGAAGTGACTTAGCAACAGCAGCAGCAGCATATACATATAGAAACATAGCTGCATATATTATATCTTATATATTATCTATCATATGTTATAAATGGGGGGAGGAGAGGGAAGGAAAAAGAAAGAGGAAGAGAATAAAAAAAAAAGTGGCAAAATATTGAAAGCTGGGGAATCCAAGCAGAGAACACATGGGAGTTATCTGTTCTACTCTTACATTTCTATAAACCTAAAAATACTCCAACATTAAAAAAAGAGAGAGTGCTATGAAGTCAGTGTTTAAATAACAGATCTAACCCTGGCTATATTGAACAGAAGCGCCCTGTTATTCTATCACGGGACATGAAGAAAATCTCCAAAGGAACATTTTAAAGTCATCACTCATTCATGGTTTTAGTATCACATATGTTTGTTGCTATAAATGCAAACTGATCTATTTGAATTCTCTATTAATGACAGGTTGCAGAACTATATAAAAATGCATAACGTCCTAAGGTATAAACACCTCAGGTGAGATTTTTGAGCCAAAAGTAATTTGGGAAGAATGCACATATGTAAGCCAAAAAAGGCTTCCAACATTAACTGCTGGCTTCCCAAAATCAGCCCCAGCCCACCAAGAGCAAGTAGTAAGAGCACAGAGCAGTCAGCTTCACAGGAAATGTGTGCCAGGCAATTCCCAGCACCTTGGAAGTGCAAATTCAGCAAGTAACATAAAACTCCCTAATTCTACCTTAAACCGTGACAGGTAAATCATGATACATCTCTTTCCTTGAGAGTCTGTTTACATCTAGTGTCTCAGAATGTCAAAGAATAATTACAACTACCACAACCATTGTACATTAAGCTCACTATAGGTTTAAATTTTTTTTCATAAAATAAAATAAATAATGTGACAAAAAGAGAGAAAGAGCATCAGCCTCTTTGCTCATTTTTTGATGGAACTTTTAATTTTAAACGCAGAAGGCAACAGACAATGAGTGCAAAGAGCCAGGCAGAAGTCTAAGAGGTTTATTACAAGCCAGTTTCTTCAGGATCATTATTCTTAGGTAGCTGAAAATCAACAATTTTGGACCAATGAATGTGTGGTATTGATAAATAAAGACCTCAGTATTGATTCGACTCTATTTTCCCTCAAATTTTCTAATTTTCTAATCTATTCTGCATAAATCTTTCTCTGAAGCCTGAGCTAAAGAGATAGAATTGTGTACTGTTTTCAAACATTTTCCCCTCTGGTTATGGAAGAAGGAAAACAGCATACTATGTAAAAATTATGTGGCAACTACAACAAAAACACAACAGTGACACAAAATGATTTCAGTTGTTTTTTTTTAAGTCTTACATTTTAATTTTGCATGTAGAAGACATACACCTTTTATAAGAACCAGTGACCCTGCTTCAGGCATTCTTACTCAAATAAATTCTAAAACTTTGGTGTGAGGTCATTAAACTACTCCTAGGGCACCGTTTTATTCTAAAAGCCTTTGTAAGCTATTGAACTTCTAATTTGAATAATTGCATCTCACCGACATAAATTCCCTCTGTAGTAGTTTCAACTGTATGCAATAGCAGCCTTCGTTTCCTAAGTTAAATTAATGTTGCGTAATGTGGTGCTTCTTGAAAAAAAAAAAAAAGGTGCATCTACTTTCATGGTAACCTTTCAGCAGCCAGTAGTAGAAGTGATTCATGGGCATGAGAGGGGAAGAGGTCAGTATGAATAATCATTAACCAACAATGTCTGCTAGCATTCTGTGTGTGCAGAGCATGGCTAAAGGTACATCTCATCCAATAAAAGAGACATGCCTATATAACTTGATAAAACAAAAAAGATCAACTATTTCATAAACTGAATCCTATTTTCCATTGAATTACATCATGTACCTTGTTTGCATTGATGACTTACCTTTAACTGGCTGTGACTCCTCATGATGGACCTCCCCTATCCTTCTAGTCATACTGTAAATTAATACTGGAAAACCTAACCTCAAAAAGGAACTACTGAGTAGTATTTTAAAAGTAAAGAATTATTCCTTATAAGAGAGAATCATGAAAATGAGTTTCTCCTATTAAACCTCAAGACAACAGAATTCTTTTTAAAACATAAAAAGAGCTCTAGTGCAAAATTTGTCACTCAAAGCAAATTTCCAGGGTTGCTATAACAGTATTTATAGCAACCAAAAGATTGGCATTATATGTACTTTTAATGAAATTCAAGCTCTCAATTCTTGGATTTTCTTAAATAACATGTATACAAGTTGCCGAATGACCTTTTTAAGAAGTCACTCTAAAGATCCAATTGGCCCTGGGCTATTTCAATTCATTTCAGATTTCAGTGACTTAGAATTTCAACCTATTACAATTTTGTCAGACTTAGACTACAAAGATCAGGGTTATTCTAGGTAGACTCAAAGGTTAATACAACTTTTTATATTATCTCTGAAATCTAGCATGTATCTTTGGCATCCTAGTGGCTGTGGTAGATATACCTACCTATTCACAATTCATCCTTCCCTCCTCACCTTTGCCATGACTTCCCTATGGGTGGAATATATTTCCATCTAATTGCTTTGGGGTTTGCTGTGTGACTTGCTTTGACCAATGGAATGTAGACAGAAGAGTAGAAGTTCTGAACGGAGGCTCTACAATGTTCTGAGCATTTCCATTCACCCTGTGTCCTGCTATCACTCACAAGAAGAGCACGACCCAGATTGTCACTGTTCCTTCAGCAGAGGGCCCACAATGAGAGATACAGGAAGCAGACTGATCCAAACCCTTAGTCTAGAGTGAGCACAATCAATCTACAGTCCAATGAGCAAGAAATAAAAATGTTATATAAACCACAAAAATTTGGGGGTTGTTTGTTGCCATAGTAAAAATAATAGTGTTGAACTATAAAAGGGCTCAAGATATTATTTTTCTGGTACCATTCTGTCTCAAATTAAAATTTCCAGGTTCATTCTCTAAAATAGTATGCTAAACCAAATAAGTTTTTTTTTTTTTTCTTTTTCCATTTCTGGATGCGCTAGGCACTGGCCAAATATCTGACAGCTTGATATCTTCTATATCAAACCTCATCTGAAGATACAGCAATTATCTAGGATTAATAATTCTTAAACCTCTGCTATAGCAAGATGACCTTGAATACAGAATCTGCATCTGACTCCCATACCTCAAGAGCAGTTTTGCACATACCAGCCATTTGATAAATGATTCCCTATTCCAACTCACAGTTACCAGTGCCTTTATTATTGTCCGTATCTGCAAATGTGCAAATGCCCCCTGAGTCACAAAATTATTCATATAGTTGAAATGAAAGAAATGACTACATATGGTCCTTCTACCTGAATCCACAGGACCACTCAGGTACTATGCAATGAAAGACGCTCAAGACTGGTTGTTGTTGTTGTTGTTTGGTCACTAAGTCGGTTCTAACACTTTGCGACCCCATGGACTACAGCATGCCTGGCTCACCTGACCTTCACTGTCACCTGGAGTTTGCTCAAATTCATGTCCACTGAGTCAGTGACGCCATGCAACCATCTCATCCTCTGTTGCCCCCTTCTCCTCCTGCTCTCAATCTTTCCCAGCTCAGGGTCTTTTCTAAAGAGTCAGCTCTTCACATCAGGTAGCCAAAGTGTTGGACCTTCAGTGTCAGCATCAATCCCTCCAATGAAGACTGATAACCTATTCCAACAGGAGTTCCCTCAAAATGGCACACAGATTGCTTCAATGAATACTGAGATTTAGAATGGATGGCTGGATGACAAATCTCATGGTGTTATACACAGACATGCAACAGAGATGGGTCAGCATTCAAGGGTACAATTCCAAGGAAGGTTCCACAAAAGGAGCCACGAGCCCCTTCACTGGAGCAGTTTTCTCTCTGTTCATCACTGGTCCCTTGTGCCACTCTTGTCTCCTGCTCAGTGTCTCAGGTGTTTAATTTTCTTCATCACCCAACTGATCTATGTTATTTTCCTTCCTCTTCTTCTTCACATATTTTTCTTTCTTGCCTATTGTTTTATCTCTCTTCCTTTCCCATCTTTAAGCCTTGGTATAATAAGACATCACCATGCACCCAGAATACTCCTTCTGTTCACAACAAATCAACCAATTGCAATAATCCAGGAATAATTTTCATGCCTCAGAGTCAATAAAAGCAGGTGCGTTCCTTGCAGGAAGCTCAGGGATTTCCAGAGAGTACCACACACCCTGCCAACTATTTAGTACTTGCATCATTAGAGAAATTTGAAGACAAGAATTTTTTTTGAATTTTTTGTCAAAAATTCTGCTGAACCCCATGGCCTAAACATGTTCAGTTCATCAAAGCTTTAGCATAGCAAAGATCTCTTCAAATATGCTGAATTAATTAATAACAATATCTCATTACTGCACTTCCTAGTCTGAAATAATTTTAAGTATGATTCAGTGTTATCTAATGAAAGTGTAAACAAATTATCTATTATCCTCAAAAGTAATCTAAAATTCTTATAATATAGACAAAACCATAATAAACATACATTTTTTTTCCTTTCTTCCCAAAATATCCTTTACCCTTTTATTCCAAAAATAACACCTCCTCTTCTTCTGGGAAGTATCACCACTACCTCACCTTGAAAGCCCACAGAAAAATGTAATTCAAATATATGTTGTTGCTTTCTCATTCCTCCTAGCCACAGGCTAGCGGTGTGAACCTGTCCAAAGGTAGGCCGATCGTGGTACCCTAACCTTCTGGTCAAAGTTGATCTGTATTTGCATGGATCAGGGCATATGATCCAAGCTGAGTCAATCACAGTCCTTCTTCAAGATTTTTTCAAAGTGAAATTAAAGCATAAGGAGAAATCTCACTCAGACGGTAAAGAAATTGGGCATCTAAAGGCATGAGAGTTGCCAGCAGCCACGTGCCCTGAGTCGAGACGAAAGCTGGTCTGAGAGAACTAAGCCAAGATGCTGACAGAAGCAGATGTTGAAACAGAAAAGACTGAGCACCCTGGCAGCATTCCAGCTGTCCCTGATGATTGCCACATTCCTGCCTTCCACCAACGTACTCATAAGGCTTCCAATCAATTTCCCTGTAGATCAAAGTCAATTCAAACTGTTCTTCTCGAACCAACAGCTAAGGAAATCCTACCAAACAAACTACAAGGTAAAAATTTGATTCTTGGGGGTAGTAGTCCAGGAATACTGTAAGAAATTCTAATGTATCTGCAATAAACTTACTATTTAATCAACAGATCTGGCATTTAAATGACAGATCTTGTCATCTAAAGGCTTTAAAAGACAAGATCTGGCATATTCAAGACTTTCTGCATTGTTTTCTTCACTGTGGATAAGCTTTGTGTTTTCATAAAATAGTTCCTTGTGTTTTTTCCCTCTGAGCACAAGTTATGAACATAGTATATACTGGGCTAAAGGCATGAAGATTTCAATACTATGATTGCCATATGATTCTCTGGAGTATCATGAAATCCAAGATTATGAGGTTTTGTGTTCTAGAAAAATTCCATCTCAGGATGGTGAGGGTTGTGTAACAAGATAGCACTAACAAAACTAGAAAAAAGTCATTATTCGTGTGATTATTTGTTATCAAAAAATAATATCTGTCGATGGGTTCAAAGGGATGAAGGGGACCAAAAAGGAATTTGGATGGCTGTGGAGAATGAAGTTTTAATCTCAAATGAGGAATCTGATTCAAAAGCTCAACAAAGAAAGTTTAATTTCCCCGAAGAATTGGGTCTAAGATGAGTCTGCTGGGAATTTAAAATTAAAGAGGAAGGAAATGTGAAACCCACCCCTGTTAAGTGTATTAAACTGGATATAGGAATAAAGCCATACACTTATAAATCCCTCTTCCTTTGTTTGCTGTACCCATGCAACTACAATATATTTGCATTCAAAGTAAGTGACCAGTTTGCTTGGAGCTGCTGACCCACTCTAGAGTGAACGTGAGAGACAGGGTTTAACTCAGAAGCCCCAACCCAAAAGAAGGCCCCCATCATTCTCAAATGATAGAAGCACAAGTAAATAAGTAAATATTCAGGCAGCCATGCTTTAGAACCCTAGTTTCACCCCGAAAGCACTCACTCAGGATCTCACTAAGCACCTGAACTCAGGAAAAGACCTGATTCTCAGTACAACAGTTACAATTTTAAAAAGCAAATTCATTCTAACTCTTCAAAGCTGGTGTCTATGCCCACACCAACTTTAAAGACTAAAAAAAGGGGGGAAAGTAAGCTGGTTACTCTCTGTATCATTTTAAACTCTTAGATGTTTATACATTCATTTTATTTGTTTTATAGAAATATTTGGCATAATGCATGAACTTAATATACAAAATAATGGAAGAATACAAATTATATTACAAAATGCAAATTCTTCTTAGTTGCATAAACTTACTGAAACAGCTAGGTTCCAGACATCAGCATTAGAATAATCAAGTTTTCTCTGAGTTACTGGAGACTACTTGTGTACAACTTTTGGAAATCTCCACTCCAAAATTTTTCTAATGTAAATGGCATTTAATCTTCTCAATCAGCAACATGCTTAAAGAATACACTAGAATATCTGAAATCAGTGCTGTAGACTTTTCTACCTATCAGAACTCTGTGCGTGCATAAATGAATGTGTGAGTGCATGTGTGAGAGTGTAAAACAATCAGGTAACTGAATTGGAGACAAATTCATCCTGCAACTGAACTCATAAATCTGATCTCAGTTATATATGGATAATTGAAAAAAAAAAAAAAAAAAAACTTAAAATCTCAGGCCACAGCCACAGAAAGTGATATTATTTTGTAAAATTTCTTTAGAATCTCAATTTATCATTCCTAAGGGTCCAGGGCGGCGGGGGGGGGGGGGGGGGTGGGGGGGTGGGGGGGGGGACTGTAGATATAGAGAATTATTTTTATTCACCATTGCTTATAATATGACTGCATTAGAAGACCTTAAAAAGACATTTAGTAACATTAAAATTTAGTTCAAGGCCTTTCAAAAACCTTTCAATTTCTAGCATGGTGACAATATACAGAAATCTCATTTCTAGTGCTTGAGAAACAACCAAACATGTATTTCAAAGAAAGGAGTCATATCAGTTTTACCTGCATCGATGTTCCTTCCACTCTTGCCACGCAGGCAACTCGATCCAAGAAAGTCACTGCCACAGGTACCGCCACAAAGAAGCCTTTACAAAAGGCCTTGAAGTACCTTCTCACCCAGCCTTGGGACTGCGCCATGCCTAAAAGCACAACAAAAATAAATATGAGATTAGCCCCAAGAAAGGTAAAAAAGAAAACATAAAAACAGTCCAAGAAAAAGAAGAGATAAGAAAAAGCAACCTCATCTCAATGTTTCATACTCACCCCTGCTGCTGCTGCTGCTAAGTCACTTCAGTCATGTCCAACTCTGTGTAACCCCATAGATGGCAGCCCACCAGGCTCCTCTGTCCCCAGGATTCTTCAGGCAAGAATATTGGAGTGGGTTGCCATTTCCTTCTCCAGTGCATGAACGTGAAAAGTGAAAGTGAAGTCACTCAGTCACGTCTGACTCTTTGGGACCCCATGGACTGTAGCCTACCAGGCTCCTCCATCCATGGGATTTTCCAGGCAAGAGTACTGGAGTAGGTTGCCATTTCCTTCTCCAATACTCATCCCTATAACCAGTGAAATATATTTGACTTAAAATCCCAAAGTCAAATACAATAACTCAGGTGAATTATTTCCCACAGGTCAAGTAGCTTAATAATTTCAATAGGAAATTTCTCCTCACAAAGCAATGTTAGAAAAAAAAATAAGCATTCCAAAAGTAAAGCCTTTCCTGTTGCTGACTATGGTGCAGATGCTCCTTAAGCCCTGATACCTGTCCTCTTCTGCAGTAATAGAAATTTTAGGGAAACACATGGCTGCCCAGCATCCCTTGCAGCTAAGTATGACCATGTGCCTAGGACTTATGAATGGCATATAAGCGGAAACACTGTGCCTTAGAAGAATTATGTCCTCCCCTTTGTTCCCATTTTGTGACACTTGTGATGGTGTTTGTAGGAACAGGAGTAGCCATTTCAAGTTAAAGATGGGAAAGCAATAAAATAGAAGGGTCCTATGTCTCCAGCACCGTGGAAGCACTGTAACTGCCCTGTGTTGCTTATGTTCAAGTTGTTAATTAAGAGATAAATCACTTTCCATCATGTTTAAACCAATGTTATGGGGCTTATGTTATGGCAGCCAAATTTATCCTAATACAACCATGAAATACATAAGAAATCAAGAAAAAATATCACTGCCTGTGAATTCAATACAGATCATTATCAACCCTCACTTAGCCGTGTAACCACTTGGTTAATTTTCAGATTTTCTAGGGCTAATGCAATCCTTTAATGGTCTTATGCAATGAAAAACAAAATAGTGAGAGATCAAGAGATTCTAACCTACAAGACCAAAATGGAGCTAAACACAGTCCAACAGATGAAGAACCCTCCTGGCTGAGGAAGATAAATGACCAGTTTGTTCACCAGTTTCTCAAAATAATACTGATTCATACTATGTGATAAGCTGTAATTTCAGTCCGTTCTATTTCTTGACTAGGACTAGATAAATACAGGAAGACCAGATTATTCTAGTGGGCTAGGGAAAGAGATGATGGTAGGATGGATTATAGTGGTGGTGGTGGTGGTGGTGGTGGTGGTGGTGGTGATGGAAATGGATCAAAATAGGCAAACTCCACATATGCATTTCGGAGGTTAAACAGAACTGAAAATGGATGGGCAAGGATTGGGGAGAGGAGAAAAGATGATAAAAGTGTTGAGGTAGTTGTGACCTATTCAAGCACTGGTACTAAAAACGTGCTCATAATTCAATGCCTCAAAACTCTAATAAGTACAAGGTCATGGGCTGGATGCTAGAGATACACAAATGAAAAGCAGACACAGTTCTTGCTCTCAAGGAGTTACAAAGTGCCAGGGAAGATTGCCTTTAGACAAACATTTCCAAGGGAAAAAAGCACTGAAAAGGGCCAATGTGCCTGGGGCAAGTAAGTGCATGCATTAGAAAATGATTAAGAAATGTCTCCCAAAGGAAAAGGCATTCGAGGTAAGACCTGGGCACTTCGGGCAAAAGCAGCAGTGTGCATGAAGACCTCAGAGCAAACTAAAACATAGTTATTTAAGAAACTATAAGAAATTCAGTTTCATATATGTACAAACTTTAATATGCTAATGTTTAATTCAGTAAACATTTATTTATTGCCTGCTAAATACCAATGCTAAGTGCAGGGGATATAAAGACAGATAGATATACAGTATAAAATCATTTGAAAACTCTCATGAAATAATACTTCACATTGTTCCGTGATCTGAGAACTAGATCCCACATGCCACAACTAAAATCCCACATATGGCAACTAAGATCCAGTGCAGCCAAAAAAATAGTAAGGGGTAGGATTCAATTTCTAACATTCTTTCCAGGGCTGTCATTCTATATTCCTATATATTTTTTGATTGTTTCTCCAAGTCTTTGAGAAGACACTAAAATAAAGAAAGACACCTAGGTTATTATTGACCAAGAAGAGAGATCATGTTGCCTTTTAGGTTTGAGAATTGTTGTTTTTTGTTTTCAATGTTGAAAGGAAAAAAGGCTTTTATTATACAACTAGTTACAAAAGGGAAGCAGAGATAAAGTTGGAACTAGTGCAAATTATGTGAAGGGACATATTAAATGCAAGTAAGACCTGAAAGCCACTGCCCTTTCCCTTCTCAGGCTCACAACTCCACTGCTGACCCAAGCACTGCTTCCAACTCCTGAACAACTCAGGATGAATATTTTTCTAATGTTGCTGTTGTTGCTGATAAGCCACTAAGTCATGTCTGACTCTGTGACACCATGGACTGCAGCATGCCAGGTTTCACTGTCCTTCATCATCTCCTGGAGTTTGCTCAAACTCATTCCACTGAATCAGTGATGCCATCCAACCATCTCATCTTCTGCCGCCCCCTTCTCCTCCTGCCTTCAATCTTTCCCAGCATCAGGGTCTTTTCCAATGAGTCAACCCTTCACAACAGGTAGCCAAAGTCCTGGAGCTTCAGCTTTAGCATCAGTCCTTCCATTGAATATTCAGGGTTGACTTCCTTTAGGATTGACTGGTTTGATCTCTTTGGTGTCCAAGAGACTCTCAAGAATCTTCTCCAGCACAATTCAAAAGCACCCATTCTTCGACACTCAGCTTTCTTTATGAGCCAACTCTCACAATTGTACATGACTTCGGAAAAATCACAGCTTTGACTATACACACTTTTGTCAGTAGAGATGTCTTTGCTTTTTAATAGTTGTCTAAGTTTGCCATAGCTTTCCTTCCAAGGAGCAATTACCTTTTAATTCCATGGCTGCAGTCACCATCTGCAATGATTTTGGAGCCTAAGAAAACAAAATGTCACTGCTTCCATTTTTCCCCCTTCTATTTGCCATGAAAATTATGTGGGAGGTGGGTCAATTGAGGGTATGCAGACTCTGCCAAAGCCCAGGGGAAAAAATAAAAGCTCCCTTGCAGATTATGGGCCACTATTTTCAGAGCCTCAAAGCAAAAGTCTCAGTACAGTCCTGTCCTACCTGAATTGTGAATGACACCTTTAGTTCATAATAATAAAACCCTCTTTGGGACTTCTATCATTAAAATACTAAAGCTATACACAAAGGAAGAAATGAACATTACACTTCTATGTCAAGTTAAATAAAATGTTTAAAGTGCTATGGCATTCACATTTTGGTAAAGTTAATGCATTTCCTTTTCTATAAAGAGTCATTGGGATGATCCGGTCTTTTGTTCACATCTTAAATATTTAAAACTACCATACTAATAAGCACCAAGCATCTGCTTTCTCAGAGAAAATTTCCCTTAAAGCAATAATAATGTGATATCCCAAGCAAAAAAGGAATAATTTTTATCAGTAACCTCATTCTTCCAGTAACCATGCAAGTCATTTAGGTTCAAAACATTGCTCCTGAGAAAATTACTGCTTAAATAGTAGGCACACCTGATTCACTGCTGAAGTACCTAAACAAAATATTTTTAAATAAGCTTTCAGATTCCATTGAAATCATATTTGCCACTTAGTATATAGTACCTGCAAGTAAATGTTTTTTTGGCATTACTGACCTCAACTGCCTAATGACCTCCACTCTAAATACCTGTCTTTCCTTTCATAACGTGTTATGGTTTGATCATGCCTGAATTCATCTAAAATCACTCTTAAATTCCCATACATTTCATCTTATACAAAGTCACTAATCACTCACCCATAGCAACCAAGTGAATAAATATACCTCAAGTCATCCTAATTATAAAAACTATTTTAAAACTGTGTGGCAGGTTTGGAGGTAAGAGAAAAGCAATAAATGACAAAGCAGTATCTTATACAAGATGTAACCTTTTGATCATGGAAATCAGCCCACACATTTGGATAACCAAATCAAAATTTTATTTGTAAATTCAAACTGTATATCAAACTACAAGTATCAGAAAATACAACAGCAGGAATCCAAACAAATCTGATGCTAAATTCCTGATTCGGTCATTATATATTTTACTGATCACCTATATGTAACTGTGCTAAGGGTTACAATGCACAACAAGGAAGGCGTGGTCCCTGGCCACATGGAGCTTACATTTTCATTCTTTCTTCATTAAGTGCCTACTTTGTGCTATTCACTATGCTAAGATTTTGTTGTTGTTCAGTTGCTAAGTCATGTCGAACTCTTTGTGACCCCCATGACCTGCAGCATGCAAGGCCTCCCTATGTCTCACTAAGTTACCAAGAGTAAAAAAGGCACAGAGTCACAGTTCCTTCCCAAAAGGCCTGCGACAACATCACAAGAAATTAGGAGATGACCACACATGATCAGGCTACCCTCCTCCACGTATCTCTCCAGGAGCTCCTGATACCAATAACCTCACTCTGCAAACAGAGCCTAAGCATGCATGTTAGGAGTCAGGAGGCATCTGAACTAAATCAGGGAAAAAATAATAACTGATAAATGAGAAAAATTTTGATTCCACTAGAAGCAGATATAGGAAAGTAATCGATGGATACTAATCTAGAAAAAAACTGGGGGGCTAACTTCCTCTTTCAGATTATAAATAAATAATGTATTATAAAAATAGATAATTAATGCTTAAGGTTTTCTCCACAATGCTGAACAATGGTAGGGATTTCAGGCAGTTTACTAGACAGGAATCTTGTTGACATGCACAGAACTGGCAGTGACCCCCTTGATGGATAGCAACAGCACTTTAATTTTTTTGAAGTTCCCATGTTTTCTCTCCTACGAAACTGTATTTTTCTAAAAACAACAGGAACATTTAGCCATCATCTCTAGCAATCTAATTTTTTTGGCAAACCTGACAATCAGGAAAATAAAGCCATTGAAGGTGACTGCAAATGCTCTATGTTTTCTGTTTCCTGGCTTCTTCCAAGAATGGCAGACTTCTATCAACTCAGGAATGACAGAATGCTTCAAAGGAAAAAACATTGCTTTTTAAAAGGGAAAGTAGAGACCCAAGAGTTTTCAACACAATGGACCACAACTAGGCACAAATATAGCAGATTATCTCATAGCTAAGAAATGGCAACCCACTCCAGTGTTCCTGCCTGGAAAATCCCATGAAGAAAGGAGCCTGGAGTCACAAAGTGTTGGGCATAAGTGAGCATGCAAGCACACATCTCACAGCTAACACATTCCATGAAATAAGTCATAATCGTAATAAAATGGTTGGCCTTTTTGGTATTGAGTTCAGATTCCTTTCAATGAACCAGAATCCCCACCAAAAGTGGAGTAATTGGGAGTCTTAATTATTGGTTTAATTCATTAAAATTGCTAGGTATTGGCTGCCCCCAGTATCTGGGTAGATGTGACTTAAAAGGGGTCAGAAAATAGATTTTCTCAGAGTAACATTTATCCCACTGTGCTCTGCCACAATGCTGAAAGTTCTTAGCATTGTAGAACATGGGCAGAGTTTCTTAAACTTCAGTGATCACAAAAGTCACCTGTCTTGCTTATGGAAAACATAGACTCCTGGGACTCAACCTGACTAAGAGGAGATTCTCAAGGGTAGATGTGTGGATCATGTATATCAGAATCATCTAGGGGAGCATTTGCAAATTATATATGTGTGCTTAGTCACTCAGCTGTGTCCAACTCTTTGCGACTGTATGAACTATAGACTGCCAGGCTCCTCTGTGCGTGGGATTTTTCAGGCTAGAATACTGGAGTGGGTATTCATTTCCTTCTACAGGGGATCTTCCCAACCCAGGGATCGAATCTGAATTTCCTGTATCTCTTGCATTGCAGGAGGATTCTTTACCCACCCCTCATAATACTTGGTGATATTCTGTGATCTCTAGTATTATACTATAGGGAAGAACAAATACATGTGTGTTAAAAAAATTCTTAGATAATTCTAACATGCTGTCTCTGGTCTTCCTCCCTGTCCACAACCCTCATTCACCCTCATTGGAGAACCACTAGCCCAAAAAAGGAAATCATTTTAGAGGGAAATATTTTTTAGAAGTTTCGTTGAGGTATCATTTACATACCATAAAATTCACCCACTCTAAGTGTATACAGTTCAAAGATTTTCAGCAAATTTATGCTGTTGTGGAATCATCACCACAATACATTTTTGAAGTATTCTGTCACCCCCATAAGTTCACCCATGCCTATCTGAAGGCCAGTTCCCATTCCCATCCAAGTCCCAGGAATATACTGCTCTCTTCTCTAAGAGATGTGCATTTTAAAGAAATTTTAGTTTTTTTGGTCTGGCTTGTTTCATTTAACACAATATTTTTGAGGTTCATCCATGTTGTTGCATTTATAAGTAGTTTATTTTTTTTACTGCTAAACAACATTTCATTGAATTGATATGTCATAATTTACCTGTTCATCAGCTGATGGGACATTTGGATTGTTTCCAGTTTTGAGCGATTGTGAATAAGACTGCTGTAAGTCTCTGCATACAAGTCCTTGTGTGAATATATGCTTTCATTTCTCTTGAGTAGTTACTTAGGAGTGGAATTACTTGGTTATATGAAAAGTGTATTTTTAGTATTTTGAGGACTGCCAAACTGTTTTCCAAGGTGATTGTATCATTTTACATTTTCACTAGCAATACATGAAGGTTTTTGGCTTCTCCGGATCCTAGCCAACACTGGGCATTCTTAGTCCTTTAGATTATGACCATTCAAATGGCCATGCAGTATGGTATTTAATTGTGGTTTTGATTGGCATTTCCCTAAAAATTGATAATGTCAAACATCTTTTCATGAGCTTAGTAGGAAGTCTTGCCTTTATTAAAGTGTCTGCTCAGATCTTCTGCCAATTTTGTAATTGGTTTGTCTTCTTACTGAGTTGTAAGGATGTGTGTGTGTATATATGTGTGTGTGTGTGTATATATGCTTAGTCGCTCAGTCATGTCTGACTCTTTGTGAACCCATGGACTATAGTCTGCCAGGCTCCTCTGTCCATGGGGATTCTCCAGGCAAGAATAATGGAGTGGGTTGTCATGCCCTCCCCTCCAGGGCTTCTTCCCAACCCAGGGATCGAATCCAGGTCTTCCACATTGCAAGCAGATTCTTTATCATCTGAGCCACCAGGGAAGATCATGTGTGTATATATAGCTATATATAATAGGTACAAGTCTTTTATCAGATACATGTTTTGCACATATTTTCTTCCTCTGTGTGTCTGGCTTTTTTATTTTCTAAAAGATATCTTTTGAAGATCAAAACAAAAAGCTAATTAGTAATCTTTAGAAATGTGAACTCCAGCATCAAATTATTTATCTTTGAACTGTGTGACTTATATATACAGTTTAAGTCAAAAATTCTCAGAAGGAATGAAATGGCAAGCAAAAATAAAGAACGAAAAACTGTCAAAAGTAATAAAGGGGAGAAATATAATGGGGTTAGACATAAAGTGAGTCATGTTTTGGCAAAGAAACCCAACTTTAAAAGTCCACACTGGTAGACTGATGAAGATAAAGGTCCTCTATTTTGACCTAAAACAACTTTTCTGACAGAGATAATTATAATTGTCTATTGGAGAGTAATGAACACCTGGATGCTAAGAGAGGTGACATTTTAAGTCAGAAACATTAAAATGCAAATGAACTCCAAAGGGATGTTGTACTACACTGATGTAGAGAGAAAACACCACCAGAAATCAATAAGAAATGCAAATTCATATAAGCTTCCTAAGTTTGGGGAAGGACTCCTTCCACTTGCAAACCTCATGAATTTAACCCCACCTCTCCTTCTGCCTTTGTTGGAGCTGAGGCTGGCAGTGCTCTGCAAAGGCAGCGTCACCAAACAGGGAAACTCAGTAGGAAAGTGAATGAATCCAACCATGCTCAGTTGCTCAGTCATGTCTAACTCTGCAACCCCGTGGACTGTAGCCCACCAAGCTCCTCTGTCCATAGGATTTCCAGGCAAGAATACTGGAGTGAGTTGCCATTTCCTACTCCAGGGGATCTTCCTCACCCAGGGATTTAACCTGTGTCTCTCATGTCTCCTGCACTGGCAGGCAGGTTCTTTACCACTAGTGCAACATGGGAAACAGATATCAGGTCACATCATGATCCAATCATGTGAATTTGGGCAAATTACTTCATCTTTCCAAGCCACAATTTTTTCAAATAAGAAACCTTGTAGGGTGTTTCAGATATTCAAAATGTTCATATTGTGTGTGTGTGTGTTTTAGTAAAGCATTTGCATGAAGAAAGAAAACACCCATAAAACTAGCATATTATGTGCAACGTATTAGAGAACAATGGTGAGATAATCAAATTAAAGGTATTTCTTCAGATAAAAGCATTAGCCATGTCCAAAGAAGAGGACTAACGATGACAAATTTAAAAAGGGCAAGAAACTTAAAAATGGCCATTACTTATAATTAAACTAATAAAGCCTATCTTCTAAATAATGGGACACCTAATATCGAGATGATAGTTTTCTTCTGCTTTGAACCTGATCTTTTTCTAAGATTTGATGGGTTAAGGATGATCATAGTTCCTGATACCAGCCAATTAATAAGAATTATGAATGCCAACACCAGCAATGCCTTAGGTGTCGTGAGGATTATTTTTAAGCAGAATATAAAAAATATATGACTTAGCAACAAAATTGGACCACAGGAATAAATTATATATTAGATACTGGAAAAAAAGAAAAGAAAGATAAGAGATGGAATTAGAAGAAAAAAATTCATGAAAGAAGCTTTAAAGAAAAAAACAAATTAGAATGTAGGTGGCAGTTTAGGAATGTTCACTATAAAATTCTCAAAACTTTTCTGTATGCTTAAAATTTTTCATTGAAATGTTGAAAAATAAAAGAAGTATAAATTACACTTAGTAAATGTCTCAGGCAAGAGGAAAATGTGATTACGAAAGTAAAGGTACATATGGGCATACTGAGATAGTGTGAATGCTGGCCAAACCAGGGAACAAGAGATATATTAAGAGCAGTGAGGGATAAGACTGGATTTAATACTTATTTTTTATTTTGTTTTGCTTTGTTTCTCAGCAATATGGAAATATTCATCACTCCAATATTTTTGGAAACCACATAAAACAAAATCACAACAGCTGCCCTCTCTAACAGCTGGCTCAGGCCACCCTAATCCTATGGATTATCCTTATCCTTTAACTCCACATAGACACCATTTGACTGCATTTACAACTAAGGCCCAATCACAAATTTCAGTTATTAAGATGCCATAAATTCTGCAAAAAAACAGTTTACCATAAAAATTAACAGGACAGCAAATAGTTCTTTATGGAATGAGAAAAATCCTATTAAGTGATAACCATTAGCAAGGAGAAGCTAGGTAAGATTTAAACTCTAATAACCACAAAACTGAGATTTCAACACTGTACTCTATATATTTTTTTTCCAATTTAATAGAAAAGCATAACTGCTGTCATTAAGAAGAAGCTAAAGGCAATGTGGATGTTAAGGTAACAATGTGGCAACTTAAATACATGTGTAAATGAAACAGACCAGGTACTTATCCACAACCCAAACAAAGTAATTAGAGGACTTCGGACTATTTCACCATAAGCCTATTTATTCCTAAAGCAATAATATTTTGAATTAGCTAAAGAACTTATTTCCTGCATCAGAATACTTGCTGAACAGCTAAAAAGAAAATGCTGCATTATTTAGCATTTAAGCTGTGAGTGCAGTTGGCTTTTAAAAAGTTAAGTGAACCTGAAAAAGGAAAAAGCATGCCTCTCAAAAGCAAAAATCTCAAAACCCTTCAAAAATCAAAACTAAGAAATAAAAGTGAGACAAGGGAAATAAGGAAAAAATAATGACACTGAGAATGTATAAGAAGAAGGACACAAGATAAACAAGAAGAATATTAGAAACTAAGTGTCAGGCAATAATATGGGTGATGGGGAAATGGCCCCAGAAACACCATGTGACACATATTTCCTACAGCACAGCTGTCCTACTGTCTACTATTACTTCATACCCATTTATGCTAGTTACTTTTCACAATACCTCTGTTTCTGCCCTATTTTTATATGGTACAAGGGTCTCCAATGGGTTGGGCAGAAAAGGCAATTTTTTAAAACAAACATGCTATTAGGGTCTCATGAAAATCTTATCCTGACCCCCTCTCCCCACCATGCCTCAAGTATGTTGCTTTCTTTAACTAGCTGCTACTGCTGCTAAGTCAATTCAGTCGTGTTCGACTCTGTGCGACCCCATAAACGGCAGCCCACCAGGCTCCGCCATCCCTGGGATTCTCCAGGCAAGAATACTGGAGTGGGTTGCCATTTCCTTCTCCAGTGCATGAAAGGGAAAAGTGAAAGTGAAGTCGCTCAGTCATGTCCAACTCTTAGCGACCCCGTGGACTGCAGCTTACTAGGCTCCTCGGTCCATGGGATTTTGCAGGCAAGAGTACTGGAGTGGGGTGCCAGTGCCTTCTCCGTCTTTAACTAGACACCAACTCAAATTCACATCAAGAGATAAGGAGCAAAAACATGGCTTTGAGGGGGGGGGGGATAGGGCAAATTGGGAGACTGGGATTGACATGTATACACCTTGTCATTGTTGTTTAGTCGTTGCTGTGTCCAACTCTTTGCAACCCCATGGACTATAGCCCACCAGGCTCCTCTGTCCATGGGATTCTCCAGGCAAGAATATTGGAGAGGGTTACCATATCCTTCTCTAATACACTACCATGTGCAAAACAGGTATCTAGTGGGAACCTGCTGTATAGTGCAGGGAGCTCACCTTGGTGCTCTGTGATGACCTAGTTGGGTGGGAAGGGGGCTGGGGGTGGGAGGCAGGCCCAAGAGGGAAGGGATATATGTATACATATACCTGGTTCACTTCATTGTACAGCAGAGACTAACACAACATTGTAAAGCAATTATACTCCAACTTTTTTTTTTTTTAATGACTTTTCCTTTGATCAGGATTGGAAAGAGGATGTAGGCGAGTTTCTCAAGGCAGCCAACCCTACTAGACCCCAAAGAGACAAAGATGGGAAGAGAAGGTCACAAAAAAATGTGACACCAGGAAACTCAAGGTAACCAGCAAACAAACAGCCAGCCCAGGGACTTAATTTTACTCTTCAGAGAATCAGAAATCTATAAATTAGAAACACAGGCTCCCCCAGCAGGGGAAGCACATTAAGGCTCTGATTAGTCTGTCAAAACTAAAGCCTGTCCAAACTATGGTCGCAATTTTTGGAAGGCTACCACGGCTGGTCCACAGCAGCTGCATGTCCACAGGGAGCTAACAGTGGCAGTGCCAGCTCGGAATCAGATAAAGATGCAGCCGGATGAGAAGATTCACGCTATTTAAATGGAGAGCAACCAAGGTCTTGAGAGCGAGTGGCTGTGGTCTTTTATACTTTTAAGTGTAAGCGCACCCTCAGGCACACACACTTGAAATGGCAACAAAGGCCAGGCTGGCAACATATTAAAAAAAAAAAAAAGGCAGCCTAGAGGTCAGAGTACAAAGAGGCTCCTCCTGTAGAGCCTGGGGATTGGGGCAGATGGAGCACAGCACTCTATGGACTCGAGTGTCTGCTGCACAGTAAGTCCAGGGATCGTGACGAGCCCCTGGTGAACATTACAGCATATGGAGCTGAGATGCTTATTTAGATTGCTCCCTGCACAGAAATGCCTTCTTTTGATTCTGCTTCCTTGCTGGTATATTAGAAGATTCTGTTTCAGATATCTGTGAAATTTCATTAACATGCAGTGCCCTGAAGTTACAATGTATCTGCCAAAGTATTTAAAATTACTCATAGAAATATGGAAGGGTGTGGAAAAAATGGCTTAATAAGGTAAGCAGGGATCTGCAATAAACTATAATGACCCCTACTACACAATTTCAAAGAATTATCAGAAGTTGGATAAATAAAGCAATTTAAAAAGTCCTCCATTATTATCATTATTATTTTGTGGATCTATTTTCAAATACTTGACCAGTAAGAGTTGATGGCTATAAAATATAGCTTAGCATAGTATTATGGAACATTCCATCAGTTCAGTATAAGACTCTTTAAATGAACTAATGTGATATTAGAGAAGTAGTTAAATATAGGGCTTCCCAGGTGGCTCAGTGGTAAAGAATTGGCCTGCCAAGAGGGAGGCATGGGTTCGATCCCCTCCCTGGAGAAGGAAATGGGAATCCACTCCAGTATTTTTGCCTAGGAAAGCCCATGGTCAGAGAGGCCTGGCGGGCTACAGTCCATGGGGTCGCAGGAGTCAGACACATTAGCAACTAAACAACAAGCCGAATACATGAATGGAACAGTCAAGGGACCTATGGGGGTCTAGATATATTCCTACAAATTCCTTGTCAGGTCTCCCTTCAAAATGAGTAGTTCAATTCCCATCTTTTTAAGGGTGGGTTGATCTTAGAAAGAGACTTGCTTCTAGCAAAGAGAATGTTGTAGAAATGATGCTGTGAGACTTCTGAAGCTAGTCAAAAAAAAGGTAGCTTTCTCTTGTCTCTCTCTGCTTGATAACTACCTCTAGGCAAGCTAGCACCAGGTCCTGAGGACAGCCAAACCTGGCAAAAGTCCAATCAGAGAACAATTGAGGCCCCTCTCCCTGCAAGAGCCAGCACCCTCTGGCCAGACATGTGAGTGAGCCACCTGTAAAGCAGACCCTCCTGCCTCAGCTAAGCCCTCAGATGACAGTGGTTCCAGTTGAAATCTTAACCTCAGCCTTAAAAGAAATCATGAGCTAGAATTGTGGAGCTGAGCTGCTCCCAAATTTCTCACCCTTGGAAACTATGAAAGAGAATAAACGTTTAAAGCCACTGAGTTTGGAGGTAATTTATTTTGCAGAAATAACTAGCATAATAGTAAACCCAGAAATAAATACAAAGACACAAAGAAATTGGGTATATGATAGAGACTTTCACACTGATGGAGAGGAGCTTAAATTAACAAATGATGTTAAATAATCAGTGTTTAGAGGGAGAAAAAAAAAGGTGGATATTCATTTTACTCATTATAGAAAGATAAATTCCAGAAAATTCAAAGATTAAATGTAAGAAATAAACACAAATGCAATAAAAGAAAATAAAGGCAAACAGTCTTTTAGGAGTGGAAATAGGCATTTTTGAACATTTTACAAATCCAGGAAACATAAAAAAGATTGATGGATTTTACTTCATAAAAATCAAAACATCCCATAAATAAGATTATAAAATAATCAGCATAATATTAAAAATTGCAATATATATTAATCCCAAAGGTATATCTCTAAAATCACACAATTCTTATTTTTTAAAAAGGTAAATGTTCTGAGAGCAAAGTGAGTAACATGAAATACATGAAAGGCACTTCACTGAAAGCAAAATAAAATATGGATGTTATGCAGAGGTATAAAAAAATGTTCAACCACATTAATAATAAAACCAATACAAATAAAAACAAAATATCGCCTCTTTAACCTATCAGACTGGCAAAGATTCAGAAAACTAAAACCATCCTGTGTAGAACATACAATTTCTCATACTCTCCTGGGAGCATAAATAGGTTCAATCTTTCTTGAAAGCAACATTGCAATAAGGATCAAAGCGTTATGCAAACATATACCTCTGATGCAGAGACACCACTTCCTGGGTACAAAGATATGATCTAGAATTTTCAGTACACCACTCTTTATAATAGTGAAAAACTGAAAACAGCCTAAACATCCACAAAAAAATAAAGAAATGAACCTTGACATGCATATAGTAAAATCATTTGCAATCATTAAAAAAGGACACTGTATAGCTATACTGTTTGACATTGTCCTAAAAGAAAGTTGGAAGATACTAAGTATAACATGAACTCATTTATGTGAAATTTTATATACACACATCATCATGAAAAGAGGTCAGATGAAGAACAGTAGGCATATAGATGATGACAGTAGCATTTACTGGCAGTCAAGGGATTTTTACTTTCTTCTTTATTCTTTCCCATATTATTTAAATTCTCTATAATGGGTATATATCCTGTTTATATACTAAAGCAAATTAACATTAGCCTCTTCTGCTACAACAGGTATTTCTTTAATGTAAATTAGTTCACATGCAGGAAAGTCTCATTTCTTGCCTTCAAGACTCTCCACTATAGTAAACTATCCAAGGAAGCTGAGAGTACAGATGAAGAAATGAAAACCATTTCCCCCTGTGTTTAAAATAAAACTGATAAGTCAACACCCTGGACTAGATTTTTAACTTAATGAAAATGGTCTCTTTAAAAGTGAGTAACTTTAAGGATCAAAAACTCAAAGGAGGAAAATCAGGGTGTAAAGCCAAGGACTGATGGTGATACTGGGTATAAATGCCAGTTGAGATTTAATCATGCTGTTATTTTTATTGCAATTGTCACTTCTTGGTGCCAGTTCTGTTTACAAAATTCTACTGGTTTCAAACCATCTGTTCCCAACCCTATTTTCCCTAGAAGTTCTATCACGTTAAGGACAAGATTTTGCAGAATTAAAGATTTTCCAGGAATGTAAACACGGCAGGAAGAGAGACTGCCTCTGCTATTCTGAGTAAAACACACAGGTAGAGAAACATTCCATAAGTAAAAAAGAAAAATGAAAAGAAACATTAAACTTTATTTTGATTCAGCAAGAGCTTCTAAGGAAAGATGTGAAATACAGGACAAAACAATCTCAATATTTTTGGTTTTGACCACACATCTATATACATATAGCTATGCAAGTCAGAAAAGTTTAAGCAAGACAGAAAATTAAACAGGCATCAATTACGGTGGATGAAGGGGCATTAATTTGATTAACTTTTTTAAGTGGCACAAACAGGGGAGAGGTTTTTTTTTTTCTGATATAAAAAATTTGTGGAAGTGGGCAGTTTAAACTGACCCTGTATTGCCCACCATGGCAGTTCACCTGTCATCTTTTTTTTAAGCTATCTTATTAAGCTTATCTTATGATTGATATACCAAAAGCTATACATATTTAATGTATTCAAAACTCGGTAAGTTTAGAGACAAGTATATACTCATGAAACCATCACCACAATATATATCATAAAAATAGCAGATCCCTCCAAAAGCTTTCCCCACCCTCTTTTAATCCCATTAATTTTTGAATATCATATTTAATTACATGTTCAAGCTGGATTTAGAAAAAGCAGAGGAACCAGAGATCAAATCACCAACATCCATTAGATCACAGAAAAAGCAAGCGAATTCCAGAAAAACATCTACTTCTGCTTCATTGACTATGCTAAAGCCTTTGATTGTGTGGATCACAACAAAAAATGATGGAAAATTCTTAGAGATAGGAATACCAGACCATTTACCTGCCTCCTGAGAAATCTGTATGCAGGTCAAGAAGCAACAGTTAGAACCAGACATGGAACAACAGACTGGCTCAAAATTGGGAAAGGAGTATGTCAAGGCTATATATTGTCACCCTGCTTATTTAACTAATACAGAGTACATAGTGTGGACTGAATGAAGCACAGCTGGAGTCAAGACTTCAGGAGAAATATCAGTAACCTCAGATATGCAGATGACACCATATGGCAGAAAGCGAAGAGGAACTAAAGAGACTCTTGATGAAAGTGAAAGAGGAGAGTGAAAAAGCTGGCTTAAAACTCAACATTTAAAAAACTAAGATCATCACCTCTGGTCCCATCACTTCATGGCCAATAGATGAGGAAACAAGGGAAACAGTGACAGACTTTATTTTATTGGGCTCCAAAATCACTGCAGATGGTGACTGCAGCCATGAAATTAAAAGACACTTGCTCCTTGGAAGAAAAGCTATGACAAACCTAGACAGCATATTAAAAAGCAGACATTACTCAGCCAACAAAGGTCTGTCTAGTCAAAGCTATGGTTTTTCCAGTAGTCATGTATGGATGTGAGAGTTGGACCATAAAGAAGGTTTAGCAGTAAAAAATTGATGCTTTTAAACTGTGGTGTTCAGTAAGACTCTTGAGAGTCCCTCGGACTGCAAGGAGATCAAATCAGGCAATCCTAAAGGAAATCAACCCTGAATATTCATTGGAAGGACTGACGCTGAAGCTGAAGCTCCAATTCTTTGGCCACCTGATGCCAAGAGCCGACTCATTAGAAAAGACCCTGATGCTGGGAAAGATTGAAGAAAGGTAGAGAAGGGGACCACAGAGGATGAGATGGTTGAATTGCATCATCAGCTCAGTGGACATGAGTTTGCGCAAGCTCTGGGAGATGGTGAAGGACAAGGAAGCCTGGCAGTGCTGCAGTCCTTGGGGTCACAAAGAGTTGGACAGGACTGACAGACTAAACAACAATAATTGAGGTAGGTGGAGGAGAAATGCAAACAACAAGGCGAGCAGTTCTGAAACTATTTTAGATACATTGTAGAATTGAGCAAAGGAGAAACGGTGTTAGCTGGGAGCCAGGGCGCTCACTATGGAAAAGAGGACATACAAATACACAGAGGAGAACCAAGCAACAACCTTTCACACAACTAAAAGCAAAGACACCCTAGTATCAAAGAGTATATCTAGAACTTGGGATACTAGGTTCTGATATGATTTGTTACAATAAAGAACCAGGGCTCTTCAAGAAAGGATTGATTCCAGGGCTGGGCAGGGAAGGTATAGAATGGAAAGTAAAATAGAAAAGTGTGTGTATCTAAACTATTTCAAATGTACAGTTTTAGTAATTACACCAGTAGGATAAAATGATTAAACTTTTGCAGGTTTAAGAAACAGCTGACATTAAAATTATCTAAACCTAAAGAATATGGGACGAGGGTGGCAGGGCAGGGGGAACTGAGTGATGATTACCAAAAAAAGAGAATTGAGTTGGCATCTCTTCCTTCAGCATTTACTCCTTTCATGTCAATAAACATTTATTGAGTACCTGTTATGTGCTAGGCATCATATCAGTGTCTTTACTGAAAGAATGAAGATATATCTGTGTATCTGTATAGATGATGAACATTAAACATTGTTCTTTTGAATTACACTAGCCTTGTGATAAGGTTAAAAGGGCCATAAAGGTAAGATGAAGACAGACTTCATAAAGGACAGGGGTGATTGGGGATGTTATGGAAAGACAAACTACACTGTATTCTATAACCTTTGGCCCTTCTACTCTCAGAGAATGACTTTATCACCCAAACAGCTTCCCCAGGGTCAACATGGTAGTTAACCAAAGGGATCTCTCCTGAAAAAATACAAACGGTAACTTTTTTGGCTTGAAGTCCTTTAATATGTTTCCACTTCCTACAGCACATCATGTTCTAGCCAAATCCAGCAACACAACATTTATCACCCTTGATTTTCTCATCCTCACCTCCAATTAGCTGTGAGTTGTGTGAGGCCAGGGACACTTGTTCACTGCCATACCTCAGTGCCCGCAAAAAGTGTTTGATATTCAATACAGCTTTATCAATGAATAAATCATTTCCAATAACATTACTAAAAATAATTCTTCATTTAATGATTTTTGGTACACTAACCTCAAAATTTCCTGTCCAGGTCAACTATCTATATTAGATTCAGAATGAGATGGCTGTTGGAGATGCATGGGTTGAGAAAAGGCAATTACTCAATCACATGAAACAAACTGTGAGTTGTATGTGTGTGCACACACAGGTGAGCATGTGTGTATGTTTATCTGATTATCCTCATCTCTCATCTGATGTGTATGTGTGTGTGTGCACGTGTGTGTGTGTGTGTGTGTGTGTGTGTGTGTATGTGTGTGTGTGTAACTTCCAGAGGTTTTTTGCTTTTTGTTTTTTTGGTGCTTTTTTCTGTTTTTCTTCAATAAATCATAGCACAGCACTCATGTCTAAAGGCAGTAAGGATGGGTAACAAGGATCAAGTAACTTTCACAATCCATTCAATTATCAGACAGTAAGAACTTTCTTTAAAGGCTTACTTTTACAAAGTATTTAGCTTGTTTTTCCTTAAAAGCAGTGTTTTTCAATCACTGCTCCATGGTGTCCTGAGGATTCCCTAGGGCCAAAAGAAGCAGGCACTAAGTGAGCAGAGCTCTAAGCCCCGACTCCTGGCTTCAATCAGAGCCAGTATGCTTTTATCTTTTTTTTTAATAATTATTTGAATTCCAAAAAAAATTTTCCTTGAAGAAGAGTTCACCATATTAAAATAAGAAGAAAACAAAAAAGGTTAAGAAAATCACCACATTAAAGAATCAGTGGTAGATTGAGGCTCACACTCTATAATTCAAGCCCTTAATGTCTTTCATATTTCTTGTTTAGAGTACATTCATCTCTGTCAGGTTTATAGGCCCTTATTTCTGCTAAAATGAGAAATACCATTTGAATACAGAAATATGTAGGTAGAGAGAAAATAGCATGAGTTTTGAGAAGTGTATTTAATCTCTGATGCAGCTGTTTCTAAATTTATCTTATAATGTTTAATGGCATTATTTATGTACCAATCTTCAAGTTAACGATTCATAACACAGAATACCAAAATAATCTAATTGAACAACGGAAAATCCCACTGTAAATGCCAGCTGCTGCTGTTTTCATGTACTATCAACAAATATCCCATCTCACTTTAATACTCTTAGGAAAAAGATCGTCTTAAGTGGAAAAACCCACCAAACTCACATTTAACGAGCAATTTAAGCTATTTTGCCATGAAACAGAAGAGGAACAAGATAACTGAAAACAGGCCCTCTACCACGCAACATTCAGAAGACCAGTGGGGAGAGTTTGATCTGCTGTTGAACACACTCATAGATGAGAAGCAGAAGTGGGATTTTCTCAAATAGAAGGCTTCTGCTGTCTATGCACAACAGCATGGGGATTGTGGAATGGTACACACTAGAGAAATCCGCTGTAAGCTGAAAGTGTTAGTCGCTCAGTCATGTCTGACTCTTTGTGACCCCATGGACTGTAGCCCACCAGGCTCCTCTGTCGATGGAATTTTCCAGGCAAGAATACTAGAGTGGGTTGCCATTCCCTTCTCCAGGTGATCTTTCCGACACAAGGGTCAAACCTGGGTCTCCTGCATTGTAGGCAGATTCTTTACCATCTCAGCCACCAGGGAAATCCAAGAACACCTGCTAAACACCCACAACCAAGTCTCAATCCTATATTAATACTAAGTTGTGTGTGTGTGCTTAGTCTCTCAGTCGTGTCTAACTCTTTGTGACCCCACGGACTGTAGCCCATGAGGCTCCTCTGTCCAAGTGGATTCTCCAGGCAAGAATACTAGAGTGGGTTGCTATGGCCTCCTTCAGGGGAACTTCCCAACCCAGGGATCAAACCCAGGTGTCCTGCATTGCAGGCAGATCCTTTACCATCTGAGCCACCAGGGAAGCCAAGCAGTAAGTTAGGGGAATCCAAAATCTTTAGAGCTGAAAACATATAATTATTGATAAGATCTAATAAGCTGAGAAAGGTTAAAAGATAAACTGAGGCATATTAAAATTCTAACAGTTTATTTGAGCAAAAATCAATTCAAACAGGTCAGTGCCAAACCAGAAGTGGTGAGGAGTGCTACACTAAGAGGAGTTCAAGGAGACATTCTTAAACCGAAAAGAAGGAAGCAAAGAATGGAAATATTTGATTGGCTACAGATGAAAGTTGAGTTGGCGGCTGGTGATTTGTTGTCCTTAGGTTTCAATTTTGTAAATCTAAAGCATCTACAGGCTTAGATTTTGGCTTAAATAGGTCACTCCCATGGCATTAGAGCTACCTCAATCAAATGGTCTCCTTGTTTAACAGAAACAACCAACCTCATTTTTAACCTCTTCTGGGAAAACTTACATGAGTATTCTGACTCACAGAGCCATCTTCCACCCCTCAGCTCCTCTGGCATGTACTAGCCACACCCACATATGCCAGCCAGTATTGTTATATTTTCACAGAATGTCCATTCTCCCCAGCTAGACTGTAAGCCACCAAAGGGAAAACACCATGTTTCACTCCTTCCTATATATCCTAAAAGTCTGAGAATTTTACTAAGCATTTGAAGGTGCTAAATAAATATTTCTTGACTGGTTGTTTAATTTTACATATGGTTTGTATTAATATCCACTTAGAATGTTGATGGAAAGACAGTTTGGCGCAGTCGGTCGGTGTTGAGATTCACCCATTCAATCTGATAATACCTCCATGCATGTATCACTCCCAAAGAACCAAGTACCCAGCCTCTCCTAGAGCCAAACCTCTTCTCTTCCCATGCTCAGTACCAAATTAGAAATCAGAAAACTTGGATTCAAGACCCAATTATGCCAAGGACTAGGCAATTTATTTCATCCACATAAGTAGACTAACTCTAAGGTTCTCTGCTCTATCTATAATTCCATGAGACTAATTTCAAACCTTTACCTTCCACATCAGAAATTCATGGAATGGCCGCTTCCTCCCATACTAAAATTACCTGTCTTTCATGATACCTGTCATCATTATCATCATTGCAGCTGTGCTCCAACACCTTTCGGACTTCTGTAAGTTAACATACTCATGAAAGTATGTTCATTTCTAATGATGACACTGTGAAATTTCTCATCTGATCTTTATTTCATATCTGTGTTTATGTAACTAACACACCTCAAGTAACTAATTGGATAGTACAGAACAACATACACACTTGGAGAAACCTGTTAACATGTCCCTGCTTTGAGCGGCAAAGACAAGTATAACCCTATTTACAAAGAACCACCAGTAATAACAAATAAAATTAAATTATCTTCATGTTGGTCACCAAATAAGTTCTTTTCAAACTAGTCAACAGCTCAGTGGCCCTGAAAATAATACTCTGATCCTTTCAATTTTATAAGAAACTTACTGTCTAATCAACATTAAATAATATTAGGGAATGTCACAATGTTACAGTAATTGACTTAGAAAGAAAGTCCAGTAAAATTTTTGATAGATTTGGATGAATATATAAGCTAGATAAAAAAATACATGAGTCATATAGAAATTCAAAGTAATTTAAATTAATATTTTAAATAATGAATAAATTTTGCACAACCTAATGTATCTCTGTACTACAAAAAGACTAGGCATATCACCCAAAGACCTTTCCCTGCCAAATACTTGTTAACCAATTAATTAAAAAGTAGGATGGCAATTTCAGTTCTTCTTATCTAGAAAAACAGAGCCATGATAAAATCCAGACAAAAGATCCAGTTTTACAAGTTAGATATAGGTATCTGAATCCTCCAGGAAATATTCAATGTTATTTTTCCTTGGTGAAAATTATACCAACACTTTGCGACATTCTTGCTCAGTAGTAAAGAACCTGCCTGCTAACACAGGAAACGTGAGTTTGATCCCTCGATCCAGAAGATCCCTTGTAAGAGGAAATGGCAGTCCACTCCAGTATTCTTGCCTGGAGAATCCCATGGGCAGAGGAGCCTGGCCAATTGCAGTCTGTGAGGTCACAAAGAGTCAGACAAGATTGAGCATATTACGTTTGCGACATTTGAGGTATTAACCTCAAACACCCAATAACCTCAATATTAAACAGTTGCATAAAAGTTTTTGACTAACAGAACATGAGTTTTGTTTCATTTCTAACAAAGATAGAGCTATTGGCCAATCACAAAAACAGTCCTCTTCCACAAATTATTATCAAATCCATAAACCCTGAAAGAAGCCTTAACTGGAAAAAGAAGGAAAAATCATTAAAAAAAAACTTCGTGAAACTAATGAAATAAAAATTTCAGTCTAGTGAAGTTCATTTTGTATTGTCTAAAATAGTATACCACTGTGTCAATGACAGACACTACAAAAAAATTTTTGTTATTCTAATTATATCAACTAATCCCTATATTAACTCTATTTTTATCCCTAAACACAGATGTAAACTGATGCTCAGAGCATTTAGTAATCTTCCTAAAGTCACACAGATATTAGGCAGCAGAGCTGAATCCAGATAATCTGACCCTGCGGCCTATACACTTAAGCACTATGCTCCACTGGCTCCCAGTAAATATTCACCACTCCCAGTAAACACAGATCAGGATGGGTTATTGATCTCATAACTGCTGTTACAGCACTGAGGTGCAAATTATAGGAAAAGTGTCTGAATACACAATTAATTCAATCCACCATAACAGTCGGACACAACTTAGCGACTGAACAACAACAAATATAAAAGACACATGCTTAAGTCTCTTTCATTTCTAATAAATGTTCAAATCGGGAAAGGATACAAAAGGAAATATAGTACAAACGTATACATAGAATCAATTAATAGAAAGATATAATTAGAGTTGTCTTTGAACTTAACAAGTACTGAAAACCCGAAACCCATACTATCTCGCTGTCCTTTCAGCTCTCTGAACTGCCTCTTAGAATTTGAAATTCCACTGCTGAATCAAAGGAAAGGTGGGAGACAAGTGCATTTCAAAGCATTGTGCCGTTTTGCATTCTCCCTTCCACATTTACTACCCTGGATCTTTAAATATTCTACCAGAGGCTAAACCAATTCAAATGTATGTATAAAATGTAAAACTGGAAATGTCGCAAAATCAACATGACCTTTAAAGTGTAACATTTCCCACAATCATTTAGTTAATACTAGGAAAACATTTTACAGTGTTTAAAGCATAATCTTCACATGTAATATCTGCAGCAAATATAAAAGCAAATACAGAACAAAGTACTTAAAAATCACCGTTTTTTAAACAAAAGCTGCAATTAATTTTAAACTACGACTTCTTCTGTAGTAGTTACATTACCTTTTAAACATCCATAACACTATTAGGGTACTCAGCTTTTCAAATACAAAGCTGATGAAACTCCAGTCACCTCTTGCAATTGGTAGGGACTACTAGTATGACTAATTCTCCCCCAATTTACCCATATTCATCTGCTTGAGAGCAAAAATATCTATCAGGCAAAAGGCCAACTGGGCCCTCTCTGACAGCCAACAAGACCACACTTGATTAATCCCAAGGCACTGGTCTCAACAGCACATTTTCTAACCAACCAGTCTCTTCAGTCAAAGATACTTTAAGCAAAGACAATAATTAGGTACTCGATATTATCATAAAATTAAATTTTGAATGAGAACAAATGTAGTCTTCTCACTTCAGATCCAATCATACATTTGTTAAAAGTAAAGATATGCAAATCGATGCTAATAGGATGGCAAACTTTCCCCAAGAGAGAATCACACTTGAGATAAATCGACACTCATAATTTTTTTATTTCATAATCAAGTAGCAATCCTTGAGAATTTCTCTTTCCCTTTTGACTACTTTGATTAAGTATTTTCAATAGAAGCTGATCAGAAAATACATTTTCTCAGACTCTTTTTTTTCTGCACCTCTCCAAGTAGGAGAGAAAAATTAGCCAGAAAAATGAAATTAGAATCTACCCCATTCCCATTTACTAAGCAATGCAGACGTGTATATCCCACTGCCTTTAACACTTGAGAATTAGGAAGAAAAAGACTTCAAGAAAACAAGCTGAGCAATCTAATATCTGGCTAAAGGACAGATACTCTCTTTAGAATTGAATATAGTTTCTATCAACTCTAGGAATGCAGTTCATATTTCTTTAATGCAAAGAGTGAATGAAAAAGGTTACAGCATGAAGAGAGAAAACAGTGAAACATCAACAAAGGAACTGAGTCAGATACCTTCACCTGTCACAGAGAAAAATCAATAAGGCTCAATGAATTCATATTATACATGGACTTACTTAGGGAAAAACTATGAAATATAATGTCTCCATGGCCCCTGGGTGGAGGGCAAATAGGACTCAAGCTATATTTTAATAGAAAAGCAAAACAAGATGGGAGAAAAGCAGCTGGGGAGGGAAGGTTTACATTCAATTTATGTAAAAATCAAATATATTGGTGTTTTTTTTTTTACAGGGAAAGGAATGTAACTGGCAACTCTAAGAATGAAACAGGCACAATCAACTTGGCAAGAAACAAAACAGCAAAGGGATTAAGTAACCCTGAGGGTGGTTTACACCCCCAAACAAGACAAGATGAGGCAAACTCAAGTAGGAAAAAGACAAAAACCCCATCTCCTTCTTTACTCTGAGAGACAGGGTAAGACACACCACCAGCAACAAAGTCTCAACCTAGAATTCAGGTGCTCTGGTTCTCTCTCTTTTTCCCCCTTCCTCCCTCCCTCCCTCTCCCCTTCTCTCTCTCTCCCTCTACTTCCCTCTCTCTCATACTCTCAGAGCAAAGGGATGACATATTTTACATTAAGAGAAAACCAAGAAGAAAACAGCTTTGCCTGGTTGATCAGCTCCCCCACAGAGGCATCCTACAAACTCCATGAAACTTCTTTTGACAACATCGTCATTTCCCAGAGTCTTAGAATCTATCCTGATTCTTTTCCAGCATCATCTTGTTCTGCTTTATGATGATACCATTCGCTTTCCCTCTTTTCACTTTTACTTATGCTACTCCTTCTGTCCCAAATTTTGTTCTATTTTCTCTACCCTATCAATACTGCATCCTAATATCAGCTCAAAGTACCACCCCCTATTATGTGAAATCATAAGCAATCTCCCTTATCTACGTCCCATCCTATGCCACCCCAAAGCTTCAATTATACCCATTTTGGACACAGATTACATTCTGAATTATAGCCATTTATTTACATATTCATCTTCCCTACCTCTACACCACAGGGTTCTTGGTGGGGGCAAGGGGGGGTGTTACATTATCTTTTTTCAAAGTGTGCTATACATGGCATAAAATTTACTGTCTTCACCATTTTTTAAGTATACAACTCAGTAGTGATAAGTATATTTACATTGTTCTGCCATCTTGTAAAACTGAAACTCTTTACCCACTAAACAACATCTCCTCCAATTCCCTCCTACCCCCAGCCCCTGGCACTCATCTTCCTACTTACTGCCTCTATGAATTTGACTATTCTAGGTACCTTATATAAATTGAATCATACAGTATTTGTCTTCTCATGACTGGCTTATTTTAGTTAGCATAATGTCCATCTTGTCACATGTGTCAGAATTTCCTTCCTCTGTAAGACTTAATAAAACTCGACTGCATATACCACATTTTGTTTATTCATTCATCCCCTCATAGACACTTGTGTTGCTCCCATCTTTTAGTTATTATGAATACTGCCACTATGAACATGGGTCTTCATGATCTTGCTTCCAGTTCTTTAGGGGATATACCCAAAAGTGGAATTGCTGGATCATATGGAAACATGCTGGGAAAAATATCACTAACCTCAGATATGTAGATGATACCATCCTAATAGCAGAAAGGGAAGAGAAACTAAAGAACCTCTTGATGAAGATGAAAGAGGAGAGCTGAAAAAGCTGGTCTAAAACTCAACATTCAAAGAACTAAGATCATGGCATCCAGTATCATCACTTCATGGCAAATAGATAGGGAAAAGATGGAAAACAGCAAAAGACTATTTTCGTGAGCTCCAAAATCACTGTTGATGGTGACTACAGCCATGAAATTTAAAAGACGCTTGCTTCTTGGAAGAAAAGCTATGACAAACCTAGACAGTATGTTAAAAAGCAGAGACATCACTTTGCTGACAAAGGTCCATATAGTCAAAGCTATGGTTTTTCCAGTAGTCATATGTGGATATGAGAGTTGGACTGTAAGAAAGGCTGAGCACCGAAGAATTGATGTTTTTGAACTGTGGTGCTGGAGAAGATTCTTGAGAATTCTTTGGACTGCAAGGAAATCAAACCAGTCAATCCTCAAGGAAATCAACCTCGAATATTCAACGGGAGGACTGATGCTAAAGCTGAAGCTCTAATATTTGGCAACCTGATGCAAAAAGTGGACTCATTGGAAAAGACCCTGATGCTGGGAAGGACTGCGGATATGAGGAGAAGGGGATGACAGAGGCTGAGATGGTTGGATGCCATCATCAACTCAATAGACGTAAGTTTGAGCAAATTACAGGAGATAGCAAAGGACAAGAAAGCCTAGTGTGTTGCAATCCTTGGGGTTGCATAGAGTCAGACATGACTGAGCAACTGAACAACAACGGAAACACCATTTTCATTTTTTCAAGGAACTGTTTTCCAAAGCAGCTGCAGCATTTCACATTCTCATTAACAGTACACAAGGTTTCCAATTTCTCCACATCCTCACCAACACCTGTTACTTTCTATTTTTAATAATAGCCATCCTAGTAAGTGTGCATTCCCCTAATGATTAGTGATTTTGAGCTTTTCATGTGCTTATCAGTCACTTATCTATCTTACTCAAGAAATGGTTCAAGTCCTGTGCTCAATTTTTTAATTGTACTGTTTGCTTTTGTTGTTGTGTTATAAGAATTTTTTCATATACTCTAGATATTAATCCCTTATCAAATATATGAATAACAACTTCTTTTTAAATTTAGTTTTCTATTCTCTAATTTTTCAAGTTGGCTATAAGTATTACAGAAATATATTTTGAGTTGAACACGTTTCTTCTTTTTAGGATTTTTTTTTTTTTGTATAATATAAAATTCTGGATATCCAAAAAGGGGTACACAGGGGAAAATGAAACCCCCTCCCATCCCAGTTATCCAATATCAAAGTTTCAATCCCGAGTTTCAATTCCTATTTTCCTGTAATTCCCTCCAGAGACTTTCTATGCATTTAGGAGAAAATATGTATCCTAATTTAGTCTCCACCACAATAGTAACCTATTAATACCCACTGTTCTGTACCTTGCCTTTTTGACTTAATAATGATTGGATTTCAGTGTATATAAGCAGCTTTATTCTTTTTAACAGCTACTAAATATTCTACTACATGTACCATAATTTATCCAGTCCCCTAAGGATGAGCATTTGTTTCAAATTGCCCCCAAGAATATCCTTAAATATATATTATTTCACACAAGTACAAGATTTATGGGTTAAATTCTAGGAGGATAAAATAACATGTGCATTTTAAGTTCTGATAATTATTTCTAAATTGTTCTCAACAAAAACTACAAAAGTACCTACATCCATTAGCAATAATGGTATTGTCTATTTCCTCATATCCTCAGTAACTCCTCACATTTTCAAAATTTTTTGTTAGCCAATTTGATAGGTTAAAAAAAAGAGTTTCTCACTGAAGTTTTATTTTGCATTTCACTTTTATGAATTGCCTATTCCTAATCTTTCATATCTTTGCCCATTTTTCCTCTGATTGTTGGTTTTTTCCCACTGAGTTGTCGGTATTTTTAATATATCTATGAAATTAGTCCTTTTTCTATGGTATGGATTGCAAATCTTTCGAGTTTGTCTTTGCTTTTTGTTACAGTTTTCGCTTGTTATAGTTTTTTTTAATCTATTTTTGGCAGTGCATAATTTTAATGTAGTCAGGTTTTACTATTCTTTTCTTAATGGTTTCTGAGCATCTCTTGCTTTCCATTCACACAATTATGACAGGGAAAATCCTCACTACCTTGTAAGCAAATTACAGCTTCCCAAATGGTCTACTTCTCATTACTCCTTCTACCTCCAACTAATTCCATACACTTGTCAGATTAATCTTCTTAAAATACTATAAATTAGTAGGGACACAAAAAGTTGAGATTGCAATATAATAAAGGTGCCAACTGTCCTGCCAAGAAGTGACTATTACACTTTTGTCTTGTACTAATTAAGCTCTGTCAAACATTCTCAAACTCAGAAGTGTACAGTTTTGTATAATATTAGAATATCACTGACCATAACTCCATGTATATTAAACAAGAGAGATGTTTTGATTGTAAACTAAGAATATATTAAATTTACCAGCTGCATCAGGATTTCAACTTCATGGGACTATTTTTATTCTCTCACTCCAGAATCTTTCTACCAAACTCTCCTCTGCCCCAGTGGCTTCAACCACACAGAGACTGGTCATAAGAGCTTAAGAATCCAGCCTTTTCTCACAATAAATAAGAAATAATGTGTCTCTGATTCTGTACAGAACATGGCACTATAACTCACACTTCTGCAAGAAGGACTAACATTTCAAGCTGACAGTTAGGTAGTAAATATGATCAGGAGCCAAGCACACAAGCAGAATACCCCAAAGCGTATACCTTTCATAAGAAGAAACAAGCAGGCCTATCAGTAAGACACATTCAGATAAAAAAATGCAGTGTTTTTTTTCCCCCTCAGGCACAGTTAAATAAGAATCTTTTCAGCAGTATTGCCTTCTTAAATCCAAATCATTATTTCCCTTGATTACTTGAGAAAAAAAAAAAATTAAGTTGGAAATAATAACAAAGTGTGACTTATTAACCAAATAATTTTTCACATTTCTTTGTAATAAGTTTAAATTTACATAGGATTCTTACTAACAGCTTACATACACAGTCCTCAAAATTAGCCAATGAAGTATATTTTATCTCCATTTTCCCAAAAGGAAAATGAAATTCAGAGACCAAAAGTTCATGTTCACATAGATAACAGTAGAGCTAGCATTTGAATAAAAGTCTTCATAACCTCATTCCATATCCTTTTCACTATATATCACCACTTTAATGTCTAGAAATTTACATGTAATGCCTATTTTTAATTTCAAAATAAGATTTTGAATAAACTGTTTATAGTATTAATGCCATGCAGCCATATACAACAAAGATGCCTCAAACTATTAATATTCTAATGCATTTTCACAACCTATTTGTTCAGATTATAGTACTTTTCTTATCCAGAATAGTGAGACTCATAAAAAATACAAGCTAATTAGTTTATAAAGTGCTTCAAACTACTGTTTGATAATAGCAACACTAAATAGTTATTATTTAACAAACCAAGTAATAGTTATTTAGTATCCTCATCTGATACTAACAAAACTCTTATTAAAGTAACTATTAAACAAATAAGCTTTTGGAAAAATACCAAAATGCTTTGTAAATAATCTGCTACACCAGGCAAACTAAAAATTCAGGCAAAATGGCAACATACTATATACACTGATTCCAAGTATATGATATTCTAGTAAAGGCAAAACTATGGGGATAGTAACAAAATCTGTGCTTGCCAGGGGTTAGGAAGAGGGATGAATGCATGGAATACAGTGGATTATTAGAGCAGTGAAACTACTCTGCGTGATGAATCCATAGTGAATCCAAGACATTATACATTGCCCACACCCACAGAATGTATAACACCAAGAGGGAATCCTAATATAAGCTATGAGCATTAGGCATAATGACATGTCAACACAGGTTTAGCAGCAACTGTAATAAATGTACCATTCTGGAAAGTAAGGTTGATAATGGGAGAAGTTCTGCATGTGTAGGGATGGGAAGTATATGGGAAATCTCTGTATCTTCCTCTCAATTTTGCCATGAACCTAAAACTACTCCAAAAAAAAATAAAGTAGTTTAAAAATTAAGGTTAAAATATCTGTAGCAACTCTAACCTTTTCCACCAGTGCTTTAGTGGTCCACTTTTACCTATTTAGTGAAAAAGTACACTTGGCCATCAACCCTAACCTTCAGAGATATTCTGCCTTACATACCCTCTGCTCCTTCCAATATTGCTCTACCCCTCGCAAGCAGCTCACCCTCGTATATGACATCGGTCAACTAAGTCCAACGACAGGGAGAAAATTAAATAGAAACAACAGATGGAGAAGGCAGGTAGTGGTTAAGAAGATAAATAATCCCTGCAGAAAAATTCCCAAGAGAGAGTAGAGAGGAGGAAACAATTCTAAGATGCTCTGAACTTATGGGTCTACATAATGCAAAAATCACGTGAAATTAAATTGTCCTTAAAATATAAACATGATCTTACAAGCATTTCTTTTCTTTAAAAAATGTCTTTGCTGAACACGATTCCAAAACTCAACCCTGATAATGTGTTGACAATGTGTCCTTCAGTCACAGCAAGATGATTTTTCAAGAGTAAACCATAAATACTACACTTTTCAACAGAAAGATACATCTAAAAGTGGGTGTGTCAAAGTGCCAAAGACCTAGCTCTCAGAATAAACTTTTGGATAAAACAGCAAAGATTAAATTTTGATGATTTATTATGTGGAAGAAAGATGTACACTTGTATCTTCTGGGTATTCTTAATCTCAGATGTCAGAAACATGCTATAAGCTACCAAGTTGAGCAGGAGTTCAACGAGATCTTGAAGCAGTCACACAGAAAAGACAGTGGGGATGCTTTTTTGCCTGCTCACTGGCTTGCTCCGTTTACCTATGAGGAGGTCAAGCCGAGCACTGGAAGCTCCAAATACCTGAGTCATTTGGAAGAGGCTCAGGACTCTAGCAGCAAAAACAGGGACCCATAAGACAGGCTTAAAAGTGGTTCTGGCAGGAGCCATGACCATCACCACCACCACCACCTAAGCAAAAATAAACCTTCTGTATCTCAAGTTTCAAGGGAGGCACAAAGTCTGGAGCTTCACCAGCAATCCATCTCAGTTTAGGAAATACCAGTTAAGCATCAACAAAGTACTAGGGTAAAGATGCAGGGTGACACCAAAGAGACCTTGGTCTCCTGTATCACAGTTTGGGGAAGTCTGAGTGAGGACAGCCCCATGGAAAGCCAACTTCCTCATGGAGAGAAACCAACTTGCCAACACTGACTTGCCAACCCCCTAAGAAGGCTACTGTGGAAGAATCTTTTAGACTCAGGCAGGTCCTCCACTAACTGTACCTTTACCTGACATCTGATGACAACCTCACAAGACCCTGAGCAAGAACTACCTGAATGGCAGACCCACAGAAACCATGAGATAATAAACAATTACTGCAGTTTGCAGCCACTAAATTTTTGACACGTTACAAAGCAACAGAGAATAAATGCATCCAGATTTTACATAAGAGGCTCAGAGAGGCTAGCTCACCTCTTGTCATAGGAGCAAGCACTTAAGTCACATCTGGAAGCCAGTATCTAGGCTTCAGATTCAATTTCCTTGTCATTAAGTGACACCACTTCTCAAGTAAAATAATTTATAATACCATAAGAATGCTCATTCCTATACGATCACATGACCAGCACTAACATACCAGGCTTTCCACAGCACAGAGACACAGCACCATGTCTCCGCAAACTCAACAGACATGACAGGACCTGCAATATAATTGAATTTGTGACTCTCCAAGAATCCCATGGACCGGGGAGCCTGGAGGGATAGAGTCTATTGGGTTGCAAAGAGTCGGACACCACTGAAGCAACTATGCACGCACATAGTATCTGGGGGGTTTTTACTATCTTCTAAAAGAACTGGGTTTTTTTTTTCAATGTGCAGATTTTTTTTTAATAAAAACCTAACATATTTATAGAATTTTAACACTAAACAATTACATCATTGATACTGAGAATATTTATACACTTTACAATCTTAATCACAATATACGTTTGTGTAATTTTAAACAGAATTCATATATCACACTAAGAAAAGCTCAACTGCTCTTTGCTTTTTTTTAAGGATTTGATATTGTGCTTTCAGTCTCCAACTTTTAACATCACACAAACATTGTACAATGTATTATCAAAATGCTCATGATGGTGAAATCTTAAGTCCCAATCCACCAAATGGCTACTATCTTGCAAGACTGGCTGGCTCTTAGCCTATCTACCACTGGAGAAGGTGAACAGAACATTTCACTTTTATAACTGCATCTGCATGCAATGTTCCTTTGCACAATTGCCCCTTTTGACTCACATGATCTTATAAGACAGACAGGACAGGTATACCACCACCCCCATTTTCCAAAAGATGATGGGGCTTAGGAAAGTCTAAGTAACTTAAATAAGGACACATAGTTATTAAAAGGAATTGCAAGAATTCAACCTATAATTTTTTAGCTCCATATCCCAGACTTTTCTTCTGTCCCATATTTTAGCCAGTGGTTCTCTGCCTTGAACGCCTAGGGCACTCTGAAAATTACCAGTACCTGGACATCATCCCCCAGAAATTCTGATCATCTCCCAGAAATTCTGATTATAACTGCTTTGGTCTGTTTTAGCCATCTAATATATTAAAAACTGGCTTCCCAGGTGGTGCTAGCGGTAAAGAGCTCACCTACCAATGCAGGTAGATGTAACAGACTCGGATTTGATCCCTGGGTTGGGAAGATTCCCTGGAGGAGGTCATAGCAACCCACTCCAGAATTTTTTCCTGGAGAATCTCAGGGACAGAAGAGCATGGCAGGCTACAGTCCACAGGGTCACAAGGGGCTGATGTGACTGAAGCAGCTCAGCACACACACATACACATATAATAAACCAGTGGTGATCAATTCACAGAAAGTTTATGCCACAAAAGGAGAAATTGTGGGTATCTCTCCATGTAAGCTAAAATATCCTTATCCCATAAGACAAAAAACTTTGCAACAAATAAAGCAGAACAAGTCCGGCAGTCATGAATGGATGTGAGAGGTGGACCATAAAGAAGGCTGAGCACCGAAGAACTGATGCTTTCAAATTGTGGTGCTGGAGAAGATTTTTGAGAGTCCCTTGGAGAGTAAGGAGATCAAACCAGTCAGTACTCAAGGAAATCAACTCTGACTATTATTGGAAGGACTGATGCTGAAGCTGAAGCTCCAATACTTTGGCTCTTTGATGCAAAGAGCCAAATCACTGGAAAAGACCTTGATGCTGGGAAAGGTTGAAGGCAGGAGAAGGGGAGAACAGAGGATGATATGGTTGTTTGGCATCACCAACTCAACAGATATGAGTTTGAGCAAAGTCCAGGAGATGGTGAAAGGCAGGGAAGCCTGGCGTGCTGCAGTCCACGGGGTCACAAAGAGTCAGACACAACTTAACAACTGAAAACAATTCCATGTAAGCTAAAATATCCTTATCCCCTAAGACAAAGAAATCCGGCAACAAACGAAGCAGAACAAGAAGGAAGAGGAGATGGGAAAGTCAAAACCATTGTACAGCTTTCATGGAGCCAAGGAATATTTTATTCCCCTTATCCCACTCCCTGAACCTCACCACTCTATACCTTAACTCAACTGCAAGTTTTATCTCAAGTTATCACGTCTTCCATGAGCCCTTCCGCATCACACCAAATAAAGAAACCTGTTGTTTTGCATCCATCTTACCCTAAACTCTACCTCTAAACAGCATATAGTGTACAAGGCATTTATTTACACATAAATTTCACTTACTGGATTCTTTTATTCTCTTAAGGAGCTCCTTAAGGGTAGGGTCCCTATCTTATTCAGCTTTTCCATCTTAATATATTTTTTTTTATCTAGAGCCTTGAAGATAGAAGATATTAAAAAGCTGAATGGTATGATTTTTTTAATGTTTAGTATGGTTATTTTCCCCTTGGCCTCCTAGTAAGCACTCTTCTGAAATTTTTCAACTTAAATAAAAGAAAGGGGACATGTCCCCCATACAACTGAATTAGGTTAGAGAATAATGTATGCAAAAAGGCCAAATATGGTAAGAACAAGACAACGGTGGAACTCTAGACCAAGAAAGAATAGGATGAATAGGATAAAATGAGATACTCAGAGTAAGATTAGTTATGGTTGTTTTTTTTTTAAGGGAGGATTAGGCAAACAAAGGGACAATCTGATTTTCATTCCCAAGAAAGTGTGACAAAGAACAGCGATTGCTAGCAACTGTATTTTCAACAAAGCTTTTAAAATTCTGGACTAAAGACCAGTGAAGCCAGAAGCTCTGAGGAGGCACCCAGGGCTGTCGACTCTCTCCTCACTCCCCTTCTCCTGTTCACCCCTTTGCCCAGGGCAGTTCAGTGTCTAGCCCATCGCTCCAACCAATGACTTCTAACAGGCACTTCACAATCTTCATTGTACTTGATGATTTGTAGATTTAAATTTTAACTGGATTCTACTTTGTGAAACTCTTGAAAAGTTTTGCTTTTTCTTTTCTCCCAGCCTATCCAGTCACTCTCTTTCAGCATCCTTACATCTTTCTTTCTCTTGGTTTGTCCCTAACTTGGTTTATCCTCTAAAACTTATGTTCAGCCCTTTCTTCTTCTCTTTTCATGCAGTTCCTCTAAGAACTTTCATCCTCACCATGCTTTCAACTACTCTCCATAAGGCAAGCACTCAGAAACCTGTCTCCAGCCTCTCTCCAGCTCTCATGATGCTCCAGGATCCTATATCCAGTTGCCTTCGAGATGCCTCCAACTCACTGATGATATGCCCCATAACACAGTAAACACAATGTCTTCAAACCTGAACTTCCCCCTCACAACTGCTTCCTCTGCTCTGATCCTTCCAAGAGCCAGAAATCTGGCAGTCATTCTAGCTGCTCACTTTCCCATTCCCTTTACATTCAAACAAACCCAAAGACCAGCCAATTTTCCATCTTCCTAAATATTTTCCTAAACATTCTCACTTCTGAGCATCATCATGACTTCTGCCTTTGTCTGTGCTCACAACCTCATATTATCCACAACAATCACACTCTCCGCTCTGGCCCCCAATCTTACCACATCACCATCACACAACACCCCAAGCCACCCAGCACTCTGCACTCATCATGATCTTCCACTCAGAGTTCTTCAGAGCTCATTACAAGGCATGGGATAGCAAATGTACCCAGAGTGAGCTTTCCACTTGCATCTCCTTTCACTCCTGACTTTGCCCTTCACACTCTAATAGAATGACCCACGTACAGTTCCAGAACACACAATGCTCTCATAATCCACATGACCATTCATGCTATTAGCTCCACCTGGGAATGCTCTGAGCTGCTTGTCACTCTGCCCAACTCTACTCAGATTTCAAGACCCAGCTCAAACACAACCACAACTAGAGCCCTTCTCTGGCACTGCCATCAGACAGTAAGCGCTTCTGCTAGGCATGCTTTGCATGTGTACCTATCTCCACTAGAGTACATTGCACACCATGTTTCATCTGTTGGTCAAGATGTCTACTGTCCTACTAGACTATAAGCCTCTTGGTCAAGAAAAGTGACTTTTCAACTTTATATCCTCAGCACTAGTTCAAGGCACACAGCATACTGAAAATCAGAAAAAGGAAAAAAGAAAGAAGAAAAGAAATGAATGAACTACAGACCAATGACAGGACAAGAAGATGAACTGGACTTTGAAGACAAGTGAAGTGAAAGTCGCTCAGTCGTGTCCGATTCTTTGCAACCCCATGGACTATAAAGTCCATGGAATTCTCCAGGCCAGAATACTGGAATGTGTAGCCTTTCCCTTCTCCAGGGGATCTTCCCAACCTAGGGGTCGAACCTAGGTCTCCCGCATTGCAGGTGGATTCTTTACCAGCTGAGTGACGGGGGAAGCCCCAACTGGACTTTAAACATTAAAAAAAAAAAAAAAAAATCCTGATCTTAAGGAAGTACAGGACTAAGTGCCACACATTTTTAAAAAATAGAAATATATAGTTATTCATGAATTATGAAGGTGACAAAGAAAAAAATTTGTCATTGGACTAAGCAGGCAATAAGGAGCTAATCATCTCCAACGGAGCAGCTGACAAAAGATTAACAGAAAGGTCAGAGATAAAGGTGATTCTTTCTCTGAGTCAAGCAATTCATCAACCTGAGTCCAGGGACTGAGCAAAAGACTGGTACCTTCCTCTCTCAGTTCCCACTCTTCCCCTTTGTCAGGCTTCCCTATACCCTTTTCCCCATCCCACTAAGGCTCAGCTTCCAAGGGTAATTCCCTTCAGTTGGAACCATAAGCCTAGATATAAGAGAGAGCGGTAGTCTTTGTTCTCATGGCCAGGACCTAGAGGAATGAAAAGGAACTGCTATTTACTGAGGAAGCTATTCTGTACCAGTTATTGTGTTAATTTAAGAACACTCACTAAATCTCACAGTAATAATAAGTAATGACCCCATTTTACAGATGAGGAATGTGTGTCCAAGGTCACACAGCTAAGCAATGACAGAGCTGGCCCAAGAACCTAGTAATGACAGCCTCCAGGGTATTTCTCCACCCCTGACCACCTCAAAATGGAGAGGGATGTGGTCCAGACATTCTAGGTTGAAACTCAGAATATATTATTCTCCAAACACTATCATAAGCATATGTTAGAATCTTGCTGTTGTTTAGTAACTCAGTCCTGTCTGACTCTTTGTGATTCCATGGACTGTAGCCCACTAGGCTCCTCCATCCAACGGATTTTCCAGGCAAGAATACTGGAGTGGAGTGCCATTTCCTTCTCCAGGGGGTTTTCTCAACCCAGAGATTCCACAGATCCTGCTTGGCAGGCAGATTCTTTATCAGTGATCTGCCATGGAAGCCCCCAGGTTTAGAGTCTACAGTACCACTAATACATAATGGCACACAATGAGTTAACAACATTTTGGGATCCTGGCCTGGAAATCTACATACTCTGTTATTTTATCCCTTTAAGGACACTGTTCAAAATGACAAAAGTGGTCTTGAAATTTTATTTGGGGAATACCAGAGGTTCTTCAGTGAGGCTTTTCCTTAAGAATATTTTCTTCCACAAAAAAAAAAAAAATCAGTAAGGATAGAAACCATTTTGCCTTGTTAACTTGTAAGAACAATGACACCAGAAGACACCTGTGGGAAATGTGCTTATCTGACCAGGTGCTCATTGACAGTGTGCTGTCATTTGAATAAAACATTACACTAAACTCTACACACTAGAGCTTATGATAGAAATACCATAGACTATAGCGGTACAGCTGATATGCCTGTAATCTACTGACAAAAGGTAGTCCTTAGCAAAGTGAAAGCAGATGTCTGGTCTAAAATCAGATGTCTGGGGACTTGTCTCTCGCTTAGCTTCCAGAGCAATATTAGCTACACTAAATACACAGCTTAGCTGTATGTTAAAACCCACAACTTGGCAAAATCATGACAGTATGGACGTGAAGCATCAGCATTTTTATTGTAATTCTTATAAACCAAAGACATTTCTGAAATAGAAATCATAACTTTAAGCTAACTGTGGTAGTATGTCTTTCTCCCTTTGGAAACAGTGTCAGAGCTTTTTAAACACCTTGTGGACACCTTTCCCCTTCACTTTTCAAGCTGACATTCTTTCCTCAGGACTGTGGAATGATCTGATAGGGAGAATCAGGTGTTGGTCCTTGTCCCAGAAATTCGAGGACCAGATAGAACAGGTACTACCTGTGAAAATGTAAATTACCTGGGGTAGCACCTTTAGGAAAGTAAGGACCAGATTGCTTTCTATAATCACAAGCAAGATCAAAAGAAAGTTCTGTGACCAGATAGAGAAACAGGGAGGGAAGTCAACAGTATCTGTATGCCAGGCACTGTTTTTACATTTTCTTTTTAATATACTCAGTGTTGTGTTTTGATACACAAAGAGTCAAGAGGCGAAGAAGTTTACATGTCTCCTGAGAAACTGGTATGCAGGTCAGGAAGCCACAGGTAGAATCGGAAATGGAATAACACACTGGTTCAAAATCGTGAAAGTACATCAAGGCCGTATGTTGTCACCCCACTTATTTAACATATGCAGAGTACATTATGCAAAATGCCAGACTGGATGAAGCACAAGCTGGAATCAAGATTGCTTGGAGGAATATCAACAATCTCAGATGTGCAGATGACACCACTCTAATGGCAGAAAGCAAAGAGGAATTCAAGAGCCTCTTGATAAGAGTAAAAGAGGACAGTGAAAAAGCTGGCTTAAAACTCAACATTCAAAAACCTAAAATCATGGCATCTAGTCCCATCACTTCATGGCAAATAGATGTGGAAAAAGTAGAAACAGTGACAGATTTTATTTTCTTGGGCTCCAAAATCACCACAGATGGTGACTGCAGCCAGCCACAAAATTGAATAACACTTGCTCCTTGGAAGAAAAGCTATAACAAACCTAGACAGCGTATTAAAAAGCAAAGACATAATTTTGCCCACAAAGGTCCATATAATCAAAGCTACAGCTTTTTCCAATAGTCATGTATGGACGTGAGGGTTGGACCATAAAGAAGGCTGAGCACCAAAGAATTGATGCTTTCAAACTGTGGTGCTGGAGAAGACTCTTGAGTCTCTTGGACAGCAAGGAGATCAAATCCGTTAATCCTAAAGGAAATCAACCCTGAATATCCATTGGAAGGACTGATGCTAAAGCTGAAGCTCCAAAACTTTGGCCACCTGACACAAATAGCTGACTTATTGGAAAAGACCCTGATGCTGGGAAAGATTGAGGGCAAAAGAAGGGGATGGCAGAGGATCAGATGGTTAGATAACATCACTGACACAATGGACATGAGTTTGAGCAAACTCTGGGAGATAGTGAAGGACAAAGAAGCCTGGTGTGCTGCAGTCCATGGGGTCGCAAAGAGTCAGACACAACTTGGCAATTGAACAACAGCAGCAGCAGCAGAGCTAATATATTCAGCAGTAAGAATCAAGATTCACATCCATGTCTAATAAACTATATAAAAAGCATGCTACATCTACATAGGATTTGGAATGGAACAAAGAGCAGTGGTAAACAGCCAAGAATATAGAAGTAAAAGGCAGAAACTCAGAATTTTATCAAGCAGCAGTCATCTGACACTGATTGAGATTAACTTTCTATTGCAACATCCCTAAGATGGTACAGAACAATCCAAATGAACTTTTTGGCCAACCTCTTTCCTTTTCTATTCTTCCAAGATATAAGTTACTTTGTTTTAACCTTATATAATCTTTGTAACCCAAGAAAAGACACTTTCTTTCATGTCAATGTAAAAAATGAGGTTATAGAAATTCCTTGGTGGTCCAGTGGTTAGGACCCGGTGCTGCCATTGCCACAGGCCTGGGTTTCAATCCCTGGTTGGGGAATTAAGATCCTGCAAGTTGCACGCAGGTGCAAAAAAAAAAAAAAAAGATTGACATATACACACTACTTTATGGACTTCCCTTGTGGCTCAGATGGTAAAGAATCTATCTACATACAGGAGGTCCAGGTTTGATCCCACGGTTTAGAAGATCCCCTGGAGAAGGGAATGGCTACCCACTCCAGTATTTCAGCCTGGAGAATTCCATATACAGAGAAGCCTAGCAGGCTACAGTCCATGGGCATGCAAGTCAGACATGATTGAGTGACTAAGTACAGCACAGCACATTTAGAAAAGTCACAGAACACTGGTAAAAGGTCTGCCCCCAAATGGCCATCTCCAACATACTCTCCTCATTCCCCCCATCCTACTCACATCAAAGTGCTCAGCACTTTGATAAAAAAGATAAATATCTATTGAATCAATAAATGAACCTATCACAAATACACAACTATTTTCTGTTTTCCATAAAGTAAATTAAGGGGCCATCTGCCACTCGAGCACAAACAAATAAGAAGGCAGGTTCAGGACACAGGAAACCAATGTCAAGATGTCATGGAGGACCATTCTAATTTTCCTGTGTAAGCATCCAAGAATGTGACTTACAAACACCTTGCTTGTGGCTAACATGGATTTTAACTAATTCAAAACATTTCTTTATATATGACATCAGGAATGCATGAAGTGTTTCCAAACTTCTGAGAGCAGTCGTGTTTCATTTCACCAATTTGAGGGGAGGAGGGAGCAGTGGATTCGGGAAGGAATGCAAAAGTCCCAGAGAAGAATCTTTTAAAGAGCCCACACTGAAAATCACAGCAAACTTTCAGAAACGTCAATGTGCTGTTTGGCAACTTTTCAGAAGTGGAAAGAATGCTGGGGGTTGGGGGGGTGGGTATCAAAGTGAAAGTCAAGAGAAAAAGGCCCAGTCTGGTCACTTCTCCCTCCCCAAATACCTTTCTTTCTCTATAAGCTCGAGAGAAGATCCCAAAGGAACGTCAACACTTGTGATACTATTAACTTTATGCTTTGCAGTTCTAAATGTAAAGATCCTTGTAGTTTCGTGCTAATTATCACGGAGAGCCATGATGCTTTAACTTTACAGTCTCAGAGTTTAGTCCAAGTGAGCTAAGGGGACTGAGGCAGACAACTACAGAACCACCACAAGACAGACAAAGCATGCCAGCTGTCAAACTCCCAGCTAACTCTACAGATTCTGAAAAATCTGAAATAAGCTCTTTGAGCTTGGAGCCTGTGACCCTTGAAGGTGGCTCTAGGGTTCCTGCTGAAAAGGTAGAATTTGGCCCCAAGATCCCGCAAGGACAGTTCTGGATCTGGTCCTTCTCTTCCTGGCTCGCTCTCTCTGCATCAAATCCTAGCTGCTTCCACCCTTAATCATTCCTTACTTACCCTTTCTCCCGTTCTTCCTCGGTGAGAAGGGGTAAGTGGTTATTTTGTGCCCTCGCCCAATTTGGCCAAAACCCTAAAAGTAAAAATGACAAACACGTGTTTTAAAACCCTGACGTTCGAGCCTCAAGAACTCCCACCACCTGCCCAACACGTCCAGACACGTCCAGCGTCCCCACAGCGCTCCCTCACGGCCAGAATCTGGGCCGGAGTTGTCCCTTTTGCTAGGGGGTACAAGAGAGGACACGATATGGGGCGCCCGACCGGCGGGAAACGGCCGGCCGTCTCAGGGCCCGGCGTAGCTCTTTCCCGGCTCCGGTTTCCTACCCGAGTCAACGGGAGAAGGAAGCGGCCGAGGGGGCCGCGTCCGCTGCCCCGCGGAGCCTCAGATAAACACGCGCACGCACACATGCCCGAGATCACGGCCAAGGACTCGCGGCCAAGCAGCCCTCCGCCTCCCAGTCAAGCCCTTCCCCTCTGGGACCAACGCCCCGGGAAGGTCCCTAGCCCTGGGACTACCAAGTGGCGGCGGCGGCAGCGCGCCTGCCCACCCCCGCCAACCTCACAGGCCCCCGACTCGCCTCCCAACGCCCGCCCTCCGCACCCGCTGCGTCGCTCAGCGCAAGGGACTTCCCCGCGCGGGCCCCGCCCTCCGCCGGCGGCAAGCCCCGCCCCCGCCCCCTGCAAGCGGGACCCACACGAAGCTCCGCCCCCGGCGGTAAAGCTGCGCTTCCGAATGCCTGCGTGGGTTAGGCGCAAAACCCGGCCGGGATCTGCAGCGGATCAAAAATAACCCTTGCTTAGCGCTGGCTCTGAGCTCTGCATTGTACATCCGCTGAGAGGGCGACAAAGAGTTGAAAATGTATGAAACTGTGGCTGCAACTTCTCCCGTTGTTTACAGGTGAGGAAACCGAGACCCCAGCAGTTGTTTTGAGTGCACAGCTACGGGGACAAATTATCTTATGGGGACACTCCCCTCTGGAAGCCTCATTATGGCGTTGTTTCTACTAAAGTGGGCACAGGAAAAGGAATAATCCAGAACAAGTGGTTTACTTTAGAAGAACTGGAATTTCATACCTAAGCTTTTGCCGTCAAATGACAAACTCTTAACTGGGTTATTAAAACCTTCAAAGAAAGTGGAACTTGCAATTAACGTTTTCCCTTTATTCTCTTTCTGAATACTGACGAACTGATCTGTGCAAATCATTCAGTATAAGTCAAAGGACAAGACACTCTGGTATTTTGGGTTCAAAACTAATTCTAAAGGTTTAAAAACCTACTCAGAGACTTAGATGAACCTGATAGCTAGAACTTCAAGAATTTCCTGAGTCTTCCCAGGTGACTCAGAGATCAAGAATCCAACTGCCAATGCAGGAGACTCTGGTTCAGTCAGTCTCTGGGTGGGGAAGAACCCCTGGAGAAGGAAAGGGGCAACCCACTCCAGTATTCCTGCCTGGGAAATCCAGTGGACAGAGGAGCCTGGCAGGCTAACAGTCCATAGGACCACAAAGAGTTGGACACCAATTAGCACCTGAACAACAACCACAAATTAAGTAGATGGAATTCCTGGCAACCAGGAGGTGACGGTCTTGAATGGAATGTATGTGGACAAACAAGACAGGTATGTGTGATTTTTATTATAATGGAATATAATTAAACATACAAAAAGAGTTGCTAACTCTGACCTGTCACTAAGATTCATCAAATGTACTTAAGAAACTGAAGCAGTGGTACCTATGAACTTATTTGCAGGGCAGGAATAGAGACACAGACACAGAGAACAGACTTGTGGACAAGCAGGAAGGCAAGGGTGGATGAATTGAGAATGTAGCACTGACACATGTATGCTACCGTTATGTAAATTAGATAGCTATTGGGACTCTTTGTATAGCACAGGGAGCTCAGCTAGGTGCTCTGTGATGACCTAGAGGGGTGGTGTGGGCGTTAGGGTGGAGGTGGGATCCGAGGGAGGCTCAAGAGATTAGGGATATACATATATACTTACTTGGCTGATTTGCATTGTCATACCGCAGAAATCAACACAACATTGTAAAGCAAATATCCTCCAATTAAAAATATATTTAAAAATAAAGTATGAATAAGAAATTCTAGAAAAGAAGCTGAGGTAATCTGAAAAGGCTATGGTATACTGTTTGACTCCAACTATCTGACACTCTGGAAAAGGCAAAACAATGGAGACAGTCAACTGATCTGCGGTTGACAAGGGTTATGATGGAAGAAGATAAGAATAGGCAGAGCACAGAGGATGTTTAGGGCAGTGAAAATATTCTGTATGATATCAAGGTGATGCATGTCCTCATACATTAGTCAAACCCCATGAAATGGATAACACCAAAAGTGAACCTGTTGTAAACTGCAGACTGGGTGATAGTGATGTGTCAATGTGGGTTCCTCAGTTGTAACAAATGTACCATTTGGGTGCTGAGATGTTGATAGTTGAGGAGGCTGTGCAGGTGTGAGGTCTCTGTAGTTTCTGCTCAATTTTTCTGTGAACATAAAACTGGTCTTTAAAAAAGAAATAGACTTTTAAAGAAAAAGAAGATGGGGTAAAGCCTCACAACATCCCATATTCTTCAAATTCATCAGTTAAATTCCAAACTGGATATTTGGCTTCCTGTGTGGAGTTGCCTTCCATTCAGCATTAATGTCATCAGGAAGAAAATGCATCATGTATTCCTAAGGTACACAATTAAACTGTGGTTAGAGAGCATGTCTAATGCGCAAGGAGATATTTAAGCAAAGTTAACTTGAAATAAAGTTTATAAATTATGTGAATATATTTATATTTCAAATCTATTCCTATTCATGCATGCACATGTGCTAAATAGCTTCAGTCATGTCCAGCTCTGTGTGATCCTATGGACCATAGCCCGCCAGGCTCCTGTGTCCATGGGGTTCTCCTGGCAAGAATACTGGAGTGGGTTGCCATACACTCCTCCAGGGCATCTTTTATGGCTGGCATCTCTTATGTCTTCTGCATTGGCTGGCAAGTTCTTTACTGCTAGCACCACCTGGGAAGCCCATTCCTATTCATACATACTTACAACTAATAAACAAATAGTGCAAGATATCATAAAATAAATGTTTTTGAAATTCTTGGTTTCAAGATCTCTTTACATTCTTAAAAATGAGGACTTTAAAGAGCTTTTGTTTGTGCTGGATACATATATCCCTATTTACTGTATTAAAAATTAACATAGAAAATGTAAATGTATGTTCACTAACTCATTTTTAAGATAATAAACCCATTTTGTTTACCGGAAAGAATATTTTTTAATGGTGACTGCATTAAAAAAAACAATTAGTGAGAAAAACGGGTTTCTTTACGTCTTTTGCAAGCCGGTTTACTCTCTGTCATGAGAGAGCTGGAAGCTCACATTTTGATTCTGCATTCAGTCTGTTGTGATATGTTGTAATAGCTAAGATATTATGTAGAAAGTGAAAGTGAAGTTGCTCAGTCGTGTCTGACTCTTTGCGACCCCTTGGACTGTAGCCCACCAGGCTCCTCCATCCATGGGATTTTCCAGGCGAGGATACTGGAGTGGGTTGCCATTTCCTTCTCCAGTGGAGAAAACTGGCCCTCAATCAAATTCCTGGTTGCAAAGGAAGGGCCTTGCAAATCCTGTAAAAGGGTCTCAAAAAATCCCAAGGGTCCTCAGACCTCACTTTGAAAATTGATGCCAGATAGCATTTTGCATTTCATTGACTTGAATATCATGCATTCCCACACCAGAGTTTACTAACACCTGAAATTATAGCCCTTCACTTATTCCATGTTAAAACTCTAACTTGACAGCTAACGTCAAACCCATCCCATTTCTGAAAGTTTTTTCAAAGCTCTTACTACAGCAACTCTGATGAAATTGATATTCTTTTTGTGTACATATAAAAACATCTGAGATTTCTTTTATATCCTTCATTACAAACATTTTGGGGAAATTTTTAATATAAATTGTGCCATCTGGAAAAATGAAACATTGGTATATGGTTATTAACCAATTTAGGTATACTTATAATGAATAATGCACATCTTCTATTACATAAGAAATTTAAAAGTGAGCTTAAAATAAAAATAAAACAGGCAATTACAGTTTTATTTATTACCTAAATAAATACTAGGTTCTAAAGTTATTGCCGTAGAATAAAACTTTATATGTATAAGCTTTCATTTTTACTACAAATGAAATAACTTAAGTCATCCACTGTGGATTTTTAATACAATTTCAACTAAGAGGCACCTGGGCCACTCAGAGGAGTGTCTGATTTCAGCTCAGGGGAGGATACATACATAAGACAAATGTGATATCTTGTGACACAAACAAAGGAATCCATTCATAATAAATAAGTGTGTCACAAGGTGACTGAAACCAAAACCAAACGGTCTCTTTGGCTAAAGATGGGACAATCTAAAAAAGTAATTACTGTTGTTTGAAACACATTCAGTATATAAAAATCTATGAATTCTTTATCAGGCTTCAAAAAAGGGAGACGAAAATAAACAAACAAACAAACAAAATTCACTAGACACTATTTCAAATAACTAGGGCATACACCCATTATTCTAAAACTGTCAATTAAAAGAATTAGAACTTTCACTGTCTTTCTTGATTTAATCCTACTTCAGAAAACCAAACTGTTGTTGAGGGTAAGTTGTTTTTTTACAATATATGAAAAAAATTTCCAGAATTGGAAGGACTTAACAACATGGTTGTCTGCGGAGGCCTTACAAATAGCTGAGAAAAAAAGAGAAGCTAAAGGCAAAGGAGAAAAAGAAAGATATACGCATTTGAATGCAGAGTTCCAAAGAATAGCAAGGAGAGATAAGAAAGCCTTCCTCATTGATCAACGCAAAGAAATAGAGGAAAACAATAGAATGGGAAAGACTAGAGATCTCTTCCAGAAAATTAGAGATACCAAGGGAACATTTCATGCAAAGATGGGCTCAGTAAAGGACAGAAATGGTATGGACCTAAGAGCAGCAGAAGATATTAGGAAGAGGTGGCAAGAACACAGAAGAACTATACAAAAAGATCTTCATAACCCAGATACCACAATGGTGTGATCACTCACCTAGAGCCAGACAATCTGGAATGTGAAGTGAAGTGGGCCTTAGGAAGCATCACTACAAACAAAGCTAGGGAAGTGATGGAATTCCAGTTGAGCTATTTCAAATCCTAAAAGATGATGCTGTTAAAGTGCTGTACTCAATATGTCAGCAAATTTGGAAAACTCAGCAGTGGCCACAGAACTGGAAAAGGTCAGTTTTCATTCCAATTCCAAAGAAAGGCAATGCCAGAGAATGTTCAAACTACCACACGATTGCACTCATCTCACATGCTAGCAAAGTAATGCTCAAAATTCTCCAACCCAGGCTTCAGCAGTATGTGAACCGTGAACTTCCAGATGTTCAAGATGGATTCAGAAGAGGCAGAGGAACCAGAGATCAAATTGCCAACATCTGTTGGATCACAGAAAAAGCAAGAGAGTTCCAGAAAAACATCTGCTTCTGCTTTATTGATTACACCAAAGCCTTTGACTGTGTGGATCACAACAAACTGTGGAAAATTCTTCACGAGATGGGAATACCAGACCACTTGACCTGCCTCCTGAGAAATCTGTATGCAGGTCAAGAATCAACAGTTAGAACTGGACATGGAACAACAGGCTGGTTCCAAATCGGGAATGGAGTACATCAATGCTGTATATTGTCACCCTGCTTATTTAACTTATATACAGAGTACATCATGCGAAATGCCAGGCTGGATGAAGCACAAGCTGGAATCAAGGTTGCCAGGAGAAATAATAACTTCAGATATGCAGATAACACCACCCTTATGGCAGAAAGCGAAGAAGAAGTAAAGAGCCTCTTGATGAAATTGAAAGAGGAGAGTGAAAAAGTTGGCTTAAAACTCAGCATTCAGAAAACTAAGATAATGGCATCCAGTCCCGTCACTTCATGGAACATAGATGGGGAAACAATGGAAATGGTGAGAGACTTTATTTTGGGGGGCTCCAAAAACACTGCAGGTGGTGACTGCAGCCAAGAAATTAAAAGACTCTTGCTCCTTGGAAGAAAAGCTATGACAAACCTAGACAGCATATTAAAAAGCAGAGATATCATTTTGCCAACAAAGGTCCGTCTAGTCAAAGCTATTGTTTTTCCACTAGTCATGTATGGATGTGAAAATTGGACTATAAAGAAAGCTGAGCGCCGAAGAATTGATGCTTTTGAACTGTGGTGTTGGAGAAGACTCTTGAGAATCCCTTGAACTGCAAGGAGATCCAACCAGTCAATCCTAAAGAAAATCAGTCTTGAATATTCATTGGAACGACTGATGTTGAAGCTGCTCCAATACTTTGGCCACCTGATGCAAAGAGCTGACTCATTGGAAAAGACCCTGATGCTGGGAAAGATCAAAGGCGGGAGGAGAAGGGGACGACAGAGGATGAGATGGTTGGATGGCATCACCGACTCGGTGGACATGAGTTTGAGTAAGCTCCGGGAGTTGGTGATGGACAGGGAGGCTTGGCATTCCTCAGTCCATGGAGTCACAAAGAGTTGGACATGACTGTGTGACTGAACTGAATAATCCTTCGTGAAACAAATGATTCAGGCAACAATCATCAATGGATAGTCCAACATATTAGAAATAAATCTCATAACTTAATTATTTAAAACAATATCAATTTCCAAAATCAAAGCAAGAAGACAAAAATAAATAAAGATGCTTATATGATGTTAATGTGCCATAATGCTCAATTTCAAGATGCTTTTAGACACACTCAACAATTCAACGGGAGTCAATGGAAAATAAAACTTTCTACATCTAGAATATGTGTTACAAAACAAAGATCAAGATCATCAGGGCAGTTTATGTTTTCTGTATTTTTGTTTATTTGTTTGAAGAATGATAACTGAAATTTTCATTTTTTAGTCAGCTTAATTGTATGTTTATTTAGTGTTAATTTTCTCTTCTTAATTTTTTTCTGTTATGAGGTAGAGATCATTGTTATATGTTATTCAAATATATACTCTTGTAGTGTGCATTTTTTTGTCTTTTTATTAATTAATTAATTTGCTTATTTAATTTTTAGCTGCACTGGGTCTTGGTTGCTGCACACATGGTTTCTGTGGTTTTAGCAAGCAGGGGCTGCTATTCTTTAAGGTGTACAGGCTTCTCATTGTAGTAGCTTCTCATTGCGGCTTGCAGGCTCTCAGGTGCCTGGGCTCAGTAGTTGTGCTGCATGGGCTTAGTTGCTCCTTGGCATGTGTTATCTTCCCACACCAAGGATCAAACCCATTTCCCCTGCATTGACAGGAGGATTCTTAACCACTGGGCCATCAGGGAAGCCCCACATTTTTTCTCTTTATTTTTACAGGAAACCTCTGAAACTTTTAGAATAATCCTGTTAGAAAAAATGATACACTGCTTATTATTATGGTCACTCATCATTATCACTCATCATTATATAAAAACACGTAAATACAATAAAAAAATTCATAATAAGTTATGATTCCTGGAATTCCTGTTTTTTCTTAATCATAAAATTATCTGTTGGGAATTTGAAATCACTATAAAAATGTGAATGTACAGCCTGATGGCCTTATTAACAAAGTTTTTTTTTTTCAATGATGTAGACCTTAATCAAAATTTTTTTCTCTCTCCAACTTGTATATCCAAACTTGGTCATTGTAGGCACTCTGACGGAAGTAAGTCTTGACATATACTTAAACAACCTGAGAATGTTCAGCCTTTATAAGAAAATGGCTTAGGTGAGAATTTGATAGCTATCTTCATAAACTTCAAGGGCTGTCCTGAACAAGAGAAACTGCATTTATTCTGTAAGACTCAAGAGGATAGAATTAGGATAAATGAGATGGAGTTACAGAGAAGAAATTTTTGATTTTGTATGTATATATATATAAGTTTTCTAACAACCAGAGAACTCTGAAAAGAGAACAGATTGCCTCAAGAAATAGTGACTTCCTGTCAAGGAAAAAGGCTGGACAACCATTTATTGGGGATATTATTAAAGGAACTCTTAAAAGTTTATGATTCTTTCTGACTCTTTTATCTTATTTTATTCTCTTCATGAGGTACATAGGATAAGTGTTAAAATTGCCATTTATGGTTAAGAATGATGAAATTCAGAGAGTTATGTTGGTTAGGATACTTGGTAAATTATAAAAGCAACTTGACCTAGCCTAAGCAAAACTGAAGGACAGTATAAGACGGAGTGCTGTTTCTTAGAACCCAAGGCTGTATATTGTCACCCTGCTTGTTTAACTTCTATGCAGAGTACATCATGTGAAATGCTGGGCTGGATAAATCACAAGCTGGAATCAAGATTGCTGCAAGAAATACCAATGACCTCAGATATGCAGATGATACCACAATAATGGTGGAAAGAGGCACTAAAGAGCCTCTTGATGAGGGTGAAACAGGAGAATGAAAAAGCTGGCTTAAAACTCAGCATTCAAAAAACTAAGATAATGGCATCTGGTCCCATCACTTCATGGCAAATAGATGGGGAAAAAATGGAAACAGTGAAAGACTTTATTTTTTTGGACTGGAAAATCACTGCAGACAGTGACTGCAGCCGTAAAATTAAAAGATGTTTGCTCCTATGAAGAAAAGCTATGACAAACCTAAACATCATGTTAAAAAGCAGAGACATCACTTAACTGACAAAGATCCGTATAATCAAAGCTATAGTTTTTCCAATAGTCACATATAGATGTAAGAGTTGGACCATAAAGAAGGCAGAGCACTGAAGAATTGATACTTTTGAACTGTGATGCCGGAGAAGACTCTTGAGAGTCCCTTGGACAGCAAGATCAAACCAGTCAATCCTAAGGGAAATCAACCTGAATATTCATTGGGAGCACTGATGCTGAAGTTACAGGGTTACCTGATGCAAAGTGCTGACTCATTGGAAAAGACCCTAATGCTGGGAAAGATTGAGGGCAGGAGGAGAAGGGAGTGACAGAGACCGAGATGATTAGATGGCATCACCGATTCAATGGACATGAGTTTGAGCAAGCTCTGGGAGTGAGGAAGGACAGGGAAGCCTGGCGTGCTGCAGTCCATTGGGTCACAAAGAGTCGAACACAACTTGGCAACTAAGCACCGAGGGTAGCATAATGCAGCTAGGGACTGAAGCCAACAGAACTTTCTCTATGTCTCAACTCTGAGTCTCTCTATAAATTGCTTTGTTCTCTTTTTCTACAAATATATTTTCTGTGCTTCCCAGCCACATGATAGGTAGAAATTCCACGGCTCCCTAGTTTACATTTCTGTCATTCAAGAGAACAGCCCAGAATGACTGACTGCCTCAATTATTTTGAACTTTATGGTACCAATTCATCACATTGTTCTCCCTTCTGATTCCTGTGCCAATTGATAAATAACCACAGTAAAACTGGATTGGATAATGTGACTTGAACTTGGGGCACAGATGGAGTTTTCTACAGCTTTCCTTTCAGTTGAACTCACTTGGTAAAAGGCAGATCCTCTTGTCTTAAACTTTGAATTTGCAACAAGAGATGCAAACATTTTGGATTTTTTTTTTCTATAACTGTGGCACCAATGACCCTAGCATCTAGTTCTCTGTGGCAGTAGTGCTAGTAGCAGCTTCCAATATCTGGTGTTACAGTGAAGACTGCAGGGCAATGACAGCAGTTACATGTTATTCAGATTCTTTCGGCAGCATGACTTTGACTGTCCTGCTATGGTCTCCTTTAGTTGTTGCTCATTTTTTCCCAAGCCCAGTTTTTCAGGTCTTCTCAGGGACTCTGTGAGCCTTCCTAAATTCTTGCAATAATTTTTTTTTATTTTCAAATATCCCAGAGTCGTTTTATGTTGTTTACAACTAAGAACTTGCCTGTCTTACAATCAGCTATACCAATTGGTCAAACTCTTGTACAAGAAACCTGATTGTCAGAGATCCACCCCATCAATGACAAGACCAATTCCCAGGAAAGAAAGGATGACCAAATACCCCCAAATAAGCATCTTTTGGCATAAATATTCAGTGAGTTGTTCAAGACAATCAAGGAGATTAATATCAGGAACCTAAAAAAAAAAGGTCTTAATGATCACTGTTTAGTTCATTCTTTCATCCCTGTTACCCTTGACTTGTAAGTTAATAATTAGTAGGGGAAACTAGGGTTTTTGAATAGAAAGACCAACATAAGCATTTTAGAGTCTCAACAGTTTACTCTTCCACCAAAATTAGAAAATAATTTAGAAGGACAGGCTGAATTCAATTCGACAACTTAATTCTGTCAAAATAACTTTTCACTTAATTAAACTTTGCGTGCATATGTGCTAAGTCACTTAAGTCGTGTGAGACTTTGCAACACTATGGACTGTAGCCCACCAGGCTCCTCTGTTCATGGGATTCTCCAGGCAAGAATACTAGAGTGGGTTGCCATGCCCTCTTCCAGGGGATCTTCCCAACCCAGGGATCGAACCAGTATCTCTTAGGTCTCCTGCATTGACAGCAGCTTCTTTACCACTAGCGCCACCTGGGAAGCCCCACTTAATTTTTATTGCTTCTTTAAACGGTGTAAGCGTAGCCTAAACTCTACTATGCTAACATGAGATAAAGAAATGAATTGCTGATTAAACACATAGTTTAATTGAAAATTGTGTTTAAAGTATTCTAATACTTTCCATCATGTAATATAAAATAAAACTGTGTCATCTTTTTTTAGTGACCTATTTGATTTCTGTGAGGCAGATAATTTTTGAAATTGAGCAAAATTAAAAAGAAAGGGAAATAATGATTTGAATAATCAGTCCCAAATAAGTGAGATTTATTATTTGTATTTTACTTATACATAATTAAGATTAGATTAAAAATTCAAAGTATGAAGCACAAAGATTATCATTGAGCATAAATAAATAAAATTAATTAGAGTCTTAAACTGAGAACTCCTAGACTCTGGAGGATGTGGAGACTGTTAGAAGTCTGTCAAGATTTCTCCTCTTCTTCCATTAAGAATGGCAGGAACAGATCATAAGAGTTAATGTTTAAATGCTTAAGAATGTGTGTTTCAGTATTTTTGGAAACACCAAGCAGTCCTTTCTAAATTAATTGACAAGTCATTGTGTACTTGCAATACAGACTGACATTTTTGTGGTAATAAGCCACATAATATCTGTCTGAGAGATAAGCTATGAGAGAATTGTGAAAGAAACAGGAAGTATAATCAGTAATCAAGTGTAGATTCTTGAGACAGCAATTGTATAAGCTTCAGTGATGAGAACTGATACATTTTACTCTTCACTTCATGGTTGGGAAGTGTCTGTAATTCAGCTTCCAAACAAGAGAGACAAAGAGGTGTACTACACTCCTATGGAATTATATTATGTTGGAACTGAAAGTGATCTTCGTGTATTAGTTAGCCAGGGCTGAATAACAAGCCATCTTAAAACTTGCTGGCTCAGAACAACAAACATATATGTTTGTTAATGGCTGTGGATTATCTGGGGATTGACTGATCTAGTCTGGGCTCAAGCTAATTCCATTCCATGTGTTTCTCATTCTCCTTGGATCACAGACAAAATAATAATAATAGTGTTTTTTTAAAAGTGCCACTTGAAGTCTTACTGTGCGCCAGATTTTGTGCTGCTGCTGCTGCTGCTGCTAAGTCGCTTCAGTCATGTCCGACTCTGTGCGGCCCCATAGATGGCAGCCCACCAGGCTCTGCCGTCCCTGGGATTCTCCAGGCAAGAACACTGGAGTGGGTTGCCATTGCCTTCTCCAGTGCATGAAAGTGAAAAGTGAAAGTGAAGTCGCTCAGTCGTGTCTGACTCTTAGCGACCCCATGGATTGCAGCCTACCAGGCTCCTCCGTCCATGGGATTTTCCAGGCAAAAAAGTACTGAAGTGGGGTGCCATTGCCTTCTCCTGATTTTGTGCTAGAAATACTTAAAAGTGTTACCTCTTTTACTCTTCATAAAAACATTGTGAAGGAGGTTGGATTTTTCTCACTCTTTTTTGGCTCTACAGTTCTTCCAGACTTCTTTGTAGCAATTTTAGGGCCTAAAGCATCACCCTCCACTGAAACCCAAAGATCTGTGAGGAGCTTCAAGCTGTGACTAGACTCCCACTAGACTCATCAAAGCTTAACCTAGCTTTGACCCTGGAGTCTCCATCAGTGAAAACTCCCAGAATGTACTAGCTCCTTCTCAACCTGTCTCTGTTAAAGAAACTTAGTAAGTTGACTCTCAACCCTAGTAGCAAATTTCCTTCTATTCTACCAGAATATCCACCTCAACAGAGTGGACACAGACTTGGTGAAGGCATACTACGTAGGAGGAAAAGTGTGAGAAGGTTGTTAACTGCTCAGAAAGAAAAAAATAAGCCACTATGAAGTAGATACTTTTTTTTTTTTTAATTTTACAGATTAGGGAACTAAAAAGAAGCTTTTTTTAAGGTCATGAAGTTACTGTATGATGGACTTGGAATACACATATAGGTCTGCCTGACATCAAACTTCTTGTTCTTAACCACTCTGCTTTCTCCTGGCTCATGAAATATATTGCTCTGTTTTCAGAATGCCCTAACAACTAAAAAGCTGCTCTTTTATATTCAGTGAAATTATTTTCCCTGTAACTTTAAGTTATAGATCTTAATTTGGCCCTTGAACACAGACTCATGCTGTTTTTCAGGCACTTTTACTGTATCATCTAATTTAAATAATACAGTAGAAGTGCCTGAAAAACAGCATGTGTTCAATAAAAATTAATTTAAATCATCCCACAATGGATATAACAGTCATTGGTAAAATACTCATTGAGGCAGGGCCAGTACTAATTGTAGTCTCACACAGTATGCACTTGTTCAGTTTATTCAGAAAGCCGTAAGAAAATAATAAAATCCAGATATTTAGATATTTAACTCAGATAAACAGACAAACTGTTTCTACAGCTTTTCCTTAATCTACTAGCTGAGTGACCCTGTCCAAAAGAGAAATGACTCCTAGATTTGATAAGCAACAGACGATTAGAATGCTTTGACAGAGTGGAGAGGGAAAGAAGGTAAAATGACATTAAATAATGCTTCTTAAAATTAATAAATGTTTATCTTATTAATAGGTAAATATGCAATATTGACTTTCTTTATAAATGTTGACTTTATTAGTGAATAAAATGGAATTTGTTCAAAGGTAGAACATAGCTTACATTAAAAATTTACTTAAAGCCATAAGGGGACTAAGTACATAATCAGGATTGAAAATAAGGAGGTTGTTCAAGGATGATTTTCAAAAATGGTAAAATACAAATACAAAGTGAACATATGTTTAAGATCTTATTGAACCCATTAATTAACAAGGGCAATCTTGGGTGGCCTCAGCTTGCAAGGGCTTGAAGCGGGATTTCAGTTTCCGGCCAGAGATTGAAGTCAGGCTGCAGCAGCTAGAGTGCTGAATCCTAGCTACTAGACCAGTGACCAGAGATGAGGCTCTGGCCCATCAGCTTTATAGTAACAAATTCCCACAGAGCTGGAAAGTAGTGAAATAAGTGTTTATTATGAGGAAAAAGAGTTTAAATAGATAGATACACAAGCAGGCCCAGAGAGAGCCGTGCCCTCCTGGTAGTTTGAATTACTTATACGGGCATTTCTTCCAGGTTTCCTTTGGTTAGTCATCTCGTTCTGCTGGTTCTGAGTCTGCATTTGGTTTATCTCCGGGTCCTCCCATATTTGCATGGACATCTCTTGGCCAAGATGGATTCTAGTGAAGAGGCCTATGGGTAGGTTGACATCACTCCCTTTTGACCTCCAAGGAGCCTCTCTGGGAAAGTATAGTTGGAAAGACCGCCTTGACTTCCAGAATGAGTAATACGTGGCCTCTGTCTTTTATATGGGTGGGGCTCAGCTCTGCTCTAGTTCCTGCCATTATCTTCATCTTGGAGTATCTATCTACAGGGAACAAATTCCAGCTGCTCAGTCTGGGGCCCATCTATCTCCTTCCTCAAAGGAACCAGTAAGCTATTGCAGCCTGTTCAAAAAAGAATCAAAACAGACATATGGAAGGCAATCAGGAATCCTAAAGTAAATTTGGTAATAGATGCAAAAAATAGAGATTCTATAGGCACTAAATTATAATGCGGGAATCATCTTTTCTATAGAGTGGAAATCAGTTGTGCCTCTATGACAAATTATGAACAAGAATAATTAGCATTTTACTATCAGTCAGTTTTCTGTAATATCCTGACTTATAAAATAGCTAAATCAAAGACAGTTCAAAGCACAGGCCCCAAGATGATCAGATAACCTAATGGGAGAGCCAGGTGATGTCAAACATTCCTTTGAAAGGACACCAAGTAATCATGCCCATTTCAAAATCTTTAACAATTTTTCCTAATGAGTTTCCTAACAAGACATGAAGGAGAAAAATTGGGAAAATCTTGGGCTAAATGAAAATTTGCTTGCATGCATGCATGCTTAGTCGTTTAGTCATATCTGACTCTTTGCAATCCCATGGATTGTAGCCTACATAGCTCCTCTGTCCATGGATTTTCCAGGCAAGAATACTGGAGTGGGTTGCCATTTCCTACTCCAGGGGATATTCCCAATTCATGTCTCCTGCATTGGCAGGCAGATTCTTTACCACTGCACCAACTGGGAATCCCCAAATGAAAATTTACAATGCTTGAAATATTTTATATTTTTTTAAAAGACATATGAAAATTTATAAGAAATGGAATAATCCAGAAAAATCATAAAATTACTTTTTAGATTCTTCTTTGTCACATAAACCTGGTTACTCACTACGGTCAGATGGCAACTGGAAAAAAGAGAAAGATAAGAAAATTAATAAATTCTATTCATGTACCTTCTCACTCATATGCCACAAATTATATTTAAAAATAATAATTTATAACATTTTATATGTCTAGATGATCACTGACAAGCTGAAGAATTCCCTGATCTTTTCATGTTAAAAGATGATTGGTTGGAATTCAAAAATGGACAAAGAAAGTATTAAAATGGCCAATAGGCCCATAAAAAGATGTTTAACACCCCTAGTTATTAAGGAAATACAACTCAAAACCACAATGAGATACTGTTTCATACCCGTTAGAATGGCTGTTATCAAAAAGCAGAAAATAACAGGTATTGGTGTTGATGAGGTTGTTGTTCATTTGCTCAGTCATGTGAAACTCTTTGCAACCCCATGTACTGTAGCACACAAGGATTCCCTGGCCTTCACTGTCTCCTGGAGTTTGCTCACACTCATGTCCATTGAGTCAATGATGCCATCCAACCATCTCATCTTCTGTTGCCCACTTCTCCTCCTGCCCTAAATCTTTCTCAGCATCAGATTCTTTTCTAATGAGTCATGTCTTCACATCAGGTGGCCAAAGTATTGGAGCTTCAGCATCAGTCCTTCCAATGAATATTCAGGGTTGATTTCCTTGAGGATTGACTGGTTGGATCTCCTTGCTGTCCAAGGCACTTTCAAGAGTCTTTCAAGGGACTTTCAAGAGTCTTCTCTATCACCACAGTTTGAAAGCATCAGTTTTTCAGTGTTCAGCCTTCTTTATGGTCAAACTGTCACATCTGTACATGACTATGGAGGCTGACAAATTGCATCCCTTATGCTTTGCTGAAGGGAATAGTGAGCCACCATAGAAAACAATATAGTGATTCCTCAAAATTATACACATGATCCAGCCATTCTACTTCCAGGATTATACCCAAAAGACTGGAAAGCGGGAGCTCAAACAAATACTTGCATACCAATGTTCATAGGAACTGTCAACTAAAAGGAAAAAGCACAGTGCAAGAGCTGTGGATTTCAGTTTTATTCAAGATCCTTACTGAGGACTGTAGCCTGGGAAACAACCTCTCAGCACTGAGGTAATGATCTTAAGATTATATATATACAGGCTTCCCAAGTGGCGCTAGTGGTAAAGAGCCTGCCTGCCAATGCAAGAGACATAAGAAATGCAGGTTCGATTCCTAAGTTGGGAAGATCCCCTGGAGAAGGAAATGGCAAACCGCTCCAGTATTCTTGCCTAGAGAATCCCATGGACAGAGGACCTTTGTCGGCTACAGACCCTACCATAGGATCGCAGAGTTGGACATGACTAAAGCGACTTGGTATGCATGCATATATGTACTACATAGATATATGTATATATCCAGTTATATCACTTTGGTTATAGAATACTTGCAGTCAAACATAAATCTCAGTAAAAACTTACTGCTAGTCACGAGGATCAGGTATCTCAGTTAATGATTTTAGTGCCGTTCTGTGTACGCAAAGAGTTAAGAATATGGGTTCATTAAAATTTTTTCCAGAGGTACCTCTAACTATCTAAAGGGTCTATTTTTTCAAAGCATGGAATGCCTTACCTGTTTTTCATCCTGAATTTCTTTTAGGGTTTACTCTCAGTCAGCTACTACAGTGGCTAATGACTTGAACCTCCTATCCTCATAGAACTGGATAGTGAGCCATATTACTTGTTTTACACTGCATTATTTACAAGAGTCAAAAAGTAGAAATAATCCAAGTGCCCATCAACAGATGAATTAATTAACAAAACATGGTTTATAGGGGAGGGAAATTTTCCTTTTACCTTTGTAGTCTCTGTGGCTGGGCCTATGAATTAAATTGACAGAACAGCTCAACAGGAGAAAAACATACAAATGTTATCTAATATTTTTCCATGTACACGGGAAATATTCAAAAGGAAAATGAAGACATTAGGTTCCAAAACTTGCATACCTTTTTAAACAAAGAATGAGAAATTGTGCAGGTGTGACAAGACATAGGGCTTTGGGTCGGGGCAAAAAATTATGGGACAGCAGCTTGAAATATACGAGGGAAACTAATGGAAGTTCTTTTAATAAGTTCGTTTTATTTTAGCAGAATTTGTACAGATCCATTTCAGTATAGGCCCCCAATCTTGTGATAAAAGCATTCTTCTCTTCCTAATATAGAGATGGCACCCCTCTAATGGGAAATTTTATGATCTGATTTTAAGTAGAAAAAGGGAGATCAGAGATCTCTTCCTGAGACTTCCCTGGTGGTCCAGTGGTTAAGACGCCACACTTTCACTGCAGGAGATGCAGGTTTGATCCCAGGTCAGAGAACTAAGATCCTGCACGACCAGTGGCACAGCCAAAAAAAAAAAAAAAAAAAAAAGCAAAACAAAAGAGAGGGCCCTTCCTGCATCTATTGCTTTTCTCAGCTCAAAATAATTAATGTACCACAATGGCATATATTGTGGTGGCATGTTCTGTTCCCTTGCAGTATGTAGATATTACAGAGGAGGAACACTTTTCCTTCTACCCTTCTAGGGTTTTTAGCTAGTGTAATGAGCAAGCTGACATAAGACAGAGTCACAGGAGAAAAACAGTTTAATTTTGTACATACAGGAGTACTTAAAAATATAAGACCCCAAAAGGTAGTCGGGCAATAGAGGCTCATATGTCATCCTGAGCTAAAGAATGGGATAGGGTCCTGGGTCTTCAAAGGGGAGGAAAGTGATTCACAGGACAGTAAGAAGAGTGGGTGTTTGGTGATTAGATGTTTGCCCTGCCATACAGATAGGTCATTCAAATAAAAAGTTATCTTTGGTGATAGTGCTCTCTCTGAGCCAGGCCCCCTATCTAATTTCTTACAGATATTTAATAAGAAGGTTAAAAAAATATTGCTTCCTAGGTTTTTTGGGCTTTAATTATCTTCAGCTCAAAATAACCCACAAGCAAAAGTGATACATTTTGGGAAGGCTCATCTTGAACCCTTTCAGTACAATGAAATATCATTCAGCCTTAAAAAGTAGTAAAATTCTGACATGTGATGTAATGTGGATGAACCTTTGAAACATTATGCTAAGTAGAATAAGTGAAGTATCGTAAGATTCCACTTACATGAAGTATCTAGAACTGGCAAATGTCTAGAAAGGGAAAGAATAGAGGTTTCCAGAAACTGAGGAGTATGGAGAATGGGGTTATTGCCTAACAATGATGGGGTTCAGGACTCACTACTCCAAAATATGGCAACTTGCCATATTGAATATGAATATTCCTTTCAAGCTGAAGGAATCTGAGGATGACATGTTCAAGAAGGACTTTCTGACCTTCCCCTGAAGCAATTTTTAAGACCCCTATGTGAGAGGGACCATTCCTATATCTGGAGAAAAGTCTCCTTATCTCTAAGGAGGAGGGCACTGAGAAGAATCTGAACTAACTGGCCTTGCTAGATTCCCCCAGTTCACCATACTTGGCTCACCTTTGTCCTCTCACATCTTCTCACGTCTTTTCCCTCTTCCTCACATCTGGTATGAGAACACTCAGGATTAACCATTTCTTTGGGTCTTCATTTCCTTATGAAGGCTCCCAAGTCACATAAAACTTGCATAAAATTAATTTGTATGTTCTTCTCCTATTAATCTGTCTTTGTCAGTTTAATTTTCAGACCCATCCAGGGACCCTAAGAGGGTAGAGGAAAACTTTTTTCCTCCCCTACAATAGGCACAGAGTTTCTGTTGGGGATGATGAAAATGTTCTAGAGAGAAGCAATGATGATAGTTGCACAATGATGTGAATGTACTTAATGCCCCTGAATGGTACATGTTTAAAAGGTTCGAATGGTAAATTTTCAATATATATTAGTGCACACACACCAAAGAAGGTCACTGGTTGGAAGTCAAGTAGGTTTCAAAGCTTTCTCAGAGCTCCAGACACTCCAAATTGTCTTCCTTTTTTTCTTCTCATTAAGTTAAATAATTGTTAAGCATTTGTTGAGAGCTTTTGTACTAAACACTGTGCTAGGCACAGCAGAAAATTCAAAATGAGACATCTTCCTTTCCATGAAACCCATCATTTAGTTTTCTTAAATTGAGATTAAGGGAAAGCTGTTCAATTTTTTATACAGTTTTGTGTTCTTTGTTGGGAAAGGCTTGTTAATAGGTGTGTTGAGAGGGGAAAAATCTTTCTTTTACAAATAAATAATTAAACAAAGTTAAATGGATTTATTTTAAACATGGGACTTCTTTAATATGCTAATGTGTATTTTGAATCTCCTAGAAGGGGACTTAGTAAATGGCCTTCCTAAACTTATTTGATCAGGAATTCTTTGTTCTCTTGAAGTCCAATTAATTAACATCTCCCTTGTATTGTGCCTACAGAAGTTAAGCTACAGATGTACCAGCTATGTGGGGGATTCTCTTTATGCGGGGCTCAATATGTGATGCAAGCTGTAATTATGATACAAATGTGCAGTTTATTTTATCCCTAAGTGTTCTAGCATGTGTACATGATGATTTTTAGCATTTTTTTAAAATTAAAAATATAGATTAAATGTTAAATAGAGACAATAAAAGTAATTTCCTAAAGTAATTTCTTACTTCATTTACGAGTTCTTTATCTCCTTTAGATGACTTTTAGAATTCTTTTTAAAAAGTTATTTCCATTTTGGGGAGAAGGACTTGCTAATGGAGATTTTGCAGAAAATGTGATGCTGGCTTCGTGGTCTGTAACTTTTAAACATTTTTACTTTAAAAAAAATAAAGCACCAATTCTCATTTTTTTTCTTGATAAAAGTATTTCTGCTAATCTGTATTCCAATCAACAGCTATAGGACCTGTGATATTATCTATGCCTTTGGATAATTGCACTATATTTTGCAGCTCATTTAATCCACCATTTAAAATACATCTCCTTTTCCCGTTACTAGACCTGGACTTCATGTCATAACCTGCAGCAATATACTCTCTCATTTTCTACATATTCTCTAATTTTGTACCATTTCTTCGCAATTAAACATGGTGGATCAATTTAAGTGCAATGAGTATCTGATTAAAGCCAAAGATATAGCAAATCTAAGCCCATTTCATGATTTTAATGTTGGTGCCAATTATATTTTCATTGGTAGTATCACTTTCATGTTTATAAAATATTGAATGAATGCACTAGGATATTCAAATAATTGCATGGGCATTGCAAAGGGATCGAGATGATGAAGCTGTCAAGATCAAACATTTGGCTGTCAGGTAGAAGGCCCTTGTGATGGTGTGAAATGTTTATCATTGAAGGATGAAGGTCTACATTCAGCATGGGAAAGAGGAGTTAGCTGTGGAAATGCACAGTAGATGGAAGCGCAAGTTATCTGAAAATCATACATTTTAAAGCTAGGGGCTTCCTGAAATAGAGCATGACATCCTATGTGGGTTCAAGGATTAAAATCCTCCTGGGTGACTACAGAGGCCTTCATGGAGAGGACACACTTAGGCTGGATTCTGAGGGATCAACAGGAGTCCCCCAAATTATTCCAGATGGAAGAAAGAGGGTGAGATATGAAAATACACAGGTGACGCTAGTGGTAAAGATCCCTCCTGCCAATGCAGGAGACCTAAGAGATACAGGTTCGATTCCTAGGTTGGGAGAGATCCCCTGGAGGAGGAAATGGCAACCCACCCCAGGAGTCTTGTCTGGAGAATCCCGTGGACAGAGGAGCATAGCTACAGAGGGCTACAGTCCATAGAGGCGCAGAGTCGGATAAGACTGAAGTGACTTATCATGCAGGCGTGCATGCACTAAGAAAGTCAACTGGTGGTGCCAAGGGTAGAGTGAATGAGAGATGTGGAAGTAAATGAGACTAGAAAACAATAGATTAAGGCCAGATCATTAATGCTGACAATTTTAGACTTTATTCTCTAAGTAATTGGGAGCTGAGGAACGTTTCTGAGCAGAGGGCACGATCTGTGTTGCAGAACAATTACTCTGGTGGACCCACAGGGAACAGATGAGACTGGAATGAAGCAGGGGGGCTGGGAGGCTAATGAGGATGTTATAATTGTCTACTGAGAAATGATGAAGACTTGATTGAATGGAAAGGAAGCAATGAATAGGAGAGAGATTTCAAAAAGAAAATTAACTGAGCTTGGTGAGCAAATCAATTAGAAATGAATTTGTATGCAATAAACAGAATTTCTGCTGAATAGGGCTTAACACATAGGCCATTATTTTACTCAAGAAAATGCAGGTGGCTGCGGGTGTTTGTGCAGAAGTTTGCCAATATCAGGTAAATTCTCAGTTCCCTTGGTTTTTGCCCCATGCTGCTGAATGACCCTCTCTTTCACAGCCAACTTTAGGTGTCATGGGCCAGAGGCTTTCTCACTTGTCAGCCTCAAACTGCAGTGGAGGCTGGGGAGGTTGAGGACTGGAGGGTCTTGGTAACCTAAGAGTGACCACGGTCCATAGCTAGGAGCTGATCACAATGTCTTTTTGGAGAAAGAAGAAATTAGCATGGAATAAATAGGCATTGGATATTAGGTAGACAATTAATAGAGTTTGCCACAGTGACTAATTGGATATGGGGGTTTTGAGGATTGAATTGTGTTCCCCTAAAATTTCTTTTCACCAGAACCTGAGAATATGGCTTTATTTAGAAATAGATCCTTTGCAAATATAAATAAAGTAAGGATTGTGATGAGAACATACTAGATTAGGATGAGCCCTCCTATACAATGAGAGTGTCATTGTAAATGTCAGAGATAAAGCCAGACACTAGTTAAAGTGATAAGGACAGGCTTTAATCGGTAACAAACCATCACAATAGGGAAGAGGCTCCTTTATAAACTGAATTCAACTTCAATTTGTGCAGGGGTGACTGTATTAAAGAATAAAAGAGTAGGGAAAGAGAAAGGAGAAAGGTGGGGCATTGAGCAGCAGCCAGGAAGTGGAAGTTTATGAAAAGTGGGAAGCAGGGGGAGGGAGGTTTGGTCCAGGTGAAATCCATCTGCCTTTGTTATTGTTGTTCAATCACACAGTTGTGTCTGACTCTTTGTGACCCCATGGACTGCAGCATGCCAGGTTTCCCGGTCCTTCTCCATCTCCGGGAGCTTACTGAAACTCATACCCATTGAGTGAGTGATATCATCAACCATCTCCGCCTCTGTCACCCCCTTCTCCTGCCTTCAGTCTTTGCCAGCATCAATGTCTTTCCTAATGAGTCAGCTTTTCAAATAAGGTGGCCAAAGTATTGGAGCTTCAGCTTCAGCAACAGTCCTTCCAATTAATATTCAGGATTGATATCCTTCTGGATTGACTGGTTTGATCTCCTTGCAGTCCAAGAGACTCTCAAGAGTCTTCTCCAATGCCACAGTGCAAAAGCATCAATTCTTCGGCACTCAGCTTTCTTTATAGTTCAACTCTCACATCCATACATGACTACTGGAAAAACCATAGCTTTGACTAGACAGACCTTTGTTGACAAAGTGATGTCTCTGCTTTTTAATATGCTGTCTAGGTTGTTCATAGCTTTTCTTCCAAGGAGCAAGCGTCTTTTAACTTCATGGATGAAGTCACCATCTGCTGTGATTTTGGAGCCGAAAAAAATAATGTCTCTGACTATTTCCATTGTTTCCCCATCATTTGCCATGAAGTTTCAACTGGATGCCATGATCTTCATTTTATGAATCTTGAGTTTTAAACCAGCTTTTTCCCTCTCTTCTCACTTTCATCAAAAGGCTTTTTACTTCCTCTTTGCTTTCTGTCATAAGGATGGTGTCATCTGCATATCTGAAGCTATTGGTACTTCTCCCTGCAATCTTGATTCCAGTTTGTGATTCATCCAGCGTGGCATTTCACATGATGTATACTCTGCATAAACGTTAAATAAGCAGGGTGACAATATACAGCCTTGATGTACTCCTTTGCCAGTTTTGAACCAGTCCATTGTTCCATGCCCAGTTCTAACTGTTGCTTCTTGACCTGCATACAGATTTCGCAGGAGGCAGGTAAGGTGGTCTGGTATTCCCATCTCTTTCAGAATTTTCCAGTTTGTTGTCATCCATACAGTCAAAGGCTTTAGTGTAGTCAATGAAGCAGAAGTAGTTGTTTTTCTGGAACTCTCTTGCCTTTTCTTTGATCCAGCGGATCTTGGCAATTTGATCTCTGGTTCCTCTGCCTCTTCTAAATCCAGCTTGAACAACTGGAAGTTCTCAGTTCATGTACTGTTGAACCCTAGCTTAGAGAATTTTGAGCATTACTTTGCTAGTGTGTGAGATGAGTGCAATTGTGCAGTAGTTTAAATATTCTTTGGCATTGCCTTCCTTTGGAATTGGAATGAAAACTGACCTTTTCCAGTCCTGTGGCCACTGCTGAGTTTTCCAAATTTGCTGGCATACTGAGTGCAGCATTTTCACAGCAACATCTTTTAGGATTTGAATAGCTCAGCTGAAATTCTATCACCTCCACTAGCTTTGTTTGCAGTGATGCTTCTTAAGACCCACTTAACTTCACATTCCAGGACATCTGGCTCTAGATGAGTCATCACACCACTGTGGTTACCTGGGTCATTAAGATCTTTTTTGTATAGTTCTTCTGTGTATCCTTGCCACCTCTTCCTAATATCTTCTGCTTCTGTTAGGTCCATACCATTTCTGTCCTTTATTATGTCCATCTTTGCATGAAATGTTCACTTGGTATCTCTACTTTTCTTAAAGAGATCTCTGGTCTTTCCCATTCTATTGTTTTCCTCTATCTTTCTCTGAGTTTGTCAACTGTCACTTATCAGAATTAGGCTCCTACCCTCACACAGAGACTGGAAGATAAGCCTATCATTAGGTGCTGGCTGAAGCAAACAGGATGTCACCTAGATCCAGACACCCTGGAATGTGAAGTCAAGTGGGCCTTAGGAAGCATCACTATGAACAAAGCTAGTGGAGGTGATGGAATTCCAGTTGAGCTATTTCAAATCCTAAAAGATGATGCTGTGAAAGAGCTTCACTCAATATGTCAGCAAATTTGGAAAACTCAGAAGTGGCCACAGAACTGGAAAAGGTCAGTTTTCATTCCAATCCCAAAGAAAGGCAATGCCAAAGAATGCTCAAACTACCGCACAGTTGTACTCATCTCACACACTAGTAAATTAATCCTCAAAATTCTCTAAGCCACGCTTCAGCAATACATGAACCGTGAACTTCCAGATGTTCAAGCTGGTTTTAGAAAAGGCAGAGGAACCAGAGATCAAATTTCCAACATCTGTTGGATCATTGAAAAAGCAAGAGAGTTCCAGAAAAACATCTATTTCTGCTTTATTGACTATGCCAAAGCCTTTGACTGTGTGGATCACAATAAACTGTGGAAAATTCTGAAAGAAATGGGAATACCAGGCCACCTGACCTGCCTCTCAGAGAGCAGCAGTTAGAACTGGACATGGAACAACAGACTGGTTCCAAATAGGAAAAGGAGTACGTCAAGGCTGTATATTGTCGCCCTGCTTATTTAACTTATATGCAGAGTACATCATGAGAAAAACTGGGCTGGAAGAAGCACAAGCTTGAATCAAGATTTCCAGGAGAAATATCAATAACCTCAGATATGCAGATGGCACCACCCTTATGGCAGAAAGTGAAGAAGAACTAAAGAGCCTCTTGATGAAAGTGAAAGCAGAGAGTGAAAAAGTTGGCTTAAAGCTCAACATTCAGGAAACTATGATCATGGCATCCAGTCCCATCACTTCATGGCAAATAGATGGGGAAACAGTGGAAACAGTGGCAGACTTTATTTTGGGGGGCTCCAAAATCACTGCCGATGGTGACTGCAGCCATGAAATTAAAAGACACTTGTTCCTTGGAAGGAAAATAATGACCAACCTAGTCAGCATATTAAAAAGCAGAGACATTACTTTGTCAACAAAAGTCCGTCTAGTCAAGGCTATGGTTTTTCCAGTAGTCGTGTATGGTTGTGAGAGTTGGACTATAAAGAAAGTTGAGCGCCAAAGCATTGATGCTTTTGAACTGTGGTGTTGGAGAAGACTCTTGAGAGTCCCTTGGACTGCAAGGGGATCCAACCAGTTCATCCTAAAGGAGATCAGTCCTGGGTGTTCACTGGAAGGACTGATGTTGAAGCTGAAACTCCAATACTTTGGCCACCTGATGCGAAGAGCTGACTCATTTGAAAAGACCATGATGCTAGGAAAGATTAAGGCCAGGAGGAGAAGGGGACAGAGGATGAGATGGTTGGATGGCATCACCGACTCAATGGACATGAGTTTGGGTAAACTCTGGGAGTTGGTGATGAACAGGGAGACCTGGCATGCTGCGGTTCATGGGGTCGCAAAGACTCGCACACGACTGAGCGACTGAACTGAACTGAACTGTAGCAAACAGGAAATTCTTTGGACAGCCTTGAGTTTAAGAGGGTGGACTAGTCATTCTAGGAATTTGACCTTGAACTGTTACAAACCACACTAGTGTTTGTTCAAGTCTTTGTGTGTAGATGGAAAAGTGAAAGTGAAAGTCACTCAGTCGTGTCCAAATGTTTGTGCCCCCATGGATTATACAGTCCATGGAATTCTCCAGGCCAGAATACTGGAGTGGTTAGCCTTTCCCTTCTCCAGGGGATCTTCCCAACCCAGCGACTGAACCCAGGTCTCCCACATTGCAGACGGATTCTTTACCAGCTGAGCCACAAGGGAAACCCAAGAATACTGGAGTGGGTAGCCTATCCCTTCTCTAGCAGATCTTCCCAACCCAGGAATCAAACTGGGGTCTCCTGCATTTCAGGTGGAGTCTTTACCAACTGAGCTATCAGGGAAGCCCAGATGGGAAGAGAGGATGTACAAAATCATTTGCTGAGTCTGCAGTTTTAATAGACCAAGGCTAAGGCCTCATCAAGAAGAGGGTTTAGAGGAGCCTGAGTAGAGTTTGGTAAAAGGAGAGAATGGTGTCATAAGAAATAGACAGAAAGTGGAAAAGGCCATGTGAAGATGAAGGCAGAGATTGGAGTTACGCTTCCCAAAATCAAAGAACACCAGGGGCCATCAGAAGAGACAAGAGGCAAAATAAAATCCTCCCCTAGAACATTTGGAAGGAGCATGGCTCTGCTATTTTGATTTTTAATTTCTGGCCCTTTAAACTCTGAGAAAATCAGTTTCTGCTTTCTAAGCGACCTAGTTTGTGGCAGATTTTCCCAGCAGCTCTAGGAAATTAATATACACGTGAAGGAGAGGGAGACCCTTTGAACCGTAGGAGTCTGGTAAAACATTACTACCGTGAGTTGACATGTTGCCTACAAGACATCTGGGAAATATTAATAAGGGGAGGAGAATATGGCAGGGATGGGATTATGGATTTAGGCTTGAAGAGTGAATGATAATGAGACTCTGGGGAAAGAAAAGTCAATTTCATCAAACAATAGTGTACAACTTAGACCATAATTGTAGTGCTTAATTGCCCACTTCAACACAGTTGTTTCCCTCCCATTTCAAAATTCTATTTCTGTGTGGTGGGGTGGAGAGAAAGCTAGCATCATTGAGGGTTAATGAATTTGGCTTATAAGAACCAACAAATTTCCACAAGTTTGGAAGCAGTCATTAGCAGAGCTTTAATTTCCCATTTGCCTTAGTAGCAAATTTAGCGGCCCTTTCTAAACTTCACCATGGATTGCTATCTCTATTAGTTGTTGCTTTTTTTTTTTAATAAGAAAACACCACCATAGTGTTGTTGCATCCTCAGTGTTCATAATGTAATTCGTTTATATTTCTAGTATTGTATTTATCCCAATGCATTGTAATTATCATTCTGTCTCCCCCTCTAAATTGTGAGTTTCTTGAGAGCAATGATCCATATTTGTATCTCAGTTACCTAACACAGAATTCAGCACTTAAGTAATTTGTGTAATAATTGTTGCATCTATTGCAGTAACAATAGAAGTTAAGGGCCAGGCTCTGGAGCTAGATCAACTAGGATAAATTTTGGCTCTTACATATTATCTTTGTGACCTTGGGCAGATTACTAAACCTCTCTGTGCCTCAGTTTCCTCATTGTAATCTGGAATAACAATAAGACCCTCTGCATTAAAATTGTTGTGATGATTAGTAGGTACTCAGTACATGATCAATATCCACAAATATGGTATTAAATTATTATGTAAAATAAAGCCTTCTGACATTCCATACTGCAATCCAAAGTAGGTCTTCCTTATTTTATTTTTTTATATCTTCCTATTTCCTTCATGACAATATTATAATCTATAGTTTAACTTACTTGTCTGCTAACAAGTCCCATGAAGGCAAGGACCTTGTCTGTTTAGTTTTCCACCCATTCCATGCTTAACACCTCATCCGCGTACAGAAGAAACTAGTAACAATTTGTTAAAGAAATAAAATTGATGAATGTTACATTTCATTCAATGATCTTTGAATGATCATTGATGACTCATCTGTAATGTCTAGTTGAAATCGTTCTCACATAGCTAACATTTGTCAACTGAAAAAAATTTCACAACCTTAAAGTTGAGAGGTATATTTTATTCCATGGACAAAACTGAGGACTTAAGCCTAGGACACAGTATCTCAGATAATTCTAAGGGACTGTTCTGAAGGGGCAGAAACTAGGACATACAGAAAGTTTTGCAACAAAGACCAGGTAGTTGAAACATCAGAAGAAGGAAAGAAAGAAGTGAAATCGCTTAGTCATGTCCAACTCTTTGCAACTCCATGAACCAGGCTTCTCTGTCCATGGGGTTTACCAGGCAAGAACACTGGAGTGGGTTGCCATTTCCTTCTCCAGGGGATCTTCCCCACCCAGGGATCAAATCCAGGTCTCCCACATTGCAGGAAACATCAAAAGATTACTGTTAATTAAAGAATACCAGATATCTTGAGTTAAGGAATTGATTCCTTTTCTGAGTTTGGGAAGATGCGAAAGTCTGGCCTTAGTGAAATCAACCCTTTGAAATCCACCTCAGCTAATCTGGGGTCAATATCCTGAGTCTCTTCAGGGTATATCATCAGAGGTGGCTGCAGTGACTGACTGATAGTTAGAGGTACAAGTCCAGTCTCCATGAGTTCCCTCAGGGTGCACCATCAGGGTGACTGTAATGTGATGTTTTGATGGTGGCAACACCCTTTGTTTACTGATAGTTCACACACTGAAATTCCTTCTAACTTGAAATTCAAAGAAAAGTAATGTGACAACAATAGGCCTTCAGCCAGATCTGAGAAAGAAGGACTTGCTATTATTTCTAGGACCAACTACCTGAAAATAGGATAATATATCATTACAGGCATATACTCATTTTATCTCCTATTTCTGCTCTTCAGGGCAGTTTTAACATTGGAAGCCTCTTGTGTCACATAAAACTTACATTTAATAGATTGCCATGTTTTTCTCTTGCTAATCTTCCTTTTGTTATAGGGATCCCAAAAGAGAACTTAGAAAGGTAAAGGAAAAAGGTATTCTTCCTCCCCTCCACTGGAATAAAGTTTATGTGAATTTCCTGTTTTTTTAATATGATTCATATAGAGGGGAATTCAATTGCGAAGAGTCAGCTATTTTTAAAATTGATCCCTCTGTTGGGATGCTAAAAGGATTTGGAAAATAAAAACTAATAGAATCTTTACAATATTAAAAGTTTTCGAATCAAACTGCAAGCTCGTCTTATTTACCGTAAAGCCTGTCCCATTGCTTTGTTCTGTCATCCTTCTACACATTTGCCTGGAGAGGACAGCAAACAAAGGAGGAATATGTAAACATTTTAATCATTTCTAACTTGCCATCTGTGACAATTCATGGTGCTGAAATCAGAAAGGATGGGATCACTTTTCCATTTCTTTAAGGTCACCAAGGACAGACAAGCTCAGGACATACTGTATTTGTCAGGAGCAAAAGAGATGACTAGGGAGATGGCAATGACAAATCTGTTCTAGGCTTAGCTCATTTTACTGAAGAATATGTGTCCCCTTCTGACATTTATCAAAAGAAATTCAATTTTATAAAAAGAAGGATGTCAAATAATAGTACATAGCTAACACTCATTCTGAGGCTGTCAGAAGGCCAGATGGGGGCAAAAAGGAAAAGGGTAGATGGAAGAAAAAGTCATGCTGGCAAGAAACAGAAAACCAAACAGGGTGAAAGGTCAGTCCTAACATGCTTACAGGCTTGAATACTTTTCTAATTAAGTCACATAGTTTTGAGATCCATGTTAGTGCCTACCTCACACTTTGGAATACTGTTTTTCATTTTCTACAGATACAAGGAATGACACAAAGTAAAGGTTTTGTGTCTCTGTGTATTTTTGTTGTTCCTGTTTTATGTTTTTTTCTTCTACATCAGGGAAGAAAGCTAATGAAACCTGGTAAAATCCCACAGCATCAGGTACAATGAAATGTACCCCGTGGGCAAGCAATCTATATTTCTGACAGTGATGATGATGATTTTTCTCTGGCAGGAAGGGATATTCTGGGTCAAAGAATAAAACCAAAAGTTGAGACAGAGGTAGTAGAAAAAAAGAAGTCAGATTAAGATCAAAGGAGGGGATTCTATTAGGAGACTAATGATGAAGCTGACAAGATACTGTAACAAGTGAGTGTTTTTACCATACTGCATAAAAATATTGGATTAAGCTACAAATTAAATCTCTTTCTCGGTAAGGGGTTTCTGCAGGACAGAAGCAATTAGGCTGCTGTCTAGTGAAGACAGGAAACTTGATTAACAGATCCAAAAAGACAGCATAAGGAAGATGGGTTTAACACCAGGAGGTGAAACACCAACTGTTATGCAAATTGACTTTTCTCAAAATGTTGGATAATTTCAATCAAGGACTGAAATACACTTTTTTTTTTCTTTAACATTACTCTTCTCTGGCCTTAAACTCGTCAATGCAATTTCTTATTAAATAACTGCTACTGATGCATGTGTCACAGTCAGATTCCTGAGATGGGGACTGAGACACTACAGAACATTTCACCATAAAACGGATTTTTGCTTCTTTTCCAAATTTTCAAATATTCAAGGTGTTCTAGCTAAGGATGGCTGAGCAGGCAGCTTGTGGGACACTAGTTTTGAAGTGTTTGTATCTGACCTTTTTGAGTCCTGTACTCTCTGTAAGGTACCTATTTGGTGCAGTCCAAGCCAGGTTGTTCTTGTTTAGAATAGGGACTCTTAAGGAGTGGCTACAATTTGTTAATGACAAAATACTTGTGTGTATTTCTCCTGCAAATAAAGCATTGTGCTAAAGCCAGAGACAGGACACCAGAAATCCAGGAAACATTGTGACTATTTATTCTCCATTCTCAAATTTGTACTTATTGTCCTGAAGATTTTCAAATTCAAAGTCCTAAAAGTATGCAGAATATTTAAAAATGTATCTGTAATCGAGTATCTTTCTTTGAACAAAAATAAATCCGGCTCCACAGCACATAAACCAGATCTTTCTACTCCTTCTTGGAAGATGTTGAGAAGAATTAAAATCATGTAGATGATCTTCTACATGGAATTAATATAGTCATCTTTATACATATTATTACCAGCAAAGTTTTCAAGGTTTAAATTTTTTCATGAGACTTGCCACACACATTTGCATAAATCCTTTGAGTCCAGGGAATATGATCAAATCAACTAAATAAGTTAATGTACAAACTTTTAACTCTTCACATCAAGGGTTGTCGAACTTTTTCTCTGAAGGACCAGATAGTAAAAGTGTTCACCTTTGCATTCCAGACAGCCTCTCACAAGTACTCAGCTTTGTTCTGTAGGGACACAAAAACAGCCAAAGGACTCTACCAAAGCAAACGGGCTTGGCTGTGTTCCAATACAGTGTTATTTACAATAACAGGCAATGAAGTTTGGCCTGCAAGCCACAGTTTGCTGACTTATGCTTTATATCATTTTATCCCCTTCATTTCTTTTCATCTATCCTTTATCACGATGTCACAGCCTCGTACTGAAAATGCAACAAAGCTGTGGGACAGACCAAACATTGTAAACAAAGATTGCAAGGGCCGGGGTTGGGGGGGCGGGCGTTGGTGGTGAAAATTTGTTTAAAAAATGTACTAAATAAGTAATAGAGTATACCCTGAAAAACATTAGAGTTAACAGTCCTTTCCCCACCCTGCTGCTTGAGAGATCTTTCTAAAGTGCAAATTTGATCTTGGAACTCTCTAGCTTAAAATGTTTTACCTGCAGCAGACAGCCGGCTCTTTAGCTTGTCACAATAGGTTCATTCCATGGCTGACCCTGCTTTCCTCCCAACCTCATCTCTTGCTATGTCTTCCTCTCACATTCTATGCTCCAGCTACACGGAGGGAATCATAATTTCCATAGTGCTATGTGCATTCTGGCCTTCCAACACATGCACGTGTTATTCACTGTGCTTGAAACCTACCAACAACCCTGACCTTGCTAACTCCTTGAGGACTGAACTCAGGTATATCAGATGACTTTTACTCCCAGGCTGCGCTATCAAGAGGTGACTATTTCCTTGTCTATTGACCCTGATAAATATTAAATTCTTGAAAGTTGTAACTGTGTTTTTTAAAAGCATGATGCCTAGCAATGGAGAACAATCCGTAAGTAATTATTCAATCAACAAATCAGTCAATTAAATGAGCTTTGTTGGTCCTTCCTCTTCAGCCTATAAATACAATTGTTCCTAACAATGAGCAATCTCTTTTCTTTAGCATACCATCTATAAATGATACACAAACAACTAATAGAGAAATGAAAAAAAAAAATTAGCTAAAGCAGTAATTTATATCCTATAAGCAGGGGGAAGTGTTAATAAAGTCAGTTTACATGCTTGCTTTAGCAGCACATATGCTAAAATTGGAATGATACAGAGATTAGCATGGTCCCTGTGAAAGGATAAGCTACATGGGAAAAGAATCTGAAAAAGGACATATATATATATATATATATATATGTATGAAGTATAAAGTGTTAGTTGTTCAGTCGTGTCCAACTCTTTGCGGCCTCATGGACTGTAGCCTGCCAGGCTTCTCTATCCATGGAATTCTCCAGGCAAGATTACTGGTGTGGGTAGCCATTCTCTTATCCAGGGGATCTTCATGACCCAGGGATCAAACCTGGGTCTCCTGCATTGCGAGCAGATTCTTTACCATCTGAGCCACCAGAGAAGCCCCAGATATATGTATATGTACAACTAAATCACTTTGTTGTACACCTGAAACTAATACAACATTGTAAATCAACTGTACCTCAATATAAAATAAATTTTTAAAAACCGCTTTGCATTTACCGCATAAGTAAGAATCTTTTCTCAACTGCTAATCATATGTGAACCAGGTTTTATATGAAGAGCAATTAAACATTTATGGGATCTACAGGAGACATGAACAGATGCTATATAAAGACATCCAGAAGAAAAGACTATAGAAAAAATAAATTTGTGTTTCAGTGGGAAACTATGCATTAGACTTTAGCCTTTCATAATCTTAGCACTATTTTGCAACTTTTATAAGTTGATACCCATGCACATTCCATCTGGTCTGGAAGAGTTTCAGTTGACTTCCCTCCATTTGTTTTTGTGCTGTGCTGTGCTAAGTTGCTTCAGTTGTGTCCAGCTCTTTATGACCCCTGTGGTCGGTAGCCTGCCAGACTCCTCTGTCCATGGGATTCTCTAGGCAGGAATACTGGAGTGTGTTGCCATGCCCTCCTCTTATTCCTTTTTACTTCATAGAAATTAGTGCCTTTTGACTTTTCCTTTAAGCCAGTTACACCAACAACCTGATTCCCTCGTTGAATGAGTAAATTAAAATCTTCAACACAAGCTCACTTTAAAATCCATATGAGAGTCATGATTTTACCTTTTCCAAAAAAATTATCTTTTAACAGTTTTGGACGTTCCACTGAGATGCTCAGTGGATTCAGGCACCAGAGCCAGGAAAACTTCATAAGGAGAGGAGTACACTCCATGGGCAGCTTACACCCAGGGTAGTCTTCTCTTGGCTTCCAAAGGTGAACCCAAAATGGCAATAAAACTTTGCTTCCTCTCTGCTTTTCTAATTTTAAGTCGCCTCTCTACCAGCTTTACGTTTTGTGTTTGGATTTTTGGGGGTCAATGCGTTCTTTCCCAGTAGTTGTTAGAAATTTGATTTTATGACCTGATCATTGATGATCTCAGTAAATGAAGTAATAGTTAATAGAGAACCCAGCTGGCCGAGAGAAAGCAGAGAATCTGGCATGTGAGTCATTCCTGTTTGCCTGTTTTGAGACCTAATCAATTAAGAATTTTGTGTCCATTTGTGAATTTTATATTTCTGTGTTTACTCTTGACCCATGGCTAAAATTTTAGAATGGATGCTATAAGCTTTCTCCCTTTCTCTTTGAATATATGTATGTCACTATAATTTAGAAAGGCTTTTACCTCTTATGTGAGGAGCCTGACAAGCTATGGTCCATAGGGTTGCAAAGAGTCAGACACAGCTGAAGTGATTTAGCATGCAAAATTCTCAGAAAACAGGGAAACTGAAGTTCTTTTACTTTCAGTTTGGCAGATTTAAAAAGTATTCAGCTCAGAAATGTTTTAAGAGTTCACTTTCAAGTAATTTAGTTAATGAGACAAGTTTAATATTACTGGTTTTATTTTTTGAAAGTTATATCATCTATGATTTGTCAATATTAAGTAAAATACATAAGTATAGATGTTTACTTGAATATGTAATACCTAATCTTAAATAGATTCACTGATTAAATGAACTTACATTACTTCTACTTAATGTTTAAGATTATGAAAAACATAAATTTGTGTTTATGCAGATTAAATTATTATTCCAATAAATTTATGTCAATGATAATTATGTTTTGTCATATGTCAGCTTAAAGATAGCGTGTCCAACTCTTTGCAACCCAATGGACTGTAGCCCGCCAGGCTCCTCTGTCCATGAGATTTTCCAGGCAAGAATACTGGAGTGGGTTGCCATCTTCTTCTCCAGGAGATCTTCCCAACCCAGGGTTTGAATACAGGTCTCCTGCATTGTAGGCAAACGCTTTACTGTCTGAGCCACTAGGGAAGTCTCTAAGAACTGTTGGTAACTTAAAACCTTGGACTGACAGTAACTTGAGTTAATTAATGGACATACATTAGATAATTACTATAGCAGTAAGTATACAGTAAGTATCTTAAGACAGCCCGACAAAATACTGAAATAATAATTATTAATCATAATTTCAAGTTAATATCCATTTCCTTCTTATTTTTATGAATCTGTCTCTTGAGTCGGTAATGAATGTGCTCATTTCTGCCACTTTGAGACGCAAATATAAATGATATGTGTGGTTCTAGAAAGCTGTGTTAGGTGTGTTCACGGCCTCTGCAAATGTACTACAGAATGCCGGTGTGTGACAGACAATTATTCACTCCCCAATTTTTTTTCTGTGAAATAGAAGTTAGCTGCTGTGGGTAAAAGTTATAACTGCTATATGGTTTACACTATACTTAGGAGTCATAGCTTCAGAGAAATACAGCTATGTATATACTTCTATTTGGAGAGAAAAAGAGTAATTCTTTCCCAAAGGAGCTGGGCCTATGTGGTCTCCAACCCTCTCTGGGGTCCTCAAGCTTCTTGAGAACCCCAGATAACTAAAACTGCCTTGGAGATTTTCCAGACAGCTCTTTGAAAATCACAAAGATTTGTTCCTTCACCTTATAAAAAGAGACATACTAGAAAAAAAATTAGGTTTATTTGATATGTTATTGTTGATGAGTTATGTAAAAAGAGCTCTCAAATCAGAAAAGATGGTTAGCCTAATCTAGGTTAAATTTGTATGAGTATAAGCTTGTTAATACAAACACTTCACATATTGAAATATAAATGTGGCATTTCTGGAGATTTGCTTATTCCCTCACTGTCAATGACATATTTCCATTTATCAGAGTCCTGGTGTGATTCTGCTTACTATCAGACAACAGCAATGTAGAGTTATCATTATATAATTTATATAAGTTACATATATCATTATATAACTCTACAACAATGTAGAGTTATAATTTTAGTTATTATTTAGTTATTTAGTTATTATTTTTTCTATACGAGTTTTATTGAGATATAATTCACATTCCGTACAATTCAACTATTTAGTTAGTTAGTTCAGTCACTCAGTCGTGTCTGACTCTTTTTGACCCCATGAACCGCAGCACGCCAGGCCTCCCTGTCCATCACCAACTCCCAGAGTACACCCAAACCCATGTCCATTGAGTCAATGATGCCATCCAACCATCTCATCCTCTGTTGTCCCCTTCTCCTCCTGCCCTCAATCTTTCCCAGCGTCAGGGTCTCTTCCAATGAGTCAGCTCTTTGTATCAGGTGGCCAAAGTTTTGGAGTTTTAGCCTCAACATCAGTCCTTCCAATGAATATTCAAGACTGATTTTCTTTAGGATTGACTGGTTGGATCTCCTTGCAGTCCAAGGGACTCTCAAGAGTCTTCTCCAACACCACAGTTCAAAAGCATCAATTCTTCGGTACTCAGCCTTCTTTATAGTCCAGCTCTCACATCCATACATGACCACTGGAAAAACCATAGCCTTGACTAGACGGACCTTTGGTGGCAAAGTAATGTCTCTGCTTTTTAATATGCTGTCTAGGTTGGTCATAACTTTCCTTCCAAGGAGTAAGCATCTTGTAATTTCATGGCTGCAATAACCATCTGCAGTGATTTTGGAGCCCCCAAAAATAAAGTCAGCCACTGTTTCCACTGTTTGCCCATCTATCTGCCATGAAGTGATGGGACCAGATGCCATGATCTTAGATTTCTGAATGTTGAGCTTTAAGCCAACTGTTTCACTCTCCTCTTTCACTTTCATCAAGAGGCTCTTTAGTTCTTCACTTTCTGCCATAAGGGTGGTGTCATCTGCATATCTGAGGTTATTGATATTTCTCCCGGCAATCCTGATTCCAGCTTGTGCTTACTCCAACCCAGCGTTTCTCATGATGTACTCTGCATATGAGTTAAATAAGCAGGGTGACAATATACAGCCTTGACGTACTCCTTTTCCTATTTGGAACTGGTCTGTTGTTCCACGTCCAGTTCTAACTGTTGCTTCCTGACCTGCATACAGATTTCTCAAGAGGCAGGTCAGGTGGTCTGGTATGCCCATGTCTTTCAGAATTTTCCACAGTTTATTGTGATCCACACAGTCAAAGGCTTTGGCATAGTCAATAAAGTAGAGGTAGATGTTTTTCTGGAACTCTCTTGCTTTTTTGATGATCCAGCAGATGTTGGCAATTTGATCTCTGGTTCCTCTGCCTTTTCTAAAACCAGCTTGAACATCTGGAAGTTCACGGTTCACATATTGCTGAAGCCTGGCTTGGAGGATTTTGAGCATTACTTTACCAGAGTGTGAGATGAGTGCAATTGTGCAGTAGTTTGAGCATTCTTTGGCATTGCCTTTCTTTGGGATTGGAACGAAAACTGACCTTTTCCAGTCCTGTGGCCACGGCTGAGTTTTCCAAATTTGCTGGCATATCGAGTGCAGCACTTTCACAGCATCATCTTTCAGGATTTGAAATAGCTCAACTGGAATTCCATCACCTCCACTAGCTTTGTTTGTAGTGATGCCTTCTAAGGCCCACTTGACTTCACATTCCAGGGTGTCTGGCTCTAGGTGAGTGATCACACCATCGTTATTATCTGGGTCGTGAAGATCTTTTTTGTACAGTTCTTCTGTATATTGTTACCACCTCTTCTTAATATCTTCTGCTTCTGTTAGGTCCATACCATTTCTGTCCTTTATTGAGCCCATCTTTGCATGAAATGTTCCTTTGGTATCTCTAATTTTCTGGAAGAGATCTCTAGTCTTTCCCATTCTATTGTTTTCCTCTATTTCTTTGCTTTCAACCATTTAAAGTGTATAATTCAGTGGTTCTTGGTATATTATACAACCATCACCACAGTCCATTTTAGAATAATTTTATCACCTTTAAACACTGTGTTGTTGTTTTTCAGTCACTAAGTCGTGTCCAACCCTTTGTGACCCCACGGACTACAGCACACCAGGCTTCCCTATCCTTCACTATCTCCTGGAGTTTGCTCATACTCATGTCCATTGAATTGGTGCTGTTATCTAACCATCTGATCCTCTGCCATCCCCTGCTTTTGCCCTCAATCTTTCCCATCATCGAGGTCTTTTCCAATGAGTCAGTTCTTTGCATCAGGTAATCAAAGTATTGGAGCTTCAGCTTCAGCATCAGTCCTTGCAATGACTATCCAGGGTTGATTTCCTTTAGGGTTGACTGGTTTCATCCCCTTGCTTTCCAATTATATCTCAAGAGTCTTCTCTAGCACCACAGTTTGAAAGCCCATTAGCAATAATTCCCCATTTGCCTGCAAACTCACCAACCCAGATTTGCCTATTATGGACATTTCATATAAATAGAATCTTATAATATGTGATCTTTTGTAATTGATTTCTTCCCCTTGGTATAACATTTCAAGGGTCATCCATATTGTAATATGTACCAACGTTTTGTTCCTTGTTGTTGTCAATTGTTACACTGTATGAATATAACACACTGTACTTATCCATTCATCAGTTTGTGGGCACTTGGTGTGGTTTTTTCATTTTTCATGTATGGATGTGAGAGTTGGACTGTGAAGAAAGCTGAGCACCAAAGAATTGATGCTTTTGAACTGTGGTGTTGGAGAAAACTCTTGAGAGTCCCTTGGACTGCAAGGAGATCCAGCCAGTCCATCCTAAAGGAGATTAGTCCTGGGTGTTCATTGGAAGAACTGATGTTGAAGCTGAAACTCCAATTCTTTGACCACCTGATGCGAAGAGTTGACTCATTTGAAAAGACCCTGATGCTGGGTAAGACTGAAGGCAGGAGAAGGGGACAACAGAGGATGAGATGGTTGGATGGCATCACCGACTCTATGGACATGAGTTTGGGTAAACTCCAGGAGTTGGTGATGGACAGGGGGGCCTGGCGTGCTGCGGTTCATGGGGTCACAAAGAGTCAGGCATGAGTGAACGACTGAACTGAACTGATAAATATTTATAGGCTTCCCCGGTGGCTCAGATGGTAAAGCATATACCTACAATGTGGGAGGCCCAGGTTTGATCCCTGGGTTGAGAAGATCCTCTGCAGAAGAAAATGGCAACCCACTCCAGTACTCTTGCCTGGAAAATCCCATGGATGGAGGAGCGTGGTAGGCTACAGTCCATGGGGTCACAAAGAGTCAGACACGACTGAGTGACTTCACTTTTACTTTTTCATGAATATTTATAGATATTTATATATATTTATAGATAAATATTATTGATCCAAGTTAATATGTGGATATATGTTTTCACTTCTGTTGAATATATACCTTAAAGCAGAATTGCTAGGTTATATGGTGACTCTGTGTTTAACTGTTTTTATGATAACTGTATGTTTACCTGACAGACTGTTTTCCAGAATGGTGGCTGTACCATTTTACATTACATACAGCTGTGTATGAGGATTCCAGTTTCTCTACATCTTTGTCAATACTTGCTATTTTCTGTCTTTTTGATTTTAGCCATCCTGCTTCTGCTGCTAGTCGCTTTGGTCGTGTCCGACTTTGTGCGACCCTATGGACTACAGCCTGTCAGGCTCCTCTGTCCATGGGATTCTGTCAGCAGGAGTACTAGAGTGGGTTGCCATGGTCTCCTCCAGGGGATCTTCCCAACCCAGGGATTGAACCTGGGTCTCCTGCATTGCAGGTAGATTCTTTACCGCTGAGCCACCAAGGAAGTATCACTCTGTGATTTTGATTTATGTTTGCCTGATGGATAATGATGTTGTGCATCTTTTCATCTGTTTATTGGCCATTCTTATATCTTTTTTGTTTTTTTTGAGAAATCTTTTTTTTTTTTTGGCTGTTCTGGGTCTCTGTTGCTGCACGTGGGCTTTCTCTGGTTGCAGTGAGTGGTGCTGCTCTCTAGTTGCAGTGCTTTGGCTTCTCATTGCAGTAGCTTCTTTTGTTTTGGAGCATGAGCTCTCGACATGCAGGCTCAGTAATTGTGCACACAGGCTCAGTGCTTCTGATGTACAGGCTTAGTTGCTCCACAGCAGGTAAAATCTTCCTGGATCAGGGATCGAACTTACCATATCCCATGTATTAGCAGACAGACTTGTAACCACTGGACCACCAGGGAAGTCCTTGAGAAATCTTTTTACAAATCCTTTACCCATTTAAAAATTTGAGATGCTTATCTTTTTATTATTGAGTTGTAAGACTTCTTTATGTAGTCTAGATACAAGTTCTTTATCAGATATACATTTTGCTAACATTTTCTCCCATTCTGTGAGTTGTCTTTTCATTTTCTTAATGGTGTCCTTTGAAGCACAATTGTGATGAGGTCAAACTCACCTAATTTTTTTGTCACTTGTATTTTTGATGTTTTATCTAGGAAGCCTTTGCCTAACCCAAGGTTGCAAAGGTTTACCTCCTATATTTTGTTCCAAGAGTTTTATTGTTTCAGCTCTTACATTTAGGTCTGTCTTCTATTTTGAATTAATTTTGTGTATAATATAAGAAAAGCATCCAACCTTATTGTTTTCTGTGTGGTTATTCAGTTGTTATATTTGAGAATGATGATAATTAAGTCAAGCATGACATGTACTTTTAAGCAAGTAACATTTTAGGCTTTACAAGCAAATGCTTACAAATCCTCCTGGGTACACAGGACTGGCACTTTCACAGGATTCCCAGCCTTCCAGGTAAGTTTGGTAATTTACTTCCTGGTAGGCTCAAGAATCTTAGAATATTTGGGAGAACTGGAAAAGAGAGGAATATATCCACATTTCTATGTAATGCAGGTGAAATCTAGTGGTGAGCTCTTACTTTGGTCTCCTAATCTCAGAAAGCACATGTCAAGAAGCTTTTAAAAGTCCATTCTGAGATTACTTATGAAACCTTACAATAAAGCAGATTTCAAAAGGCCTACAGGGTTAAGTAGTAGTCTTATTACCACCAAGTTTATTACTATAAACCACCAAGACAAATCTACTAAGACCAATCTTATTTTGTAATCAATAATAATCTTTTGAGATTGTTTTTGATTAAAAGGGAAAACAGTGTAGAAAAAAATTGTGTTTCAATGTAAAACTATACATTATATGCATATAGCTTAGCTTTCTGTATTAACACGTGCTAGCCTTTCATAGTCTTTGGGCTATTTTACAACTTTTAAAAAATTGATAGACAGTTATGTTCTGTCTTGTCTGATAGAGTTTCAGTTGACTTCCTTCTTCCCTCAGGAAAAAAACCACTGTTTCCTCCATTTGCTATTCCATTCCTTTACTCTACATAGATTGGTGCCTTTTGACTTTTCTTGGAGCTGGTATAACATTTGCCAGGATTCCTCATCTGATGAGTAAAGTAAAATCTTTAACACATGTTCATTTGTATATCTGCATGAGAGTCAAGATTTTTACTTTTTTAAAAAAATTATCTTCTAATAATATATTTCAGAATGGGATGGAGATAAAATCAAATAAGAGAGAAAAGGAACCTTCTTACACTGTTGGTGGGAAGGCAAACCAGTACAGCCACTATGGAGAACAGTGCAGAGATTCCTTAAAAAACTGGGAATAGAACTGCCATATGACCCAGCAATCCCACTGCTAGGCATACACACCGAGGAAACCAGAATTGAAAGAGACGCGTGTACCCCAATGTTCATCACAGCACTGTTTACAATAGCCAGGACATGGAAGCAACCTAGATGTCCATCGGCAGATGAATGGATAAGGAAGCTGTGGTACATATACACAATGGAATATTACTCAGCCATTAAAAAGAATACATTTGAATCCGTTCTATTGAGATGGATGAAACTGGAGCCCATTATACAGAGTGAAGTGAGCCAGAAAGAAAAGCACCAATACAGTATACTAATGCATGTATATGGAATTTGAAAGATGGTAATGGTAACCCTATATGTGAGACAGAATAAGAGACACAGATGCATAGAACAGTCCTGTGGACTCTGAGGGAGAAGGTGAGGGTTGGACGTTCTGGGACAATAACATTGAAACATGTATATTGTCATATGTGAAGCAGAACACCATTCCATGTTCTATGCATGGGACGGATGCTCAGGGATGGAGCGTTGGGATGACACTGAGGGATGGGAGGGGGAGGGAGGTGGGAGGAGGGTTTGGGAGGGGGAGCACATGTGAATCCATGGCTGATTCATGTCGATGTATGGCAAAAACTACTACAATATTGTAAAGTAATTAGCCCCCAACTAAAATTAAAAAAAAAAAAAAAAAAAAAAAAATGCATAGGTTTTGAATGTGTCTTATTTGAACAGTGTATAGATAGTAAGCAAAGCCTCAAGGAGGTTGACCTTTACCAAAGTGATAAAACCAGAAAATAAGGGTGACATAAAGATAAAGGATAAGCAATAATTAGGACTTCACTGGTAGCGCAGCTGGTAAAGAATTCACCTGCAAAGCAGGAGACCCTGATTCGATTCCTGGGTTGGGAAGATCCCCTGGAGAAGGGATAGTTTACCCACTCCCATTTTCTTGGGCTTCCCTGGTAGCTCAGACTGTAAAGAATCTGCCTGTAATGCAGGATACCTGGGTTAGATCCCTGGGTTGGGAAGATCCCTGGAGGAGGGCATGGCAACCCACTCCAGTATTCTTGCCTGGATAATCCCCATGGACAGAGGAGCCTGGCGGCTACAGTCCATGGGGTCGCCAACAGTCGGACACAAGTGACTAAGCGCAGGACATCACAAACAATAAGTAAAGAAAAGGTTGGGTTTTTTTGTTTTTATTGTGGTGCACATATGTGGGATCTTAGTTCCCTGACCAGGAGTCAAACCCCTGCCCCCTGCATTGGAAGTCTGGTGTCTTAACCACTGGACCTCCAGGTTGAGACCTCTGGTAAAGATATTATAATTACCAAAAACACATGAATGAATGTTCAATCCCATAATAGTCTCAAACCTCTAAATCAAAAAAACAAGAACTACCTTTTCTTATCTAAGAGAATAGCCAAAATTTAAAAGTGATACTGTCAGAGCAAGTAATGGGTAGCAGCAATAGGTTTGTTGTTGTTTAGTCACTCAGTCATGTCCGACTCTTTTGCGACCCCGTGGACTGTAGACCACCAGGCTCCTCTATCCATGGAATTCTCCAGGCAAGAATACTAGAGTGGGTTGCCATTCCCTTCTCCAGGGGAATCTTCCCAGCCCAGGGATCGAACCTGGGTTTCCTGCATTTGCAGGTAGATTCTTTACCATTGAGCCACCTGGGAAGCCTAGCAGGAATAGGTGCACTTCTGCTTTGTAAGTAAGTTATAAACCCTTTATGTGGCTGTTTAGTAATATTTGTTAAAAACTTGCCTGGAAAATTCCATGGACAGAGGAGCCTGGCAGGCTACAATCCATGGGGTTGCAAAGAGCCAGACATGACTTAGAGACTGAGCATGCACACACATACCTTTTAACCCGGCAGCTCTACTTTTAGATGTTTAATCAGTTAAAAGACTGGCAAGAGTATATGATGATATATATTCAAGGAAATTTATTTCTAATAATGTTATAATAGAAAATTTTGGGAACACGCTGCATTTCCATCAATAAGGGGTTACTTCAGAACAGAGTACATATAATAATGTAGTTTGTAAAAATTATATATATATATATATATATATATATATATATATATATATATAAAGTAGTTATCTTAGAGAGCTGCAACTATGGAAGTCCACCACTACACATTTTCTTTTATATGTTTGTGTTACTTTTGTAACATCCAAAAATAATGTAGTGAAAATTTAACTGTAGGAGAATCCAAGCTTTTAAACTTCAGGCAGTATCTTTTCCGCTATTATGTAATGGACCATATCATACAAATTAGCTCATTTTTTCAATGCTTCATTGGAAGCTTATCAGCAGGAATGGAGAGGGTTGTACAACAGCTTTCTGAAATTGACCTACACGGAATGAAGAGAGGTCATTACTCTTAGAGGATTTTTCTATGCATGTGCACAGTATTCAGACTAGGACTTAATAAAGATCCATACACCCTGCCCAAACCAGTCATACCCTTTACCTTTAACTAACTAGCTCCTTATCTTTAGGCAAATAACCATGAGAAGTTTACCTAAATGATTTTGAACAACTTGTGGACTATGGAATGTATGTATGTGTATGTGTATATACATATGTATATGTGCTGTGCTCAGTCACTCAGTGGTATCCAACTATTTGCAACCCCATGAACTGTAGCCCACCAGGCTCCTCTGTCCATGGAATTCTCTAGGCAAGAATACTGAAGTGGGTTGTCATTTCCTACTCCACATATGTGTGTGTATATATATATATATACATATATATGCATATTTTTAAAATTAAAAATGACTAGTGGTCTTTTGACTGTAGTACCCAGTGAAGAACTAAGTTGCTGGAAGATGAATTAATGCCAAAAAATCTGAATATGCATCATAAATAATCACCTCCAAGTGAATATAATACAGATAGAATCAATATATCTTAAAAAGTTATTTGTGGAGTTAATTGATTGATTTCAAACTGCATATACTCCCAATTTCAAAACAGGCTAATTTGAAGCTGACCCTTCAGTAAATGCATAACATAATATCACTTGAAGAATTTAGATCATAAGTTACACTAAAATGCTATAGGAAACAGATTTGGTCAGGCAACCAAACCAATGTCAAGGTTCAGTAACCATAAATACCGTGGCAAATAATAGTAATTAACATTTACCACAGCCTCAGTGCATTGAAATTACTTCTGTCAGTTATACATCTGAGCAACCCAATGACGTAGGTTATGATTATCCTGGTTTAACAGGAGGTAACTTGGGGCACAGGATGAGAAAATGATTGATTCCAGATAACCAGTATGCAGATCAATCTTCTGGAAGACAGCTCCATATGTATTGATTTTGCAAAGCCATATTTTGGAGACTTCTACTTATTGAAAACAATTTTAGCGAAATAAATCAAACACAGACATGTATAAGTCCCTCAACAAGGCTGTATATGTAAAAGAAATAGCATAATAGTCCTAACCAGGTTCCATTCCAAATTTATTTTTTTGTTCAATATGTATAGTTTCCACTGTTTTCTATTTACACTAAAGCTACAACAAGAGGCAATAGGAATATTGTGAAATAGAAAGCTTGTGACCAGACTGTTTAAACTTCTTGGAAATGGTGGTGTTTAACTTTGTCATCTGTGGTTAATTCTCACATTGCTCAGGACTGGGCTCTGAATGTAGTAACCAGTGGATGCTTCTGACAGATCGAAATTACAGTAGGTCACAAAGGGATATTGGAGATTATTTCCCAGGAGGTGCTCAACAGATATTTAGCTGTTGGTGTGGAGGCCACAGAGGCTACACCAATAATAGGTGGCACTTTCAGGACAATAATTCTTGAGAAAAAAAAAATGTTTCTTTTTTTCCCCTTCATCGTTGGTTATCTAAATAGTTAAATATAGCCTTTTCTGCTATGGTACTTGTCCACCACCCTCCCCCTTAGAGAAACTGATTTCTGAATAATTTCTCTTGTACATACATTTTAAAGGTGTGTAATTAACTGGTAACAGGTTGTTAGGTAGCTGATGAGGTGTGAACCAGTCACTAATTTGTTTTCTTTATTTACAACTTTGCTTGCACTTGAAGATGACAGCGCGGTGTTTCTCATTCCCTGCTTACTTCACCAGATTAAAAAGTGATTTGTGAAGCCATTTTTAATTCCTCAAATTCCATTAAAAAGGAATATCCAGGGGAGTCTTAATCAAGACATAATAGGCACTAAAATGTGATCACACAACAGCACTTCTAATGTGGCCCTATCAGCTAAAATGTTAAAGGATTGCCTCCAGTTAACTGAATTCAGCCCTAACATCGACCTACAACTTCTGGAATAACCCTTATGCATTTGGCACTGGCTTTGTTGCAAATGTTTGCAGCTAACACACTTTATTGTTTTAGAATTTATCACATGATCCGCAGGGACAATTTGTTACAAAAGTATTGTTATTGTGTTATCACTAAAATAGTTTGCTTTTCCCTTCAAATTGCCTTGCCTTCTATTCAATAATAGATTTTTAAAAATCAGTTCGTGAAGAAATTAAAATAGAAACATAATAAAATGAGAATTGCTAAAAATACAAGGCTGGAATATTGAAAATGCAGCTAAAACAAAAATAGCTAAGTGTAGAGTCAGTAGGTAACCATAAGGAATAATTTGGGACCAGGGGAATATTGAGTTATTAGATAAGTTTGAAAAATAAATAAGAATACAAACTCTGTCCTGGTCTTTAAAAAAGTATAACCAGAAATGAAGTTATAGAATATGTGAAAACATATGTCCAAAATACCCTTAAGCCTTGGATAGACAGTTAACCAACATGCAACAAAGCACAGATGTTAGTTAAGTGGTAACATTCTCTTTTTTACTTGTCAAAGCTGCATCAACATTTCCATCTAGAATACTGTAACCTTCAGGATCTATTTCTAAATGCTGATATGTCTTGGGGGGATCAACTCCAGAAGCTGCTATGGTGATCACTTTTGTATGATATCAACAGCCAATGTTTTTTGAGTTCTTGATTTATAGCAGGCATTTGTGGTTTTTTATCTTTTTTTAAAAATTCTAAAACATTTTATTTGACCAAATATATTCAAAATATCATTGGTTTAACATATGCTAATATAAAATTATTAATAAGGTATTTTACATTTTTTTCCAACTAAATCTTTGAAATCCAATATGAGTTAACACTCATATTGTTAACCGGCCTCATTTAAAGTGGACAGCAGCACAGTGTTAAAGAGTGTCTTAGTGGCTCCCAGCAGGAGATGGTCCTCTGCCCAGCTACCTAAAATGATCCGGCTGCTCTCCTACCACATTACTTATTAATATTTTGTCTTCTTTACAGCCCTCACTAATACCTCAATTTATCTTATTTGCTTGTGTATTCTTTGTCCCTTAAGACAAGGACTCACCTCGAATGGTGCCCAGCACAGCATAGGCTCTCATAAGCACTCAATGTACACTGTCCCATCTCTTCCAGAAGGGACAATAGAGGATGAGATGGTTGGATGGCATCACTGACTCAATGGACATGAGTTTGAGCAAGCTCTGGGAGTTGGTGATGGACAGGGAAGCCTGGCGTGCTGCAGTCCATGGGGTTGCAGGGAGTCGGACACAACTGAGGGACTGAACTGAACTGAACTGTACACTGTCCCTGACTGAATCCATGTTCACTCAGGCCCCTTGGTCCCCTTACCCTCCCTGGAGCTGCTCCTTGGCACACCTGGCCCACCCCCCACCCTTCTTTCTCCAAGTCCATTTCCAGAGTATGGATCATGGAGCTCTGTGTAGTGGAGCTCTGCCAGAAGACCCACTGTGACTTCCCGTAGGCTCTGCATTAAGTTCTTTATGGTATTAATTCATTAAATCTCCCCAGTGACCCCATGGATCATACCTTAGGATACTTATTTTATAGATGCAGGAACTGGGGCACAGTTTTACAGTTAAAAGTAACTTGCCTAAGGTTACAGAGCGTTGGGGAAATATAATTAAAATGAAATCTGCCAACCAAGAAAATCTTCCCATAGAGGTTAGAAGAGAAAGAAAACAGTTTTATTATTGAATAAGCATCAAACCAGAATGTGATGCACATCACAGGCAATCTGCTAACAAACACAGAGGAAGTCTTATCTTTTTTTCTCCTTTTTTGTAGTCAAACAGATACAACCATGACATACATGTTCTCAAGATAAATAATAGCCAGTCCTCAAGTAAGAGGCTCCTTTTGTGACACATAATTCATCTTGGATGTACCTAGGGATACTTAAATGTACATTGGGATGACTATCCATATTAACTAATTGATTTTACTCAGAAGAAACACAAACCTCTTGTATTTTTATGACAGAAGAGAGTTTTGCAACTTGGAGCAAGATGCCTAAATAAGGCATGCTTGCACCTTTCACAGAAATAAGGAGATAGTGGTGCTATCTCTCTTTTTTTTTTAATTTGATATTATTTTTCATTTGTTGCCAAAGCTTTGCTCGTGATGTTATCTTATATATTTTTTTAAATTTTTATTGGAGTATAGATGCCTTACAATATTGTATTAGTTTCTGCTGTGCAGCAAAGGGAATCAGCTATACATATACATATATCCCCCTCTTTTTTGAATTTCCTTCCCATTTAGGTCACCACAGAGCACTGGGTAGAGTTCTCTGTGCTATCCAGTAGCTACTCATTAGTTACCTATTTTATACATAGTATAAATATATGTGTGAGCCCCAATTTCCTAATCCATCCCACCCTCTCCCCAACCCCCCCTCAGTGTACTATCACTTAATATTTACATTTCACATGGATGACTCCTGGTCCTTCAGAAAGGATTACTAGGTTGCAAAGATGACAAAAAGCATATCTAGTTTTCAAAAAGATTTTTATATATTTCAAATAGGGGAGAAAGTACTTGTTATTAAAAGTTTTCTAAAGTAAATGCCTTAAAAAGAAGAGATGAGAGAAATTTATTATTTTTAACTGGAAGAATTAAGTCTCTTATTTTTAATTTTTATTTGTCCTTATAATAGCTAGTATGTAGTAGAATTAGAGGTCAAGACCAGTTAGTGTGGCCTTAAAGCCCTTTTTTAAAATCATGTATTATACTGCCTCTATAAACTTCCTACTTGAGAGGAATTGCACCGAGAGAATTCGTACCTTCCTTCAATGGCTTTTTATTGAGCATCAACTATGTATTATGCATTTTGCTAGAAATTAAGAATGTAATTATGGATAAAACGGGTGAGAGTTTTGTCCTCATGAAACTTAGGTGGAGAGACTGTATTAAACAAATAGTTTTCCAAATCAAACAAAATTGTGGAAATTGAGAAGAATGAAAACTATGGGGTGTTTTGAGAGCATCTGACAGAGAGAATTTGAGCTAGCCTAGGTGGCCTGGAAGGCTGTTTAAGTTCAAAATGGAAAGTTTGATGAAGAGGAAAGGAAGACAATAAAGAGTTGATTTGAAGTTTGGAGTATTAAATAGTTTGGGAAGAATAAGATGAACAAGTAACTATGCCCTAATCATTGAACACTTATTCTGCCAGAGTGAAATAACTCTTGATACAAAATATCATGTCCTTGTCTTTTATTGATTACACTGTTTTGCAACTTATAGAGAAAGCAGTTAAATTGTAGAAAATGAAAAAGGATAACAACACAAATGTTTCTTGTCCATAATATTGCAAGTGATTTTTTTTCATAAAAATCCAAATAAATTTTGTCTGGTAGAGTTATAGTTGATTTCCACCCAAAATATTACATTTTATTGCCCTATCAAATATTGTGTTTCCCAGGTGGCTCAGTGGTAAAGAATCCTCCTGCCAATGCAAGAGAGGCAGGAAATGCAGATTCAGTCCCTGGGTTGGGAAGATCCCCTTGAGAAAGGAATGGCAACCCACTCCAGTATTCCAGCCTAGGAATTCCCATGGACAGAGGAGGCTGATGGGCTGTAGAGCCCATGAGGTTACAAAAGAGTTACACACAACTGAGTGACTGAGCACACCCACACATAGAATATTAACCAATTTGTATTTGTTGACAAGTTCATTTCAGAATTTCTTGTAGCCTCTATGTATGTCTGTACTTCAAAAAAATGTTTGAGCTGGTTTTAACATCTTACTAGTTCCTTACCAATCAATGAGTTAAAATATTTGACATGTATTCATTGTGTATTTAGATAAGACTTATAATTCTACTTTTTTGAAAATTATAATTTAGCAAGTGTTGGTGTAAGGTTTGACATCATATATTCAGGCAAGGGCTCTTCCTGGTTTGACAGTGAAAAAAATAACCTATGGAAACTACCTAACTCAGATGGAATCTGAACCCAGCCAAAACCTAGACTGGGGCTCGAACCCACTGTCTTTTAGTTAAAAATCACACACTTGGTCTCAGGACTTAATGAAGCTCAGGTTATGTCTCTCTACAGAAGGAATTCAGCTAGAGACAAAATGATAGGGAAGGGGATTTGTTTAGACAGATACGTATTCCATAGACAGAATGTTACCTGTCTCAAAAGACAAGAGTGGCCCTGGAAGAAGCACACTCTACAGACAGAGTGGGCCATCTCAGAAGGCGAGAGGCCCTGATATATGGGGTGGTTAGTTTTTTAAGGGCTGGATAATTTCATAGGCTAATAAGTGGGACTTCCCTGATAGCTCAACTGGTAAAGAATCCACCTGCAATGAAGGAGATCCCAGTTCAATTCCTGGGTCAGGAAGATCCCCTGGAGAAGGGATAGGCTACCCACTCCAGTATTCTTGGGCTTCCCTGGTAGCTCTAACAGTAAAGAATCCTCCTGCAATGTGGGAGAACTGGATTTGATCCCTGAGTTGGGAAGATGCCCTGGAGGAGGCCATGGCAACCCACTCCCAGTGTCCTTGCCTGGAGAATCCCCATGAACAGAGGAGCCTGGCAGGCTACAGTCCATTGGATCACAAAGAGTTGGACATGAGACACTGAGCAACTAAGCACAGCACAGCAATGAGTGGGAATATTATTCCAACAATTTTGGAGAAGGGCTGGAGATTTCCAGGGATTGGGCCACTGACCACATTTTACACTTTCATGTTCAGCCTTAGAACTGCCAAGTCACTAGTGGGTATGTCATTTAGCATGTTAATATATTACAATGAGCATATCATGAGGCTCAAGGCCTATTAAGAAGTCGAATCTTCCACCATCTTGTCCCTAATTGGTTCTAACCAGTTATGTCATATCCTCAACAGCTTTGTCCTTCTTGAAAAGGTTGTGCCCTGCCTCCTTCTCTTCTGTTTCACTGTTACCATGTTTTCTTTATACACCTCTGTGTAGATGTCACATGAAATGTACATCAATCATTTAACCCTCCCCCCCAAAATGCTGCTCCAGGAACTTTTTCTTTAATCCTAAAGAAATTCTAACTTTAACATGACTCAAGGGGGGAAACAAATAAACCAGAAAGAAAAAAATAAGCCATACAAAAAATAAGGAGCAGACATGGTACATATCAATTTATTAGCTGGAACTCTCCAAGTTGTACCTCTGCTCTCCCTGGGAAAAGACATTTTTCTTAACTTTTTATTTTATACAGGAGCTTAGCCAATTAACAATGTTGTGACAGTTTCAGGTGAACAGCAAAGGGACTCAGTCATACATATACATGTATCCATTCTCCCCTGAACTACTTTCCCATCCAGACTGCCACACTGAGCAGAGTTCCTGTGCTATGCAGTAGGTCCTTGTTGGTTATCCATTTTAAATATAGCAGTGTGTACATGTCCATCCCAATCTCCTTAATATTGCTTCCCATCATCCTTCCCTCCAGCAACCATAAATTCATTCTTTAAGTGTGTAAAGTTTGTTTCTGTTCTGTAAATAAGTTCATTTGTATCATTTCTTTTTAGATTCTCCATGTAAGGGATGTCAAATTATATTTCTTCTTCTCTGTCTGACTGACTTCCTTCACTGTGTCAATCTCTAGGTCCATCCATGTTGGTTCAAATAGCATTATTTCATTCTTTTTAATGGCTGAATAATATTCCTTTGCATATGTATACCACATCTTTATCTATGCCTCTGTTGATAGACACTTAGGTTGCTTTTATGGGAAAAGACATGCTTGGCTCTATCATCTGGAGCATATTGTTGTATGGGTTGTGGCAAGAGTTTTGCTTAGTTTTGTTCTCTGTTGTTAGGGAAGCCTAGTCTATTGGATGGGTCTGTATTCGATGGCTAACTCCATACCTCCAGGTTGGTGTGAAGGAGTAGGCATTTGCCTCTTACTAAATGGAGAGTGTACCTCAAAATGTTGGCCTGCCCATGCTATCCTAATTCTTAGCATTGAAATCAATCCTATTTTTAAAAGGTAATCTTGTTTTGAGTAAAATGGATTCCACATTGGACTTACTTTAGTATAAATTCATTACTAACAAGCCCCAGTAACTTTCTTAAGGTCACGAGGCTCTTTTTCTGCCTCCACACAAGTCCTCCACCAAGGCAATCATCATGATTCTTGTTCCCTTTGCCAATTTTCAATGGGGACCAGCAGTGGAAGCCAAAGATACCCCTCTCTTATCACACCCATGAAGATACATCTTTTAGGGGGTGTGTGTTTTGGATGTGATTTTAAAAACTGTTGTCCCCACAATCTGATATGTTTTGCCAGCAAATGACTCCCACTCTTAAGAATTTCTGATCTATGAGAATAAAACCTGAGACGGATGCTCAGGGATGGAGCGTTGGGATGACACTGAGGGATGGGAGGGGGAGGGAGGTGGGAGGAGGGTTTGGGAGGGGGAGCACATGTGAATCTATGGCTGATTCATGTCGATGTATGGCAAAAACTACTACAATATTGTAAAGTGATTAGCCCCCAACTAAAATAAAAAAAAAATAAATTAATTAAATTAAAAAACTGTACTTAAAAAAAAAAAAAAAAAAAAAACCTGAGAGCATGGATGTATGGAACTGAGAGGGTGGGGACAGTGTGAAGAGAGGGGAGGAGTTTAAAGTTGGAGTGTTGCTCAGAGAGGGTAAGCCTGGACAGGACATCCAAACGTGGGATGCTCGATGATCACTGGAGCTCGGGAGAGGGGGTGCATCTGGAAAGAGAAGGCCTGCCAAGCATCCACAACCTATCGAACCCACTTTACACTTTCAGCCTGAGCTGGACGGGTTCATCCACTGTTAGGAGAAGCAGTTCTGTGGACTTACATGGGGAAGAAATCCATATCTTCCTGCATCTGCAAGTTTTCCTGAAAAGGAGAGTCTGTAGCCTTCTCAGACTCTCAGACTCTCAGACTTCAGACTCTCAAGCTTCTCAGCCTTCACAGACTGCCAGTGGGGTCAGTGGCTCAAAAAATAGTCTCAGCCATTTTTCTCATTACTGTGTTCTTTCAATACCATTTCTTTTCTTATCAGCCTCCTCTCTATAAACTTTTCCAATTTACTCTTCTAAGAGAACTTTATATCTTTGTGGCTATTTGATACTATCCTTACATGCACTTCTTATGAAATCTGTCTTGGTTTGTAGGGACTTGGAAAAAATGGGATACCTGGAGAAAAATTGCCACAAACTAAGATATAGCTCAGGACAAGAACACTACTTCAGTTTAGAATATGGTGGTGGACTTGTTGACAGTATCAATGATACATTTAAAATCTGCAAAATGCTTTACCAACACACCCACCAGCTTTTGTCCAAATGCCAAAGAAGAAAATAACAAAATGCCTTTCACAGAAAAACATTATAAACATGATGGTGTTCAGCCCTACTGCCATTTATTTCAGGCTGCTCAATGCTAAACCCTATCCATCTTCTTCTGGGAAGGAGTATTAGTAAATTGCATCAAAATGATTCCAGACTATCAGTCAGACTGGTCGGCCTGAACTCTCAGAGCAGTTAGACAAGCGCTCATCTGTAATGTTATGTTGGCTTCTTATTATTTAATATGTCAGCCACAGGGGGAAAAGTGCCCAGAGATTTGTGTTCACAGCAGTATGTGATCACGTCTCTTCTTGTATGAAGAATTTCAAGAGGAAGATGATCACCTTGAAGTGCTTGATTGTAAGAAAAAGGTGCGGGTCCATCATTAGTCGCTCATAATTGTTTTGGGCTAATTTTCTGCTGCAGGTGTTTTTAAGCATTCTGCTTCACATTATTCCAGATGTGTAGTTTCAGATTTTAGTGGAAACAACACAGTTCAAGCACATTCAAAGTATTTTAGTGATTAGAGAGCAATTTTAAATTCTGTTTACCTATGCCTTTTAGAAATGCTAGAAAAAAAGTAATTATTCTCTGACAGACTGTTTCACACTCTGTCAAGAATGCTCAAGAAGAAAGGACAGTTTCTTCTCATTTGTTTCTAAACAATCAAATAATGACTGTTCACTTATTCTGTTGTCTAATCTATATATACTTGTTTATATACATAGTATTATACATGTGTGTGTGTGTGTGTGTGCACCCTTAGTCACTTAAGTTGTCTTCAGTGGCTTCTTTGCGACCCTATGGACTGTAGCCTGCCAGGCTCCTCTGTTCGTGGGATTCTCCAGGCAAGAATACTGGAGTGAGTTGCCATGCCCTCCTCCAAGGGATCTTCCTGACCCAAGGATCAAACCCACATCTCCTGTGTCTCCTGCATTACAGGCAGATTCATTACCCACTGAGCCACCTGGGAAGCCCATACCCATGTGTATATATGGCTAAAACTGTCAATGCTTTTAGATATCTACCATTTTTCATATTTTCTTAAACTTTTTCATATTTAATTAACCATGTACATCATCAGATATAAATCTTACTTGTGAATATAACAAATGTCCATTATTTAGGTTCTTTAGCCTGTTGATATTTTTGCTTTATTGACATGTTGCTACAATTTGAAAAACCTTTAAGAATGTAAGATACCTGTGGATGAGAGGCAAGTTTCTCCTCTCTAGTATTGCATGAACTGTTTCAGGCTACAAGAATCCCATTTGCTAGATTACCTTCTCTAATAGACTTTCCAGTACCCTAGAACCAAGGTTAGTTACATTTCAAGGAGTGAATGAGAACATTGAAGAGTATTGTTAGAAGTCTAAAAATCAATCAAAAAATCACTCACCTATGAGCTGTCAGGTTCAAAAGACATTTGAGTTCAGCCTGAGCTTGCTGGTAAGAACCCAGTAAATTGCTCTCTTTCAAGAAGGTTATGATTTTTTTCCCCCCCAGGATAATTTGATATGGTGGAGTAAATTACTCTATTTTAAAAAGTAGAACTGGTCAACTAAAGTTCCTTTGAGTAACATTCTAAAAGTGAAGTTAATGGCCTTCCAGACACCCCCTATCTACCTTCAAAAAAGGACCCGCTGTATAGATTCTTCCCAGAGTTGATGAGACTAGGAGGAAATTTCTAGTAAACTGCTACATTGTTCCCTTAAACCGTCAAGGGAATCTTGAATTAAAATTCATGGAAAACCAGAGCCTGCAGAGGGGATCCTGGGAAAACTGGCAGAGGCCAGAGAAAGTGAGGTTTCTCACCAGAGCCAGCGCTCCCAACTATCTATATGTAATGTGTAACCATGAAAGGAAATAAAATTTCACACTGTCCCTCCCTTTCCAAACTGAAACCCATTGGTCATTGATCTTCCTGTCCTTGGAATAGCTATTCCTTTCTTCTTGTCTTGTTTTACATTCTAGGTTCCTGGCTTTGCTTTCTGCCTCCCTTGGCCATGCAAGTTGTCAGTTCTTTCTTTTGGCTGCCATTTGGGAGCGACTCAAAAAATAATGTATTTTGCACCCTTTTGGGAGATACCTCCTGAATCCAAGAGGTTGTTTAATATTGCCAGAAATAATCATCTCTTGTCCCAGCAGAGACCTGACAAGATATTTGAAGAGATTTAATAGCTTTATAACCATAACTTAAGCCAAACTGAAAACATATTCAGAGGCTGATAGAAAAAAAATTTTTGGCCATCTCCTCTTAGCTGAATGAAACGAGAGGGAAATATTCCAATATAGGTGGATGAGTGTGTCAGTCCTTTAGCACCAATGCAATAACCCAGTTCTTTGCAGAATTGAGGTCAACTGTCCTTATTGGCAATGGTAAAGAATCTGTCTGCCAATGCAGGAGGTACAGAGATGCAGGTTCAATCCCTGGATTGGGAAGATCCCCTGGAGGAGGGCATAGCAACCCACTCCAGTATTCTTGCCTGGAGAATTTCATGGACAGAGGAGGAGCTTGACAGGCTACAGTCCATAGGGTCGCAAAGAATCAGACACCACTGAAGTGACTTAGCATGCCTGCACAAAGAAATCAAGATACATCCCAGGCAGAGCTGCTTATTGAAGGTGGCCTTGGGGAAGAGATCTCAGAGCTCTGTGGGGGAAATAAAGGCTGACGTACCCTGGAAAAGGGCTGACTTGTGCCCCTTTTTTCTCTACAGCTATGACATTTGTGCAATGCCTTGAAGGATCAACTGGGGTATACGTGGCAGACTTTTCTGCTTGTCCCCAGGGCTCCAAAATATGTCACCAGAGATGGATTTAAGTGCAACTAGCTGATCAGGATTTACAACTCACTACAAATCCGGCTGGCTCTTTTTGTGCTGTCGGCTGTGTTTTGCTAAGTCAGTTTTCTGGCAGATATGAAGCATGAGAATCTGACTACTATGTTTGCCAGCGGATTTACTGTCTTACTTTTGACCACAGGACTTACAACCATTCTCCAGGCCAGAGAAATGGCAAACGCAGTATGAATCATAATTCAGAGCATCAATGCAGGCCCTCCCCATAGTCTTGTGTATCCCACTTCACATAATAGCACATTTTAAAAAGTCTGAAGACAGCGACACTCTTGTAAATCAAATCATACTCTGCCATTGACATTTTGTTTCATAAGATATACATTCCTACACAGCATAAATCTTGACTTCAAAAACATTGTGAAATATTCATTTTTTTAGCCGAAAAATAAAATTTTGTAATGAAAGAATAGCATTAGATACTTAAATATAATTTTGAATATAATTGCTATACCTAATGAAAAAGTGGTTATTGTCAGTGAAGAATAGAACACTAAGCATTTTTAAAAGTTCTCAAAGAACAATTTTTCAAAGTGTACACTTGTCTGTTTTTAAAAATAGGTTGGTTTCCTTCCAGTAACCTTTAAACTACAAGTAATAATGGCCAATAATAAAAATCTCAAACCAAACAAAATGACAGATAGCTCCCAACCCCCAGTAGCATTTACTGTGTGCAAAGCACCGTACTAAGAGATCTATATGGATTATCTAATTTTATCCTCACAGCAACTGACTGTTATTACTACTACTGGTGAAGATGTCCTAGACATGCAGAAGTATGAATGTGAAGTATTAATTAGCTGCTCTGCAGTAGTTCTCAGAGTATATTGCTCAAACTGCCTGTGCCAGAATCATTCGAAGTGAAGTGAAGTGAAGTTGCTCAGTCATGTCCGACTCTTTGCGACCCCATGGACTGTAGCCTACCAGGCTTCTCCATCCACGGGATTTTTCCAGGCAAGAGTACCAGAGTGGGTTGCCATTTCCTTCTCCAAGGGATCTTCCTGACCCAGAATCATTTGAAACCCTTGTTAAAATTTTATTTTTTTAGACTCCCAACATACAGAGATTTTAATTCAGAGGTTTGAGGTGGGAATCTGGAATTTGCTTTTTAAGAAACACTTCAGGTGACTCTGGTGCACAATAAAATTTGAGAATCACTTGAGAATATTCATTGTTTTTAACTGGGATATAATTGCTTTACAATGTTGTGTTAGTCTCTGATGTACAGTGAAGTGAACCAGCCATATGCACACGTATATCCCCTCCCTCTTGGACTGCCCTCCCAACCTACCCCCATCCCACCTCTCTAGGTCATCACAGAGCACAGAGCTGAGCTTTCTGTGCTTTACAGCAAGTTCTCACTAGCTGTCTATTTTACATATGGTAGTGTGTTTATGGGGCTTCTCTGGTAGCTCAGCTGGTAAAGAATCTGCCTGCAATACAGGAGACCCCGGTACAATTCTGGGTCGGGAAGATCCCCTGGAGAAGGGATAGGCTACCCACTCCAGTATTCTTGCCTGAAGAATCCCCATGGACAGAAGAGCCTGGCGGGCTACAGTCCATGAGGTCAGAAAAGCACAACACAGCACAGTGTATATATGTCAATTTCAATCTCTCAATTTGCTCCCATCTACCTTCCCGCCCTGCCGCCGTGTCCACAGATGAACCTATTTTCAAGGCAGGAATAGAGAATATTCATTTTCAGTGTAATTTTCATACCTACTTTAAATACAGGGACATATAAAAAAGGAAAAATGACCCATAATACTACTCTTGTTATAAAAATTAAAATGTGCATTAAAAATTCCAGCAAAATAGAAATTTAGAGGTAATATATCCCTCCTTGCCACACTCTTCATCACCAACACCCCTCCAAAATACATAAATACTCTTGATTCTCCAAATAACCACTATCAAGTTTCTTGTTAATCTCCAGAAAAATGTTGCCATATATAGTGTATACTTTATATTATGCCCAGAAATTGAATCACACTATGTTTACTGTCCTCTATCTTTTAAATATATAACTCAAACTCTCTATACAGCATATAAAGTTCTACTTCATCCTTTTAAACTGCTGCACAGTATTTCATTAACTATATGCACTAAAATTTAATACATTTTATCTATCCAGTTTTTATTATTGTAAACAACATTGCCTGAATATTATAGATGACACATATTTATATAATATGTTGACTGTTGTTGTCTCTTTCAAACTGTAAATCTAGTATTAAAATTACCCAGGTAGAGACTTCTGTGTTTTCAAAAGCTTTAGATCCCTCTTTAATCCCATTTATGCTAGAGTGAAAAGAAAGATTTTTAGCAAGGATTGCTGTTCAGTCACTGAGTCTGACTCTTCGCGACCCCATGGACTGCAGCATGCCAGGTTTCCCTGACCTTCACTATCATCAGAGTTTGCTCAAACTTGATGATACCGTCCAATCATCTCATCCTCTGTTGCCCCTTTCTCCTGCCATCAGTCTTTCCCAGAATCAGAGTCTTTTCCAATGAGTCAGCTCTTCGTATTAGGTGACCTAACATCTCTTTCAGATGTTCTCAGCTTTATCAAGACCCAATACACTCTTTTTACAATATTAGGTTGGTGCAAAAGTAATTGCAGTTTTACATTGTTGAAATTTGTCATTTGATATTGGAATACAATTCTTAACAAATGTGGTTATGTTATACATCATTTTAATGCTAATGACTTCTTACTTGCTGTTTATTTTATGTTTATTTTAGACTATGGAAATGATGTTAGACAAAAAGCAAATTCAAGTGATTTTCTTGAGTTCAAAATGGATCATAAAGCAGTAGAGACAGCTCACAGCATCAACAATGCATTTCATTCAGGAACTGCTAACAAACGTACAGGACAGAGGTGGTTCAAGAAGTTCTGCAAAGGAAACGAAAGCTTTGAAAGTGAGGAGCCTAGTAGCTGGCCATCAAAAGTTGACATCAACCAACTGAGAGGATCATCAAAGCTTATCCTCTTACACAAGAAGTTGCCAAAGAACTCAAAGTCGATCATTCTCTTGTCCTCCAAGATGTGAAGCAAATTGGAAAGATAAAAAAGTTTGATAAGTGGGTACCTCATGAGCTGACTGAAAATCAAAAAAAGTCATCCTTTTAAAGTGTCATCTTCTCTTATTCTGCACAAATCATTTCTCGATCAGATTGTGACTTGTGACAAAAAGCGATGACCAGCTCAGTGATTGGACTGAGAAAAGCTCCAAAGCACTTCCCAAAGCCAAACTTGCACCCAAATATGGTCATGGTCACTGTTTGGTGGTCTGCTGCCAGTCTGATCCACTACTGCTTTCTGAATCCTGATGAAACCATTACATTTGAGAAATATGCTCAGCAACTCATTGAAAACTACAACATTTGCAGCTGGCATTGGTCAACAGAAAGGGCCCAAGTCTTCTCCACAGCAGTGCCTGACCACACATCACACAACCAATGCTTCAAAAATTGAAGGAATTGGGCTACAAAGTTTTGCCTCATCCACCATATTCACCTGACCACAAGCCAATCCGTTACCACTTCTTCAAGCATTTCAACAACTTTTTGCAGGAATAATGCTTCCACAACCAGCAGGAGGTAGAAAATGCTTTCCAAGAGTTCATCAAATCCCAAAGCACAGATTTTTATGTTACAGGAATAAATAAATTTATTTCTCATTGGCAAAAATGTGTTGATTGTAATGGTTCCTGTTTTGATTAATAAAGATGTGTTTGAGCCTAGTGGCTCAGGCAATAAAGCATCTGCCTGTAATGCAGGAGACCTGGGTTCGATCCCTGTGTCAGGAAGATCCCCTGGAGAAGGAAATGGCAACCCACTCCAGTACTCTTGCCTGGAAAATTCCATGGATGGAGGAGCCTGGTAGGCTACAATCCATGGGATCGCAAAGAGTCGGACACAACTGAGCAACTTCACTGGTTCACTGGATAATGATTTAAAATCCACAGTCTGAAACATCCATTACATTTGCACCAACCTAATAAAAAAGAATGTGTACTATCCCCTGTACACACTGAAAACTTATGGATAATATAACCTATTTATACACGAAATTCTTGAACTTTTAACACAATGGCCTGATGGTAAGAAAAAGTATAAATAAAAGGAAAGTAAGTGAGGACAAAGTATATCAATATGTAAAAGTTCTGGCATGGCTAATAAAAACACAAAGAAGTGGTCAAATGTTTAAACCTACATGTGAAGTCAGTGTCAGTGACGAAGACACAGATATAGATCAACACACTCCACCATACCTCCCACTACACTGCCGGTGAATGTTAGAGGAGGGTTTATTTTGGCTGCAGTATTGGAGAAGGCTTCATAATGCTGGTGGCATTTCAATTTGGCCTTAAAAGGATGAATAGAATTTTTTTTAATTTAATTTATTTTTATTTATTTTTTAAATTAGTTTTACAATATTGTGGTGGTTTGGGCCATAAATGACATGAATCAGCTACGAGTGTACATGTGTCCCCCATCCCGAAACCCCTTCCACATCCCTCCCCACCCCATCCCTCTGCGTTGTCCCAGTGCACTGGCTTTGTATGCTCTGTTTCATGCATCAAACTTGAATTGGTGATTTATTTCACATATGGTAAAATACATGTTTCAATGTTATTCTCTCAAATCATCCCACCCTTGCCTTCTCTCACAGAATCCAAGCGTCTGTTCTTTATATCTGTGTCTCATTTGCTGTCTCACATATAGGGTCATCGTTACCATCTTTCTAAATTACATATATATGCATTAATATACTGTATTGGTGTTTTTCTTTCTGACTTACTTCACTCTGTATAACAGGCTCCAGTTTCATCTACCTCATTAGAACTGATTCAAATGTGTTCTTTTTAATACCTGAGTAATATTCCATTGTGTATATGTACCACGGCTTTCTTATCCATTCGTCTGCTGATGGACATCTAGGCTGCTTCCATGTCCTGGCTATTGTAAACAGTACTGTGATGAACATTGAGGTACACGTGTCTCTTTCAATTCTGGTTTCCTCGGTGTGTATGCCCAGCAGTGGGATTTCTGGGTCATATGGCAGTTCTATTTCCAGTTTTTTAAGGAATCTCTGCACTGTTCTCCATAGTGGCTGTACTGGTTTGCCTTCCCACCAACAGTGTAAGAAGGTTCCCTTTTCTCCGCACCCTCTCCAGCATTTAGTGTTTGTAGACTTTTTGATAGCAGACATTCTGACTGGAATGAGATGATACCTCATTGTGGTTTTGATTTGCATTTCTCTGATAATGAGTGATGTTGAGCATCTTTTCAAGTGTTTGTTAGCCATCTGTATGTCTTCTTTGGAAATATGTCTGTTTAGTTCTTTGACCCATTTTTTGACTGGGTCGTTTATTTTTCTGGTATTGAGCTGCAGGAGCTGCTTGTATATTTTTGAGATTAATTATTTGTCAATTGCTTCATTTGCTATTATTTTCTCCCATTCTGAAGGCTGTCTTTTCACCTTGCTTATAGTTTCCTTTGCTGTGCAAAAGCTTTTAAGTTTAATTTGTTTATTTTTGCTTTTATTTCCATTACTCTGGGAGGTGGGTCATAGGGGATCTTGCTGTGATTTATGTCAGAGAGTGTTTTGCCTATATTTTCCTCTGGGAGTTTTATAGTTTCTGGTCTTACATTTAGATCTTTAATCCATTTTGAGTTTATTTTTGTGTATGGTGTTAGAAAGTGTTCTAGTTTCATTCTTTCACAGGCAGTTGACCAGTTTTCCCAGCACCACTTGTGAAAGAGATTGTATTTTCTCCATTGTATATTTTTGCCTCCTTTGTCAAAGATAAGGTGTTCATAGGTGCATGGATTTATCTCTGGGCTTTCCATTTTGTTCCATTGATCTATATTTCTGTCTTTGTGCCCATAGCATACTGTCTTGATGACCTTTGTAGTATAGTCTGAAGTCAGGCAGGTCAGTTCCTCCATTTCCATTCTTCTTTCTCAAGATTGCTTTGGCTATTCGAGGTTTTTTGTATTTCCATACAAATTGTGAAATTATTTGTTCTAGCTCTCTGAAAAATATTGTTGGTAACTTGATAGGGATTACATTGAATCTATAGATTGCTTTGGGTAGTATACTCATTTGCACTATATTGATTCTTCCAATCCATGAACATGGTATATTTCTCCATCTATTTGTGTCACCTTTGATCTCTTTCATCAGTGTTTTATAGTTTTCTATATATAGGTCTTTTGCTTTTTTAGGTAGAGAGCCTCTTGATGAAAGTGAAAGAGGAGAGTGAAAAAGTTGGCTTAAAGCTCAACATTCAGAAAACTAAGATCATGGCATCTGGTCCCATCACTTCATGGGAAATAGATGGGGAAACAGTGGAAACAGTGTCAGACTTTATTTTTGGGGGGCTCCAAAATCACTACTAATGGTGATTGCAGCCATGAAATTAAAAGACGCTTACTCCTTGGAAGGAAGGTTATGACCAACCTAGGTAGCTTATTTAAAAGCAGAGACATTACTTTGCCAACAAAGATCCGTCTAGTCAAGGCTATGGTTTTTCCAGTGGTCATATATGGATATGAGAGTTGGACAGTGAAGAAGGCTGAGTGCCGAAGAATTGATGCTTTTGAACTGTGGTGTTGGAGAAGACTCTTGAGAGTCCCTTGGACTGCAAGGAAATCCAACCAGTCCATCCTAAAGGAGATCAGTCCTGGGTGTTCATTGGAAGGACTGATGTTGAAGCTGAATCTCCAATACTTTGGCCACCTCATGCGAAGAGTTGACTCATGGAAAAGACCCTAATGCTGGGAAGGATTGGGGGCAGGAGGAGAAGGGGATGACAGAGGATGAGATGGTTGGATGGCATCACTGACTCGATGGACATGGGTTTAGGTAAACTCCGGGAGTTGGTGATGGACAGGGAGGCCTGGCGTGCTGCGATTCGTGGGGTTGCAAAGAGTCGGACACGACTGAGTGACTGAACTGAACTGATTCCTAAGTATCTTATTCTTTTCATTGCAATGGTGAATGGGATTGTTTCCTTAATTTCTCTTTCTGTTTTCTCATTATTAGTGTATAAGAATGCAAGGGGATTCTGTGTATTAATTTTATATCCTGCCACTTCACTATATTCATTGATTAGCTCTAGTAATTTTCTGATGGTGTCTTTAGGGTTTTCTATGTAGAGGATCATGTCATCTGCAAACAGTGAGAGTTTTACTTCTTTTCCAATCTGGAGTCCTTTTATTTCTTTTTCTTCTCTGACTGCTGCAGCTAAAACTTCCAAAACTATGTTGAATAGTAGTGATGAGAGTGGGCTTTCCAAGGCTTTCCCTTGTCTTGTTCCTGACTTTAGGGGAAATGCTTTCAATTTTTCGCCATTGAGGATAATGTTTGCTGTGGATTTATCATATATCGCTTTTATCATGTTTAGTTATGTTCCTTTTATGCCTGCTTTCTGGAGAGTTTTTGTCATAAATGGATGTTGAATTTTGTCAAAGGCTTTCTCGGCATCCATTGAGATAATCGTATGGTTTTTATTTTTCAATTTGTTAATGTGGTGTATCACATTGATTGATTTGCTAATATTGAAGAATCCTTGCATCCCTGGGATAAAGCCCACTCGGTCATGATGTATGATCTTTTTAATATGTTGCTGGATTCTGTTTGCTAGAATTTTGTTGAGGGTTTTTGCATCTATGTTCATCAGTGATATTGACCTGTAGTTTTCTTTTTTTTGTGGCATCTTTGCCTGGTTTTGGTATTAGGGTGATGGTGGCCTTATAGAATGAGTTTGGGAGTTTACCTTCCTCTGCAATTTTCTGGAAGAGTGTGAGTAGAATAGATGTTAGCTCTTTTCTAAATTTTTGGTAGAATTCAGCTGTGAAGCCATCTGGTCCTGGGTTTTTGTTTGTTGGGAGATTTTTTATTACAGTTTCGATTTCCGTGCTTGCGATGGGCCTGTTAAGATTTTCTACTTCTTCCTGGTTCAGTTTTGGAAGGTTATACCTTTCTAAGAATTCGTCCATTTCTTCGAAGTTGTCCATTTTATTGGTATATAGTTGCTGACAGTAGTCTCTTATGATCCTTTGTATTTCTGTGTTGTCTGTTGTAATTTCTCCATTTTCATTTCTAATTTTGTTGATTTGATTCTTCTCCCTTTTTTTCTTGATGAGTCTGGCTAATGGTTTGTCTATTTTATTTATCTTCTCGAAGAACGAGCTTATAGTTTTGTTGATTTTTGCTATAGTCTCCTTTGTTTCTTTTTCATTTATTTCTGCCCTATTTTTTAAGATTTCTTCCCTTCTACTAACCCTGGGGTTCTTCATTTCTTCTTTTTTCTAGTTGCTTTAGGTGTAAAGTTAGGTTATTTATTTGATTTTTCTCTTGTTTCTTGAGGTAAGCTTGTATTGCTATGATCCTTTCCCTTAGCACTGCTTTCACTGAATCCCATAGGTTTTGGGTTGTCGTGTTTTCATTTTCATTTGTTTCTATGCATATGTTGATTTCCTTTTTGATTTCTTCTGTGATTTGTTGGTTATTCAGAAGCATGTTGTTTAGCCTCCACATGTTTGTATTTATAACAGTTTTTTCCTGTAGTTGACATCTAATCGTACCACATTGTGGTCAGAACAGATGCTTGGAATGATTTCAATTTTGTTTAATTTACCAAGGCTAGATTTGTGGCCCAGGATGTGATCTATCCTGGAGAATGTTCTGTGTACACTTGAGAAAAAGGTGAAATTCATTGTTTTTGGGTGAAATGTCCTATAGATATCAGTTAGGTCTCACTGGTCCATTGTATTATTTAAAGTTTGTGTTTCCTTGCTAATTTTCTGTTTGGTTGATCTGTCCATAGGTGTGAGTGGGGTATTAAAGTCTCCCAGTATTATTGTGTTACTGTTAATTTACCCTTTCGTACTTGTTAGCATTTGCCTTATGTATTGAGGTGCTCTTATGTTGGGTGCATATGTATTTATAATTGTTATATCTTCTACATGGATTGGTCCTTTGATCATTATGCAGTGTCCTTCTTTGTCTCTTTCTATGGCCTTTATTTCAAAGTCTATTTTATCTGACATGAGTATTTCTACTCCTGCTTTCTTTTGGTCTCCATTTTCATGAAATATCTTTTTCCAGCCCTTCACTTTCAGTCTGTGTGTGTCCCTTGGTTTGCTGTGGGTCTCTTGTAGACAGCATATATAGTGGTCCTAGTTTTGTATCCATTCAACTGATCTTTGTCTTTTGGTTGGGGTATTCAACCCATTTATATTTAAGGTAATTATTGATAAGTATGGTCCTGTTGCCATTTACTTTTGTTGTTTTGGGTTCAAATTTATAAACCTTTTCTGTGTTTCCTGTCTAGAGAAGATATTTTAGCATTTGTTGAAGAGCTGGTTTGTTGGTACTGAATTTGCTCAGCCTTTGCTTGTCTATAAAGCTTTTGATTTCTCCTTCATATATGAATGAGATACTTGCTGAATATAGTAATCTGGGTTGTAGGTTTTTCTCTTTCATTACTTTAAGTATGTTCTGCCGTTCCCTTCTGGCCTGAAGAGTTTCTATTGAAAGATCAACTATTATCCTTATGGGGATCTCTTTGTGTGTTATTTGCTGCTTTTCCCTTGCTGCTTTTAATATTTGCTCTTTGTGTTCGATCTTCATTAGTTTGATTAATATGTGTCTTGGGGTGTTTTGCCTTGGGTTTATCCTGTTTTGGACTTCCTGGGTTTCTTGGACTTAGGTAGCTATTTCCTTCCCCATTTTAGGGAAGTTTTCAACTATTATTTCCTCAAGTATTTTCTCATGCCCTTTCTTTTTGTCTTTTTCATCTGGGTCTCCTATGATTCGAATGTTGGGGCATTTAACATTGTTCCAGGTGTCTCTGAGGTTTTCCTCATTTCTTTTAATTATTTTTTTCTTTTTCCCTCTCTGCTTCATTTATTTCCACCATTCTATCTTCCACCTCACTTATCCTGTCTTCTGCCTCAGTATTTCTACTGTTGGTTCCCTCCAGAGTGCTTTTGATCTCAGTTATTGCATTATTCATTATTGATTGACTCTTCTTTATTTCTTCTCAGTCCTTGTTAAACATTTCTTGCATTTTTTCAATTCTTGTCTCCAGTCTATTTATCTGTAACTCCATCTTGTTTTTAAGATTTTGGAACATCTTTACTGTCATTATTCTGAATTCTTTTTCAGGTAGACTCCCTATCTCCTCCTCTTTTGTTTGGTAAAGAGGAACATCATGTTCCTTTACATGCTGAATATTTCTCTGCCTTTTCATTTTGTTTAGATTGCTGTGTTGAGGTGCCCTTTTTGTAAGCTAGACGTTTGTGGTTCTTCTTTATTGTGGAGCCTGCTCCCTGTGGGTGGGGTTGGACTAGTGGCTTGTCAAGGTTTCCTGGTTCAGGGAGCTTGTGTCTGTGTTCTGGTGGGTGGAGCTGGATCTCTTCTCTCTGGAGTGCAATGAAGTGTCCATTAGAGAGTTTTGGGGTGTCTGTGGGTTTGGCATGGCTTTGGGCAACCTGTCTTTTAATGCTCAGGGCTATGTTCCTGCCTTGCTGGAGAATTAGTGTGGTATGTCTTGCTCTGAAACTTGTTGGCTCTTGGGTGGAGCTTGGTTTCAGTATAGGTATGGAGGCTTTTGGATGACCTCTTGTCTATTAATGTTCCCTGGAATCAGGAGTTCTCTGATGTTCTCAGGTTTTGAAGTTAAGCCTCCTGCCTCTGGCTTTCAGTCTTAATCTTACAGTAGCCTCAAGACTTCTCCATCCATACAGCACAGATGATAAAACATATAGGTTAATGGTGAAACAATTCTCCACAGTGAGGGACACCCACAGAGGTTCATAGAGTTACATGGAGAAGAGAAGAGAGAGGAAGGAGATAGAGGTGACCAGGATGAGAAGAGGGGGAGTCAAAAGGGGAGAGAGCAAGCTAGCCAGTAATCAGTTCCTTAAGTGTTCTCCACAGCCTGGAACACCCAGAGAGATTCACAGAGTTAAGTAGAGAAGAGAAGGGGGTGTGAGGAGATAGAGGTGACCTGGGGGAGAAAGTGAAAAGTGAAAGTGAAGTGACTCAGTCGTGTCCAACTCTGTGACCCCATGGACTGTAACCTACCAGGCTTCTCCATCCATGGGATTTTCCAGGCAAGAGTTCTGGAGTGGGTTGCCATTTCCTTCTCCAGGGGATCTTCCCAACTCAGGGATCGAACCTATGTCTCCTGCATTGCACTCAGACGCTTTATCCTCTGAGCCACCAGGGAATCCCTGGGGGAGAAGAGGGAGAGTCAAAAGGGGAGAGAGCAATCAAGCCAGCAATCTCACTCCTAAGTGAAAATGGGTACTGAAGATTAGATTCTTAAAGGTACAAAATTGATAACAAATACCAAAAAGCAAAGATTAAACATCTAGAATAGAGGTTAGATTCTCAACAATACATTAAAATAAAAAACAAAATCAACCACAAAAATTATAATATATATATATGTATATATATATATATGAAATTTGCTTTAAAAATAGGGTCTTTCTTTTTCAAGGTAATAGTAGGTTATAAAAATGAAAATTAAAGGAACGATAAAGAACTTGAATTAAAAAAATTAAAAAGTAATAATAGTAAAAATTTATCTAATAGGTGAGCACACTGTCCCAGGTGGGCCATGTGTCTTAATCACCTCCCCAATCCTGGCTGCCCGGTTTCCTGGGTGCACTGTGACAGCACCGTCTCAGGTGTGCCGTGTGTCTCCTCTGGGGAGCTGATCTCAGGCTGCAACCCTCCGGGCAGATGTCAACTGTACATGATCCCAGGAAGATGTGGTTAGCAGCTGGGAGCCTGCTCACAGTATGGTGGAGAATGCTGGTCTCGGGTTGAGGTTGCAGCAGCCCCTTGCCTTCAGCTTCTGGCTGTCGCTCACCGGCCTCTCTGCCTCCGGCAGCGGTGAGGGGCCTGTATGTTGCTGGCTTGCTCTCCTTTGGTATTCACTCAATCCTTTGTCCTGTGAGTGGGCCAGGCTGCACATTAGAGCCTTTCGCAGGAAAGTTCTCTCTCTCTTTTTTTCCTCTCTGGCGATCCCACAGTTTGGGTTGCTATCTCACGTTAGCTACCTCAGATTGTCCTCAGGGCATTCAGACCTGGTCCTTACCCTAAGCACCGATGTTGCATCCTGCGCCTCCCTGTCCAGCCTCCACTGGCTGGTGGCAGATGTGAGCATCTTGGCTGCTTCCCTGCTGGCAGTTGCAATTAGGTGTGTATTTTGTGGGGGTTTTTTTTCTCCCAGTTATGTTGCCCTCTGAGATTCCAAAACTCCCCACAGACCCACCTGTGAGAGTGTTGCGTACTGTTTGGAAACTTCTTCTCCTTCACTACTCCCTCCCCAGGATGGGTTTCCATCCCTAACTCTTTCGTCTCCCTTTTTGTCTTTTATATTTTTTCCTACCTCCTTTTGAAGAGAATGGGCTGTCTTTCTGGGTGCCTGGTGTCCTTCACCAGCATTCAGAAGTTGTTTTGTATAAATTGCTCAGCATTCAAATGATCTTTTGATGAATTTGTGGGGGAGAAAGTGGTCTCCCAACCTATTCCTTCGCCATTGTGGGACTGCCCTCTGAATAGAATTTTGAAATAAATAAATAGAAGAAGAATAAAAGAGCATTCCCAATACAGAGAAGAGTACAAAGAAGGCATAAAAAAGGATAATACAGGATGATCTCTGGCTTTGAAGACTGAGTGACAACAAATTGATGCTTTCAAATTGTAGTGCTAGAGAAGACTCTTGAGAGTTCCTTGGACAGCAAGGAGATCAAACTAATCAATCCTAAAGGAAATCAACCCTGAATATTCATTGGAAGGACTGATACTGAAGATGAAGCTCCAATACTTTGGCCACCTGATATGAAGAGCTGAATCACTGGAAAAGACTGTGATGCTGGGAAAAATGGAAGGCCAAAACAGAAGGAGGTAGCAAGAGATGAGATGGTTAGATAGCACCACTGACTCAATGGACATGAATTTGAGCAAACTCCAGGAGACAGTGAAGGACAGGGAAGCCTGGCAAGTTGCAGTCCATGGGGTCACAAAGAGTTGGACACAACTTAGCAACTGAAAAACAACAACAATGACAGAAACTACATGGAGCTGGTTTATGAAGCTGAAGAATGTGTTCTGACTAGTTCAAAGCATTTAGACTAATAATCTCAGTTGAACTTTATCTTGCTTTGGTAAGTTATTTGCATTAATCAGCAGCTTGAATAATTTTATTTTCCCATAAATATTGAATAGATCATCTTTAAGCCAGCCCTGCCCAAATGTTCTCAAATTCCAAAGTGCTGAAGTACAAATTAATGAGATTTTATTATCCAAATTGATAAAGTTACATTAAAGAGACTTTGAAGGTAATGAGTGAATATAAAAATAGATTTCTTGTCTTTTCATACAATGTCAGGCTTGAAAGGATCAGATGAGGTATTTTGTACTTTTTCTTCTCGATAGTAATTCTGAGAAGTGGACATTTATGACCTCTGCTGCAATGATGTCAAGAAAAGAAGAGAAAAAAAAAAAAAAGGTAAGGGATAAGTGAAAGCTTGAGAGAAGAAAATGAATTCTGTTAAATTACTTCCTAGGAGGACCCATGTTAACATTCTATCATTTAAATCATAGTTTCTTTTTTAAAATATAAAGATGTACTACATAATAATACCTAACAGTTCTAAGACATTTGTTAATTATCCTTATTACAAGACAATAAAATATAAATTCCATTCAGGCAATATTCTTCTCAGAATAATTAGCCTCTTTTTTTTTATTGTTATTTTTTGCCTGAAATGTCCCATTAGGTTTTCAAAGCCTTACCTACCTTCTCTTCAGAAATTCATTTGGCTAAGGAGTCAGCCGACAGAAATCAGGAATAGAACCCTTAAACTAGTTCCACACATTTTAAGTCTCATAAATAATTGAGATAAAATGGATGGTTGCTAGGCTGCAGTTGATTTCACCTATCCCATTGTAATGTAAGTTAGCTTTGTTTAAGCTTTTTTTTTTTTTTCTCCTTTGTAATCCTTCAAGAGCAAAGATTTTGGTGATTGAACTGCTATAGATGATAGTACCTATTCTAAGGCAAAGACTTTGAGGTGCTCCAGGTCATTTCTTCTCATATCTCTGAAAAAAGAACGTAAAGAAATCCAGTGCTAGCCCCAGCAATGACGAAGTTAAAGAGAATGAGAATGTTGTTGCTGTTCAGTCGCTAAATCAGGTCCGACTCTTGTCCACCCCACGGACTGTGGCCTGCAAAACTCCTCTGTCCATGGGATTTCCCAGGTAAGAATATCGGAGCGGGTTGCCGTTTCCTTCTCCAGGAGATCGTCCTGATGCAGAGAGCAAACCTGAGTCTCCTGCTTTGGCAGGTATTCTTTACCACTGAGCCACTAGAGAAGCCCTGAAACTTGTTCTCCTTGGTCCCAAAGTGACTTTTAACTTCAAGACACTGGGAGCCGAGGGCCCCAAACTCAGTTAAATCAGCTCCTCAGGTGGAAATCAATACATGGAGGGAGTCAAACCTGAAACATTGTAGCATCATGTACTTCAGCCCAGGAACATCAGGTAGGTTCCAGTTTTAGATGGCAACTCTGATTGGTGGTAGGTATTTAGAGCAGGGGCACGTAAACTATGTCTGACAAACCACTGGACTACAGCCCATAGACCAAATCCAGCCAGCCACTCATTGCTTGTAAATAATGTTTTGTTGGAACACAGTCACGTTCATTCATTCCTTATTGTCTGTGACTGTTTTCACCCTACAGGGGCAGAGCTGAGTAGTTGCAACAAAAACTGTATGGTTTGAAAAGCCTAAAATATTTACTGTCTAGTTTGTTACAGAACTGTGTGGTGATTCCTGGTCTGGAGTATTATGTTGGGAAGACCTCAGCTAGTCCTAGAAGGAAAGAATGCTAAGAGTGATTTTTTATGTCTGCTATGTTCATTGGGGAGGAGTGCCATATATTTATCAACCCTGCCCTGTGCCCTGCCCAGAAGTCAGAATATCATGATGGGAAGCATGAGATGGAAAAGAGTAGTGCTGTGCTAAGTCACTTCAGTCGTGTCCGACTCTTTGCAACACTATGGACTGTAGCCCACCAGGCTCCTTTCTCCATGGGATTCTCCAGGCAAGTATACTGGAGTGAGTTGCCATGCCCTCCTCCAGGGGATGTCCCGACCCAGAGATCAAACCTGCCTCTCTTATGTCTCCTGCATTGGCTGCTGCTGCTGCTAAGTCGCTTCAGTCGTGTCCGACTCTGTGCGACCCCATAGACGGCAGCCCACCAGGCTCCGCCGTTCCTGGGATTCTCCAAGCAAGAATACTGGAGTGGGTTGCCATTTTCTTCTCCAGTGCATGAAAGGGAAAAGTGAAAGTGAAGTCGCTCAGTCGTGTCTGACTCTTAGTGATCCCATGGACAATATAGCCTACCAGGCTCCTCCATCCATGGGATTTTCCAGGCAAGAGTACTGGAGTGGGGTGCCATTGCCTTCTCCGCCTGCATTGGCAGGCAGGTTCTTTACCACCAGCACCACCCAGGAAGCCCATGGAAAAGAGTAGCTTCAGCAACAAATCCAGAGCCTAATGATCTCCACCTGAAATAGGAGGCTATTGAATAATAAGTCAGAAGACTTGGTAGCCAAGAACCAGGAAGTAGTGTCAGGAAAAAGAGATGACTCCTCATGGGGATGAGAGAAAACTTAGAAAATCAAGCCTATTGTTCAAAATATACATGCACTGAGTTTAGTTTTCTATTCTATGGATTGAATTATACTCATTGGTGATATGGAGAATTTGGAGAAAATCTCTCTGAGTTTATTTAAGGAAAGGAAGCAAAGCAGAGTGATAAGAAAGAATTCACCTTGCCTTGAGAAAGCGTGACTGCTTCCTTCCTGTGTACCATCTTTCACAAGCACACATACACTCACACCCTCAGCCCTCCTCATCTCACACAGCTGGCTGATTTAATTCAAATAAGGACACTTTGCCCTGAGATTCTGCAGTCAGAAGTGGAATATAAAGACAACCATTCTCTAGAGGCCAGTACTTCTTTGTTTGAAATGACCTTAAACATAAAAAGCCTCTTTATGAAGGTGAAAGAGGAGAGTGAAGAAGCTGGCTTAAAACTCAACATTCAAAAAACTAAGATCAGGGCATCCAGTTCCATCACTTCATGGCAAATGGAAAGGGAAAAAGTCGAAACAGTGGCAGATTTTATTTTCTTGGGCTCCAAAATCACTGTGGATGGTGACTGCAGCCATGAAATTAAAAGGTGCTTCCTCCTTGGAAGAAAAGCCATGACAAACCTAGACAACGTATTAAAAAGCAGGGACATCACTTGGCTGACAAAGGTCCATGTAGTCAAAGCTATGGTTTTTCCAACAGTCGTGTACAGATGTGAGAGTTGAACAGGACCATAAAGAAGGCTGAACGCCGAAGAATTGATGCTTTTGAACCACAGTGCCACAGTCCATGGGGTCGCAAAGAGTTGGACATGGTTTAGTGACTAAACAACAACAAACAATAATAGGACTTGTGCATGGACAAAAGGAATCTTTTCACTACTCCTGGGTCCTAAGGGCTTATTTCTATATTGCATAGAGTCAGAATAGAAATCTAGTGAAAGACAGTCTAAAAGTGTCTGAAGATTTTTAAAACATTGTATTAGGGATGCTTGCAGTTGACATGCAAAAACTTCTGGTAAGATAAAAACAATCCATTGATTGGCAAATTAATAAATAAGAGGTGTTGGATAGTCACCTATATATCTTTAGGAAGCAACAAGGAAAGTAAGTTTAATTTCTTTCTTTGACACACTGACAAAGGAAGAGTAATAGATATCGTATATGTAGACTTCAGTGAGGCTTTTGCTACCATATCACATGACATTTCTTTTCAACAAGCTGGTAATACATAGCTTGGCTCACAGTGCTGTCAAGTGGCTGAAGAGTTGCAATCAAAGAGGAGCTATCAGTGACTTCTTGTCATCCTGAGGACATTTATCAAGTAGTGTCCATCCATAAGGGTTGGTTGAGGGCCAGAGTCATCCACAGGGTGATGGAAGGGAGCATAAGTTCAATAAATTTGCTGATAACACCAATCTGGAGCAGGCTCTTACACCTGGCAAGAGAGGAATGGTTTTCAATGACCTTGATTAAGTCGGGCTGATAGAGTGGAACAATCTCAAAGCCAGGAGGCCAGGGCAAGACACAGTGGGCAGATTTTCTGTGCAGGAGGGCTTATGGCATGTTGCAGTAAATGGCAGCACTGTTTTGTTTCCAAAATTTTCTAAGGCACTATAATTAATTAACAACTCTCCATGATGCCAAGTGGTTTAGAGCTACTTTTATTGTACTAGTTTTCCAATGTGCAAAATGGAGACTCAAAGACATGTCTCACCATATTCTTTATTTTTAACGTATATACTTTTAATTGAAGGATAATTGCTTTACAATATTGCTTTGGCTTCTGCCATACATACATCAACATGAATCTCACCATATTCTTTTAAAATTTAATTAACTCCTGGAAAATGCCTGACAGATTTGTTGTTGTTGTTTAATCACTAAGTTATGTCAGTGTCTTTGTGACCCCGTGGACTGTAGCCCAGCGGGCCCCTCTGTCCATGGGATTTCCCAGGCAAGAATACTGGAGTGGTTGCCATTTCCTTCTCCAGGGAATCTTTCTAACCCAGGGATAGAACCCACATCTCCTGCATTGTCAGGTGGATTATTTACCACTGAGCCACCAGGGAGATATTGGATGCAAGATGTTAGTTTGCATCTTCCTCCTTGTTTTCCTATTCTTGTTATAGTGTAACCAACAGTGGGAAGGGAAAGCCTAGAATTTGATACAGAAAAATTAAAAAGGATCTTCCTAGAAATAAAAAATACTGGTACTGAACCTTAAAATGCCCTCTGGTTTCCCCTTAACATTATCTTAACCATCAAGTAGAATATTTTTTCAAGGAATATTCAAAATTATATGAGTAGTTACAAGAATTTTAAGACATTTACCTTCAGCAGTTATAGGAATCAGAGAATTATTGCTTCTTTTGCTTCATGGATCTTACAAAAACTTAGTATTATGCATATAGTGGTTACTCAATAGGTACTCGTTTTATATTCCTTGTAAGTTGTCAGAAAAATGATTTTTTAAAAATCAGTGCTTAATAGTAATTCCAAAACAGGTGTTCTTAACCCCTTTGGGGATTAGACTTTTCTTTGAGAATGGAGGACTGGTAACAAGAGCCAGTGCAGTACCTGGAACACAGACTTACTCATAAATTATTTTTTTCCATTTTAAAACTCATTTTATTCAATTATAGCTGATTTACAGTGCTGTGTTAACTTCTACTGCACAACAAAGTGATACAGTTATACATATATCTATACACACTCTTTTTTTGTATTATTTTCCATTATGGTTTGTCACAGGATATTGAATATAGTTACCTGTGTTATATAGTGGAACTTGTTGTTTATACATTCTATATATAGTAGTTTCCATCAGCTAACCCCAAACTCCCACTCCATCCCTCCCTCAACTCTCCTCCGCCTCAACAACCACAAGTCTATTTTCTATGTTTGTGAGTCTGTTTCTAGATAACTTCATTTGTGTCATATCTCAGATTTCACATATAAGTGGTATTAAATGGTGCTTGTCTTTCTCTTTTTGACTTACTTCACTTAGTATGATAATCTCTAGCTTCATCCACGTTGCTGGAAATGGCATTATTTCATTGTTTTTTATGGCTGAGCGGTATTCCATTGTATATATGTACCACATGTCTATCCATCTGTCAACAAACATTTAGGTTGTTTCCATGCCTTGGCTATCATGAATCCTGCTGCTATATTTCAATCTTTATTGCTATAAAAAGGTAGCCTGCTTGAATTTCATAAAGACATGTCAGTGGCACACCACTTAACATTTCCAGGGCAGAATGAACTCATCTTTGGTCAATACCTGTATTAAATGACAGTCGTGCTTGAAAGCTCCGCCCTTACTAGAGCAAAAATGTGATTAGCCATCAGGAAGGCACTGCTAACAGGACCACTCATAAGTTCTTATCTAGGCTGAGACAGAAATTCAAGTTGTATTCCCATTAATAATGACTCTGAACAGAGACCCTGGTGCCTATAGCAGAGGAAGGGCAGCATATTAGGCAATCAGAAAGCTGGTGGATGTTCTTGGCCAACTTTTCTCCAAAATAAACTCAAAGATGTTCTCAGTTATAGACACCTTCTGCTTGTAGAGGATAAGATAGTCTCCTGCTCCCAATTCCTTAAATTAAGCTGAAGAAAATAGAGAACCACTGTCAAAAAAGAAAGTTTCTGGCATTTAACATTTTTCCCCTAACTCCACTCTCTGCTTATTGCTTTTACTTTATTGAAATAAACTGGCCAGTCAAAAGAGAGTCTCCCCACTCTCCAAACCTCAAAACTCTGAAGAGAGTCACCTAAGTTTTTATCTACACTCTTCTCCTCTAAGTCACTCTTGAATAGACTCTGATTAGGCTTTTATTTTCTCTACTGTACTCGAGCTCCTGTTAGCAAGATTCTGATAAACCTCCACATCAGTAAGTCCAGTCACTAAGTCTCAGTCCTCATTACACTTGACCTGTCTGTTGATCATGTTCCTTTATTTGGAACATGTCCTTCACTTGTCCTCCAAGGCCTCTCTTTCTCTGGCTTTTTCTTCTATATCACTGGCTGCTCCTTCTTAGTCTCTTTGCCTTGGCACAGCTCCTCTTCTGACCTCTAAACACTGGAGTGTCCCAAGACTTTGACCTCAGACTTCTCTTCAGTTTCTATGTTTACCCTCTGGGGTATTTCATCCAATCTCATGACCTTTATAAACCACCTAAACACTTACAATTCCCGAATACATATCTTGGGCAGAGACCTCACCCCTGAATTCCACACTAATATATCTACCTGCCTTCTTGACCTTTCTACTTAATTATCTAATTGACACTTCAAGTGCAACATGTCCAAAACCAGTTCCTTAATTCACTCCCCTGTGTACACCCTCCGTTTTTCCTCTCCCAGATTTTTCCATCTGAATAAAGTCAACACCTTTCTTCTACTTGTTCAAGAGAAGAAACAAGGAGTCATCCTTGACTCCCCTCTTTCTTTTTCTGTTCTTCCAGCTCCACCTTTGAAAGATATCCAACTTTACTGTTCCATTACCATCATTTCCTGGTAGGATTATTGCTCTTCCACCATTTCTCTCCCTAACCTTTGCATGTACTCTACATACACACACGCTCTAGTCTCTAGAGTAGCCTAAGGGAGCCTGCTAAAGCTTAAGTTCGATTATGCAAAGCTTCTGCTCAAAACCTCCCCTTTGTTTTCCATTTCCTTCCAAACAAAATCCTTGTCTTCTCTATGACCTACAAGGCTCTACATGGTCAAGTCCTGGGAACTCCTGGCTTCATCTCCTACCATGCTCCCCTGCTCACTCTTCTTCAGACCCACTGCCTTCCTGGTGTTTCCCTAATTCCCTGGACACATTTCTGCCCCACAGCCCTTTCCTTTGGTGCTCTCTGTGCTGGGATCTTCTTCCACTCATCACCTGACTAATATAAATGTCACCTTCTATCTCCTTCCACTAGGATATGAACTCCATGAAAGCAAGGATTTTGGCCTCTTTATCCTTTACTTTGTGGCTTCCCGGGTGGCTCAGTGGTAAAGAATCTGCCTGCCAATGCAGGAGACATGGGTTTGATCCTCGGATTGGAAAGATCCCCTGGAGAAGGAAATGACAACATATTCCAGTATTCTTAGCTGGAAAATCCCATGGACAGAGTAGCCTGGAGGCTACAATCCATAGAATCACAAAGAGTCGGACACAACTTAGTGACTAAATAGTAACAACAACATCCTCCACTTTATCCTCAACATTTAGAACAGTGCTTTGCGTGAAATACGTATTGTCACATAAGTACTGCCTAGGACAGTTGCTCATAGCTACAACCTGTGCTTCAGGAGATTGAACTGAAACTAGGACTAGTTGGGTTACTTTAAAAAAAATAATTCTATAACACTCAAATTTGTCTCTAGAATAATTCTGCAAAACAAGTGTGAATTCTTGGCCAAGACTATTATTGTGAGTGTTACTTCTATTAAGACATAAAAAATGGCTTTGGTAGTATATTTGTTAGGGTTATGCAAAAAAACAGAACCAACAGATTTTTGTTTGTATGTGTGTGTAGAGAGAGAGATTTATTTTAAGGAATTGGCTCATGTGATTGTAGAGGCTTGGCAAAGTAGGCTGGAAACTGAGGGAAGAGTTATAGTTTGTGTTTCAAGGCAGTTTGCTGGCACAGTTTTTTCTTTCTCAGGAGAGATCAGGCTTTGTTTTATTAAGACTTGATTTTTTGTTGAGGTCCTCCCACATTACAGAGAGCAATACGCTTTACTCAAAGTCCACCAGCTTTATTGTTAATCCCACAACCAGACACACACACACACACACACACACACACACACACACACACACAACTTTCACAGAAATATTTGACCAAAATCTAGCCCCAGCAAGTTGACATTGCAGGTAAAATTAGATGTCTATAAAATTAGGCCTCAGAGGTAAGTTATTCCATATATATATGTTGGCTTTGCCCCCTTTGTCTCTTCAATTATCTATAAGCTCCCTGGGCACATTGATTTTTGAGAGAGCAGGTGATTGATAGATGAATACAGCTCTCTTAACAGAATGACATCAGTAGCTCCGATTTCATATTTCTATTTGTTCACTTGGATCCCTGAAAAATTGTAATTCAGGGAGCAGCTGAGGTCATCCTGCCCTTTCAAATTTAAATAAAATTGGTATAAGTCTCTTTGTTCTGCCCCGTGGGAAGTCTAATGCTTTCCCTGGTATTTTCACGAAGGTCTTAGAGCTCACATCTCTATGGATGTATCTGCTCTGAGTTCTCACTTCTGCTAACCTCTCAGTGTCACTTTTGTCTGGCCCCCATCCTCGCCTCTTCTCCACTTTTCTCTGCTAAGTGCTGACCCAGATGTGGATGATAGCCCCATTTCCTTCTTGAGAAAAGCACATAGATGGGGAACTAGTCTTTATTGAAGATTTGGGGAAAGGGTGGTTAAACCCCAACAAGGCAAGCAACTTTAAATTTACACAGCTCTAGCATCCAGCATAGCTTTTTCCTCTTTCATCTCCTACCCCCATCTTTGCTTCCTTCCATTCTCTGCTTTCCATCACCACCAAATTTCTATTATTTCTTATTCAGAGTAGTTTAGTCTTATAGATCACACCCTCGGGGTCTTATCTTCCCTCTGAGAGTGATCTTTCAGTGTGTAGTCTTAAGTCAACAACAGCAACACTGCCTAAAGGGTCTGGTGCCAGCTGTTATATTAGTTTTTCCATCTATATTTGAAAAGGTGACATGGAAAGTTCCAAATCCAAATCTACTTCTGTCTCTGAACTTGGATCTTCATGCACCAAAATACTAAAGACTTCCTGCAGTTTTTTGCAATTTTATCCTTCTCCTGATTCTGCAATAAGCATTACCTTTTAAAAATTGAATGTGCTTTGCAAAATTCTACCTTTATATTCTTATAAGCAGATCATGGTGTAGACTCTTTGTAAGCTGAGAAGTAGTTAATGTATCTGAGCTGATTTGTAGACAGACTTTTATTACAATTATTACCTATTTGACTATAATAGTTCTCTGCTTACATAATTTAAATCATTCTATATCCAGAATACTAGAAAGCAGAGTCTCAGTATTGAATTAGAAAATTTCAGAGACATCAAATTATAAAGTAAAGATGCTTGAGTTTAAACATCTCTCAGTAAGTGGGCACTGTTTGGGTACCTCCAGCAGTATCACTAGCAATTATTTATCAGTAAATCCCAAGACCTTAGTCTAATAGTTGCTCAAAATAGCTCTTTTTCATTGGACTAAAAAGTACATTGTGTAAAGTTAAAAATGGTGGAACATCTGGATCCAGGTGGAACTTTCAGTTCCTCAGAGAATCCGCTCCCTTTATTTTGGCCAAAAAAAAAAAAATGCATTTAAGTGTTTGTGCACCAAGCACTGTGTTAAGATAAATATGAATTAAATAATTCAGTTGTCATCACCGCCCCACAAGGTAACTATTTTTATCTATATTTCAGATATGAAAATACTGAGGTTTGAGAAAGTTTAGTGACTTGTCCAAGATCATGAGATGCTATCACCCTCAGGTGTATCAGACAGGGCCCTGGCCAGAGAAGCATGGTACACCTAAACAAGATAATGGGGGCTAGTGTAATGAAGGATCTGCTCGTTGAAGTCTGGGCAGGGACAGGCAGAATCAGCGATGGGAAAGATGACCACCCCAAGGCCTCCAAGGCCAAGAGCAGGGAGCACTCCCTGGAACCAGGAGAGACGTGCAGCCACAGGAGAGGGGGTGCCCGATAGACGCTGTCATCTTAGGGAGAGGAAAGCAGACACTGCTACATTGAGGCCCAAAAAGACGAAGACTGACAGAATATACTCTTTGAACCCTTCAAGCCCTCTGATCTGCTAGTCACTAGCAGATAGTGCATCCTATTGTCCAAACTCAACCCTAAGGTAGACGGCAAAGGCACCTGTGAGGTACAGTCCATAAAGGTGAAACTTTTTTAAGAGTGGAAATGTAATGAATGTAAACCCTTCTTCCTCTTGGATTGTGCATCGCGACTTTCCCAACACATGATCTAAAAATCCCCAGGTTATACTGTTGAGAGAAGGTCTACAGCTTTGTCACCAAGGCAACAGGGCTATCATCAGGCTGTGTGTGATTTGGAGTGTAAATCTCTTAACAGTAACAGCTGATGAGAGTAGACGGCAGTCATCCTGTAAGCTCTCAATTACCTGTGTTTTGGTAAAACAGGACCACTAGGAGACTGTGTTATGTTCTTTAAACTGAGTGCTGTGTCCCCACATTCCTGCTTTGAAATCTTAACCTCCAGTGTGATGATAATCAGAGGTGGGGCCTTTGGGAGGTAATTAGCTATGAGGGTGAAGTCCTCACGAATGGGGTCAATAACCTTATGAAAAGACAAGAGAGAGCGTGCTTCTCCTATAAGAAATTGGCAGTCTGAAACCCAGGAGAGGGCTCTCACTAGAATCTATCCTAGCTGACACAGTTATCTCAGACTTCTAACCTTCAGATAACTGTGAAGTCCTAGCCTGGCAAGCTTTCATACAGAGGCCTGTAGTCAGCAGCATAAATGCCCCCTAAAGATGCCCACATCTTACTCCCAAACCTGTGACTATTTCTTACATGGCAATAGGGACTCAGCAGGTATGATTAACATTAAGGACCTGGAGGTGTGGAGATTAGTCTGAGTTATCCAGGTGAGGCCAATGTACTCGACCAAGTCTTTAAAAGCAGAGAACCACGCTTAGCTGTGGGGAACTAGAGAAACAGCTTGAATCCCTCTTGCTGGTTTGAAAAATGGAGGAAGGAGGCCGGGAGCTGAGGAACATGGGAAGACACTGGAAAAGGTAAGATAAGAAATTCTATTCCCAAGCCTCCTCTTGCCAGCACCTTGATTTTAGCCCAGTGACAATTATATCGGATTTATGGTCAACAGAACTGTAAGATAGTTAAGTTTGTACTGTTTTAAGTGGCTACGGTTGTTTGTTAGGTCAGAAATGGAAAAGTAATACAAGGCCCTTCATCTTTGTTTTAGATTAGGAAATAAGCCTCTCGGTACATACATTTCTGGATGTGTGATGACTGATGCCAAGGTGTTCAAAAGCCCCACACATTAATCTTTAAGCATCAATTGGAAATATTCAAATTCTAGGGTAGAAGCTGTTTTCAGTTGCATACCAGCATCACTTGAGAGTAGGTTGATGATTCACACTGTTTTATTTTTTTAATATCTGCCTCATCATTAGAAAAAGTTTCATTTTGGGTGTAAGACAATCAGGGGAGGGCAGTCTTTGAGAAATGGTCCCAGAACTAATAGCCTAACTCCTGGCCATGGGTAAATAGAAGAACCAAACTCCACAAAACCACCAACTGAACTGCAAGGTCGTCGATATACAGCACGTCATTTGAGCACCAAAGTCATTTCTGGGTTGCACACACTCATGTCTATGGATGTTCAATCTGTGTTCACCATAGAGGTAATCATCTGATGTATGTGTGCACTTAGTCCCTCAGTCGTGTCTGACTCTTGGCGGCTCCATGGAATGTAGCCCACCAGGCTCCTTTGTCCATGGAATCTCTAGGCAAGAATACAGCAGTGGGTTGCCATTTCCTTCTCCAGGGAATATTCCTGACCGAGGGATCAAACCCAGGTCTCCTGTGTTGCAGGCAGTCTCGCACACAGGTGGATTCTTTACCACTGAACCACCAGGGAAGCCAATAAAACGCTAGTGCTCCTCAGATACCAGAATATTCTAATTGCTTTATGGAGCCACATGGGAAGTGTAAAGTGAGCTGTTTAAGCCTAAGACACCTGTGTCTGAGAGGTAAAACAGGTAAGAGGTTTGGGAAGGCCCAAATTATCCAAGTGTGAACCTCAATTTTTTCTTGTTTTGCTGTATACGTGAATGTGACCCTCAGACCTTCCAGTGTACTTAGAGGTAGGAGCCAAGAGAAGCTCATTCTGGTGTTGCAGCAACTACAGGATCCTCAAAGTACAATTCATGCCACAGGATGAAGCTCATTTCCAGTTTCTTCCCTCCGTTTTGCAGGTGACACCACCTGAAAGGATGAGAGTCTGCTTTGATATTAAACTCCCTTTGCTGTTTTTGCTTCAGACCTGATTTCTGAGTTTGAAGTCCAAGGGTTTTAGATGAAAAGAATTTTCAACTTCATTAAGGGGTGGAGTGGGGGGTGGAGGGAGGGTCACTACATGGGAACGCCTGTTTCCAACCTAACAGTGACTGGCTGCTGCGGGGCTGATTAAAGACCAGGCAAAGAAAACAAGAAAACTGGCTGTAGTGGGATAGGGGATCCAAGTTTTACTGTGGTTGACAACTGTTTCAGATTTGTAAACAGTTTCCCAAGGGAGAAAGGAGAAATGTTTTATTTTTCCCCCAAGATTGTTGTAGACCCATCAGGGCCAAGGAGGATCCTGCAGAGAGACAGAGCAAGGACACACAATGCCACTCTCTGTCCCTTTGTATCTGGCTGTTCTTCTGTATCCTTTATCATATCCTTTAATATAAACCCTTAAATGTAAATAAGTGTTTCCCTGAGTTCTGTGAATCATTATAGCAAATTATTGAACCTGAGAATAAAGTTGTGAGGATCACCGATTTGTAGGTGAGTTGAATAGTGTGCAGGCTCCCAGGTGGTGCAGTGGTAAGGAATCCACCTGGAATTCAGGAAATGCAGATTTGATCCCTGGGTTGAGAAGATCCCCTGGAGAAGAAAATGGCAATCTACTCCATTATTCTTGCCTGGAGATCTCATGGACAGAGGAGCCTGGCAGGCTATAGTACATGGGGTTGCAAAAGAATTGGACATGATTTAGTGGCTAAACAACAACAATCTAAATGGAATCACACAACGTAAACCTGTTAAGATGGACTTTTTTCCATTAGCGTAGTGATCTTGATGTCCATCTAGGTTTTTGTATGTATCAGTAGCTCATGCTTTATTACTGAGTAGCATTCCATTGTATGGATCTATTTTGTTTGGTTACCTGTTGAAATTGTATTCTGAGTTATTACCATTTTGGGGCTATTAAAAATAATGTTGTGAACACTGATGTACAGGCTTTTTCATGAAAGAAGTTTTTTGTTAATCTGGGATAAATGCCAAGAGTGTTATTGCTGTGAAATTTACTCTGATTCAATTCAATATCTAAATCACAAAAACAGAATTAAAAAAAAAACACTTCAGTTTTTGCAAAAAGATATGATTATTTAATTTGTTTTTACAAACAAGTTTTTCTCCAGATTTGTTGAGGTATATTTCACAAGTGAAATAAGGTTTTTAAAGTTTACAATGTGAGGAATTGATGTATCTGATAAATGTATACACTGTGAAAGAATTCCATCGTCAGGTCAATTAATACATCCCTCAATACACATATTTACTTTTTCTCCATTGAAAATATTTAAATTCTACTCTCTTAGTGAAGTTCAGTTATATAATACAGTGTTATTGACTCTAGTCACCATGTGATACATTACACTCTCAGACCTTATTTATTTTATAGCTATATAACTGAAAATTTGTACCCGTTTACAAACCTCTGCCTATTTCTCCCATCCACCAACCCCTGGCGAGCACTTTTGTACTGTAAACCTGATTTTGACTTTCTTTCCAGATTTCATGTAAATGTGATACATTTGTCATGCTTTGCCTGGTCTGTTTCACTTTGTGTAATACCCACCAGCTTTGTCTAAAGTGTCACAAATGAGAGGATTTCTTTTTATAACTGAATAATATTCAGCTATATATACGTGTAAATATGTGTATATTCACATATATGTATATACATATATATGTGCCACATTTTCTTGACTCATTTATCAGTTGCCATGCACTTAGGTTGTTTTCGTACCTTGTCTACTGTGAATAATGCTGCTGTGAACATGGAGGTGCAGATAGCTTTTTGAGATGATTTCATTTCCTTGGGATATATACCCAGAAATGCAATTGCTGGGATCATACAGTAGTTCTAGATAAAATTTCTTCAGGAAACTCCATACTGTTTTCCATAATGACTGTACTAGTTTACATTCCTACCAACAGTGTACAAGGGTTTCCTTTTCTCTGACAGCCTAACAAGTATAAGGGGATGTCACCTTGGTTTTATTCTGTATTTCCCTGAATAATTAGCAATGTTGAGCACTTTTTCATGTACCTGTATGTTTTCTTTAGAAAAATGTCTATTCAGATCCTTCGTCCATTTTTAAATTGAATTACTTGACTTTTTGCTATTGAACTGTATTCCTTACACATTTTGGATGTTAACTCCTTATCAAATATGTGGTTTGACTTTTTTATTGAGGTATAATTTCTTTAAAATATTGTGTTTGTTTCTGCTGTACAACAAAATGAATCAGCTATATGTATACAAATGTCCCCTCCCTCTTGAGTCTCCCTCCTACCCCATCCCCCACACTACTCATCTGGGTCACCACAGAGCATTGAGTAGAGTTTCCTGTGCTATACGGCATATTCCCACTAGTGTCTGTTTTAACTATTATATGCCAATCCCAATATCCCCATTCATCCCGTTTCTCCCCTTACCTGTGTCCACATGTCTGTTCTCTATATCTGCATCTCTGTTCCTGCCCTGCAAATAAATTTATCTGTACCATTTTTTAGATTCCACATACATGTGCTAATATATGATATTAGTTTTTCTCTTTCTTTCTTCACACTGTATCACAGTCTCTAGGACCATCCACTCTCTACTAAAGACCCAATTTCATTCCCTTTAATGGCTGAGTAATAGTCCATTGTGTATATGTACCACATCTATATCCATCCATCTGTCAATGGACATCTAGGATGCTTCCATGTCCTGGCTGTTGTAAATAGTGCTGCAAAGAACATTGGGCTGCATGTGTCTTTTTGAATTATGATTTTCTTTGGCTATATGCCCAGTAGAGGAATTGCTGTGTCATATGTTAGTTCTATTTTTAGTTTTTTTAAAGGAACCTCCATACTGTTCTCCATAGAGTCTGTCAGTTTACATTCCCACCAACAGTGCAAGAGGGTCCCCTTTTCTCCTTACACTCTCCAGTATTAATTGTTCGTAGATTTTTTAATGATGGCCGTCCTGACCATGCAAGGTGATACCTCTTTGTAGTTTCTTTCTCTTTGTATTTTTTGTAAATTAATTTATTATTTTAATTGGAGGCTAATTACTTTACAATATTGTAGTGGTTTTTGCCAAACATCGACATGAATCAGCCATGGGCGCACATGTGTTCCCCATCCAGAAACCCCCTCCCACCTCCCTTCCCATCCCATCCCTCAGGGTCATCCCAGTGCACCAGCCCTGAGCACCCTGTCTCATGCATAGAACCTGGACCGGCGATCCGCTTCACATATGACAATATACCCGTTTCAACGCTACCCTCTCAGATCATCCCACCCTCGCCTTCTCCCACAGAGTCCAAAAGACTGTTCTTTACATCTGTGTCTCTTTTGCTGTCTCGCATATAGGGTCATTGTTACCATCTTTCTAAATTCCGTATTGCATTTCTCTAACTATTAATGATGTTGAGCATCTTTTTATGTGCTTGTTGACCATCTGTATATGTCTTCTTCGGAGAAATGTCTATTTAGGTCTTCTGCCCATTTTTCGTTGGGTTGTTTGTTTTTTTGGATATTTGGTTGCATGAGCTGTTTGTATTATTTTGGAGATTAATCTTATTATTTGCTTTGTTTGCAAATATTTTCTCCCATTCTGAGGGTTGTCTTTTTTCTTATTTATGATTTCTTTTGCTGTGCAAAAGCTTTTAAGTGTAATTAGGTCCCATTTGTTTATTTCTGTTTTTATTTTTTTAGAAGGTGGGTCAAAAAAGATTTTGATGAAATTTATGTCAAAAAATGTTCTTACTGTTTTCCTCTGAGAGTTTTATAGTGTCTGGTCTTAACATTCAGGTCTTTAATCCATTTTAAATTTATTTTTGTGTATGATGTTAGGGAGTTTTCTAATTTCATTCTTTTACCTTAGCTGTCCAATAACCCTTATTGAAGAGGCTGTCTTTTCTCCACTGTATGTTCTCACCTTCTCTGTTATAGATTAGTTGGTCATACGAATGTAGGTTTATCTCTGAGTTTGCTATTGGAAATATTTTCTTCCATTTCTTGGTTGCCTATTCATTTTGTTGATGGTTTCCTTTGCTGGGCAGAAACTTTTAAATCTGATGTAGTCCTACTTGGTTATTTTGCTTTTGTAGACTTTGCTCTTTTTTTTTGGTTTAACTTTTATTTACTTTTGGCTGTGCTGGGTCTTTGTTGTGGTGCGAGGGCTTCTCATTGCAGTGTTCTCGAGGAGCACAGGCTCTAGACACATGGACATCAGTTGTTGTGGCACACAGTCTTCAGTAGTTGTAGCATGCTGGCTCAGTAGTTGCAGCTCATGGGCTCTAGGATGTGGGCTCAGTAGTTGTGGCACATGGGCTCAGTTGCTCTGCAGCACATGGAATATTCTTGAATTAGGGTGAATCTGTGCCCCCTGCATTGGCAGGTGGATTCTTATCCACTGTGCCACCAAGGAAGCCCTGACCATATATACATGCATTTATTTCTGGGCTCTCTATTCTATTCAATTTGTCTGTGTGTCAGTTTTTAATGTCAGTACTGTGGTGTTTTGATAACTGTGTGTGTGTTAGTCACTCAGTTGTGTCTGACTCTTTGTAGATCCATTGACTATAACCCACCAGGTTCCTCTATCCATAGGATTCTCCAGACAAAAGTACTGGAGAACTGTGTAGCCATTCCCTTCTGCAGGGGATCTTCCCGACCCAAGGATGGAACCCAGGTCTCCCACATTACAGGCAAATTCTTTACCATCTGAGCCACGGTCACTATAGCTTTGTAAAGTAGAAATCAAAGTGTGATACCTTTGGCTTTTTTCCTCATTCTCAGTATTCCTCTGGCTATTTTGATTCTTTTGTGATTCCATACAAGTTTTAGAATTGTTTATTTCTGTGAAAAATACCATTGGAATTTTGATAGGAATTGCATTGAATCTGTAGGTGGCTTTGAGTATATGGACATTTTAGCACTATTAATTATTCCATTCCACAAGCACAGAATATCTTTTCATTTACTTTTGTCTTCTTCAATTTCTTTCATCATTTATAATTTTCATAGCACAGATATTTTACCTCTTTGGTTAAATTTATTCATAGGTATTGTTTTTTATGCTACTGTAAATGGAATTGTTTTCTTCTCTGTTCTGTTTGGTGGTGGTATATAGAAATGCAAGTGATGTTAAATTGATTTGGTATCCAGCAATTTTATTAAATTTATTAGTTCTGACAGGTTTTTTTGGTGTTGCCTTTTGAGTTTTCTGATTAAATGTCATGTAATCTGCAAATAGAGACAATTTTACTTTTTCTTTTACCATTTGAGTGCCTTTTATTTCCTAATCTTGCCTCATTGCTCTGGCTGAGACTCCCAGTACTATATAGAATAAAAGTGATGAGAGTGATTACCTTGATCTTGTTCCTTGTCTTAAAGGGAAAGCTTTCAGCACTTTATCATTAAGTATAATGTTAGCCATGGATTTATATATAGCCTTTACTATGTTGTGGTAAGTTCCTCTATACCCTTGTTGAGAGTTTTTATCATCAATGAATGTTAAATTTTGTCAAATGCTTTTTCTGCATCTATTGAGAGGATTATATGACTTTTATCCTGTTATGTTGATATGATGTATCACATTTATTGATTTTCAGATGTTGAATCATGCTTGCATTCTCTGGAATAAATCATGGTGTATGATTCTTTTAATGTATTGTTGAATTCAGTTTGCCAATATTTGTTGAGGCGTTTTGCATGGTCAAATATGACCAGAGCTTCCACTTGAAAACAAAGTTAGGAATAGCTGTGCATGATACATCTAGGGTAGGTATATTTAAAGTATTAATTGCTTTTTAAAAATTAGGCCTGACACTTTCTACATTTGTCCTAGGATCAAATTAGCAATGATATTTGTTTTAAAACCATGCACCACTGTAAAAAAAAAAAAAGTGATGGTAAGATAGTTTTTAGCTTTCCCTTTTATAATTTTTGCTATATATGTGCAACTATCTCTTTAAAACAACGCAGGGTTTAAATGTAATTTATAAAGCTCTAAATCACTACTATAAACTTGATAACATTGCTTGTCATGAGTAAAAGAAAAAATGCAAATAAAAATTGTTAAATTCCAGCTGGTTACCATTTTTTCCCAATTTTTTTTGTTAGAGGTATTATCAGTACCAGAAATATTTTAAAGATTTAATAACACCAAACTGAGACTTGGTGAAATTTAAAAGAATGTTGAATGTTAATAAAACTGAAAGAGAATAGAAAAAGCATTTCCTTATAACAGTTCAACATATACATAATGCAGTTGCTGTGGCACCACCTAAAACCATCAGAAGTATCAAACAGCTGTGAAGCAACTAATATTGCACATCTTCCTCCACTAAGATTCATGTAGAAAATCTGACTTATGAGAAGATTTAGCTATGGAATAGGAGTAAAAAAATTTTTTATTTCACTAAAAGCTAAGCTAGATAACATCTTTGGGATCATCCCAGTTGATCTGTTTTGCAGTATTTCTGCAAACAACATTTGTAATGTGTATCCCTTGATCCGTTGACCTATATCTTACCACAGCACCTGCCTTCTACTCTTCAAAGCTAAGTTCATCTTCCTTTGCAAAACTTCTTTGGCTCAATAAGGACTCTAGGCACCCAAGCCTGGAGTATCATCCTGGGGGTGGTGAGCAAAAACTGAGATGGGCACTAGGTGATGCTCCTAGGATCACACATCAGCAGGAACACAGCTCTTCCTCAAATGTGAGAAGAGATTCAAACCCAGGCAGTCCTTCCCTACCACTGGCCAATGTGTCAAGCCAACAACCAGGTACTTGCAACATGAGAAAGATGGGAATCACAAGGCATCATGGCAAGTGCAAAAACTTTCAAAGGTTTGAGCAGCAGTCTTTTGTGAGAATTGATCACATAGTCGTTACCCTGCAGGGAAAGCTTAGCAGATTCACCTCATTCCTGATGAGTCCCGCAGTTGCTCCCCAAGGTACATTAACCAGGGCTGCAGGTAGCAATCACTTGAGGGCTTCTAAATGCCCACAGCCAGCCTCATTCCTAAGTACTGTGTTTCAATTGGTGTGTAGTAGTTACAGATGTATTTACAAAGAGCTCCCCAAGCAGTTGTGAGGTGCAGTCAGGGTTGAGAGCCAAGAATACCTCCTACTTAGCAGACAGTGTCCACCCATGGAACTTGAGCAGTAGTCAAGGACCCTGGACTGGATGAGGGAGGGAAGGGTGAAGCAGGCACCTCCAGGGTTAGATGCCAAGACTGTGCTGCTGGTTGGAACAGGCCAGCTGTGCTGTCTGTCCACCAGGAAATAGGCAGCTAGATTTTGGAGCCAGAGGTGATCACTGTAATAACTGATAAGATAACATTAGAAAGAAAATGGCTTTTAAAAATTCCCATGGAAAGTTTAACTTAGGTTAATAAATTAAAGATCTATTTGTTTAACTTGAAGCATCTTGATCTCTGCAGTTCACATCTCATGACTGGAGAAGAGTCATCGGTTTACCCAGTTAGTACCATCTTTTCTTCATTTTTTCAATGTGCCTAGTTTTTTTTGTGATTTTTTGTTTGTTTGTTTTTCTTTTTCTTTGATTTTAATATATTTTAGCTGAGGTATAGTTGATTTATAATATGTGTTAGTACTAGGTGTACAACAAAGAGATTCAAATATATATATATCCTTTTTCAGACTTTTTTCTACATACAGGTTATTATCTATAGCTAGATTCTTGTTTAATTGCCTATTGCTTTAAGCTAAGGTTATATGTGGACTTTTGAAGGTGGGATGAAATCCATGTTATCTAGAAGCAGACACTTTTCCAGCTATACTCTCTGTAATTTCTCATTTTCAAATGGCTGGTTGCATAAAGTGGTGCTACTCAAACAGTATTTATGAATGAAACAGGGTAGGTAGAACATTGAATTTCAGCTGATTTCAAACATTTATTTAATAAAAAAAGAGTATCATTTATTCAGAATCATAGATTAAAAATAAAATGACTTCATAGAGTCACCCCCATCTTCCTTTGTTAGCGCCAGCAGAGGCATCATAGTGTCATTTGAAATTCTGGCAGGATCTGCACATCCTCTCCTCCCACAGGTTAGAGCTCCATGTGCTGATTCTGAGTGACAGGAACAAATGTCATTCCAATCACCCTCTCTGCAGGAGGAAGACTCCTGGGTGTGATGCTGGTCTTCTCCCTTGCTGGGGTATTGCAAAGCTTAATTAATGTTTGCAAAACACTTGAAGGACCTTCTATAGAAATCACTATGTAACTGCAAAAGATTACTGTGAGGGAAAATGCTAGTAAAATTTACTGGGAGAGGAAGGGAGTTTAATTGGTAAATCTTATGCTTTACTTTGAAAATTATGTCAGAGAGAAGCAAATCGATTTTATAAGCACCCAGGAATAAAGGGAGTTATCAAGAATAGTGGTCTATAAATCCAAAGTATTAAGTGTCATGGCTCAGTTTAATTTTGTTTAAATTCATAATATTAGTACAAGCCTAACCACCTCCATTAAAACCATTTGTTACAGAGATTAAGATCTGCTGTTTGTTATCTGTCTCCTAAAACAGCCCTTGTGCATGAGGATCTTTAGTTTTCTGTGAAGCTGAACCAGGAAACACACCCCAACCACCAAGATCATAATTGAATTTACTTTGAGGTCTTCCCTTCTCCACATATCTTTTGAAAGACTGTCAGTGCTGCCTATTTGTGTTTGATTACTTCTTGGGGAAACTTCAGCAACATCAGAAGTGACTAGCATTTTATTAGTTTGTTGTTTTTTTTTTTTGGAAACAGAACATCTGAGCTGAACTTGTTTATCTAGTAACACAATTTCATAACCATATAACTAGTAGTGGTTTCTCTACCTCCTGCCCTCCCCCCACAGTCCATCTTATGCTACAAGGTTAATCTTACCTATTGATTCTCATTTCAGGGCTTATAGATTACGTAGAATAATTATTTGAGCTAATTCATAGAAGCCAAGGTTTGCAAACCCTTGTTACTGTGTGGCTCAGGGATTGAATGGCCAGATGCTGAGCAGCCAAATTCAGAACTGTGCTTTCTCATGAGTCCAAAGCCACTTCAGCTTACACCCCAACCTGCAGGAGCTGGAGTCTAGATCCCAAGTGCCATCCCTTGTCCAGGGTGTGGGACAACACCCCAACTGTTCAGAGAGCATATGAGCTGCTGCAGCAATGCAGGATTTGTCAACATCTTTCTTTACCCAGGAAGAGGTGTTGATCCAAGACATTGCTAGAATGGTTTGGAAGCTGTGACCAGGAATGAAATGGAGGGGATTGAAAAGATAAGGTTCTCCAAGAAAACAGGCAAAAATATGGTAATGATTTAGTTAGGTCTCAGGTATGAACAAGTCTCAAGGTAAGAGGTAGGAACTAGAGACCCCTGGTCATCAAACTAAGGCATGATGCTTGGACTGGGATCCAGAGAACACAGGGATGATGTCAAAGATGTAAGTGTTGCCAAACTGCACTTCATTCTGCTTGCCTGCCTCACTGTGAAGCTGATTTACTGACACCAGGTTATAGTGGAGGAAACTACAGTGTTTACTGCAGGTACCAAGCAAGGAGAATAGGCAGCTCATATTCAAAAGACCCAAGCTTTTTGATGGTCTTCAAGGAAGGGTTTTTAAAGGTAAATTAGAGCTGAGGGGTACATGACTTTCTTCTGATTGGTTGTTGGTGAAGCAACAGAGTGGTATTCCAGGAATCTTGATAATCAACCTTCTGGTTCCAGCCAGTCTGGAGTTTATGTTTGTGGTCAGCATGTAGCCACCATCCTCCACCTGAACCACTGTCTTAGTTTCTCAGAACAACTCAAAGATATGAGTCAGAATGTTAGGTATATTCCTTGAGGAAAAGCTAGGATTGTCTTATTGCTGATCTAGTGTAATTACTTCTCTTGAGAAAGAGGTTAATCATAAACTCTGCAGGGAGTTTGGTTTTAGAGGGGACTAGGGCTTCCCCTGTGGCTCAGCTGGTAAAGAATCCATCTGCAATGTGGGAGACCTGGGTTCAGTCCCTGGGTTGGGAAGATACCCTGGAGAAAGAAAAAGTCACCCACTCCAGTATTCTGCCCTGGAGAATTCCATGGGCTGTATAGTCCATGGGGTTGCAAAGAGTCAGACACGACTGAGTGACTTTCACTTTCTTTTCAGTTTCAAAAGCAAGGAACAGGGGCCAGAGGCAAGTTTTTCTGAGGACAAGTGGTGACAGCTGGCTTATGTATACCGTTGTTCTACAGCACTCATCTGATCAGGTCTCACTTCTGCTTACAAACCTTGAGTACCTCTGTTCCCAGGGAATTTGGGTTCTTGATGTCTCATCACAGCAATAGTTCAGTGAGAGACAAAGTTATAGGTGAGAAGTGGATTTATTTAAAGAGAAACACACACCACAGGCATAGTGTGGGCCATCTCAGAAGGTGAGAGAGAGGCCCAAAATATGGTGTGGTTAATTTTTATGGGCTGAGTAATTTCACATGCTAATTAGTGGGTGAATTATTCCAATTATTTTGGGGAAGGGGTGGAGATTTCCTTGGAACTGTCATGATGCTTGTGGGTGTGTCATTTAGCATGCTAATGTATTACAGTTAGTGTATAATGAGCTTCAAGGTCTACCGGAAGTCAAATCTTCCACTATCTTGAACCTAATTGATTCCAAGCAGTTTTTGTCATGTCCTACGGATATGTCATTCTTTTAAAGGTTGAATCCTGCACCCTTCCCTCTTGTTTCACCTTGATTATCCTCTGTGGTACAACCAGGACTTCAAATCTGACAATCTTGAACTTTATCATGGCTTCCCAGGTGGTGCAATGGTAACAAGCTGCCTGTCAATGCAGGAGATGTGATTCAATCCTTAGGTCAGGAAGATTCCCTGGAGAAGGAAATGGCAACCAACTCCAGTGGTCTTGGGCTTCCCTCATAGCTCTGTTGATAACGAATCCACCTGCAATGCAGAAGATACTGGTTTGACTCCTGGGTCAGGAAGATCCCCTGGAGAAGGGAAAGGCTACCCACTCCATATACAGGCCTGGAGAATCCCATGGGCTGTGTAGTCCATGGGGTCACAAAGAGTCAGGCACAACTGAGCGACTTTCACTTTCTTCAGTGGTCTTGCCTGTAAAATTCCATAGACAGAGGAGCCTGGTGGGCTACAGTCCATGGGGTCACAAAGAGTTGGACATAACTGAGATGCACATGCATGCACGTGCACACACACACACACACACACACACACACGTGCACCACATATGCTACAAGAGGCAGCAGTGGTAGAGAAACCACCCTTCTATCCTTGTGATCCCTCTGTGCTCTGAGAAAAGACTCACTAAGGGACCAGCCTGACCTTGCCTGTTCCCGGATAAGACCCACCTTTACTGTTCCTCAGGACTTGCCTGTTTTATAAAACCTTCTGTTTTCTCCCTTTCTGAGACTGTCCTCATTAATGAATGTTCTCTCTATTGCAGTTGCCTGAATAAATCATTTCCTTAACTGCTGGATGCATTTTCTTTCACAAGTCCAAACTCCTTAGCAGTTCCCAGAAGGTCCTTCATAGTCCACTTCCACACTCCCCTTTTGCTACTCTTCCAACAAACCCTGATCTCCAGCCCCATAGTCTACTTGCATCTGACTAGTAGCACCATGTTCTCCTGGGTCTCTCTGCATAAGCTACACCATCTGGGCAGAACTCCTTGCCCACCTCATCTTCCAGCTAGTCCCATAGCATTGCTTAGGACTAAAATGAGCTCTTCCCTTCTTTTGGAAGTCTTCTTCGACCCCCTCCACAACTCAGCATTTTGTTTACCTACATCAGAGTACTTAACACACTATTTTGGGCATACTGTGTTACAAGTCCTCCATTTACTTACCTTAAAGTGGGTAAAACACTATTAGACTCAGATATGTAGTGGCTGATGAGAAAGTACTCTGTAAATGTTTGCAGGAAAAATATCTGCCTGATTAATGATCACAGGTTTAAAGCGGATTGGCTGTGACAGTAACCACCTCTGTGCTGTTTATGTGAGAATGAGCATTGCTGCTGCTCTGATTTGACTGATGACTTCTCACCCAGAGGAGAAGCCCTAATTAAATGTCAAAAGGGACAAAATTGCAAAGCATGAATTGTCTTTTAATTAAAGGGAGGAAACAATTGAATTAAATGACCTGATAATTGTTTAAAGTGACCATGCTGAATCCTGAGACTCATCCTCAGCTCTGGATTAGAGCTGGGGGACAGGCATTATAATGTCAAGAGCGGGGTCCCATGAAGGAAACCTTGGACTACCTGAATGAGAGGGTCCTTCCCTACTTTCTTGTCTCTTTTACCTTCTTTCTTTCTCCTTCACATTTTAGTTGACTCCTTGCCAAATTATACTCATTACCACAGAGGATATACTTTAAACATATCTTCCATTTTATGTCCCTTTAATATTTTTATGTGGCTCATGTCTTAATGCACAAAAAAGGCAAACTTGAGGTGACTACCTTAAACAATAGCCAATATTACCTGCCATGAGCCAAAAGTCACCCCCAAAATACTAACATATCCTAGGTTTCTAGCCTGCCAAGAAATCTGTTCCACCCTGACAGAGCAGAAAAATTCAAATGGGGCCCCTCCCTAGGATCCTGATTACCTCTAGAGACTTCTCCCCTTGATTATCTTGTTTGGATGTGGTAAAACGCTGTGTTTGAAATTATCATTCAGGTCCTATCTAAAGCCAGGTAGCTAACAAGTCTGGGGAAGCAGTAAAGAATCTGCCTACCAGTGCAGGAGACTCGGGTTTGATCCCTGGGTTGGGAAGTTCCCCTAGAGAAGGAAATGGTGACCCACTCCAATATTCTTGCTTAGGAAATCCCATGGAGAGAGGAGCCTTTTGGTCCACAGTCCAAGGGGTCGCAAAAAGTCGGAAATGACTTAGCAACTAAAACAACAACTAACAAGTCACCATTTTAAGGCAAGGCAAGAAAAATTTAAACATAAATTTTTTATGTTTTGGCATCTGCCCTCACCCCTAGTATGCATTGTGCATCTGCATTATGTGCTAACCAGACCTCCTCAGTAGTAGAACCTGCTTAACCATGAACATCAGTTTTTTTCTCCTTCTGGGGCAAATACCTTAGAAGAGAACATTCCTTTTTCAATGCTGTAAGGGGTTAATGATAACCCACCACTCACATTGCATGTGCAGACATCTTTGAACTTTATGTGAAGTGTTAATATATCATTCCCCTTAAAGACAGTTGATTTAGAACAGACTGCTCAGATGACTTGTGTCCAGTGTGGCATGGGGGGGGATACTGACTCTTACTTAATGGAAGTTCTTAGCTTCCATTACTTGATTATGACTTATTTGTGTTACTAACTATGTTACTCATATTCTACCTATTTTATTAGATTGTTTCTTTTAAATTTTTGTCTATGCTGGGTTTTCTTTGCTGCGTACGCTTTTCTCTACTTCCCGCAAGTGGGGGCTACTCTCTAGTTGCAGTGCATGAGCTTCTCCTTGCAGTGGCTTCTCCCATTGCAGAACACAGGCTCTAGAGTGTGCAGGCTCCAGTAGTTGTGGCACTTGTGGCTCCCGGGCTCCAGAGCACAGGCTCAATAGTTGTGGAGATGGGCTTAGTTGCTCTGCAGCATGTGGAATCCTCCCAGATCAGGGATCAAACCGGTATCTCCTGTGTTGGCAGGCGGATTCTTTACCACTGAGCCACCAGGGAAGCCCTAGATCATTTCTTGAATTACTAAACATGTGACTTAAACTCAGATCAAAGTAATGATTAGGTGACTTGAAACAATTGCCCAACTATGTAGTTCTATAAGATCAATGATTGTAATAGTGTAACCCTAGATATGGGAAGAAGCAGCTAAAGGGAACCACTTCTTGGACCATAACAGACTAGTAAGACAAGTGGTCGAAAGGCTTTTGGCTACTCTTAACAGAGCCTAGTCCAGTAATAGCTAATTAAGGGGCCCATCAATGAAATCCTTGCCTGACCTGGCAATGAGTGTTCCCAGCACTGTGGGACAAATTAGTAAAGAAATGCCTCCCGAATTTTGGGTGAAATTAAGATAAAAAGGGAAGGGATTTTGGCATAATGTTGCACACCATTCAGTTCTACAAGAACCAAGCCATTAGCCACTTAGCCACTGTAGTCATTGACCTACATCACATCCTGCAAGGAATTCAAGGGCAAAGATCAGGATGAAGCGCTCTGTGCTCTAGGAAAATTGGAAGAATGGGGCTTCAGACAGTCAGATGTTTTCAGGAGCTACTTTTTATGAATCTGAATTCTCATATCTTAGAAACCACTAAACCATTAGGGTATCTATTCCTAACAACTTGCAGCAACCTTCTACTGAAATGTGTGCTTCAATGACTGTCCTCCTTTGCCAAAATCACGTATATACTGACCTCCCCCTTTGCCTTTTCTGTTCAGTTCTCAGAGCTCTCTGAGAGACTGTCTCCCAGGTTATAACCCTTAGTTTGGCTTGAATAAAAATGCCCATTTTTTTCTTTATAGCAACTATTAATTTTTTATTGACACCATTGGTCATGCACCACTGCTGATACACATACCACACTTTGGACGACATCGCTGGCGTTCCCAGCATCAAAACAGATGAAAACTTTGTTGCTATCTGTGTCGAGTAGGAATTCCTGATTGTTTTTCATTTTTGTGCCTGAAACAATTTTGATTAATATCTTCCCTATTTTACTTTCCAACACTTTTAACCACTTCATATGTGTTGCTCTGGCCCCTCCTCATGTATGCATGCTCAGTAACTTCAGCCGTGTCCGACTCTGTGTGACCCCATGGATTCCTCTGTCCAAGAGATACTCCAGGAAAGAATACTGGAGCAGGTTGCCATGCCCTCCTCCAGGGGATCTTCCCAACCCAGAGATCAAACCCACATCTCTTGTGTCTCCTGTACTGGCAGGTGGGTTTGTTACCACTAGCACCACCTAGGAAGTGGGCCCTTCTTCATGTCCCTTTAAAAGTCACGCTGTTGGCATTTGGAGCTGACGTTGTTGTTGTTGTTTAATCGCTAAGTCGTGTGAATGAGCAAGCACCTATTTTAAGATAATTTACATGATCTCTCTCTATTAATCTTCATAACAAACTTGAGAAATAGCCATCATCCCTGTTCTACACAGACGCTGTGAAAATTCTTCTGTCCATTATAGAGCTAGGGATTTAACTGGCCCGTTGGTTCACCCCTAGTGGTGCTGCCTCTGAGAATGAGTTGGAATTTTTTCAGTAGTCATCTCATGGCTGAGGATCACAGTACCACTGCCTTGAAGTTTCTGCTTGCTATATTCCAAGTGATAAAATCAAATCAGTATGCCCCTAACTCATTTTCATTTTGGGATCACTATGACCATTTCATTCAGAGATGGCAGGTAGGTTTCATCTGAATGTCAATGTTAAAAAACAAGCAGAAGCTCTGCGTTGGGACACAGTTTCAAGGTGTCTCAGGAAAAGATAATTAGAAATGTCTCCCATGGGTTCTGGAGCAGGGCATGGCAGCACGAGTACCGTGCATTTGTCATACTTGCTGTAATCTTTTCTGGAAATACATCTGTGCTCAGTTGTTCCCCAGTCAGCATTTACATGCTTTCTATTTTCACAGTTTATTTATAATATAAAGTTGCCTTTTGGCTTCATATTATTTCTTGGGCCACCCAAGTTTTAAAATTTAAATTCAATTTTGTGAAGGTGCTAGCGAACCTTATTATCTCTCTTCTTTACATAACCCAGTATTATCTACCTACCTGAGGTGATATAACATAAACTAATACAGGTACCTAAGAGGGAGCAGCAATATGCCACCCCAAAATGTGACACTTTTGGCATATGGACTACTTTGAGCTAAAGGCAATTAAGACCCAGCAAACTCAAGAAAAGCCTCTCTGCCTCTCTCAACTAAAAGAATTTGTATAGAGGGCCTGGACCAGGACAAAGCTAGTACCAAAGATAACTTTTTGTGTCAGAAGGACCCATCTGCAGACTTCCCTGGTTGTCTGCAATGGTTGTCCAATGGTTAAGATTCTGAGCTTCCACTGCATGGTTTGGTCCCTGGTCAGGGAGCTAAGATCCTGAATGCCACAGAAAAATAAAGATTTATTTATTTATTTGTTTTTAAAGAGAAAACCTCACCTGCATGGCATGGCACGCAGCTGTTTCCCTCACATCTGCTCTGGACATCTGCCTGTGATTTGTCTTCCTTTCCTTTGAAGCCCCAGGCCCCTCTCCCATCCTTTAGCTCAGATGAACATGAGCATCAATTGCCTGACCAACTTTGAATCTGATGTTTTGATAGGACTCCAGTATGTTAAAATTTTTTCTTCTGTGAATCCATCTTATGTCAATTTAATGATTAAGCCAGCCAAAGAACCTAAAGGATGTTGGAAGGAAGAAATTTTCCTCTGCCCTTTTAGGTTCTTCTTGCTGATATGAATTAAATAGACGTGAGACAAATTAACAGGAAAAAAACAAACTGAAGCTTAATAACATGTTTACATGGGAGAGACTCATGATAACTGAGTAATTCAGCAAAGTAGCTAAAACTCTCACTTTGAATACCATCCTTAGCTACAAACAAAGGGCTTCCCAAGTGGCGCAGTGTTAAAGAACCCGCCTGCCAATGCAGGAGACAAAAGAGATGTGGGTTTGATCCCTGAGTCAGGAAGATCCCTTGGAATAGGAAATGGCAACCCACTCCAGTATTCTTGCCTGGAAAATTTCACAGAGAAATCTGGCAGGTGACAGTCCATGGGGCCTCAAAGAGGCAGACACAACTGAGCGATTAACCACACACAGCTATGGACAAAAGATGTTGAACATGGGAAGTCAGAGAAGCTACCAGGAAAAGCACAGTAAATGAGGGTGAATTTGTTATGCAGGTTTAAGTCCTGGCCTTCTCCATCTTTAAGTTCCTAATGAGACACCCTTACAAATGGAGATTTCTCATGTAAGTGTAAGTGTTTCTTGCAAAACAGTAACTCCTACATGGTTATCACTTGATCTTATGTCTGCTATTTCTTAGAAAATAACCAGCTTAAAATATGCCAAAGAAACATATTTTGGAATGGCAAATTTTGCTCCCCTATGAATGGAAAAAGGGAAGGTTTTCCTGCCTTACATGCTTCATGGAAACAGCCACTAGAACTGTCTGCCTCCATGAGATTTTATAATCTGTTAAAAATAAATTTCACAAAGTACACATTAGGTTTTGCCAATTTTTGTAATTGTGATTCCTAAATCCAAAATTGCTTGCCTCTGAATAAATCTAAAATAAAATGGATTACACAATTCATTTCTGATTTCATAGATCAAATTTTTTCTGTTTGAAGACCAGTTTAAATGTTCAAAACAACTTTGGTTGTTTAAGAGTTTTACCAGTTAAATTGTTAACTTGGATCCAATAAAAGTGATTTTTAAAATTTATCTGTGGTTTTTAAGGCACCAAATATTCATTTTTCTTTCTTTATAAACTTAAGGAGTCCTCAGATAACTAGTTGGCAAATAGATTTCCAATGAGTATCTGAGAAGGTCATGTTTTCTAATATTCATACAAAGAAAATAAAATTCTTTTCCCTGATATAGGTGTTGACATAAGCAGGGAGTATGTTTGGCAGAAAGGGAGTGAAAACATACACATATTATTATGGCTAAATTTAAAACTGTTAACTTGTGTTCTAGAGTGGGGAAAGCATAGGTGATTTTTCCCTATAAAAACTCTTACTCATAATTTAAGAGAATGAAGTTCCAAAACTATTTCATCTTTGAGTTATTCATCATTAGAATATTCTAAGCTTAGCATTTGCATACTGATTCTTAGTGGAAAAAAAAAAAAGTAGGTCCTGAAAACTGAAATTACCTGCTCCAAATTAGAATATTTTCTGGAAGAGTTTTGCTTCTCTGTTCCCCCAACCAAAGACAGATGAAATAAGAGCAAGCAGAGTCATATGGCAGTCTCAAGAGAAAATTCATTTTAATTGCATTGATCTTACTTCATAAGGTTAAATACAATTGTTCCCCAAGTTATATATCATTTTTATTGAGGTTAATGTTGAGTCAAGATCTAATTTCAGCAGCTCCTTAAAGTTATTTGAACTGTTTCCTCCAGCTACATGATGATACTTATTGTTCATTTGAAATTCCAATTCAGGACATCTTATTCCATTCATGTGTAGTTGGATACACTTTTGTGTTTCAAAATAAGAGTATGTGCTAGTAAAGCAAAGAAACTTAAGAGGACTTCAATTTCTGAACTGTGGTCAAATTGCTAACATAAAATAAGTTTGTGGTTGTTTAGAAGGCTTTTACAATCTAGTCTCACATTGTTTGACACTCCTCCCATTAAGAGGGGAAGTCTATACCCCTCTCGTGGAATCTGGGTAGGTTTTGAAGATTTCAACAATGGAGTTCAGCAGAAGTAACACTGAATGATCAATGAAAACTACAAAACTTGTTTGCTGGCTAACTGGTTGTTGTTGTTGTTCATTGCCTCAATCATGTCCGACTCTGCGATCCCATGGATTGCAGCACACCAGGCTTCCCTGTCTTTCACTATCTCCCAGAATTTGCTCAAATCCAAGTCCATTGAGTTGATGATGCCATCCAACCATCTCATCTTCTGTCACCCCCTTCTCCTCCTGCCCTCAGTCTTTCCCAGCATCAAGGTCTTTTCCAGTGAGTCGGCTCTTCGCATCAGGTGGCCAAAGTATTGGAGCTTCAGCGTCAGTCCTTCCAAGGTATATTCAGTGCTGATTTCCTTTAGGATTGACTGGTTTGATCTCCTTGCTGTCCAAGGAACTCTCAAGAGTCTTCACCAGCATCACAATTCAAAAACATTAATTCACTGATGCTCAGCCTTCTTTATGGTTCAACTCTCACATCTGTACATGACTACTGGAAATACCGTAGCTTTGACTATACAGAATTTTGTCAGCCAAGTGATGTCTCTGTTTTTTAATATGCTGTCTAGGTTGGTCATAGCTTTTCTTCCAAGGAGGAAGCGTCTTTTAATTTCATGGCTGTTGTCACCATCTGCAGTGATTTTGGAGCCTAAAAAACTAAAGTCTGTCACTGTTTCCATTCCCCACCCACCCCCATCTATTTGCCAGAAGTGATGGGACTGGATGCCATGATCTTAGTTTTTTGAATGTTGAGTTTTAAGCCAGCTTTTTCACTCTCCTCTTTCACGTTCATCAAGAGACTCTTTAGTTCCTCTTAGGTTTCTGCCATTAGGGTGGTGTCATCCGCATATCTAAGGTTATTGATATTTCTCCCAGCAGTGTTGATTCCAGCTTGATCTTCATCCAGCCCAGCATTTCACATGATGTACTCTGCATATAAGTTAAATAAGCATGGTGACACTATACAGCCTTGGCATACTCCTTTCCCAATTTTGAACCAGTCTGTCCTTTCATGTCCTTTTCTAATGTTGCTTCTTGACCTGCATACAGGTTTCTCAGGATGCAGGTATGATGGTCTGGTATTTCCATCTCTTTAAGAATTTTCCACAGTTTGTTGTGTTCCACACAGTCAAAGGCTTTAGAGTAGTCAATGAAGCATATGTTTTTTCTGGAACTCTCTTGCTTTTTTTATGATCCAACGGACGTTGGCAATTTGATCTATGCTTGCTCTGCCTTTTCTAAACTCAGATTGTACATCTGGAAGTTCTCAGTTCACACACTGCTAAAGCTAACTTGAAGGATTTTGAGCATTACCTTGCTAGCATGTGAAAGGAGCACGACTATCTGGTAGTTTGAACATTCTTTGGCACTGCCCTTCTTTGGAATTGGCATGAAAACTGATCTGAAAACTGATTTTTTCCATTCCTGTGGCGACCGCTGAATTTTCCAAATTTGCTGACATATTGAATGCAGCACTTTAACAGCATCATCTTTTAGAATTTTAAATAGCTCACCTGAAATTCAATCATCTCCACTAGCTTTGTTTATAGTAATGCTTCCTAAGGCCCACTTGACTTGACACTCCAGGATGTCTGGCTCTATGTGAGTGATTACACCATCTTTGTTATCCTGTTCCTTAAGAACTTTTTTATACAATTCTTCTCTGCATTCTTGACACCTTTTCTTAATCTCTTCTGCCTCTGTTAGGTCCTTTATTGTGTTTCTGTCCTTTATTGTGCCCATCCTTACATGAAATGTTCCTTTGCTATCTCTAGTTTTCTTGAAGAGATCTCTAGTCTTTCCCATTCTCTTGTTTTCCTCTACTTCTTTGAATTGTTCCTTGGGACTCTGAATTCTGTTGGTATATCTTCCCTTTCTCCCTTGCTTTTTTGCTTCTCTTCTTTCCTCAGCTATTTGTAAAGCCTCCTCAGACAACCACTTTGCCTTCTTGCATTTCTTTCTCTTCGGGATGATTTTGTTGCTGCCTCCCATACAATGTTACAAATGTCTGTTCATAGTTCTTTAGGCACTCAGGCACTCCATCTACCAGATCTAGTCCCTTGAATCTATTCATCGCCTTCAATGTGTAATCATAAGGGATTTGATTTAGGTCATACCTGAATGGCCTAGTGGTTTTCCCTACTTTCTTCAATTTTAGTCTGAATTTTATAATAAGTTCATGATCTGAGCCACAGTCAACTCCCGGTCTTGTTTTTGCTGATTGTATAGAGCTTTTCCAGTTTTGGCTGCAAAAAATATAATCAATCTGATTTTGGTATTAACCATTTGGAGATGTCTGTGTAGAGTCATCTCTTGTGTTGTTGGAAAAGGGTTTTGCTGTGACCAATGTATCTTCTTGACAAAACTGTTATCCTTTGTCCTGCTCCATTTTGTACTCCAAGGCCAAACTTGCCTATTATTCCAGGTATCTCTTGACTTCTTACTTCTATATTCCAATCGCCTATGATAAAAAGGATGTCTTTTTTGCAGTCTGTTCTAGAAGATCTTGCAGGTCTTCATAGAACCGTTCAACTTCAACTTCGGCATTAGTGGTTGGAGCCTAGACCTGGATTACTGTGATGTTGAATGGTTTGCCTTGGAAATGAACAGAGGTCATTCTGTCATTTTTGAGATTGCACCCAAGTACTGCATTTCAGACTCTTGCTGATTATGAGGGCTACTCCATTTCTTCTAAGGGATTCTTGCCCACAGTAGTAGATATAATGGTTATTGAATTAATGACCATTAATAGCCATTCCCATCCATGGCTATTTTAGTTCACTGATTCCTAAGATGCTGATGTTCCCTCTTGCCATCTCCTACTTGATCATGGCCAATTTACCTTGATTCATGGAGCTAACATTTCAAATTCCTATGCAATATTACTCTTTACAGCATTGGATGTTACTTTCACCATCAGACATATCCACAACTTAGTGTCATTTCTGCTTTGGCCCAGCTGCTTCATTATTTCTGGAGCTATTAGTCATTGCCCTCTGGTCTTCCCCAGTAGCATATCGGACACCCTCCAACCTGGGACGCTCATTTCTGATGTCATATCTTTTTACCCTTTCGTTCTGTGCATGGGGTTCTCGCAGCAAGAATACTGTAGTGGTTTGCCATTCCCTCCTCCAGTAGACCATGTTTTGTTAGAACACTCCACTATGACCTGTCCATCATGGGTGGTTCTGCACGGCATGACTCATAGCTTTGTTGAGTTATGCAAGCCCCTGTGCCACAACAAGGTTGTGATCCATCAAGTGGCTTATTTATTAGTTCCCCTCTTTTTGATCAAGAGTATCACAGTAATTCTAGACTTGTCATGCCTTGATATGTTTGCTATAAAGGGGGCAGTTAGCATGTCTGTTTAGTTCACATGTTTTTAAATCAGGAGAAATCATACCCAAGGAACTATACCCCAGGAGTCTCATCCACATCCAGACCTGATTTTGATAACTAGACTTCAAACCGAAACTTGTAAAATCAGGGGACTTGTGAGTTCTTGATTGAGAGTGAGTATGTTTTGTATATCGTAAGAATGAAAGTATATTTACATATGTAAATATTTACATATTTATGGCCACTGGGTCAATTGTAGAGGCTTAAAAACTTGGCCACAAATTCTTGGACCTGTTCTCTTTAAAAGGTGAGGTGCTATATACTTCCCCAATCCATGAGCACCATTATCTTTCCATTTGTGTCTTCTTCAGTTTCTTTCATTAATGTCTTAATGTTTGGGGCGTATAGATCTTTCACCTAATTGGTTAAATTTATCCCTAAGTATTTTGCTATTTTTGATGCAGTTGTAAGGGGCTTTTTTTTTTAATTTGTTCTTTGGATAATTTATTGTTAATTAAAGAAATATAACTTATTTTTGTATATTGATTTTTTTAAAACAATTCATGTGTTTTTGGCTATGTGGGCTTAGTTGCTGCGAGGCACGTGGGATCTTCTGGACCAGGGATTGAACCCATGTCCTCTGCATTGACAGGTGGATTCTTAACCATTGAACCACCAGGGAATCCCTGTATATTGATTTTGAAATCTTCAAGTTTACTGAATTTGATTATTAGTTCTAACAGGTTTTTAGGTGTAAACTTTTGGATTTTCTATAAAAGATTATTTCATATGCAAATAGAGAAATTTTTACTTCTTCCTGATTAGTTGCATGCCTTTTCTTTCTGTTTTTTGGGGGGCAGATGTTGATTGTTCTAGCTGGAACTTCCAGCACTATTCTGAAAGCTTTTAAGATTTTGCTATTGAGCATAGTGTTCTAACCATAGAACATCTGGTATAATGTAGGAGAAGGCAATGGCATCCCACTCCAGTACTCTTGCCTGGAGAATCCCATGGACGGAGGAGCCTGGTGGGCTACAGCCCATGGGGTCGCTAAGAGTCAGACACGACTGAGTGACTTCACTTTCACTTTTCCCTTTCATGCACTGGAGAAGGAAATGGCAACCCACTTCAGTACTCTTGCCTGGAGAATCCCAGAGATGGTGGAGCCTGGTGGGCTGCCGTCTATGGGGTCGCACAGAGTCGGACACGACTGAAGCGACTTAGCAGCAGCAGCAGCAGCATGTTGAAGTGGGCTTCCTGGTGGCTCAGACAGTAAAGAATCTGCCTGCAATGCAGGAAACCTGGATTCGGTTCCTGGGTTGGGAAGATCTCCTGGAGAAGGGGATGACTACCCACTCCTGGTAAAGCATGTTCTTTGTAGACCCAATTTGAGAGTTTTCATCATGAATGGATGTTTAATTTTGTTAAATGCCTTTTCTGCATCTGTTGAGGTGATTGTGATTTTTATTTTTCATTCTATTAAGTGATACACCACGCTGATTGATTTGCGCATGTTGAACCATCCTTGTATCCCAGGGGTGAATCCCACTTGATCACAGTATATGATCATTTTAATGTGCTGTTGATTTTGGTTTGCTAGTATTCTGACAAGAATTTTTTTGGTCTATACTGATCAGAAATATTGGCCTATAGCTTTCTTTTCTTGCAGTGTCCTTATCTGGCTTTAGTATCAGGGTAATGCCAGCCACATAAAACAAGTTTGGGAGTGTTCCCTCCTCTTTCATTTTTTTCTTTTTCTTTTTGGAGTGATTTGGGAGAAATTGGATTTAATTTGTCTATAATTGTTGGATATAATTCACCAATGAAACAATTTTGTCCTGGGTGTCCGTTTATGATTGGTTTATTTCATTTAGCATGATATCCTCAGTTTGATTCAAGTTGTAGCATATGATAAGATTTCCTTTTTTTATGTAATTACATATAATTTCCATTTTATGTAAAAACCACGATTCCACTTATATGAGGTATCTAAAACAGTTGAACTCGGAGAAACAGAAAATAGAATGGTGATTGCAAGGGGCTGAGGGAAGGAGGAAATGAGAAGTTGCTGTTCAGTGAGTTTAGAGTTTTAGTCACATAAGATAAAAAAGTTATACAGGTCTGCTCTGCAACATTGAGCTTATAGTTAATATTCTGTACTATAGTCTTAACAAATTTTTAAGAGTGGATCTCATGTATTTTTACCACAATAAAAATAAACACATTATTAAATCATATCAGTACATTAAAAAATCATTGAGGCACTCTAAAATGTATATATGTCTGGAGCTCAGATTTTTGTAGGTAATGGTCTCTCTTTGAAATGTGCCCAACTGTATATGTATAACCCTCACAGAGCTTACGGGAACCTCACTTTTGTTCTGAGCACACTGCGGAGGAGATAATTGCTAGAGCTTATCTCAGAGTATTAAGAGGTCCTGGATCCATGGCCCACAGAATGTTTGGAGGAATGTATAATCTGGCAACAACCTGACTAAGATGTATTTAAACACATGAAGAGTTGTCCTTGGGCACAGAGACACTTGTTTCCCAAAGCATCAGTGGGCTAAGATTCAGCAAGAAAGCCTTGGGCTCTTTCAAAGTGCGCTAAAACTTCTCAATAAGAAAATACAATGTTTCATGAGGGGGCGAGATGAGCCAAGTAGCGGCTGTTTGGCCATCTGCTAGGGAAATCACAGGAAAGTTTCCCCCTGGTCTGAAACTCATTGACTCAGTGACAACACTTATCAATTACATTAACAAATTATTCTGTGTTAATCACTGAAGTTTCAACGAGGACTCCCTCTATTCATTCTCTACTATGTGATGAATATTAGCTGTGACTCAGAACTTGGAAAAAAATGTCAAAACCTTCTTTAGAGACCTCTACGCACATTGACATGGTGCCCTGACACTCTGGCTTTCTGGCTTCCGCAGTTGGGGCCATGTAACCTCCTGCTTGGAGAATTGGGCTCTTGTGTCTATGAACGAAAAATTAAAAATCATTGCAAACCAGCATAGGAACAATGTAGAATTTCTCTTAAGTTTTAGCAGAGCTGTTTCACAAAATCCAAGGCAGGAAGTATAGTCAAGTCTGATGGAATCCAGACTGGGAGAGCCATCAGGCAGCCATTCTGTTTCTCTCCACGGCTTTGTCTGTCTCTCTGCATATCTCAATCTCTGTGGCCACACGGTCCTTTTACACCTGTAATCAGCCCACCAGCTTCATTCTTCTGTCTTCAGATGAGTTATCTTGACTTTTCAATGTACAGTGATGCCTCAAAGGTCTATATGTAGGCTTAAAGCCATGTCCAGATTTCTAAACTTCTGACAAAGTGTTTTGATTGGCTGAGCTTGGTCAGGTGTCCATACCTGCTCTGGATGCTCATCAGTGTGTGGTATATATGTGGTCTCAGGGTTTGTCTCTATAGATAGAAGTTAGATCGCAGAGAAATACAGCAGATAATGAACAGATATGATACCTAACTGATAGGTTTTATCACAGTACTTGGTATGTAATAACTGCTAAATAAATGTTAAATTTAGATTAATTATATAGGATATAATTACAATTATAGGCAACAAAAAAGTTGACCTGAGATAGGGATTCTGTATGAAGTGAACTAGGCTCATATATTAACTATGTGACTGGAAACTTATGGAATTCAAATTTGTGTCTCAGTCATAGAGAAGACTTATGGTTGCCAAGGGGGAGGGTTGGATTGGGAGCTTGGAGTTAGCAGATGCAAAATAGTATATACATGTGTGTGTTGGTGTGTATGCACTAAGTCACTTCAGTCATGTCCAACTCTTTGCATTCATGTCCAACTCTTTGCCTGCCTTCTGTCCATGGGATTCTCCAGGCAGTAATACTGGAGTGGGTTTCCATGCCCTTCTCCAGGGGGATTTTCCCGACCCAAGGATCGAACTCACAGCGCCTGTGGCTCCTGCGTTGCAGGCAGATTCTTTATCACTGAGTCACTGGGGGAAGTATATACGTAGGTTGGATAAACAACAAGTTCCTATTGTATAGCATAGAAAACCATATTCAATATCCTGTGATAAACTATAATGGAAAAGAATATGAAAAAAGAATGGGTATATATAGATATATATATATAATTGAATCACTTTGCTGTACAGCAGAGGTTAGCACAACACTGTAAATCAACTACACTTCAATTAAAAAAAAACTGTCTTAGCAAAGTTCCAATTTATAATATCACAGACTTTCAAGGTCACTATTAACAAGTCAAGTTTGTGATTTTTAAACTCGGTAATGTCAGAGAGCTATTATAATTTTCTCCTAAATATCCCACTTGTAGAAAAGAAAAAGCCAAGAGTTCAATATGCAGTTCCTAATATATAACATTGATTTTGGTTAAATATGATAGAGCTAAGCTACTTCCCTGAATGTTTCAAGTTTTTTCCCATATAGTGACCAAAAAATATATAATTTAAAAGCAAGAAGAAGAATTGTTGAATATGTTATATTTTTGAAGTCGTTTTTGGAAAGTATTAGATAAACTTCAATATTTTACTTAAAATCATCTATCACTTCTCAGTGAAATTTTCATTGGGGATATCAAAACTATCCCAGTGGGGTTAAAACAGGCCCAGAGGCTGAGAAATTTGCTTTACAAGAAAATATAATCTACGGAGCTCAAAGGTCTGAGCTGATGTGATTTTTTTAATATGACAAAGCCAATTATAGGCATATCTACTTCCTGCTTGCTGAGAGCTAATTTAAGCTAACATTATTTCATATAATATTCTTTGGGAACTAAATACTTTACTTCTTAGGTAAGTAAAACTGTTTTTGACTTCAAAGGGAGTTTTGCCCATCTTAGAAACTGGATCATTTTTCTAGGCATTTTACACTTATATGATCTCCTGTTTCTTTCCTCTTTTTAGTTCCTTGATGTCTGAAAATTCTGGTGGACAGTGTATTAATGGATAGGTGCAACTCCCATGCTAGTTTATATTAATGTCTATCCACTCTGTCACAACTGCCTAGTTTTTAAGAAAAAAAATTTGGTGTATTCCTGGAAAAATGGACATTGTAATAGACATAATTTAAAAATATACCAATATGTATTTAAAATATTAGGGTATGTGTTATATAAGCAACTATAAACTCCACAGCATTGGCAGAATGAACAGAAAAAAAATGCATATGTTCTGGTTTTGCTCTATCAATTTGCATTGATCAATTGATTTTGAAATGCATGTAAGAGGGTAGAGCAGCCATACCAAAGGGTTGAATTTCACCAGTTAGTTGATGTCATTAAGAACTGATGAAATACATTCCTTTGACTCTTGGAATTCCTTTCAAATGAAAATTCTTACTCAGTCTTCCTTGCTTCTCTGAAGAGAGACCAGATATGAAGCTTTCTCTCTTAGCAAGTAAGGCTAATTTTACTCAATGGATTTAATGTAAATTGATATTTTAGATGAAGGTATCTAAAATAAAGGTCAAGACAATGCCCCAAACTGAATTTGGTTTCAAAGGGCAAATAGGAATTCCAGACTCATTTGTTTTCATCAATATTTTGCTGTACCCACAATGCATGTCAAAATCAAATTCAGTCCCAACAGAGAATTTTGACCATAGCTCTCTGATTTATAATGGTACCTTGCTGTAGAATCAAAATATATCCATATGACAAGCATTTTACGTCCAATCCTATCCCGCTCCCTGCTGTCAGTCCTCGCTCCTTTCCTGTTTGGGGAAGTAATGCCAAGCTCTGTTATTTGAGTTGTTTTCTTAATTAATTGAGACTATGTGATCAAAACAAAGATTTGGCAGCAGTGGCTAGAACAGACTTATTAATGAGGATCCATTATGACCAGGTGGACTTTTTGACAGCTGATTTTTACCTGACAATGTGTATAAAGCCTTTAATTAGATAAATATAGCTAACAAGCTGACCTCACCATCTGCTGTCATTTCTCTACCTGGGTAGAGCATTTCATCCCTTGCCTATGAAATGTTAACCCTTTTCAGTGGAGGGCCCTTCAAGCAGCCCTGCACAGAGCTTACAATTCACCTCTCAGTATAGTCCGTGGTTCCATACCTCTCAACCTGTTTATGGCCGCCTAACCAGAAAGCAATTTTCCAAAATTAGTTGGTGGAAATCTAAACAATTCCCTTCTAGCTCCAAAACCAAGGGAGTAAGTGAAGCCCCTTTCTCTTTAATCCAGTCAATAAATCACTGCACATCAAAGAATTCTGAGGCTTGAAGTGCTTTCTTTGTTGTGGTGGCTGATGATAGGGTATAATAACGGCAGTGAGACAAGTAAACAGGCAGAGTAGTGGTCACGTTGTACCCAACTTGAATCCTTTTCAGTACTGAGCTGTTCCTTTCCCCAGCCACTAGGAGTTGGGGCAGAGTAGACTCACAGATGTGTTCTCTCCCTTTCCCCAGGAACTGCACTTGGTCAAAGGGAAATGCCTCACTCTGTTATGTAACCTCTGCTCCAGAGCTCCCAGTGGGATTAGCTCAGGCTCTTTGGCAGGAGCAGCTTCCTTCAACTTCTCCCTCTGTCTAATCTTGCTTTCCTTACTCCTTATAACTGTGTTCCTGAGTTCCTCAATAAAAACCTGTACCAAAATCTCTTTCTCAGAGGTTGTTTCCTGGATACTCAAGTTATAACATACAGTTAGGTCATAAGACCTTGCTTGCAGACAAAATTTGGACTTGGACCATGCTGATTTTGTTTGCCATAAAACTTTCTCCACATTTCTTTGTCTCTTTCCTGTGGCAGGAGAGATAGTGTCTTTATTGTGTGCTTCATTATGGACACAGTGTGGTGATGGCTGCACGTTATCTGGATCCACATATACTCTAAATACATCACTCATCCCAGATACAACTGAAGCACTCATACCTCAGTTAAGGATTTTAAGGGCACAAATTGACTTTGGAATGCCTCCTGTCTACAGCTTGCCCATTTCTATGGAGCATCCCTCTATTTCCTCCCTCAAGTGATCATCCACTCGAACTCCTAGCAGCTCTCCTAAGCTATGGTTTTGCTCCCAATATAGTTTGTGTACTTTGTGTACTTTAAGGGTTCAGTTTTGGGGTGAAACTAAACCTAAGATGCTTCTAAGATATTCAAGAAGAGATTTCAAATAAGCTATTGGCTCAAGTAGTCATGAACTTGGAGAAGGAATGATGTTAGCCTAACAATACTATATGAAACTGTGGGGGTGGGGTGAGGATTTTCTAGGGGGAGAGGAAAGAGAGAGAAGAGAACTTATGATGAGCTTCAAAACTCATTCTAGAGGGCCTGGCAGAGGTAAAAGGAATGAAAAGGAGACTGAGAAAAAGGAGCTACATAGAGAAAATTAGGAGAGTGTGGTGTTCTGGGAGCCAGAGTACTTCAAGAGGGCTGGGGTGGTCAACTGAGGGTCTTTTAAGCCACAGCTTTATTGAGAAATAGTTCATATACCATAAAGCTTACACTTTTAAAGTATACAGTTCAGCGACTTAAGCATCTATTCTTTGTTGTTTTAGTCGCTAAGTTCTGTCCGACTCTTCTGCAACCCCATGGACCCCACCAGACTCCTCTGTCCATGGGATTTCCCAGGTAAGGATCCTGGAACGGGTTGCCATTTCCTTCTCTAGGGTATCTTCCCAAACTGAGGATCAAACTTGTGTCTCCTACAGGCGGGCAGATTCTTTGCCAATGAGCCTCCTGGGAAACCCTAAGCATCTATTACCACTAATTCCAGAATATTTTGATCCCCTCAAAACATGAATTGGCCTAATCTGGATATTTTATGTAAATGGAATCATAAAATATGTCGGCATTTGTGATTAGTTTCATGCACATACGTTTTCAAGATTCATCATATTGTGTAGCTCATGTTGTGTAGCATTATCAATACTTTATTCTTGTTTATTGCCAAATAATATTCTATCACATAAATATACCACACTTTGTTTATCTGTTATTCATTGGTTGATGAACATTTGAGTTGTTTGACTTTTTGGCTATTATGAATAATGCTGCTAGGATCGTTAATATAGAAGTTTTTGTGTGCATATATGTCTTCAGATCTCTTGTATATATTTGGAAGTGGAATTGCTAAGTCATACAGTAGCTCTAATTTAACTCTTTTTGGAATGGCAAGATTGTTTTCCAAAATGGTTTCACTATTTTATATTTATAGTATTTTACTCTCTTCAGCAGAAATGAATGAGGGCCCCAATTTCTCCACATCCTCATTAGCATTTGTGATTGTCCATCATTTTGATTATGGCTTTCCTAGTCTATGTGAAGGTTTGATTTGCATTTCTCTGAGGATTATGAATGTTGGGTATCTTTTCACGTGCTAATTGGTCATTTGTCAGTCTTTGGAGAAATCCTATGCTCGATTTTTTTTTAAAGTCTTTATTGAATTTGTTACAATATTGCTTCTTTTTATGTTTTGGTTTTTTGGCTGAGAGGCATGTGGGATCTTACCTCCCTGATCGGGGATCAAACCCACACTCTTTGTTCAGTTCAGTTCAGTCACTCAGTCGTGTCCAACCCTTTGTGACCCCATGGACTGCAGTATGCCAGGCTTCCCTGTCCGTCACCAACTTCCGGAACTTACTCAAACTCATGTCCATTGAGTCGGTGATGCCATCAACCATCTCATCCTCTGTCATCCCCTTCTCCTCCCACCTTCAATCTTTACCAGTATCAGGGTCTTTTCCAGTGAGTCAGTTCTTTGCATCAGGTGGCCAAAATATTGGAATTTCAGCTTCAGCATCAGTCCTTCCAATGAATAGTCAGGACTGATTTCCTTTAGAATGGACTGGTTGGATCTCCTTGCAGTCTAAGGGACTCTCGAGTCTTCTCCAACACCACAGTTCAAAAGCATCAATTCTTCGATGCTCAGCTTTCTTTTAGTCCAACTCTCACATCCATACATGACTACTGGAAAAACCATAGCTTTGACTAGACGGACTTTTGTTGGCAAAGTAATGTCTCTGCTTTTTAATATGCTGTCTAGGTTGGTCATAGCTTTTCTTCCAAGGAGAAAAAGTTCTAATTTCATGGCTGCAGTCACCCTCTGCAGTGATTTTGGAGTCCAAAAAAATAAAGTCAGCCACTGTTTCCACCGTTTTCCCATCTATTTGCCATGAAGTGATGGGACCAGATGCCATGATCTTAGCTTTCTGAATGTTGAGTTTTAAGCCAACTTTTTCACTTTGCTCTTTCACTTTCATCAAGAGGCTCTTTAGTTCTTATTTGCTTTCTGCCATAAAGGTGGTGTCATCTGCATATCTGAGGTTATTGATATTTCTCCCAGCAATCTTGATTCCAGCTTGGGCTTCATCCAGTCCGGCATTTCTCATGATATAAGTTAAATAAGCAAGGTGACAATATACAGCCTTGACGTACTCTTTTCCCAATTTGGAACCACTCCTTGTACTGAAAGGCAAAGTCTTAACCAGTGCACCACCAGGGACATACCCTTTGCTAGATTTTTAATTGGAGTATTTGTCTCTTATAATTGAGTTGTAAGAATTCTTTATATATTCTGGATACAAGTCCCTTACCAAACATATAATTTGCAAATATTTTCTCTCATTCTGTAGGTTGTCTTTTCACTTTCTTAGTGATGCCCTTTGAAGCATAAAGTTTTTACTTTTGATAAAGTCCAAGTTTATTTTTAATTTAGATGCTCCTGCTTTTAAGTGTCATGGTCAACTGTGTTTTGCCTGCTGGGAGAGATCAGGTAAAGTGAAGACAGAGAAATATCCACAGGCTTGGCAACAAAGAAGTCATTTGTGACCTTGGAAGGTTTGCAAAATATTGTAGTTGGGCTCCTGAACTAAATTGTGAAGGACTATGGAGAACTCCTAAGCCAACTCATAGTCTTGAACTCCATGGGGTGAAAACAGCCTCCAATTGAGAGAGCTGCAACTTGCAAGGGAGATGATCTCAGAGGTGTCACTTTCCAGCTAAGACAGGGAATTAATGTTCCCTGTCTCTTTCCTGAACATTGTTTATCAGTGCTGGGAAGTTAGAGAACAGAGGGAAGGGTTGGGGACTGGAGTGTAATTAGTAGATTGGGCCACTTTAAGAGGAAGCTTGAACTGAATTCTAAATTGATCGTTTGTCTTTACATCACTAGAGCAAGACTCAAAATCCTGAGGTGATCTATCCAGTTAAAGAGGCCTCTTTCTGCTGGGGAGCATAAAGCAATAAGGTCTAGCACTCTTGGCTTATATGGTGGAAAACTTAGCACTGCCTTCTACCAATACTACCCACAGTGGAAGCATCTTCCAGTTGGGAATGGAGATTGGTTTCTAGGTTGTTATTTCTCCCCAAACAGAAAATACACTACATAAACTTGTTAAATTTTTGTGTCTACTGTAAAAGAATGTTTTGGATAACATCTTCTTGACTAAGTGACAGAGATTCAATATCAAGTCAAATTAGCATATAAATATCTACTTTGCCATCACTTTTAACTATATGTTTGGTCTAGATGGTTTGAGGTATGAATTAAATCTGCCTAGATTTTGAGGGGAGAATGTAATCTTCAAAAGTATTTTTAAGGTATCGTATATTCCTGGAGTTAAAGTATTTTTAACCCATGCACACACACTTAAACAGACTCATTAAAAATAATCTTTCCTGTATATGTAAAGATATGCTAAGCATCTGCTTTGATTTATCCCATTCTACCTATGGCTGCTTGCTGCAGTATAAAAGTCCAACAAGCCCTTGGCAAACACAATTTAATTTTACTGACACACTTTCATCAATTCTCTAATTTAAATTCTATGTATGTTAGTTAGGGTTTAGTCTAAGCTGCTTAAATTCTGTGGATTAAGTTTGATTTTTTTTTTCCTTTCTCCCCACATAATAATCCAAATGTTCAAGGATGGGTAAATGGTTCTACTCCATGGCTAGTAATCTTTGCTCTCAATGTGTGGTTTCTATCTCCAGGCCCAAGGCCACTGCTATAGTTCATCCCCTTTCCAACTGGCAGTAAGGAGGAAAGGCTGTGGACCAGGGCAAAGAGCTTGTCTTTATTATTTTTTAAATTTATTTATTTTAACTGGAGGCTAATTGCTTTACAATCTTGTAGTGGTTTTTGGCATACGTTGACATGAATCAGCCATGGGTGTACATGTGTCCCCCATCCTGAGCCCCCCTTCCACCTCCCTCCCCATCCTATCCTTCAGGGTCGTCTCAGTGAACCAGCCCTGAGTGCCCTGTCGCATGCATAAAACCTTGAGTGGCGATATATTTCACATAGAGTAATACACATGTTTCAGCAGCTTGTCTTTACATTAGAGTTGCCTTGGAATTTGCATACATCATTTATGATGACATCCCATTGGCCTGAATTTAGTCACATGGCCACTCCTGGTTGAAAAGAAGGCTGGGAAAAGTCTTTGCCATGAGTCCAGCTAAAACAAACAAGTTCTAGCCCTCAAGGAAGAAGGAAAAAATGGATACTAGTTCAGCAATGTCCACCAAATCAGGGGACAGCTAAAGTGTGAGAGTTCACCAGTTTTTTCACAGCTCAATCTTTGTTGCAATAAAGTGCAGAGAGGAATGTCTTGTTGAACAAGAAACCTCTTCCTGTCTGTTCTTTAGAGGGAAAAGCAATTAAACATTAGAGTCGAGAGCATGGGAACTATCTTGGTTGATAACTCAAGCTTTATTGTGTATTGGTTTTGAGATTTTTAGTAAATAATTTTGCTCTTCTATGCTTTATTTCCTCATACAGATAATGGTGATGAAACATGCTTGGCACAGTATCTAGGTTATAGTAAGCATTCAATTTATATTAGTTTATATTTTAGCAGCCACTATGGGTAATTAACTGCTTTTAAGGTAACATTTTTTGTTACTAAAATATCCTGAAGTTGTTGTTTGTATTAATATGCACATTTATGAACATGTATTAGGCTCCTAATAATTGTTAAATGAATGGATAATAAGTCACTAAGGCCAGGCAACAGGTCATAGTAATGACAGGGCTTTCTTTTCAGAGTCTGTCTTCTGAACAGACTCAGGGAGTGTGGTCTGGTTGTAATTGATAAGGAAAATAGGAGTCTTTAATTCTTTCCAGCCGCTGCCTTGTCTGATTAACACCATGATTTATGGCTATAGTTCCATGGGGGAAAAAAATGATCTCAGCATTTAAGCTCGTAATTCCAAATGTGACACAGATGACCTGGACACCACTCATAGCAGAAAATAGGAAAGTAGCTTAATGTAAAGTCCAGTCTTTGAGGTCTTTTGTGGCTATCTCGGCTACTCAGGATCCACTCAGGCCTGATGGGCACCACAAGCTATCTTTTTTTTAAACAATATATTTTATTTCATTTTATTTATTTATTTTTGACTGTGCTGGGTCTTCTTTGCTACACTCGGGCTTTCTCTAGTTGTGGCAAGCAGGGCTTCTCTCTAGTTGCAGCACACGAGCTTCTCATTTTGGTGGCTTCTCTTGTTGCATAGCACAAGCCCTAAAGCACAGGCTCAGTAGTTGTGGTGCACAGGCTTAACTACCTTGAGGCATGTGGAATCTTCCTGAATCAGGGATCAAACCCATGTCTCCTTCATTGGCAGGTGGACTCTTAACCACTGAACCACCAGGGAAGTCCTCACCACCTGGTTTTAATGCATATGTGTGGTTGATCAGATGTTGTTGGAATCATTATATCTGACGGAGTTCCCAACGCACTAAAATGATGTCTCTTTTTTTCATTTGTTTTAAAATAAGGAAGCAAACAGTTTTCATCTTTTTATTGCTACTTCTAGTAGAATATCAACATTTGGGGGAGTCATGTTTGAAATGATGACTAGTCAGTGAAAAAGAGCTGGAGCATGAAGAATAGCTCAAGAAAAGATGGTACAGAGAACATCCAAATTGCCACTTAGAGGCTAAAAATAAAGATTAAGGGGCTCACTTAGGACCAGTTCATGAAGAACAGTATCTCTGAGGTTGTATCTCCATGGCTTTGAGTCAATAAATGTTCATTTAATTCACTGTCAGTTCCTTAGAGATAGAAATGTTGGAAAACTTGGCTCCTTTCTACTGAAGAAGAGTTTTTGAGTAATATCAAACAGGGATCTTGGAGTCCAAAGCTTCTTGTGATGAATCTATTGAGGTGTTATAATGAAACCTCCCAAATATAGGTTAAAGTCTGGAGAAGGCTACTTTACAGTGTGGGTCAATGAATGAACCAGGAGACTCCACTTCATCGCCTCCTCAACCCCTTACTTGAGCTTGCCTGCTAAGTTGCTTTAGTCATGTCTGACTCTTTGTGACCCTATGGATTGTAGCCCACCAGGCTTCTCTGCCCATGGGATTCTCCGGGCAAGAATACTGGAGTGGGTTGCCATTTTCTCCTCCAGGGGGTCTTTCTGAATCAGGGATGGAACCCACATCTCTTATATCTCCTGCATTGGCAGTCAGATTCTTTACCACGAGCCATCTGGGAGGCCCCCTTCACCCCCACCCTACAGAAATTCTAAGTCTATAGAACAGGAGGAATAATTCAGTGTTTTGACTAATGGAAAATAAAACATCTCTAAAGACATGAGCTGGAATAGTAAATGGCAGCTCACTCCAGTATTCTTGCCTGGAGAATTCCATGGAGAGAGGAGCCTGGTAGGCTACAGTCAATGGGTTGCAAAGAGTCGGACATGACTGAGTGACTAACACTTCACAACACAAAGACATAAGCAATAGTATATTTGGGGTAGAAATTTATATTAGCCTACGAATAATAAAACAGTTAAAGTGTTCCAAAGAAGAATGCATCAATGACCATTAGACCAATCTACATAAACATTAGGATTACATACTCTGCTGTATTTTGATTTTTACTTTCACTTTCCTTTAACATCAACTGCTCACTTCCACTGTACCCTATGGACTGCTGACCCCCCAGAACTTCTCTGAAATAATCCCCAATACCCTACTCTTGACCCAACACTTCTCCTTCCAGCTCTCACTCCTTCCAGCATCTCCTCTTTGACTTTATCCAAGCCTCCAGTCACATTCTTCCAAGTCTGTCAGACCCCAAAAGTTTCACTCCCTTCCCTGTCTGACCCACCCCAGTTGATCCATTGCTTTATGTGTGTCTTTGGTCTTTCATGCCCCACTAATGTTCAACTATGATGAACTAATAGGAAAGCAACATTCATCTGCCCTCCTGGGAGTTAGGCTTTGAGCACTAAGTACTCCTGGAGAAAGTTATGAAACTGCACCAATTGATGCCATCCCAAAATCATGATTTCTAATCTCAGTGGGCCCTCCACTGCCTGATAATTCTTATATGTGTTTAGCGATGTCGTTCCTCTCAGCAGATAATTATCCTTCTGCTACATGGATAAAACAGAACCACTAGTAGAGAATTCTGTAAATTCTTACTACATCTCTTTAAAAAAACAAAACTGTTCTATAGTCATCATCAAGAGTCTGAAATGAAGAGACATCCTCCTCTTTATCTACCCTCTGAATCCCTTCCTATCTTCAAAAACATCTTCACCTACCCTATGTGTGTATGTATCAGGGACTCAGTCAGGTCCATCTCTTTGTGACCCCATAGACTGTAGCCCACCAGGCTTCTCTGTCCATGGAATTCTCCAGGCAAGAATACTGGAGTGGATTGCCTTTCCCTTCTCCAGGGAATCTTCCCAACCCAGGGATTGAACTTGGGTCTCCCGCATTGCAGGCAGATTCTTTACTGTCTGAGCCACTTGGGAAGCCTATCTTACAGGTCAACTTCCCTACAGGTGACCTACCCTATAGGTCAACTATTTCTCTGCCAGATGCATCCTATTATTTCTGTTGCAGAGAGATCTGTTCTTTTTGTCCTTCCTGTTTCTCCACTTTTCTGGAGATTGCCCTTACTGAAAACCCCAATAGGAGCCCCTAGCTGGTCTTTCTGCCTCCTCCATTCTTCGCTTCTCCCAGTCTGTCCTCCTCAACCCTGTAAACTGGCACAACAATCTTTCTAAAACATAGGTCTGAGCATGCTTTTGTCCTGCTTAAAATCTTTTAGAGATTCCTTTAAACCACTAGAAAAAGGTCCAAGATGCCTGGCATGGCAAACCATGCTTTTTTGTAACCTCGTCCCTGCCCACCTCTTTAGCTCCAGTTCTCTACGCTCAGTTTGTTTCCAGATGCTCCTACAATCAGAGCCCACTTACCGTCCCTGAACACTCTTGCTTGCTCCCAGGTCTCTGCTTGCACAAGTTTCTCTCCCTGGAATGTCCTTTCCCTGCCATGTCTGTCTTGGTGGTTCTTCAAGTCTTTGAATAAGGGCTCCCCACTCTGTGTTGTCTCCTCTGTCCCACTTCACCCCAGCACCCCTCACTCTAAGCTAAATGCCTGAACACTACCATAACAACTTCCTCATGATTCTTTTATAATCCTTATCATGCCTCATTTTTTATTCATCATTTTAGCTAGTTGTTTTTTATAGAAGTAAACTAATCATAGATAAATTGAAAATACACATAAGAAAAAAAGAAACACCCAAACCTAAAATTCTTCTACCAACATTTAGTCAATATTAACTTTTGGGCATATACCTAGACTATATTTCTAAGTGTTATATATAAATAATTATTTGATAATGGGTTTATATTATATATAGAGTATTAGACTTGAAAAAATTTTTTCTATGATAAAGTTTTTGAGTTAGCAGTGTTGTAAATATATTACAATGTCAAAAATATACATACTTATCATAATTTTAATAGCTGCAGAGAATTAGTGTATACATATTTTATTAAAGCTACTCCCTACTGTTAGCCATTTAGAATATCTCAGATTTCTTTATTATGATCAGTGTTATTCATCAAATATCTCAGTATTTTTTCTTACAATCAGTGTTGTTAATGATCATAGTTTTTTATTATGATCAGTATGATTATACATAAATATTTGTGTACATTTCTGATAAGGGTATTTTCTTAAACTTTTAGAAGTTCAATTTCTGGATCAAGGAGAATTTTAGAGTATGTTAGTAGTTATCTGTCCAATAGCAGAATCACCCTGTGTTTAAGTATTGGTCTATTTCTCTTCCTTCCCATCAGGGTAGAGACTATTACAACCTGGAAACAGTTTTGTTATTTTCTTTGTCCCCAGGACCACACTTGGAAGTATCACTGCCTCACATCAAACATGTCAGATTCATGTCATCAGGCTGATTACCCTTGTCTAGGAATAGGGAAACACTACACAGATCAGGATCATCAGCCCCAGACAAGCTTAGTTCCAGTGTTTACATAAAATAAATCAAACCCAACAGCAAGATAAACAGGGTGTTTGAACCTATGTTTTTTGTTTATTCTTAACTTTTTATTTTATATTGGAGTATAACTGATTAACAATGTTGTGACAGTTTCAGGTGCACAGCAAAGTGATTTAGCCGTACATATCCATGTATCCATTCTCCTCCAAATTCCTCTCCCATCCAGCCTGCCACATAACATTGAGCAGAGTTCCATGTGCTATACAGTAGGTCCTTGTTAGTTATCCATTTTAAATATAGCAGTGTGTACATGTTGATCTCAAACTCCCTAACTATGTCTTCCCCCCAACCCTCCCCCATGGTAACCATAAGTTCTGAAGCTATGTTTTGAATGGGATGTGTATCATGTAAAGTCTGCATTTATGGGCTGTGCCACTCATTTGGTGATTAATCACTTGTTCATGCTCTTCATGGCACTTCTTGTGATTTTTTTTTTTGCTAGTTAATATAAATACCTCCATTTTTTCTTAAGAATAAATTCCTGGAAAATGGAATGATTTTACTTTCCTGTATGTCTAGAAGTTTGTGCTCTTAGTAGGCCCTCAATAAGTATTTTTAATCGCCCCAATAAATCTAATCTTGATCGTGAAACTGCTAGGGGGAAGGGAGGGACATGGGCCTCATTCTGCTAATGTTTTCAATCCCTCATAAAGGACCAAGTGAGATAATTAACTGAGTTTGTGTATGCGTGTTAAGTGGCTTCAGTCATGTTCAACTCTGCAACCCTATGGACCAAAGCCCACCAGATTCCTCTGTCTATGGGGTTGTCCAGGCAAGAATACTGGAGCGGGTTGCCAAGTCCTCCTCTAGGGCATCTTCCCGACCCAGGGATCAACTGAGTCTCTTCTATCGCCTGCATTGTGAGTTCTTTACCACCTGGGAAGCCCTAACTGCCTTCCACACTCATTAAATATAGCTGGAGGTGCTCCGTACTCAGTGTCATTCATGGGCGGTAATGAGTGGATGATCTTGCCTGAGACAGCTGGTGGGCATTGCTAAGAGTCATATAGGAGGTCAAGGACCATTTCAACGTTCAAATAAATGCATACTTTCTGTTGCCACCCAGCCCCCACCCTTCAGTCCATTAGTTTTTTTAGCACTATGTTCTTAATATTTTATGCATCTGACTTGTGTTCTGAATAACACACAGTCTTCCACCAATTTAAAGAATATAAGAATGTTCTTTCAAAGCCAGTAGCAGAAATATGGGAGAAAAACCAATCAGTCTCTGGCAGCCATTATCCACTCACGAGGTTACTCAACTACTTCTGACTGGGATTCTGTAGCAGTCACGTACTCAGGGTTCAAAATGAACCCCAGGCTCTTAGCCTAGAAAGGCTTTGAAATCACAGCTAAGCATGATGAAATAGAGAGGAAGGACTAAAACAGATTGAAATTTACTACATGACATAAAATTACTATTAAGAAACTACATCTCATTAAATATGTAAGGCCAAAGTGAAAACTAATCAACTCATTTCTGTACATTTTGACTATTTTTTTTATTTTTTAAATTGAAGTATAGTTGATTTACAATGTTATGTTAATCTCTGCTCTATGGTAAAGTGATTCTGTTATATATACATTCTTTAAATATTCTTTTCCATTTTGATTTATCTTAGGATATTGAATGTAGTTTTCTATGCTATACAGTAGGACCTTGTTGTTTATCCATTCTATAATAAAAGCTTACATCTGCTAACCCCATCATCTCACTCCATCCCCACCCTCCTCCTTGGCAACTACCAGCCTGTTCGCTGTGTCTGTGATTCTGTTTCTGTTTCAGAGATAGGTTCATTTGTGTCCTATTTTATATTCCACATAAAAGTGATTATCATATGGCATTTTTCTTTCTCTTTCTGACTGCACTTAGAATGATAATCTCTAGTTCATCCTTTAGACTCTTGGATTAGGAGAACTGAAGGTAGTTTCTGCATCTGTCCCATCTTTTTTCCATCAAGAGTAATGGAATCTCCAGGCCCTGGTCCCCTACCCACACCCACGTGGTGCTTCATTCAGAGAGCTGGGCTTCTGAGAGAGTCAATTCCTAGGCAGGTTGGTAAGAAGTCTGGGGTCCTCAAGGAGGAGGAAAGGACAAACATCTCTTTTTCCCTCCACTTTCTTTAGTCTTAGTCACATAAAATATTTTTCTCTTTAAGCCTGGATCTGATGATTACACAACAAGCAACTCATTTTAAACTCTGTACTAAGGATTATATAACAACAATGTATCCTGTTTGAGGACAGTTTCTCCTTCCTGAAAACCTTCTGGCTAATCCTGTTATTTTAAAATGCAAATTATGGGAGTGGGTCTAGTAAGATCTTTACCAGCTTGAGACATTCTTTTGATTTACTGTAATAACTAATTGAAAAATTATATAACTCCCTTGCTAACACTAGCAAGGAGGGCACTCTCCATCCCCCTTCTGATGTCTATGTCAGAAGCTTTCTCTGTCCCTTTTTATACTTTAATAAAACTCTGCTATACAAAAGCTCTTGAGTGATCAAGCCTGGTCTCTGGTCCTGAAGTTAAATCATCTTCTTCGGAGGTCACGAATCCGACATGGTTCATCAAAAACTATCACTTCCACCTCCACTCTTATTCTGCTCCCCAGCCTTTGAGGTTTCATGAAGCAGTACAATGGGAAAATGGGGAACAGTAACAAGGGTATTAACTTTTAGCTGTGCAAGTAAAGATATTGGGGAAAAACCCCTCATCTACCACCACTATCAGTTCAAAAATAGAACACTATGACACCCTAGATAAAGGTCACATAAAGGAAGGTTTTTCCCAAGTTACAGTAATTGGAAATTTAAGCCAATATATCAATATCATGGGGCTTCCCAGGTGGTGCAGTGGTAAAGAATGCACCTGCCAATGCTGGAAATGCAGGAGACGATAGTTCGGTCCCTGGGTCTGGAAGATCCCCTGGAGGAAGACATGGCAATCCACTCCAGTATTCTTGCCTGGAGAATGCCATGGACAGAGGAGCCTGGCGGGCTGCAGCCCATGGGGTTGCAAAGAGTCGACTGAGCACATACGTATCGATATCATATTGTTCTTATTTTTTTCATTTTACAAAAAATGTGTGAAAACTTTATAGTGGAAAAACAATAGAATTTGAGAAACTCCGTTAGTCCACACTAGCATGCCTGCCACTTTTCCCAGCCATAATCCTCAACAAGCTCTCTTTCAGTTTCCAGTCTGCAGTTCTCTCCTGCTCCCCTCCCCAGGTACTTTGCCTCCTCTGCTTACACTCATCCATTTTCTTAACCCCATGGAGCACTGATTCCATTGTGGGCCAGTACCCCTTTTCTTGCCTCTTACCTCTGTTTCTCCCCAGTTCTCTCCTTTAAATTATGTTCCAGATGCCCTGATTACACTCCGCTTCCAGAGGTCCCCAGCATTACTGAGAGGAGGAATCAGTCTACCCCACTCAATTCCAGGAGACTGATGAACTTGACCAGATCTAGGCCTGGGGCTGTTCCTGCTTCTCCTGGTCCCGGTGGATTTTCCTACTTCTAGATAATACTCTAAGTTGGTTGTTCCTTGGCCTTCTTTTCTAATTTATTTGAAACTTTATATTATATATATATATATATATACACATATACATACACACACATTGTTTCATTCAGTCACTCAGTCGTGTCTGAAACCTTGCGACCCCCTGGACTGCAGCTCTCCAGGCTTCCCTGTCCTTCACCACCTCCTGGAGTTTGCTCAAACTCATGTCCATTGAGTCGATGATACCACCCAACTGTCTCATCCTTTGTCGTCCCCTTATCCTGCTGCCGTAAATCTTTCTCAGCATCAGGGTCTTTTCCAATGTGTCAGCTCTTCACCTCAGGTGGCCAAAGTATTGGAGCTTCAGCATCCAGGGTATGAATATTCAGGGTTGATTTCCTTGAGCCTTGACTGGTTTGGTCTCCTGTCTGTCTAAGGGACTCTCAGAGAATCTTCTCCAGCACCACAGTTGGAAGGTATCAATTCTTCAGCACTCAGCTTTTTTTTTTTATTGTCTAGCTCTCACATCTGTATGTGACTACTGGGAAAACCATAGCTTTGACTAGATGGACCTATGAGGCAAAGTAATGCCTCTGCTTTTTAATACGCTGTGTAGGTTTGTCATAGCTTTTCTTCCAAGGAGCAAGCGTCTTTTAATTTCATGGCTGCAGTCACCATCCACCATGATTTCGGAGCCTAAGAAAATAAAGTCTGTCACTGTTTCCATTGTTTCCCCATCTATTTGCCATGAAGAGATGGGACCAGATGCCATGATCTTCGTTTTTGAATGCTGAGTTTTAAGCCAGCTTTTTCACACTCCTCTTTTACCTTCATCAAGAGACTATTTCCATTTCGCTTTCTGCCATAGGGTGGTGTTATTTGTCTATCTTGTAAAACTATGTGTTCATAAATTTAAAAAATTTAAAGTAAATACATGTTGTCACCCATAGTTTCACTTCTTAAAACAACTATTACTCTTATCACTTTGGTATATTTTTTAAAGTATGCAACTTTAAAAACACTGGTGTAATCATAGTTTGCATATACATTATATTTTTCTTTTATATTGGAGTAAATTAACAATGTTGTGTTAGTCTTACATGTACAGTAGAGTGATTCAGTTATACTTATACATATATCTATTCTTTTTCAAATTCTTTTCTCATTTAAGTTATTAGAGTATTGAGCAGAGTTCCCTGTGCTATACAGTAGATCCTTGTTGGTTTTCGATTTTAAATATAGCAGTGTGTACATGTCAATTCCAAACTCCCAATCTATCCCTTCCCCACAACTAATCCCTGCTGGTAACCTTAAATTCATTCACTAAGCCTGAGTCTGTTTCTGTTTTGTAAATAAGTTCATTTGTATCATTTTTTTTAAAGATTCTGCTTTTAAGTGATACCATATGGTATTTGTCTTCCTCTGTCTGACTTGTTTTTACTATGATAATCCCTAAGTCCATTCATATTTCTGGAAATAGCATTATTTCCTTCTTTTAAATTACATATTCGAATGTATATGTGTACCGTATGTTCTTTATCCACTCCTCTGTCCTTGGATATTTAGGTTGTTTCCATGTCTTGGCTATTTTAAACAGTAGTGCTGCTATGAACACTGGAGTTATGCATCATTATGAATTAGAGTTTTCTCTGGATACATGCCCAGGACTAGGATTGCTGGGTCATCTGGCAGTCTATTTTTAGTTTCTTAAGGAACCTCCATACTGTTCTCCATAGTGGCTGTGCCAATTTACATTCCCAGCAACAGTGTAGAAGAGTTCCCTTTTCTCCAAAAAAGAATTCTCTTTTTTCAAGATTTTATTATTTGTAGACTTTTTGATGATAGCCACTCAGACTGATATGAGGTGATATCTCACTGTAGTTTTGATTTGCATCTTTGTAATAATGAGAGATATTGAGTATCTTTTCACGTGATTGTTGGCCATCTGTATGACTTCTCTGGAGAAATGTCTATGTAGGTCTTCTACCCATTTGTTGATTGGGTTTTTGGGGGGTTTTTTTTGATATTGAGCTACATGAGCAATTTGTAAATTTTGTCAATCACATTGATTGCAAATATTTTCTCACATTCTGAGGGTTGTCTTTTTGTTTATAGTTTCCTTTGTTGTGCAAAAGCTGTTGATTTTAATTAGGTTCCATTTGTTTATTTTTATTTCTATTTCCATTACTCTAGGAGATGGATGGAAAAAGATAGGCTGTGATTTATGTCAGAGTGTTCTGCCTATATTGTTCTCTAGAATTTTATAGTATCCAGTTGTACATTTAGGTCTTTAATCTATTTTGAGTTTATTTTTGCATGTGGTGTTAAAGTATGTCCTAGTTTCTTCTTTTACATACAGTTGTCCAGTTATCTCAGCACCATTTTATTGAAGAGACTGTCTTTTCTCTATTATATAATCTTGCCTCCTTTGTTGTAGATTAATGGGCCATAGGTGAATGGGTTTATTTCTAGGCTTTCTATCCTTTCCCATTGATCTATATTTCTGTTTTTGTGCCAGTACCATACTGTTTTGATGACTGTAGCTTTACTTTGTAGTGTGAAGTCATGGAACCTGATTCCTCCAGTTCCATTTTCTTTGTTAAGATTACATTGATTATTCAAGGTCTTTTGTGTCTCCATACAAATTTTAAGAATTTTTTTTGTTGTTCTCTGAAAAATACCATTGATAATTTGATAGGAATTGCATTGAATCTGTGGATTGCCTTGGGTAGTACAGTCATTTTGACAATACTGATTCTTCAGTTCAAGAACATAGTATATATTTCTGTTTGTGTCACCTCCAATTTCTTTCATCAGCATCTCATAGTTTTTAGAGTACAGGTCTTTTGCTTCACTAGGTAAGTTTATTCCTAAGTATTTTCCTCTTTTTGATGCAATGGTAATGGGATTATTTTTTTAAATTTATCTTTCTGATCTTTCACTGGTAATGTGTAGAACTCCAACAGACTTCTGTGTATTTATTTTGTATCCTGCAACTTTACCAAAGTCATTAATGAAGTCTAGTAGTTTAGGATTTTCTGTGTATGCGTACGTGCCAAGTCATTTTAGTCTAGTTCAACTCTTTGTGACCCTATGAACTGTAGCCCACCGGGCTCCTCTGTCTATGGGATTCTCCAGGCAAAGCTACTGGAGTGGGTTGCCATGCCCTTCTCCAGGAGATCTTCCTGACCCAGGGATCAAACCCACTTACATCTCCTTCATTGGCAATGAGCTCATTACCACTAGCACCACCTGGGAAGCCCCTTTCTATGTATAGTATCATGTCATTTACAAACAGTGACAATTTTATTTCTTATTTTCCAATTTGGATTCCTTGTATTTTTCTTCTCTGATTGCCATGGCTAGGACTTCCAAAACTATGTTGAATAAAAGTGGCAAGAGTGGAATCCTTACCTTGTTCCTGATATTAGAGAAAATGCTTTCAGCTTTTCCACCATTGAGTATGACATTAACTGTGGGTTTTGTCATATATGGCCTTTATTATGTTCAGGTATGTTCCTTTTATGCTCACTTCCTGGAGAGTTTTTATCATAAATGGGTGTGGAACTTTGTCAGACAGTTTTTCTGCATTTATTGAGATGATCATATGGTTTTTATTCTTGAATTTGTTAATATGGTGTGTCACACTGATTGATTTGCAGATATTAAAAAATACTTGCCTCCCTGGGATAAACCCCACTTGGTCATGAAGTATGATCGTTTTCATGTATTTCTGGGTTTAGTTTTCTAGAATTTTGTTGAGGATTTTTACATCTGTGTTCTTTACTGATACTGGCCTATAGTTTTCTTTCTTTCTTTTTTGTGTGATATCTTTGTTTTTGGTATCAAGATGATGGTGGCCTCATAGGATGAGTTTGGGAATATTCCTTCATCTTGAGTTTTTTTGGAATAGTTTCGGAAGGATGTATATTAACTTTTCTCTAAATGTTTGATATAATTCATCTGTGAAGCCATCTGAATCTGAACTTTTGTTATTATGAATTTTAAAATCACAGTTTCAAAGGCAGGCCAAGAATGAATAAATCCAGGGGTTGAGTGTTCCTTTGACTTTAGAATAGATTCTAATTTTGTATATATTTCAAAATTTTTGTGATACAAAAGTTACAAAATAAAAAACTAGTGGATGAATTATTAAATAAAATAAAATGCTTCTGATTGGTTTGTTCATATTTTCTACTTCTTCCTGGTTCAGGTTTGGGAGATTGTGCCTTTCTAAGAATTAGTCCATTCTTTCTAGTTTGTCCATTTTATTGGCATATACTTGCTTGTAGTACTCTCTTATGAAACTTTGTATTCTGTAGTGTCCTCTGTAACTTTTTTCTCATTTCTAATTTTATTGACTTGAGCCCTCTCCCTCTTTTTCTTGATGAGTCTGGCTAAAGGTTTATCAATTTTGATTATTTTTTTTAATAAATTTATTTATTTTAGTTGGGGGCTAATTACTTTACAATATTGTAGTGGTTTTTGCCATACATTGACATGAATCAGCCATGGGTTTACATGTGTTCCCCATCCTGAACCCCCCTCCCACATCCCTCCCCATCCCATTCCTCTGGGTCATCCCATTGCCCCAGCCCTGAGCATTTGTCTCATGCATCGAACCTGGGATGGTGTTCTGTTTCACATATGATAATATACATGTTTCAATGTTATTGTCCCAGAACGTCCCACCCTCACCTTCTCCCTCAGAGTCCATAAGACTGTTCTATGCATCTGTGTCTCTTATTCTGTCTCGCATATAGGGTTATCATTACCATCTTTCAAATTCCATATATATGCATTAGTATACTGTATTGGTGTTTTTCTTTCTGGCTTACTTCACTCTGTATAATGGGCTCCAGTTACATCCATCTCAATAGAACCGATTCAAATGTATTTTTTAATGGCTGAGTAATATTCCATTGTGTATATGTACCACAGCTTCCTTATCCATTCGTCTGCTGATGGACATCTAGGTTGCTTCCATGTCCTGGCTATTGTAAACAGTGCTGCGATGAACACTGGGGTACATGCGTTCTCTTTCAATTCTGGTTTCCTCGGTGTGTATGCCCAGCAGTGGGATTGCTGGGTCATATGGCAGTTCTATTCCCAGTTTTTTAAGGAATCTCCACACTGTTCTCCATAGTGGCTGTACTAGTTTCCCACCAACAACAGTGTAAGAGGGTTCCCTTTTCTCCACACCCTCTTCAGCATTTATTGCTTGTAGACTTTTGGATAGCAGCCATTCTGACTGGTGTGAAATGGTACCTCATTGTGGTTTTGATTTGCATTTCTCTAATAATGAGTGATGTTGAGCATCTTTTCATGTGTTTGTTAGACATCTGTATGTCTTCTTTGGAGAAATGTCTGTTTAGTTCTTTGGCCCATTTTTTGATTGGGTCGTTTATTTTTCTGGAATTGGGCTGGAGGAGTTGCTTGTATATTTTTGAGATTAATTGTTTGTCCATTGCTTCGTTTGCCATTATTTTCTCCCATTCCGAAGGCTGTCTTTTCACCTTGCTCCTAGTTTCCTTTGTTGTGCAAAAGCTTTTAATTTTAATTAGGTCCAATTTGTTTATTTTTGCTTTTATTTCCGATATTCTGGGAGGTGGGTCTTGGAGGATCCTGCTGTGATTTATGTCGGAGAGTGTTTTGCCTATGTTTTCCTCTAGGAGTTTTATAGTTTCTGGTCTTACATTTAGATCTTTAATCCATTTTGAGTTTATTTTTGTGTATGGTGTTAGAAAGTGTTCTAGTTTCATTCTTTTACAAGTGGTTGACCAGTTTTCCCAGCACCACTTGTTAAAGAGATAGTCTTTTCTCCATTGTATATTCTTGCCTCCTTTGTCGAAGATAAGGTGTCCATAGGTATGTGGATTTATCTCTGGGCTTTCTATTTTGTTTCATTGATCTATGTTTCTATCTTTGTGCCAGTACCACACTGTCTTGATGACTGTGGCTTTGTAGTAGAGCTTGAAGTCAGGCAGGTTGATTCCTCCAGTTCCATTCTTCTTTCTCAAGATTGCTTTGGCTATTCGAGGTTTCTTATATTTCCATACCAAGTGTGAAATGGTTTGTTCTAGTTTTTTGAAAAATACTGTTGGTAGCTTGATAGGGATTGCATTGAATCTATAGATTGCTTTGGGTAGTATACTCATTTTCACTATATTAATTCTTCCAATCCATGAACACGGTATATTTCTCCATCTGTTTGTGTCCTCTTTGATTTCTTTCATCAGTGTTTTATAGTTTTCTATATGTAAGTCTTTTGTTTCTTTAGGTAGATATATTCCTAAGTATTTTATTCTTTTTGTTGCAATGGTGAATGGTGTTGTTTCCTTAATTTCCCTTTCTGTTTTCTCATTGGTGTATAGGAATGCAAGGGATTTCTGTGTGTTAATTTTATATCCTGCAAATTTACTATATACATTGATTAGCTCTAGTAATTTTCTGGTAGAATCTTTAGGGTTTTCTATGTAGAGGATCATGTCATCTGCAAACAGTGAGAGTTTTACTTCTTCTTTTCCTATCTGTATTCCTTTTATTTCTTTTTCCACTCTGATTGCTGTGGCCAAAACTTCCAAAACTATGTTGAATAGTAGTGGTGACAGTGGGCATCCTTGCCTTGTTCCTGACTTTAGGGGAAATGCTTTCAATTTTTCACCATTGAGGATAATGTTTGCTGTGGGTTTGTCATATATAGCTTTTATTATGTTGAGGTATGTTCCTTCTATTCCTGCTTTCTGGAGGGTTTTTTATCATAAATGGATGTTGAATTTTGTCAAAGGCTTTTTCTGCATCTATTGAGATAATCATATGGTTTTTATCATTCAATTTGTTAATGTGGTGTGTTACATTGATTGATTTGCGGATGTTAAAGAAATCTTGCATTCCTAGGATAAAGCCCACTTGGTCATGATGTATGATCTTTTTAATATGATGCTGGATTCTGTTTGCTAGAATTTTATTAAGGATTTTTGCATCTATGTTCATCAGTGATATTGGCCTGTAGTTTTCTTTTTTTTGTGGCATCTTTGTCTGGTTTTGGAATTAGGGTGATGGTGGCCTCATAGAATGAGTTTGGAAGTTTACCATCTTCTGCAATTTTCTGGAAGAGCTGGAGTAGGATAGGTGTTAGCTCTTCTCTAAATTTTTGGTAGAATTCCACTGTGAAGCCGTCTGGTCCTGGGCTTTTGTTTGCTGGAAGATTTCTGATTACCGTTTCGATTTCCATGCTTGTGATGAGTCTGTTAAGATCTTCTATTTCTTCCTGGTTCAGTTTTGGAAAGTTATACTTTTCTAAGAATTTGTCCATTTCTTCCAAGTTGTCCATTTTATTGGCATATAGCTGTTGGTAGTAGTCTCTTATGATCCTTTGTATTTCTGTGTAGTCTGTTGTGATCTCTCCATTTTCATTTCTAATTTTGTTGATCTGATTCTTCTCCCTTTGTTTCTTGATGAGTCTGGCTAATGGCTTGTCAATTTTGTTTATCTTCTCGAAAAACCAGCTTTTAGTTTTGTTGATTTTTGCTATGGTCTCCTTTCTTTCTTTTGCATTTATTTCTGCCCTAATTTTTAAGATTTCTTTCCTTCTACTAACCCCGGGGCTCTTCATTTCTTCCTTCTCTAGTTGCTTTAGGTGTAGAGTTAGTTTATTTATTTGATTTTTTTCTTGTTTCTTGAGGTACGCCTGTATTGCTATGAACTTTCCCCTTCACATTGCTTTTACAGTGTCCCATAGGTTTTGGGTTGTTGTGTTTTCATTTTCATTCGTTTCTATGCATATTTTGATTTCTTTTTTGATTTCTTCTGTGATTTGTTGGTTATTCAGAAGCGTGTTGTTTAGCCTCCATATGTTGGAATTTTTAATAGTTTTTTTTTCCTGTAATTGAGGTCTAATCTTACTGCATTGTGGTCAGAGAAGATGGCTGGGATGATTTCAATATTTTGGAATTTACCAAGGCTAGATTTATGGCCCAGGATGTGATCTATCCTGGAGAAAGTTCCGTGTGTGCTTGAGAAAAAGGTGAAATTGATTGTTTTGGGGTGGAAAGTCCTGTAAATATCAATTAAATCTAATTTGTCTATTGTATTATTTAAAGTTTGTGTTTCCTTGTTAATTTTCTGTTTAGTTGATCTATCCATATGTGTGAGTGGAGTATTAAAGTCTCCCACTATTATTGTGTTATTGTTAATTTCCCCTTTCATACTTGTTAGTATTTGCCTTATATATTGTGGTGCTCCTATGTTGGGTGCATATATATTTATAATTGTTATGTCTTCTGCTTGGATTGATCCTTTGATCATTATGTAGTGTCATTCTTTGTCTTTCACAGCCTTTATTTTAAAGTCTATTTTACCTGAAATGAGTATTGCGACTCCTGCTTTCTTTTGATCTCCGTTTGCATGAAATATGTTTTTCCATCCCTTCACTTTCAGTCTGTATGTGTCCCTAGTTTTGAGGTGGGTCCCTTGTAGACAGCATATGTAGGGGTCTTGTTTTTGTATCCACTCAGCCAGTCTTTGTCTTTTGGTTGGGGCATTCAACCCACTTACATTTAAGGTAGTTATTGATAAGTATGGTCCCGTTGCCATTTACTTGGTTGTTTTGAGTTCGTGTTTAAACATCCTTTCTGTGTTTCCTGTTTAGAGAAGATCCTTTAGCATTTGTTGGAGAGCTGGTTTGGTGGTGCTGAATTCCCTCAGCTCTTGCTTGTCTGTAAAGCTTTTGAATTCTCCTTCATATCTAAATGAGATCCTTGCTGGGTACAGTAATCTGGGTTGTAGATTATTTTCTTTCATTACTTTAAGTATGTCCTGCCATTCCCTTCTAGCCTGAAGAGTTTCTATTGAAAGATCAGCTGTTATCCTTATGGGGATCCCCTTGTGTGTTGTTTTTCCCTTGCTGCTTTTAATATTTGTTCTTTGTGTTTGATCTTTGTTAATTTGATTAATATGTGTCTTGGGGTGCTTTGCCTTGGGTTGATCCTGTTTGCGACTCTCTGGGTTTCTTGGCCTTCTGTGACTATTTCTTTCCCCATTTTAGGGAAATTTTCAACTATTATCTCCTTGAGTATTTTTTCGTGGCCTTTCCTTTTATCTTCTTCTTCTGGGACTCCTATGATTCGAATGTTGGGGCGTTTCATATTGTCCCAGAGGTCCCTGAGGTTTTCCTCATTTCTTTTGATTCTTTTTTCTTTTTTCCTCTCTGCTTCGTTTATTTCCACCATTCTATCTTCTACCTCACTTATCCTATCTTCTGCCTCCGTTATTCTACTGTTGGTTCCCTCCAGAGTGTCTTTTACCTCCTTTATTTCATTATTCATTATATATTGACTCCTTTTTATTTCTTCTAGGTCCTTGATAAACATTTCTTGCATCTTCTCAATCCTTGTCTCCAGGCTATTTATCTGTAACTCCATTTTGTTTTCAAGATTTTGCATCATTTTTATTATCATTATTCTAAATTCTTTTTCAGATAGATTCCCTATCTCCTCCTCTTTTGTTTGGTTTGGTGGGCATTTCTCATTTTCCTTTACTTGCTGAGTATTTCTCTGCCTTTTCATCTTGTTTAGATTGCTGTGTTAGGCGTGGCCTTTCTGTATTCTGGTAGTTTGAAGTTCCTCTTTATTGTGGAGGTTCCTCACTGTGGGTGGGGTTGGACGGGTGGCTTGTCAAGGTTTCCTGGTTGGGGGAGCTTGTGTCCGTGTTCTGGTGGGTGGAGCTGAATTTCTTCTCTCTAGAGTGCAATGGAGTGTCCAGTATTGAATTTCGAGATGTCTATGGATTTGGTGTGCCTCTGGGAAGCCTGTATATTAATGCTCAGGGCTATATTCCTGTGTTGCTGGAGAATTTGCGTGGTATGTCTTGCTCTGGAACTTATTGGCTCTTGAGTGGAACTTGGTTTCAGTGTATAAGTGGAGGCTTTGGGATGATCTCTTATTAATTAATGTTTCCTCTGGCTTTCAGTCTTATTCTTGAAGTAGCTTCAAGACTTCTCCATCCATACAGCATCGATAATAAAACGTTTAGGTTAATGGTGAAAAGATTCTCCACAGTGAGGGATACCCAGAGAGGTTCACTGAGTTACATGGAGAGGTGAAGGGGGTGGGGGGCTTGAGGTGACCAGGAGGAGAAGAGGGGGACTCAAACATGGAGAGAGCAGTCTAGCCAGTAAGCACTTCCCTCTGGGCTCTCCACAGTCTGGAACCCTCAGAGAGGTTCACAGAGATACATAGAGAAGGGGGAGGAAGGTAATAGAGGTAAGCATGAGTAGAAAGGGAGGAATCAAGAGGCGAGAGAGAGACCTGGGCAGTATTCTGTTCCCGAAGTATTCTCCGGTGCCCAGAACACCCTCAGAGATTCACAGAATTGGGTTGAGAAGAGAAGGAGGAGGGTGGGAGATAGAGGTTCCCTTGGGGGAGAAGAAAGAGCATCAATAGGGGGAGAGAGTAATCAAGCCAGTAATCACACTCCTGAGTAAAAATGGGTACTAAAGATTGGGTTTTTAAATGTACAAAATTGATATCAAATATTTAAAACAAAGGTTAAAAATCTAGAGTAGAGGTTAGACTCAAAAAAATACAATATAAAAAAAAAGAACAAAATCACAAAAAGTATAAGATGTATGTATGCAGTTTGCTTTAAAAATAGGGTTTGTTTATTTTTTTTGCAAGGTAATAGTGGGTTATAAAAATGAAAAGTAAAGGTGTAATAGAGGACTTAAAGAAAAAAGAAAAAAAAATTTTAAAATTAAAAAAAAAATGATATTAGTAAAAATATATCCAGGACTTTCTCTGGAGCTGTTGTGAGCAGTGTGGGGTCTGTTCAGTTTCAGATAGATCCTTGTTCCTGCTTATACTTTTCAAGATCTATAGGCCCCTTTCAATGCAGTCGGTGTTAACTACAGGGATTTTAATCTGTTGGCCTGTCACTTCCAAAGCGCTTCCCTGTTTATTTGGCTTCTGTTTGCAGGTCGCTTCAGTGTCTAATTTCCGCCCTGCCACAAAGGGGTGGAGGTGGTGTCTTTAGGTTCGCTTGTTCAGTCATGCTGTGGGGAGGGAGGAACACTGCAAACCAATATCACTGACGTGTGTGTGGAGAACTCGCAGTGTCTCGGCCGCACTGGGTTTTTCCCCCACTCACAGCGTGTGTGCTTTCCCAGTCTGCCCTGCTCAGGCTTCAGGTTGCTCTGCCGGGGAGTGGGCCCTGAGATGAGTGCACTTCCGAGGTCTAAGCCGCTCAGGTTCAGATTCCTGGGTACTCCACAAAGGCGCAGACTCGGTTGGGCCCATGGTTTGTGCCAATCCCCGGTCGGAGCAGCTCAGGCAGCCAGGAGTTTGGTGAGGGCACTCTCCCCTGTTGCGGCAGTGCGGCTTATCACCTCCCTGGTCCCTGCCTCGGTTTACGGGCGCGCCAGGCTCCGGTGTGCTTTGTGTTAGTTCTGGGGAGCTGGTCTCTGGCTGCGACCCTCCGGAATCTCAGGCAGTCTTTGCTTAGAAACTGGAAGCCTGTTTGCAGTTTGGTAGGGGTGCCCTCTCTAGGGCCGAGTTTGCCCCTTTCCGGCTCTGGCTGGCCCCGCCTGCCCGCTGTGTCCGGCAGGGGATGGGGTGGTCCGCAGCCAGCTAGCTCTCCTCTGGTATCGCTCAGTCCTTTGTTCTGTGAGTGGGCCGGCAGTGCCTTAGATTTGGGTTTTTCGTGGGATAGTTCTCTCTCTCTGGCTGTCCCACAGTTTAGTTTGCTATCTCGCGTTAGCTCCCTCAGATTGCCCTCGGGGCATTCGGGCCCGGTCCTTACCCTAAGCAGTGCCGCCCGCTCCTCTCCGTTCAGCCCCCACTTGCTGGTGGCGGATGCGAGTGTCTGGGGTTCTTTGCTGGGAGTTGCCTTTAGGCACGTAATCTGTGGGTTTTGTTTATTTTTTTTCCCATTTATGTTGCCCTCCGAGATTCGAAATCTTCCCCCAAACCCGCCGGTGAGAGGGTTTCCTGGTGTTTGGAAACTTCTCCTCTTTCACTACTCCCTCCCTGGGACGGGTCTCCGTCCCTAATTCTTTTGTCTCTCTTTTTATCTTTTATATTTTGTCCTACCTCCTTTCGAAGATAATGAGCTGTTTTTCTGGATGCCTGATGTCCTCTGCCAGCGTTCAGAAGTTGTTTTGTGAAGTTTGCTCAGCGTTCAGATGTTCTTTCGATAAATTTGTGGGGGAGAGAGTGGTCTCCCCGTCCTATTCTTCCGCCATCTTAGCCCCGCCCCAATTTTGATTATCTTTTAAAGAATCTTCCTGCAATGCGGGAGAACTGGGTTTGATCCCTAGGTTGGGAAGATTCCCTGGAGAAGGGAATGGCTATCCACTACAGTATTCCTACCTGGAGAATTCTATGGACAGAGGAGCCTGGTGAGCTATAGTCCATGGGGTAACAAACAGTTGGATGTGATTAACAATTTTTCAAAGAACAAGCTTTTAGTTTCATTGATCTTTTCTATTGTTCACTTCATTTCTATGTAATTTATTTCTGTTCTGATCCTTATGATTTCTTTCCTTCTGCTAACTTGGGTTTTACTCATTATTCTTTATGTAGTTGCTTTAGGTATAAGGTTAGGTTGTTTATTTGAGATTTGTCTTTCTGAAATAAGATTGTATTGCTATAAACTTCTTTCTTAGAACTGTTTTTGATGTATGCCGTAGGATTTGGATCTTAGTGCTTTCATTTTCATTTGTCTGTAGGTATTTTTGATTTATTCTTTGAGTTCTTCAGTGATTGGTTTCTCACTAGCATATTGTTTAGCTTCCATGTATTTGTGTTTCTTTTTTTTCCAGTTTTTTGCTTGTAGTTGGTTTCTAATATCTCAAAGTATTGTGGTTGGAAAAGATGCTTGATATGATCTCAATTTTCTCTAATTTACTGAGGCTCACTTTGTGGCCCAGCAAAGACCCTGGAGAATGTTACCTGTGCACTTGAGAAGATAGTGTATTCTGCTGCTTTCGGATAGAATGCCCTATAAATAGCAGTTAAGTTCATCTGGTCTAATGTGTCATTTAAGGCTTGTGTTTCCTTATTGATTTTCTGTCTGGATGATCTCTCCACTGATGAAAATAGGGTGTTAAAATTTCTCTACTTTTATTGTGTTACTGTTGATTTCTCCTTTTATGGCTATTAGTATTTGCCTTATATATTGAAGTGGTTCTATGTTGGATGCATATACATTTAAAATTGTTCTATCTTCTTTTTAAAAACTTCTTTTTTTATTTGGATACACCAGGTCTTAGTTGAAGTATGCAGGGTCTTCGATCTTCATTGAGGTATGCAGGATCTTTTAGTTGCAACATGTAGACTTTCAGTTGTAGCATGTGGTATCTAGTTTCCCAACCAGGGATGGAACCAAGTCCTCCTGCATTGAGAGTGCAGAGTCTTAGCCACTGGACCACCAGAGAAGTCTCATTATATCATTACATCTTCTTGGATTGATCCCTTGATCATTATGTAGTGTTCTTCTTTATTTCTTGTCTTTATTTTAAAATCTATTTTATCTGCTATGAGTATTACTACTCCAGCTTTCTTTTGATTTCCATTAGCACAGAATACATTTTCCTATCCCCTCACTTTCAGTTGATATGTGCCCCTAGATCTGAAGTTGGTTTTGTGTAGATAGCACATGTCTGGGTTTTGCTTTTGTGTCCATTCAGCCCGTCTATATCTTTTGTTTGGAGCATTTAATCTGTTTACATTTAAAGTAGTTATAGATATGTATTTTTATTGCCATTTTGGTAATGGTTTTGTAAGTGTTTTTTCTTCCCTTCCTCCTTTGATCTATTTTCTTGAGATTTGATGACTAATTTTAGTGTTGTCTTTGGATTCCTTTTTCTTTTTTGTGTGTATATCTATTGTAGACTTTCAGTTTGCAGTTACCACAAGGTTTTTAATATAGCAGTCTAGATATAAACAAGATTGTTTTTACTTGCTGGTCTTTTAATTTCAAATGCATTTCCAATATCCTGCATTTATGTTCTTCTCTTCTCAAAAATTGATGGCTTTGACATAATATTTGTGTGCAGATGATTTCCTACTTTTACTGTATGTTTGCCTTTACTGGTAAGCTTTTCCATTCATAATTTTCTTATTTTTAGTTGTGGCTTTTTGTTTACAGAAGTTCCTTTAGCATTGGTTGTAAAGCTGGTCTGGTGGTGCTGAATTCTCTTAGCCTTTACTTATCTGTAAAGCTTTTGCTTTCTCCTTTGAATCTGAATGGGACCCTTGCTGGGTAGAATATTCTTGGTTGTAGTTTTTTCCCTTTCATCATTTTGAATATTTCATGCCACTCCCTTCTGGCCTGTAGAATTTCTGCTGAGAAATCAGCTGATAATCTTATGGGAGTTTCCTTGAATGTCATTTGTTGCTTTTCCCTTATTGCTTATAACATTTAATCTTTATCTTTAATTTTTCTTAATTTCATTATGTGTCTTGTGATTTTTCTCCTTGGGTTTATACTGCCTGGGACTCTGTGCTTTTTTGGACTTGGATGACTGTTTCCTTTCCTGCATTAGGAAAGTTTTCAGTTATTATCTCTTCAAATATCTTCTCAAGCCCTTTGTCTTTCTATTCTTCTTCTTAGACCCATATAATGTGAATGTCGGTGCATTTAATGTTGTCCCAAGATCTCTTAGACTGTCCTCATTTCTTTTCATTCTTATTTCTTTATTCTGCCCCACAGCAATGATTGCCACTATTCTGTCTTCCATTTCACTTATCCATTTTCCTGCCTCAGTTATTCTGGTATTGATTCTGTATAGTGTATTTTCATTTCAGTTATTGTATTGTTCATCTCAGTAACTTCTTTAGTTGTTCTAGGTCATTGTTATACATTTCTTGTATCTTCTCAATCTGTGCCTCCATTCTTTTTCTGAGATCTTGGATCATCATTACTCTGAATTCCTTTTGAGATAGATCACCTATCTCAACCTAGTTGTTCTTCTAGGGTTTGATCTAGTTCCTTCATCTGGGATATACTCCACTAACATCTCATTTTATCAGACTTTCTGTGATTGTGGTTACTGTTCTGCAGGCTGCATGATTATAGTTCTTCGTGCTTCCACTGTCTGCCCCTTGGTGGACGAGGCTGTCTAAGAGGCTTGTGGAAGTTTCCTGGTGGGAGGGACTGGTAACTGCCCACTCATAATTGGAGCTGGGTCTTGTTTCACTGTATCAGGAGGTGCATTTATCAGGCAGTTGTTTACTGCAGCCTGTCTGCTGATGGGTGGGCTGTGTTCCCACCCTATTGTTGTTTTTCCTGAGGCATCCAAGCACTGGAGCCTACAGTCTGTTTTTGTTGTTGTTCAGTCATTCAGTCATGTCTGACTCTTTGTGACCCCATGGAATGCAGCATGCCAGATTTTCCTGTCCTTCACCGTCTCTTGGAGCTTGCTCATGTCCATTGAGTTGGTGATGCCATCCAGCCATCTCATCCTTTGTCGCCCCCTGCCCCTCCTGTACTTTGGCCACCCAATACTGCAATACTTTGGCCACCTGATGCAAAGAACTGACTCCTTGGAAAAGACCCTGATGCTGAGCAAGATTGAAGGCAGGAGGAGAAGGGGATGACAGAGGATGAGATGGTTGGATGGCATCACCGACTCGATAGACATGAGTTTGAGCAAACTCCAGGAGCTGGTGATGGACAGGGAATGCTGGCATGCTGCAGTCTATGGGGTTGCAAAGAGCTGGACACAACTGAGTGACTGAACTGAACTCTCCTCCTGTCTTCATCTTCCCCAGCATCAGGGTCTTTTCTAATGAGTAAGCTCTCTGCATCAGGTGGACCAAGTATTGGAGCTTCAGCATCAGTCCTTCCAATGGATATTCAGGGTTGATTTCATTTAGGATTGATTGGTTTGATCCTCTTGCAGTCCAAGGGACTCTCAAGAATCTTCTCCAACGCCACAGTTCAAAAGCATCAATTCTTTGGCACTCAGCCTTCTTTATGGTTCAACTCTCAGATTCATACATGGCTAAAGAAAAAAACATAGCTTAACTAGACGAACCTTGTCAGTAAAGTAATGTCTCTGCTTTTTAATATGCTGTCTAGGTTGGTAATAATTTTTCTTCTAAAGAGCAAGCGTCTTTTAGTTTTGTGGCTGCAGTCACCATCTGCAGTGATTCTGGAGCCCAAGAAAATAAAGTCTGTCACTGTTTCCATTGTTTCCCCATCTATTTGCCATGAAGTGATGGGACTGGATGCCATGATCTTAGTTTTCTGAATGTTGAATTTTAAGCCAGGTGTTCACTCTCCTCTTTCACCTTCATCAGAAGGCTTTTTAGTTTCTCTTCACTTTCTGCCATAGCATGGAATCATCTGCATATCTGAGGTTATTGATATTTCTCCTGGCAATCTTGATTCCAGTTTGAGCTTCATCCAGCCTAGCACTTCTCATGATGTACTCTGCATATAAGTTAAATAAGACGGGAGACAATATACAGCCTTGATGTACTCCTTTTCCAATTTGGAACCAGTCTGTTGTTTCATGTCTGATTCTAACTGTTGCTTCTTGATCTGTTTACAGGTTTCACAGGAGGCAGGTAAGGTGGTTTGGTATTCCCATCTCTTGAAGAAGTTTCCAGTTTGTTGTAATCGACACAGTCCAAGTCTTTAGCATAGTCTATGAAGCAGAAATAGATGTATTTTTGGGAATTCTCTTGTTTTTTCTATAATCCAACAGGTGTTGACAATTTGATCTCAGGTTCCTCTGCCTTTTCTAATTCCATGTTGATTATCTCGAAGTTCTTGGTTCATGTACTATTGAAGCCTAGCTTGGCAAATTTGAGCATTACTTTGCTAACATGTGAAATGAGTACAATTGTGCAGTAGTTGGAACATTTTTTGGCAGTGCCTTTCTTTGGGATTGGAATGAAAATTGAGCTTTTGCAGTCCTGTGACCACTGCTGAGTTTTCCAAATTTGCTGGCATATTGGGTGCAACACTTTGTGATTTGGGATTTGATTTACGCCATACCTGAATGGCCTAGTGGTTTTCCCTACTTTCTTCAATTTAAGTCTGAATTTGGCAATAAGAAGTTCATGATCTGAGCCACAGTCAGCTCCAGGTCTTGTTTTTGCTGACTGTATAGAGCTTCTCTATCTTTGGCTGCCAAAAATAAAATCAGTCTGATTTCATTTTTGATCATCTGGTGATGACCACGTGTAGAGTCATCTCTTGTGTTGTTGGAAGAGGATGTTTGCCATTTCCAGTGCATTCTCATGCCAAAACTCTATTAGCCTTTGCCTTGCTTAATTTTGTACACCACAGATAAACTTGCCTGCTACTCCAGGTCTCTTGGCTTCCTACTTTTGCATCTAATCCTCTATGATGAAAAAGACATTTTTTTTTTTATATTCTAGAAGGTCTTGTAGGTCTTCATAGAACCGTTCAACTTTAGCTTCTTCAGCATTACTGGTTGGGGCATAGACTTGGATTACTGTGATATCGAATGGTTTGCCTTGGAAACAGAGATCATTCTGTTGTTTTGAGATTGCATCCAAGTACTGCATTTGGGACTCTTTTGTTGACTATGAGGGACATTCCATTTCTTCTAAGGGATTGTTGCCCACAGTAGCAGAAATAATGGTCATCTGAATTAAATTCCCCCATTCCTGTCCATGTCCATTTTAGTTCACTGATTCCTAAGATGTTGATGTTCACTCTTACCATCTCCTGCTTGCCCATGTCCAATTTACCTTGATTCATGGACCTAACATTCCAGGTTCCTATGCAATACTCTTCTTTATAGCATCAGACTTTACTTTCACCACCAGACACATCCACAGCTGGGTGTTGTTTCAACTTTGGCTCAGCCTTCTTCATTCCTTCTGGAGGTATTTCTCCACTCTTCTCCAGTAGCATATTGGGCACCCACGGAGTTCATCTTTCAGTGTCATATCTTTTTGCCTTTTCATACTGTTCATGAGGTTCTCAAGGCAACAGTACTGAAATGGTTTGACATTCTTTTCTCCAGTGGACCACATTTTGTCAAAACTATCCACCATGACCCATCTGTTTTGGGTGGCCCCACATGGCATGGCTCATAGTTTCACTGAGCTAGACAAGGCTGTGATCCATGTCATCAGTTTGATTAGTTTTCTGTGATTGCTATTTTCATTCTGTCTGCCCTCTGATGGATGAGGATAAGAAGCTTGTGGAAGCTTCCTGATGGGAGGGACTGACTTTGGGGAAAACTGAATCTTGCTCTGGTGGGTGAGGCCATGCTCAGTAAATCTTGAACCCAATTTTCTGCTGATGGGTTGGGCTGTGTTCCCTCCCTGTAGTTTGACCTGAGGCCAAACTATGGTAGGGGTAATGGCTATATTGGCTACCACCTTCAAATGGACTTATGCCAGTATGTCACGGCTCCCAGGACTGTTGTAGTCAGTGCCCCTGATCCTGCAGCAGGCCACTGTCAACTCACGCCTTCACCAGAGAGTCCAGGACTCTCACAGACAAGTCTGGCTCAGTCTCTTTTGGGATCACTGCTCCTTTCCCCTGGGTCCTGGTGTGCACAAGGTTTTGTTGTGCCCTTCAAGAGCCTGTGTTCCCAGTCCTGTGGAAGTTCTGTAATCAAATCCCACTGGCTTTCAAAGTCAAATTCCCTAGGGGTTCTCAGTCCCTTTGCTGGATCCCCAGGTTGGGAAATCTGTTGTATGCCCTAGAACTTTTGCAGCAGTGGGGACATATCTTGGTGAGACAGGCTGTAGGGTGGGGCCATGTTTGGTGAGAAAATAGCAGCCTCCAGGAGTGCTCATGCCAGTGAGTACTTGCCAGAACTGCCACTGCCAGTGTACTTGTCCACATAGTGAGCCACCACTGCCCCTTCCTCTGTAGGAGACCTCGCAGTACTAGCAGATATGTCTGACCCAATCTCTTATGGGGGTCACTTGCTTTTTTTCCCTGGGTCCTGGTCTGTACAAGATTCTGTGTGTGTCCTCCAAGAGTGGAGTTTCTGTTTCACCTAGTCCCTTGGAATTCCTGCAACCAAACCCCATTGGTCTTCAAAATTAGATTCTCTGGGGACTCCTCATCTTGTTGCCTGGGAAGCCTGATGTGGGAGGCAGAACTTCTGGGGTATAACTGTTTTCCAGTTTTTAGGTTGCCACCTACAATGTATGGAATTTTATTTTATTGTGATTGTGCCCCTCATGCCTTCTCTTGTGGCTTCTTCTTTGGCTTTGGATGTAAGGTATCTTTTTTTTTTTTTTTTGAAGGTTCTAGCATTTTTTTGATGTTGTTGGCTGGTGGTTATTTAGCAGTTTATTGTGATTTTGGTGTTTGTGTTAGAAGGAATCACTCATGTTCTTTTACTTTGCCGTCTTGTCTCCTCTGCTATACCACCAGTGTGCATATACTTGAAATCTTTTTTCCCTGAATTTTAAACACTATTAGTTTTATCTCCTTGTTGTGCTTGTGTGCTTATTTGCTCAGCCATGTCCAGCTCTTTGTGATCTCATGGAGTGTAGCTCACAACACTCCTCTTCCATGGAATTTTCTAGGCAAGAATACTTAAGCAGATTGCCATTTCTTACTCCAGGGGATCTTCCCAACTCAGGGATTGAACCCAGGTCTTCTGCACTGCAGGCAGATTCTTTATCTTCTGAGCCACCTGGGAAGCCCTTCCTCTTTGTTACCTGACCTCAAATACATGTTTTAAAATAGCACATACTATTATTTTGATTAGATGTTGTATTTTATGTAACCATCTCCTGAAAAGTCCTAGAAAGTAACATTTATAGGACTTTAAATTTTTGCCTGTTGCTTCTCCATATAACTATATTGTATTTTGAATTATTATTTTCTCATACATTTCCAGTAATGAATTATGGTTCAAAGGACATGACCATTTTTTAGATTTTGGATCTATTCTGCCAAATTGCATTTCAAAAAGGTTATGCTTGGGATTTGGGGGAGAATGGATACATGTATATGTATGGCTGAGCCTCTTCTCTGTTCACCTGAAAGTATCACAACATTCTTAATCAGCTATGCCCCAATACAAAATAAAAAGTTTAAAGTAAATAAATAATATTACCAAAAAAAAATTATCCTAATTTAGTGCCACTAGCTATATCATTGAGGACAACTTGTCACCATAGTCTTCCCAGAACTGGGTGCTATTATTTTATACATATAGCTAATTTCATAAGCAACAAATGCTACTTCATTGTTTCCATTTGTTTTTCTTTGATTAGTAGTTCAGTTAATTATTTTACCATATGTTTATGGTTCATCTTTTGTAAATTATCTATTTATTTGCTTGTTGGCATATTTTCTCCCCGCCTTTCTAATACTTATACCTCTTAACAGTCTTAAAACTTTTTAAAATCAATTTAAATGAATTCTTTACAAGGACATTAACACAGTCATATTTGGTGCAAATTTTTTTTTGTCTGTGTGCTCTTACATCTTGGCTATATTTTTCTTTGACTTATATAAGTTTTGAAATTTAATGCCAACTTATAAATTCTTAAGCTCAGACAGTTGCCTGACCAAGGAGAAAAAAAGAGGGGAAAGTTATCTGAAGTTGGTAAACATTTAGTTATATTTGTTCTTATCTTCAGACCTAGTCATCAAGATCAGTTGCTTTAATTAGATCAAAGTTCACAGATTCCCCTCACTTCCTCATCGATAAAGGATTCAGAAGGAGATGAAGTGGGATCAACTCAAGGGTAGAAAACTTAATCCCAATGAAGGGGTTTCTTCTTTTTCTGGTTTTGGAACAAAGATTTGGATAAGTTGTGGGTGGTGAGGCAAGAGGTTGAGGTATAGTGAGGGAATGAATAATGGATGCCCCAGGAGACCCTCTGCCAAATTTCATTTCAGGCTTGAAGTTCTAATGCTCACCATTTTTTACCTTTAAAAAAAAAACACCTAATTATTTGTTAATAACCTAATTTTCTCCCTCTTGAAGGGAAATAACATGGGACTCTTGACTGGAGAAGGCAATGGCACCCCACTCCAGTACTCTTGCCTGGAAAATCCCATGGACGGAGGAGCCTAGTAGGCTACAGTCCATGGGTCGCTAAGAGTCGGACACTACTGAGCGACTTCACTTTCACTTTTCCCTTTCATGCATTGGAGAAGGCAATGGCAACCCACTCCAGTATTCTTGCCTGGAGAATCCCAGGGACGGCGGAGCCTGGTGGGCTGCCGTCTATGGGGTCGCACAGAGTCGGACACGACTGAAGCGACTTAGCAGCAGCAGCTTGACTGTTGTTCCCAAGTCAGTCACACTAAGACCTGAGTGTTTTTTCTGGATGAGAAAATTCACATTATTGACACAAAAGGAACTTGTGAACTGTTGATGTGCGCAGTGTTCTTTTCAGACATGCCTAAAAAATTTATCTATTGGCTGCTTCACGCCGCTACTAAAAAATGAGGAGGAGTCAACCCCTTAAAAATAATTGCAAATGACTTAGTGGACAGGCTTAAGTCATGATTGGAATTAAAATGTTTGTATTACTGCCAATCACTTCTCCCAGAGGAGTTTTATATGGGTCCAAACTCCTCCCCTTTACTCCTTATAATCTGTTGCACCCATGCTTTTGAAGTAGAAATCTTCTGGCAAGCTCTATATGTGCTTCTTACACAGTTCCAATTCCAGGTCTTCTTTGAATTTGGAAGGAAAAAAACAAGAGAAGTGAAGCCAGTGTGGTGAACATTGTAGAAATCGTTTTTTTAAAAATCTCTTAAAATATGCATATAGTTGTTTAAACCACTGTGAAAAACAGCAATGTCCTGCAGCCATTATTTCACTCCACAGAGGGCATTATTTTCAAGTTATTTCTTAATTTTTGCTTTTATATCTAGATTTAAAAAGATCTTAAATTGCTACTTTTTGATTGTCTTTAAATTTTAGGCATTTCTGATTGACATCCCTATATGAGAGAATTTGTTATTCTCCACATACATGTCATGGCTGATTAGCTCAGTTGGTTAGAGCGCCAAGGTTGCGGGTTTGATCCCCCTGCGGGTCAGGGGACATTTTCTTCCTTAACACTCAAGGTGGTTACATGTTTAGGTTTCTCTGATAGCTCAGTTGGTAAAGAATCCACCTGCAGTGCAGGAGACCTTGGTTTGATCCCTGGGTTGGGAAGATCTGCTGGAGAAGGGATAGGCTATCCACGCCAGTATTTTTGGGCTTCCCTTGTGGCTCAGCTGGTAAAGGATCTACCTGCAATGAAGGAAGAATCTGCTTGCAATGTAGGAGACCTGGGTTTGATCCCTGGGTTGGGAAGATCCCCTGGAGAAGGGAAAGGCTACCCACTCCAGTATTTGGCCTGGAGAATTCCATGGACTGTATAGTCCATGGGGTTCCAAAGAGTCAGAGACGACTGAACAACTTTGGCTCACTTTCACCACATACACACCGTCTTCCTTATCCTCATCTTTCCAATATAATTTGGAGTTATATGTTTTACATTTCCAAGACTATGTAAATATGCAGAGCTGACTCCATGATATACTATAATTACATTTACTTATTTAAACATTTTTCTGTTCTCTCTGGAGTTTTTTTCCTTTCCCTTTGACTTGCATAGATTTCTAGGTACTTCTCTCATCCATCCCTCAACTGTCTTACACAAGTTTCATCTCCTGTCAGTAAGTTCAAACACATCAAGCATTTCATCAGCCTCATCTTCTTAGGACATTCCACTCAGCTGACGGTGGCATTTATTATGGCTGTGCAGTGTCCTCACTTCTAGGTTTTTGGCTTCTTCACTGGTTGTGAATGATGGTGGGGTGGGGTGGGGGCGGTAAACTGGATAAGTGAGGTGGTACTTGTGTTCAGAATGTTGGGGATTTTCTAGTATTCCATACAAATAGAGGATCTAAAGTGCCTTCTCTGGGATGAAGTATTTTCAGTAGGTGATACACTTCAGTGTTAGTGCCTGTTACTCTAGTGTTGTCTTCTTTCTCCTTTTCTTTATAGATATCAACTTCCTTATACACAATTCTGTAAAATACTTAATTAGTGGAGTAATATTTTCTCAAATTTTAGGTGAAGCAGCAATATTTTCTTCCCACATAGCAAAAAATAACTGCATCGATATCCAACCTTGGAAAAATATTGCTGGTGGCATTAAAATTGTTACAATACTTTTGAGAAATAATTTGCCAATATGCAAGGTAATAACAAAAATCATCCTTTCCCTTGCCTTTGCAATTTTATTCTAGGGTTCCATGTTAAGGACTTAACCTAAAACATGGAAAAAGCCGTATGTCCCAATGGTATTATTTGCATTGGTGAAAAACTGGAAATAATATCATGTCCATTAATAGGGTAATGGCTAAGTAAATGGTGGGAATATATACTTTGCTTTTTATGTACATGTAAAAATATGAAAATACTTACTGTACTGGAACATTAAACAACAACAAAAAACTGAGTAGTCTGTCCAGTACCCTGTGATTACGACTATGTAAAACATACATGTTGAAAACTGAAACCATCTACTCCATACAGTTTAGATGAACATGACCTCCATATTCCAACATTTGCTGGTAAAACTTTACTCTTCCAGGAGTCTTTTTGCCAGGTAAATAACTTTATTTTTATGGTGTAATTTGTCAACAGACTCAATAAGTTGTCAACAGAAAGTATCAACTAACAGTTATGTCCTAAGACTCTCTGAACCCTGCCGTTTCTTACTAATCCTCAATAATTATATCATGATCTGTACCCAGTCTTAAGTCCTGCTCCTTCAAAGATCTACCTTAAACAAAACTCCAGAATTTCAGTAAAATCTGATCTTGCCCTTGCCCCTCTGAGATACTACCAAAGCTCTGTTGAAGTGATGTTCTCTGTTATGTCAGTGGGCAGTGAACTCAGCCCTGTATTGTCGATAAATTATGTTGGGATACGTGGGGAACTAGCACTTAACAATGTAGGGAAAGTGTGAAATATATGCATAGAGAAAAGAGAAAAAGAATATGTAAAAATAATACTTGCATTAGGGGACTGTCAAATTTTCAAGTTTTTTTAATGGTATTATGTAACGAGGACAAGGTTCATTTCAGTTAATAACTAAGAATTCACTCTGGTAGAGCCATCTTTTAATGTGTAAGGATCAGATAAGGCAAAGCTGTGTTACTTGTTTTCTTTGTTGTGTTTTGTAGAACAATCAATATCAGTCCAGAGAGAAGACTACTAAGGTAGAGAAAGAAGCTATTCGTATTGTAATTAGGCTTGTAGAATCGAAACACTTGTGGATTCAGTGGTGATGAAAATGTTCCCCAAATGCTCTAAAATCAGTTAATGATGAGAAATAATCAGGAAGACATTGACAATGACCTTTAAGTGAGTTTTGGTATTTAATGGAGGCTATAGCCAGTGGTTTGCTTAGCACTGTGTGACATAAATGTTGTAAATCTAACACAGCATAGATGCAGCTCACAAAATTAAAAGCCAGGCTTTATTAGCAAATTTGGTAGTCAATGGACTTTGCAGTGTTAAATATATTTCCTATCATTTTACGAACATCAGGGAGAAAGCACACATGCAGATAGTTTGTGCAGCTGGCAAAAGCAGCACTCAACTATTCCTTTTGTACATTTGGCAGTTATTCACACAGCTTCTGTTCAAGTAAGGATATGCTTATGACAGGAATAAAGACAGAAATACCAAGGTTAATCAGGTAATTTTATTTAATATTTACCATTCAGCAGCAACCAACATGAACATCTGGGCTAACAGAATCTCTTGAAATGTTCTGCTATATAGCTGCTTCAGAAATACACGCACATGATCGACTGTTCATTGCCCCAATTTTTTTTTTTTAAAAAAATGGACTCAAGAGCAAATAACACTGATTTACACTGTGCCCAAGCACTAGTCAAGAAATCTATTAAATTACAGAAGAAAAGGAAATCAAAGCTTTGTTATCTTAAGCATGTCACCTTATTTAAATGGAAGGAAGGCTTTACTTCTTTAAAGCAACAGAAATAGGTATCTTCCTATATATATAGATATATATATACTTAAGGATGTGATTACAAACACAAAGTGTTATCATCAAAAGCAAAAGCTAGTTCAAGAAATTTTCAACTGAAAAACTTGCAAGATACAAAGCTAAAATTCATGTTCCTTTTCTCTATTAAGAATACTTTCACTAAACATAAATATTTTAACATATATTAATTTTTCTGACATTCAAAACTGTAGTCAATATGGCAGAATTATTGTTAAAAGCACATATGTACAAATATTCTTTTTCCATACATAAAGTATTTGGCATAATTATAACAATCATACTGCATCCACAACAGTTTGCTTTTATTTTTAATTTTTTTACACGTAATGGTATCTCTTATTAAAATTAACCAGTTATGTACAAAAATACTTGAACATTTATTATAGAAAACCTCTATAACCAGTCTCAACAGCATATACCTGCTGAATGGTTTCGAAGGGAATATAAAAAAGTGGTCACTGCCTTCTGGGTAAGCTATCAACAAAAACAAACACAGTTAAACTAAAGTGAGCTTCCCAACAAAAGAGGGAAAATATTCAACAGTATGATTTAAAATACAGTTCATATCTATTGTCAGTTGAGTGTTATAAACAGTCAGTAAAGAAAACAAAGATACAAAATACATTACTACATACAAGGTGCTTTTTTCTTTTCACACTCCTATGACTGTGGCATTAGTATCCCTATCTAGATCTAAGATGCTATGCTGTAATGTTCAAGCTAGAGCAGTCTACAGCCATCCTCCTTCAACAAAAGGACAACAGGATTAGTTCAGAAGACAAGCCCCACTGGTAACAATGGAGTTGTGAGGAATTTCTTATTTTGTGCAGGACTGAAACTGAATGCCCTTGCCTTTTGAAAGTCCTTTTGCCATCTAATCATGCTAATTTATTTTCTCTTTTTTCTTCATTACTCTATTGATTTAATACTGTCCTGTATTGATTGCTGAATTCTTGTTAATGGGACACATTAATTTGTGCCTACTTAATACATGAACATCTCTTCTTCAATGACAAATTGGGTAGTAGAAATTATCTAAGGAAGCGCAAGATTCAAGTAAACATCTCTCCTGGGGTCTTTTGCTTCATCAACCTGATTGGAACTCTGGAAGTAAATTGCACCTTGAAAAGAAATACAGTAGATACCATGGTGTCAGGGTACTAAACGGTTTACCAACCAACTGGTATAGTAGCTTCTGAAGAATGTATAGACAGCAGTCAAGGTCAAAAGCAACCTTAAATAAGAATGTTTCAAGAACAAAACCGCTTCCAGTCCCAATCCTTGGCAACTCCTTTAGTGTATATCTCACTAGCCAGCTTTAACTTTTAATTATGATGATGTGCATTCATTTGTCTGTTGATAGAAAGAGTCAGAAATCTCACCTTATTTACAGAAGTCTTCTAAAGTAAGGACCACTGCCTTAGGATGTGCACTGACTTAATAAGCTTTCATGAAGTATCAAGTATTCAGTAAAAAGTATACAACATTATCACGCTTCGTGTTGTTCGACAATATTTTACTGGTTGAGATTAAACTATGTAAAAAAAAAAGTGAACATAAAAAGATACAAAAGAAGGCTTTATCACTATTTATCACTTTCAAACGAGAAATGTAATGAAATTCAGCCATACTTGGGACATCTGGCGTTGGGGATCAGTAACTTTTAATATTGTGCAACATTCTATTAAGCGAGTTTAAATTCCATTCATCTAAAGACAAATCTGAGTTAAGTTATTAAAGTGCCTACACTAAAGATGTCTTCTCACCATACCTCTTAATGTCTTGTAAACGGCAAAGAATGCGTCGCAGGGAAATAGAAAAGGGACTTATAACTGGGAGACTTTCCGGGGCAGGGGTCTGGGCCGCGGGCCGGGGTCCGTCCTCCTGGTCCCGTTCTCCAGGTGGCCCGACCGCGCCGCCAGGGGCTTGGGGGGCAAGGCGGGCGGCTCGGCGGTGACGGGGATGGAGAGGCTGTGAGGTAGCGGCACGGGGCGCCGCAGAGTCCGCTCGTACACGCTGTACGGCGGCGGCGTCTTGCTCTCCTTGCGCACCGGCTCCTCCGACCCGCCGCCGCCGTAGCCCGGCCCAGACCCCAGGGGCGCCGCAGACGGTTCATTCACCTGATTTTCAAAGCCGGAGGTCTCCGACGTGCTACACCGGCTGAGGGACGAAATCCCACTGCTGTAGCTGCCCGACAGCACGGGGGAGTTGGAGACGAGTCCTGGGGAGTGGTACTCCACGGGAGAGGGGGTGAAGGACTGCACGGAGCCCTGTGCGGAGGGGAAACGGCGGCAGAGCGTTCAGCGACAGGGTGATGGGCTCTGCTGTGTGCCCCGTCAAAACCCAGAGGCGGAAGCCCTTCTCTCCCCCACCCCTGGGGAAGGCATGGCAGGCCCTGCCCTGGAGACTTCTGAGCTCTTGACAGACTCAAAAGCTGAAGCCCCGGGTTGGCAGGCTATGTAGCCTGAGAGACCAAACGTTTCATCTGCAGTGTTTTTAAAAGCCTCAGTTGTTAATTTTGTAAAATAGGACGGTTTCCCACCAAATGTGCATTTCTTTAAGCGCTGGAAGTTCTAGCAACACGGCTCACTTTCTCTTTCGGTAAAGAATCTCTTGTTGCTGAGCAGGGGCTGGCCCTTTAGATGGGGCCTGAATCCGTCCGTTTCCCACCATCACCACCACATCACACAGAGGCCTCATTTGTTAACTGTCTATTGCCACTGGCAGCAAAATCTGTACTTCCCTTTGGGCTTCCCTGGTGGCTCAGAGGGTAAAGAATCTGCCTGCAACGCAGGAGACCTGGGTTCCATCTCCGGGTGGGCAAGATCCCCTGGAGAAGGAAGTGGCAACCCACTCCAGTACTCTTGCCTGGGAAATCCCATGGACAGAAGAGCCTGGCAGGCTACAGTCCATGGAATCACAAAAGAGTCAGACACAACTGCGTCACACACACACACACACACACACACACACAATCTCTCTCCCCCCCCCCCCCCCGCCCCCCGCCTCCCTTAACAGGGCTCTGTGAAAAGAGGATTCTACTGGGAAATATTGCATCCTACGTACTCCTTGAGTCCATTCAAAGCCTATTAGCTCATTAAAGTCTCACGATAAAGGAACCTCAATGACTTTGTTCAGCCCAGTGTTTGCTAAACTTATTTCACCACAGACCTTGTTTTTTCTTCTATCACATAATGGCCTATAAAACCAAGAAATGTTATCCTCTACTAACTTTACCTCGATCTCTCTTTTTAAACATGAGAATGCTGGTAGACACAAATCCTTTCATGTATCAGGAGCCTAAGATCAACAATGGCCAATTAAAAGATCCAAATTCTCTGGGTTTTTTTGTTAAAAGTTAGACCCCATTGCAAAATAGAGCAGGTAAGCTGAGTCTTCTCCACGGGGTTAATTCCCTCATTTAATTGCTGAAGAAAATTCTTAAGGAGTTTTCTGCATTATAAGCACAGCAAGAGAAGGGGAAGACGGGAGGATGAGATGGTTGGATGGCATCACCGCCTCTATGGACATGAGTTTGAGCAAGCTTTGGGAGTTGTAGATGGACAGGGAAGCCTGGCGTGCTGCAGTCCATGGGGTTGCAAAGAGTCAGACACAACTCAGTGACTGAACTGAAGCACAGCAAAGCTAGTAACTTGGTGGCACTACACCTTCTAATGTCACCCAGAGTTACAACACAATGTTTCATCTTTTCAAAGCCTGATTTGTAGATACTGCTACAAGGCTACCCATGGCCAGCATGAACACAGGCATGTCTGTGGAAAGAAGAGTATACACCACTTTGCTAACTATTTGATTCTATTATTAAAAAAGAATAATTCCTATTTTTATCTGATTACTAATTTGCACAATCAAGTTAAAAAATGCATATGTGAATCCCATAGCAATATGTGGGGTTCTTTGCGAGTAAGGGGAAATGTAACGATTCGGAAACACCATGTTGCTTTGTTTCCATCACATTAAGATAACAGTCTATGGCTCCCAGGGTGAATGCAGTCCCATGCACGTTAGGATTAACAGCTGCATGGCAGTATGACAACCAAACCAGCAGATAATTTGCACCCACTAGCAAATTTTGACATCAGAAATGTCGGCAATGCAAATCACGCTTTTTTTTTTTTTTGCAATTTTCTTCACTGCAGGGGGAGAGGTGCAGAGGAGGGGAGGTTTCCTTCCAGGTTCTCAATTTCTACCAGCAACAATCCTGAGTACCACAGATGCACAGGATCACAATCTGCCCCTCTGTGTTTCCAGACGCTAATTTCTCTTTTTCTTTTACATTAGTTAGAAATGTCTCATCAACAAAAAGGACACAGAGCATGCAAATCATTCAGGTACAAATCATTCTTTCCACAGTCACTTCATCTTTAAGCCTCTGGTGTAGCAGCTCTGAACACCTATCTCTGAATGCACCAACAATCCTTGCAGCCAGTCTGATTCAATTTGGATAGAGACTAAATATTATTCTTTACCTTCATGAGGAATTTTGTATGTTTAGAGATGTTAAATAGTCTATGTCTTCATATTAAATCAAATGTCTGACCTTTAAAGCTTTCCAGTTTGTTTCCCAGAGATTTTAAAATTCATTTTACTGTCCTGTTTCTCATGATCAAGTATGTATCTTTAATATAAATGAAAGCCTTGGTATAATATGTTAAAGGAGAAAAAGTTGGGTTTGGCATTTTCAAAATGAGACTGATGAAAAAGGCACTTGAGAATATTTAGTAGATCTTGATTATTTTTCAACTTAAGTGTTTGTTTTTGATGTGCCTTAAACTAAAAGATAAGGCTGAAAATGTCCGAGAAGATACCTAGGGACCATTTCTCTAATTCAGTGTATATACTCACTCTAGTTTGTACATTCTCATTGCCACCATTTGCAGAAAAAGGCGAATAATCTGAAACCAAACAGCAGACTCCCCAAAGGGAAAGTCTAATGTTGTTTTCTGACCCATCTTCCTCTCCTCCTTCTATGTTCTCTGCCTGGTCTTTGTAGATGAAAGCACCTCATTGATGTAACAGGGGAAAAAGTAGCAAGGGGCCAATTTCTAGCTCCCATCTAAACAAGAGCCTGTACCTTCAGTGGAGACCGCCCAGCAGGCGAGGGGGATACTGACGCCGTGTGTCTTGCTGGTGAAGCTGTGAAGAGAGAGAGAGATCAGTTCAGAAAACCAGAAAGCTGACTACCCGAAAAAGCCTTCTGTGTGTACAAACCCATACAGATGATCCAGTGCACAAGGATCTAGGCAAGGGGGGGCGTGGGTGGAGAGACTAAATGGTGCCCACCCAAAATGGATCCCCCACAAAGGATGGCAGCTCCAAGACACGGGGTAATCAGTGAAAAGTCACCAGAGCACACATGATGCTTTAACCAAGTGACTGGTCCAGCGTGCTTTCCACTTCCTCAAAGCCCAGACGCTTTTCTGCCACTTGGACTATTTCAAAAGGTGGTTTTACGCGTGAGGTGTCAGGGAGCAGACTTTGGGCTGAGCAGGAATGGAAAGACCCAGGTCACCCTGGCAGCTTAGAATAGGTCCCTGGGAATGTACTGACATCATTCTCTTCTTTCACCTCCCCCCCCCACTCCCGCAATATTCCTGAAGTTGACAGAAAACCCTTGGCCACATCCATATAAAAGGTAACAAGTTTTCCATTTTTCTCCCTAATGTCTGTACTTGGGTCTTCCTTTATCTCTAGGAGGTGATACCCTATGGATGTCATCCTTAAGATAAGAACCCTTTCTTTGTTTCTCCCACTGGATTTTCAAGCCCTACACCTGGGACAATGCCAGTGTGATGTCACTGCCCTGTGTGTGCACTTGTGGACCGAATCCAGCTCTCTAAAGCGTAACCACACATACTAAAGCCAGCTGTGACTCTGTCAACATGCAAGTATATGCCTGATTTCCCAGGTCTGTCTACAGAGTTTTCAGTGGGCTCAGGGTTTGCTGCTCTGTGATGAGCTGCCATTCTCCCAGCTGTCACAGTGGGGTTTGCAGCTCATAAGAAAACTACAGAAAGGCCAGAGGGAAGACGGACAGTTGAAGATCCCACCAACAGTGACCACACAGGATGACGTGAGGACAGACCATGACAGCAGTCAGTGCGGAAGGGAAGGCAGCGCTGCCAAGGTAACCGGGGAGAGGTCCGGTCACCTGCGTGCTCTGGGCCTAAGGGACTAGGGGGAGTGGCCGGTCCCCACCCTGTGGGGTTGTGCAGATCCATCTCGTGTGCCAGGGCATGCTGTCAGCACGTGCCATGTTCCATTGCCACTGTTAGTTGTCCTGTCCCATCAACTGTGGGTGCTGAGCATAGAATAAGAGCATGGACATCTAGAGAAGCACATCTTGATTGAGAAATCGTGTTTTTATTGTCTGGGACCCTCTTCCTCTCAACTTAGGCATTCCCTGACACCATCACTGTGGACTACACAGCAGCCCCTATACCCACTGCATGTTTAGAGCGATGTTTCTCCAGAAAAGACCTAAAATAGTTCTATCCCTGTCCTTGCCTACAAGGTAGAATTAGCCTAGGAACCTAAATACCATGAATATTATTGTCCCTTAGAAAACACTTTTCCAGTTTCCAACTTTAGGGACACAACCAGGTTTAAACTGGAGGTTGTTTCAGTGTACAAACATCATGAATAAAACACCAAGTACTGGTTGGTGAGTTTTAAACTTCCATGGTCACACTGACCTAGCAATGCAGATGAGCAAGTAAGGCTACAGTTATTTCTTGTTATGTTTGAAGATCTCACATGCCTTTCCAAATCTACTGGCAACTTCTAGCTTTGGAAAGTACAAAACAAACTGGGTAGCATACAGTTTATTTTAAAAAGAGAGTCATTTTTCTTTTTTTGGTAAAAAAAAAAAACCCAACTAGAAAGATGTTATAAATGCAGCAAATGAAACATGGATGATCAATCCAGAAATCCATGAAAAACATAGTGTCATATTTTCTCATGCCTTTAGGCTAGTTGTATTTGTAAAGCTTCAAAATGACTCTAAATATAGGTGAAGTGTTGAAAAAGCTCTCCCCATCAACAGGGTACAGTTAGTAAAGTGAAACAGCCTCTCAAAAACTGCCCTCATATGCAGGTCACCCAGCAATGGCTTGTTCAAGAGGAAAGGGGGTCCATTATTGTTATAAACTCAGAAAGGAAGTTTCTTAAGAATAATTTTCAGCAGTTCTCAAAATTTAGAAAGGTTTGGTACAAGACAGATTCTAGGGCTTTGGCCCAGATACAGTAAAATTCTGATTCAGTAGGTCTGCTGCTTAAACCACCTCCCTAGGAGATGCAGTGCCTTGAATGAACCCTTTGAGAAAAATGACCCTGAAATACAGTCTTGTCTAAGCAGTAGGTGCAAGGTACTGGTTAGTTGTTCTCCACAAGCCTATCCAAATCACAGTTAGTCAATCCTATTCAGGGACAACCTGAAACTGGGGCATCAGTCCTGCAGAAAGTGGCTGGAGTTAGCTGAGGTTGATAAGAATGAGGTGATTCAAGCGAAGGATAGAGAAAATGCTAGTGGTTCAGCAAGGTTAGGGTGCTCCCTGCAATTCTGAGGATGGTACCTAGGAAAAGAACGTTCTACAGTTTAGGAAAGGTGCCCTCATGGACTTAGTGTAACAGGAGTTGAGGAAAAAGAGGGAACACTGCAGATGAATTCTGTAGCTACTGCTAAGGCTTTTACCTTGGACACATCAAATGCCTACCTTTCTGAGGAATTCAGGTCGGAGTAGTCAATAAAAGTTATTTTTATAAAAATGATTGTTAAGTGCTTCAAATACCCACCAGTCTGTGTGGGTCGTGGAGGGACGGGGGGAGAGATAAGCTTCCCACCATCTGCCATGGTCTTGGCTTCCTTCCCACTGTCCAGGCTCCAGCTGCTAGGGGTGGGGTTCACAGCTGGAAGGGAATAACACAGCTAAAATCACATGGTCTGCGTCACCCTACGAACACTCAATCTTAGAAGTCAGAACTATCCAGAATGAAAACATCAGCTGGATTAAAAATAATAATAAGGAAACTTCCTAAATGTGAACCCTTTATTTAATTGCCCATCTCACAATTATAGTTGACATTTCATTGGGTGATAGCATGTCTCTCTCTTTTCCCCTTAAGCAGTCAGAACTACAAATCTCGACAAGAGTGTAGAAATTTGAGATTTACAAATGTGTTTAGATGTTGGATAACAGATGGAAGATGTAGTCACTCGACTATTTTAAAACTGGATTTTTAGTTGAATTTTCTGGACAAATAGCACCCTAAAAGGGGGAAGGCAGTGGATGCTAATATCTCCACTGCCTGGCAGAATTGCTGGCAAGGAATAGCCACCCCACACCATCCTAAAAGGGGGAAGGCAGTGGATGCTAATATCTCCACTGCATGGCAGAATTGCTGGCAAGGAATAGCCACCCCACACCACCCTGTTGGCCCTTGTTTCTCAAGTCAAAGGGCTATAGTGGAGAACGTCCTAAAAAAATAATTTGGAATGCTGACAGTATCATTCCCTTTTTGTAATCTACATGCTCCACACTTCAGTAAGATGAAGAAATATGGAACAACCCCATTAGGAACAAGGGCAAGACATACAAGGTTATAAATAGCTGCTCTGAGAGGAGGTTTACAGAATCAAGCCTTTGGAGAGTTCCAGTCTCTTGCTTGCTGAGCAGACACTGCCACCTCGTGGACAGAGCCAGAATTTCAACATTTTATGATTATATCACCACTTGAATTGGATGGAACCACCACTGGTAAAATACATTTCCTCTGGTCCTTTAAAAGGCGCTTTCTGGGTTTTCTTTGGTAGAAGAGGTGAGAAAACGACCACATTTCTGAGTTATACAGACAAAGATCAATATTTGACTTGTAGCTGTAAAGCAAAATGTGTGTTTTAAAATAATTTAGGCTACAGTCTTGCTGATTCCTATCTCCCGAGGAAAGTTTTAATGTATCGGTGTACTCAAATGACAATGCAGTCGAGATCTTAATGGGGACAATTAAAATGCACTTTACAGGGATATGTCGTTAGTGACTGTTAATTCGCTGGCTTGGGGACTGCTCTGATTTTTCAGGCTGACTCTGGAAGGTGAACGAGTGCCTTACTGCCAGTCCCCATCCCCCTAGCTGAGGAAGTCACATTTAATCCACTCTTCCTCTGCTGTGTTGCACAGACCAATGCTAATTGGCTATTAACTGCTATGCATATGTTGGTTTCTCATTTTTCATGTGACCTTGAGGCAGGGCACACTCCATTATGCACTGGATTGCAAACTTTCAATAGCATCTGAGTCACCCACAAGCAACAGATGAGCTGACTGAATGAGCTTGGTAAGGCAGACACAAAGTGGGACCAAGGATCCATCTGGGAAGGTGCTTACTTTTCTTGTGTTGAACAAGTAGCCTAATTGGCCACTTTGTTTCAGGTAGCGCAGGGATTGCCTCAGTGACTCACTGAATGACACCAGAAGTCATTAAACAGAGGAGTCCCTACCTTGTTCAGATTCTGCTGTTAAATCCTACAAGAAAACAGTTTGTGAAGAATGTATCAGAAATAACTGTCTTCCATCTATCCCCTAAAGAGCAGATCAGTCCTGATCATTAAAGGTCTGCACATCTGCCTTCCACAGGGACACACGGGCAACTGGAGGAAATGAAGACAGAACCCACTGTTAACACATTCCGTGACTGACGGAGACGCTGGCTTCACACCCACCTTTCTCAGGCACAGAAAGATTGGGGTCACTGCGTGGCAAGGCTCCATCTGCAATGTGATTAAACAGCAGCCTCTGGAAAGGCACAAGAATCCATTTTTATGGTACAAGATACTAACAGGTGAGATCGTCTAGAAAACGAGATGGTTATTACTGAATGGTGTATACTAGTGCTCAGTCGTGTCCGATTCTCTGTGACCCTCTGGACCCACCAGGCTCTTCTGTTCATGGAATTTTCCAGGCAAGAATGCTGGAGTGTGTTACCATTGCCTACTCCAGGGGGTCTTCCCAACCCAGGGATCTAACCCACAGCTCTTGTGTCTCCTGCATTGGCAGGTGGGTTCTTTACCAATAGTGACACCTGGGAAGCCCTTACTGAACCTTTTGTTTTAAAAAAATGTTTCATATGGCAAAATAAGCCATATAAACCATTACTGGCTTAACATGGTTGATGATTGGCTTATCATTATTGAATTATTGTTCAATGATGACTCAATTATATTTAAGGGAAAAAAAGGAGAAGACCCTTAGGTTTCAAACAGTGTTTCTAAACGGTGTTTTAAAAGTCTATACAGGATTTCAGATATTGGGTTGGGCAAAAAGTTCGTTTGGGTTTCTCCATACCATCCTCAAATGAACCTTTTGGCCAACCCAATATAACTGGCAAATAAACTTTTGTAACAAAATATGGAAAAAATAAGCAGTAAGTAGCAGTTAAGCTACAGTGTTCTTTATAAATACAAATGCTAGACTGGCAATATAAAATGTAAGTAAGGAAGAAGAAATATTAGCTCAAAAAATCTCTAGTCAATGAACTTTACATTTTAAATCCTAGATTAGGTTAAAACATATGAAATGGTTAGTATGTTGCAATTTTTAACCCACAAAAATGCCAGTTTTACACAGTTCTACCTAATATATTAAATGAAAGGCACCAAGTCCTTAAAAGCAGATACACCAGAGGAATGTGTATTATGGAAATTTTGGCAACACACACTGCTTCAAATTTTACCAAAAGCAGAAAACTTGAGAGGCTGATCAGGAAGTTCCCCATGCTGGTGACCTGCTCTCCAGGAGCAAAGGGAGCAAACTGAAAGTCCTGTGCAACATCAAGTGACAAGGGGAAACTAAACCAGTTGGCTGGTTCAGGAAAATGCACTCAGGTACAGTTTTTGCAACACGTCAGTGCTGTGAGGATGGGGTATCCTGGAACTTTTGGGAAGATCACACAATCAGCAAAGAGAAACCAATCCAGACAAATCCCCCTCATTCTCATCCATTTCCAGATGCAACTACAGCCTTCTGCCAGGATGGTGTGGAAAACCAGAAAATGAGCTGGAGGATAAATAACGATTATTCTCTGCTCCTGAGTTATCCACAAATAATCGATAAAACTCAGGGCTCCATAGGAATCTTTACCTTTGAAACTCTGCTTCAAAGTGCTTAAAGGGCCCAGAGGATCAAAACATTGGCCCTGCAGTCACTGAGGCTGAGAGAGATCACTGCAGAGCCAGGTCTGAGCGGGGTGGAGAGGGCTGCAGGGAAGGCCCCAGGGTTTAGCCACTCCCTCCTCAGTGCATTTAAGAACAGCAGAGGCAAAAAGATACGCCCTTCACTCTTGGATACCTTGGTAAGCAATCCGTAGCAGCCATGCTTCTGGATCTTTGGCTACTGTAAGAAATTCCTTCAAATTTCTGCTACAGACAATGCAAGCAGACCCAGGTGGTGCTTAGTGGTAAAGAACCTGCCTGCCAGTGCAGGAGACATAAGAGATGTGGGTTCAAACCCTGGTTTGGGAAGATCCCCTGGAGGAGGGCATGGTAACCCACTTCAGTATTCTTGCCTAGAGAATCCCACAGACAGAGGAGCCTGGTGGGCTCCTGTCCATAGGGTCATAAAGAATCGGACATGACTGAAGCGACCTAACACGAAGTACAGGGAGTTCCTCCAAATTTCTGCTACAGACACATGTAGACAGACACCCAAGCCCCTAACTCATTCACCCATGACCCCTCTTAATGTTCAAGTGGCAGCAACAAAATAGTCAGATCAAAGTGGGTAAAATCATTTCCCAATTCCCTCTCAACTTTACGGCTCAGGCAACCACCCAATATCCATGTCAGATTTGACAGTTCACACAGAAATTCCTAACAGGCCCAGGTCCGAGGTATGGACTTCACCCAGCTAGACTTGTCAACATGGCCCATCTGGTGGTCTCTGGCAGCTTCCATGACTTTCTGCAGCCCTGTAAGTAACATCCCGACTTTTCCTTGTTTCCTAGAATTTCCATCCCACAAACACTACCTGAGAAGGTTCCACAGGTGTCGGATAGATGGCACTGCATGGCCGCTCTCTTGGGGACAGGCAAGAGTTTTCTCTGGAATGTTTGTGTTTGTCAGACAACAAAGGAGAAGCTGGGAAGAGATGGAAAGAGAGGCTTGTCAGGGTGGTGGTGAGCTGGGACCGTTTGGAGGACAAGCCTGAGCCTGCAGGAGGCTGGAAGGTCCTCTGGGCACTCTCAGTCCACCCCACACCTTGGCACTGACCTCTGGCACTCGAGGGAGCAGAACTTGTCACATTAGGCGAGGCAGAGTGAGTAGAACTCAAGCTTGAGGTAGATGGACTTGGCTGGAAAACACGGGAGCTGTTATCAGACATGGCTTAGAGGTTGTAGACTACAATGACACATTTGAAACAAAATCACCATTTTTTTTTCAAAGTAGCAAAAAAAAAAAAAAAAAGCCCATTAAGAATTATGGAAAAATCTCACTAACTCGGACCAATAAGGATGCCTGTCTGAATTAAAAAAAAAAAATCAGAGATTTTTTGACACCTGCCAAAGGAATGCCTTTGTGTTCAATTCAGCTCCATACAGCCTATGACTAAAGACCAGTCAGCAGTGGCTCCCTGACTAAAAGCACAAGCAGAAAGGCTCCCAGCCTTTTAGAAGGTGAGTGCTTCTAAAAGGCAGAGAACATGCCTGTGCCTTTTCTCCAATATCATATGTTCAAAGCGTGAATTTGGCAATATGTATTATGCCCCCTTTCCAGAGATAGAGGTGAGGAAAATTTCAGCTGAGTCTGACCGAGTGATTATCAATGTCCTATTAGCTGTATCTAAACACAAGTTTTTGTTGCAAGAGTTACACTGAAACTTAAATCCCTAAAAACCTGTTTTTCTTTAGTAAACAGTTTTTTATGGGAAATTTCCAACATATACCTAAGTAGAGAAATCTTACAATGGGCCCCTAAACTGTATCTTCTTAAAGGAAAGAACAAAACACTTAGGAATGCTAAGAGGCAGCTGGTCGGTGGTGACAAGCTCCAGGACACCCGACTGAAGACCTGACTCAGAGGCAGAGCTCAAAGTTCCCCTCGTAGGGCCTGGCCGGGCTTGCCCACCGCTGGCTCAGGTCTTCCTAGAGTGGCCGGGGCAGCTTTGAGAGAATCAGCTTTGCAGACTCCAGGGACCAATAAGGCAATACAGATGTGTAAAGGTTTGTCCTTAGGTCAAGTTCTCGCTCGTAGATCTGTTCCTAAGCACAGCAGAGTGAATGGAAACACTCATGATTGAGACAGAAAGGGAATAAACAGGACCAGACAAAAAGAAAACAGCTGATCAAGTACCTGCATGTTAAAGACTTCATCAGAGCTTTCTGATTGCCCTGTAATATTGCTTACTTCAGCAGACGCTTGTGAGGACAGTGAGGAGGAAGAGTATCGGTTGACAGCTGGGTAACTTAATGGGCTGTTTTCAGGGAGAAAAAGAAATGGTCGTTAACTCAGTCTCTACATTGTACTTTATCACATGCTGGCATGGTATAAAAAGCAAACGGAAAAAAAAATATACATCCCATTTTGTCGCCTCCCATTTGCCTCAATGTGATCAAATGTCTGAGTTTATTTCTCATGCTGTTGCTGTTTTACCAGTGGCAGATGTCTGCAGCTGCCTCTAGGGTTACTTATTTCATTAAGAAACTGTGTATTTGACAAATTGTGCCATAAAGAATGAGAGAATTGTTCCGGATCATCTTGTGGGAATGCCAAATTGTCAGATAATTCAGAATATGACTTACCTGCGTCGAGGAATTACCCTGGTACCATCTGGGCTCATGGAAGCAGGTGCTGAGTTTCTACACACACGAGGGCTTCCATTAGGAAAATGGACTGGACTGGCTTGTATACAAGCGGAGAATTCCTAAAGAGGTAGTAAAGAAAATATTTCAGAATTGTAACGGTAAGGGCAGAATCAGTCGAGAGGTGCTATGCTGTACTAGATGTGTATTCTGATGGTCATAAAACCTTTATATAGGCACTTAGGAATGTAAGTTATTAAGCCTTCCCTCATTTGCTTTTTTGTTTTCATGAAAGTTAAGTGTGGCAAACCAAAGTTAATGCAATTTTAATATTTGAGGGCTGTCTGGTAAAGTTTTGGTGCAGTTTGGCAGACAAACCAAAAGATGTCACTATTGTATACTTCATGGTCCCTCTGCTGCTGCTGCTGCTGCTAAGTCGCTTCAGTCCCTCTAACAAAAAGCAAATGGTAGAGGTCAGACTGCCCCCTGGTGGACCCTTTGTGTACATACCTGAATCCCCAAGCTGGACTTCATCACAAAGAACTGGTCGACCAGCTTCTTGTGAAGGGGTCTCATATCCTGTGGCACAAACTTCTCGTGCACGGCCAAGCCAAATTCCAAAATCTGTGCCTTGAGAGTAATAGAAGGAAAAAATCCACATCAGTGAGTACCGCCTTAAGTGCCTGCTGGGGATTCAAGCATGGTGCCCTGCATTTTGCATGCATTACTGTTAACCTCCCCATCTGACAAGATAGGAGCAATCCTTAGTTTACTGTGGAGGATACTGAGGATCAGAAAATTCTGCATGCGCAGATGTAGCAAATGGACTTGTGGACACAGTTGGGGCAGGAAGGGGTGGGATGAATTGAGAGAGTAGCACTGTCATACATTATAATGCCCTGTGTAAAACAGCTAGCTAGTGGGAAGAGCTGTATAACACAGGGAGCTCAGCTCAGTGCTCTGTAATGACCTAGAGGGCTGGGAGGGAGAATCAGGAGGGAGGGGATATATATACACATATGGCAGATTCACGCTGCTGTACAGCAGAAACTAACACAACATTGTAAAGCAATTATACATAATTTTAAAAAAGAAAATTCTGCATGTACTAAAGGACAAATGGAAATCTGAACTTAAGTCTGATTCCAAAGACTTAACTGTCCTACTACCCCAAGTTTGTTTCCCATGTATTTTCTATCTGTAACAACAAGCATATTAAACAGTTAAGCGTCCCTTTGGCCCCTTCCTGCACTTCTCAGGAGGGGGCAAGGGATGGGGGCTCCCTGTTAGGAGGGTCAGGTGAGTCTCCTCGTGATAAAGAACGCGCCTGCCAATGCAGGAGATGCAAGAGACGCAGGTTCAATCCCTGGGTTGGGACGATCCCCTGGAGGAGGGCATGGGAATCCACTCCAGTATTCTTGCCTGGAGAATCCCATGGACAGAGGAGCCTGGAGGGCTACGGTCCATAGGGTCACAAAGAGTCGGACACGACTGAAGTGACTTAGCACGCACCACGTGGTACTCCCCAAGGGACCTCTCTTCTGGATGGCACGCTCTCGGCCATGTTACCCTTCTCTCTCCCATCGGTTCCTCTGTCCGTACCCTACCCTCTCTCAGATTTTCAGAATCTGTCCGGGAGGAAGGAACAAATGAGAGGGTATTCTGTAACAGTTGCTATGCTGCTTGTATTTGTTAAAAAATATCATTCTTGTTCACTTATTTTCAAAAAAGGGTTTCCTGCTCTGAGAACCCAAACTGAGATGAATGTAAACGTTCAAGGTTCCTTTGTACAGCTAGGTCAAAAGTGCTTAATTCCTTTGATGGGGATAGCAGACATCTTTTACATTTTCAAAAATGACCATGCTCCAGTGGTCAAAAGCACAAATTTCAGAGGCTGAGAGGAAAACAAATCACATATCACTACTAGATGGTCCTTTATCTTTACCGCCCATGATGGTTCAAGTTTGAAAGCTTCAGGGCAGACATGAGTGATTCTGGGGGGGTGAGAGCATCCAGTACCTTCCTAAGGGTCAGAACCACGGCAACTTGGCCTGTAACATTTGCATAAAGATAAAAACATCTTGAAATAAATGTCAAGTGAAGTATGTCCAAGGCACAAAGGTGCAAGCCCGGTCTCTGTGGGGAGGGAGGCGGGATGGAGCAGTTGAGTCTAAGGGCAGGGCCCTCGGTCCTCTGCATCTTTGCCTCTGGCTGTGAACGGCCTGCTGTTTTGTCCAGGTACGCTGCAGGTTGGGTTCTCCTGAAGGTAGGCTTCGGCATGGAGATTGGGCTGTTCATTGGGGAGTATCCCTGGGATCACTGCCTGTAGGAGGGAGGGTCAGAGCGGGACTTGACCAAAAAGGAAACTCAACCTGCATGGCAGCCTGAAAGCCTTTGCTGACCCCTGGGCAGCTCTGGACCTTGAATGATCTGTCACAATTGCACTGTGTGTGCCCCAAATGGCCAGGCCAGGCCTCTCCTTCCTGGTTACTGGATGCAGGTCATCCAGGAAGGTAGGGATATTAGGCTAGGTGACACTCTGCAGCAGAGGCAACGCTGGAGGATCTGAGAGGCCAAGGTGTCTTCCAGCAGGTGGGGCCACAGGTCCTTTCTGGAAGGAGCCCTGGGGCTGTGCATCTCCGTGTCTGCTAGACAGGTCTCTGAACCACTTCCCAGAGGACCATCCCTCTTCAGCCTCCGCAGCTTCCTACAGTCCTGCAAAGGCATGTGACTCGCCCAAGGTCACAAGGCTATAACGTGCATGACTTGATAGGATCTAATGCTTCCTAGGCCACAGCTCTTTCCACAGGGCCCCATGAGGTAGACAAAACAAAGGTTCCTCACTCTTTTTCTTGAGAGACTTCTTCAGTCAGTCAGTTCAGTCGCTCAGTTGTGTCTGACTCTTTGTGACCCCATGAACTGCAGGATGCCAGGCCTCCCTGTACATCACCCGGAGCCTACTCAAACTCATGTCCGTCAAGTCGGTGATGCCATCCAACCATCTCATCCTCTGTTGTCCCCTTGTCCTCCCGCCTTCAATCTTTCCCAGCATCAGGGTCTTTTCCAATGAGTCAGCTCTTTGCACCAGGTGGCCAAAGTTTTGGAGTTTCAGCTTCAACATCAGTCCTTCCAATGAATATTCAGAACTGATTTCCTTTTGGATGGACTGGTTGGATCTCCTTTCAGTCCAAGGGACTCTCAAGAATCGCCTCCAATACCACAGTTCAAAAGCATCAATTCTTTGGCACTCAGCTTTCTTTATAGTCCAACTTTCACATCCCTACATGACTACTGGAAAAACCATAGCTTTGACTAGATGAACCTATGTCGGCAAAGTAATGTCTCTGTTTTTTAATATGCTGTCTAGATTGGTCATAGCTTTTCTTCCAAGGAGCAAGTGTCTTTTAATTTCATGGCTGGAGTCAACATCTCCAGTGATTTTCGAGCCCAAGAAAATAAAATCTGCCACTATTTCCATTGTTTTCCCATCTATTTGCCATGAAGTGATGGGACTGGATGTCATGATATTAGTTTTCTGAATGTTGAGTTTTAAGCCAACTTTTTCACTTTCCTCTTTCACTTTCATCAAGAGGCTCTTTAGTTCTTCTTCACTTTCTGCCATAAGGGTGGTGTCATCTGCATATGTGAGGTTATTGATATTTCCCCCAGCAATCTTGATTCCAGCTTGTGCTTCATCCAGCCTGGCATTTCCTACTCTGCATATGAGTTAAATAAGCAGGGTGACAATATACAGCCTTGGCGTATTCCTTTCCCGACTTGGAACCAGTCTGTTCCATGTCTAGTTCTAACTGTTGCTTCTTGACCTGCATACAGATTTCTCAAGAGGCAAATCAGGTGATCTGAGATACTGATCTGTTTAAAAATTTTCCAGTTTGTTGTGATCCACACAGTCAAAGGCTTTGGCATAGTCAATAAAGCAGAAGCAGATGTTTTTCTGGAACTCTCTTGCTTTTTCAATGATCCAACAGATGTTGGCAATTTGATCTCTGGTTCTTCTGCCTTTTCTAAATTCAGCTTTAACATCTGGAAGTTCATGGTTCATGTATTGTTGAAGCCTGGCTTGGAAAATTTTGAGCATTACTTTACTAACGTGTGAGATGAGTGCACTTGTGCGGTAGTTTGAGCATTATTTGGCATTGCCTTTCTTAGAGGTTGGAATAAAAACTGACCTCTTCCAGCCCTGTGGCCACTGCTGAGTTTTCCAAACTCAGTTTGCTGGCATATTGAGAGGCTTTTTAACCCTTTTGAACCCTTTTGAATTTTAACTCGAGGGAAAGAGTTCAGTCAGACTGAATACAGCAGGTAAGAACCTGGGGTGAGACAAACCACTCACAAGAGAATTAAAAATCAACAAAGGCTAAAGGCATCCCATAATCCTAAGTACTCGATGACCTAAGCTGCTCACTTCATCTCTAGCATCTACATCACCCCCAGGGCCACAATGAGAATTTAACGTCTCCTCTATTTCCTTGCAGGTCAACTTCAAGTAATCCTTCTTTCCCAGAAGCTGTCCAACTGACCCTTCCACCCACGGTCCTGGTCCACGGCCACTTCTCTCCCTTCAGTATCCGTTTTGTGGACTAAGCCTGCAGAGCATAAAATATGGACTAAACCAGATACAGCCTCACCATTTCCTAGTCCAACAGAACATGTTTTGTTTATTAATTTGGTATTATCAAATGGAAAGAGATGCTTCTGTCACATTTTATCATACGTATTCCATTTTTCATGGATATAAAACATTTCCTATTGGTTTCCTATTGATTTATTTCCTATTGAACCCAGCCTCTCCACCATAATGTCTCCCACCTCAGAGGTTTTCAAACCATTTTCAGGCCAAGAACTATCAACAGGGGAAGAGACAGCAGCAGACTATTCACCCTGGTTCTTCGTATTTGATGGAACCAAAGAAATAAAAGCCAACTGTGCTTCTGTAGAACTGAGAATGATGAGATTGTATCTAGTTCTGTCTATGTCATATGATCTACAGGCTTTGTCTGCACAGCGTGATACTGTTTTAAAGCAAAGGGTATTATTGATTGCCCACTTCCTTAGTCTAACATTTAAGTACGAATCTCATTCATTCATTTACTGAATCATTCATGTTAAGTTGGCCTGAACTTACATGATCCCAAAATCTTGAGTGAAAAGTTGGCATCAAGCCTTTGGGGACAGAGCATTCAAAGAACATTCCAAGGGGTGACATGTTTGCTACCAGGGGCTGCCATAGTCTACTCAATTTTTTGTGCCCCCCCCCCTCCCCACATCCAAGTGGGAAGAAAAAGTAGAAACTAGCAAGTCAGGATATATCACAAGTGAATCTGTAACCTGTGACTGCTAGATCACTGACATATGGGGCTGGCCAAAAAAGTTTGTTTTTCTGACACAGCTTATGGAACAACATGGACAAACTTTTTGGCTGACCTAGAGAAAACCATGTAGATGGGACCCTGGGTAGGCAAGCACATGTGTGCACAGAAGAGGGAGAAAGTAATGGCCTTCTGCCCCCCTTACCTGCTCAAGCATCAGTTCTCTTAACCGTGCGATTTTCTCTCCATCTTCAGGGTGACTTAAGATATATTCTTTGACAAAGAACGCCTGGTAAGAAGAAGGACAGTCAGTTTACTTCAAGAGGGTTACAAAGGAAGTAGAAGACACACTTATTGTTTCTAAGGCTTCTTTAAAGAAATGACTCCATTATACACCACTTTTGGGGGCTGGATGGGATGATTCAAAGTATGGCAGCTGGGCAGAGGGAATATAAGGAGGTGATTGTTAACAGGAGATCAGAGATTGCATGAACTTTGTATCTTTGGTAAAACAGATAGCAAATCTAAATCCATAAGCTTTTATGACATCATGTTGTTCAGTCAGTCTGTTGTGTCTGACTCTCTGCGACTCCATGGACTGCAGCACACCAGGCCTCCCTGTCCTTCACTGACTCCCAGAGTTTGCCCAAGTTGTGCTAAAGAATGTTCAAACTACCGGACAATTGAGCTCACTTCCCAAGCGAGTCAGGTTATGTTCAAAATCCTTCAAGTTAAGTTTCAGCAGTACTTGAGAACTTCCAAATTTACAAGCTGGGTTTAGGAAAGGAAGAAAAACCAGAGATCAAATTGCCAGCATCTGTTGGATCACAGAGAAAGCAAGGGAATTCCAGAAAAACATCTGCTTATGACATGCTATCCTAAAATAAATTGCCTAAAGACTCAGAATGATCAAGATGGTAGCTCCATCTTCCAAACAAGATTAGGTTCTTTTTGAATCACTCTTTGCTCAGAGAAATGGGTTTAGGTAGCCACTTATTAAACAATTGTGATATCTTCACTACTTTCATTCAAGAAAACACACACACACACACACATACTTTTAACCTCAAAATATCACATTCTGGGAAACAGAGTAAGTGTGCATCCCCAGTGATTTTACATTTACTCTATTAAGCAAAGAAATCTGGTTGTATTGATTGTAGCCCTATGTCAGCAGGCTGATGTATGTGCATATCTTGAAAAAAGACTCCTGAAACCTTAAGAAATCACATATGAAAACTTTCATACAACAATATCAAATCCTTACCTCTTGATACCTGGAAACTCCACCATTAACCGCAGCATCTATAACTCCATTTAGGCACATGGTTAGGGGATTAATATTCTGCATCTGTCTTGTCTGACACTGACTGATCAGGGTCTTCAGCTGCTGATTCTTATTCTCCAGCACTTCAATGGCATTTTCCAGAGGGCTCATTTCTACCTGAGAACAAATGAGCATAAATATATATTGGATTTTGTGACATTCAAGAAGAAAGACAAAGTAGATTATCCACATTCTGAATTATCTGTGCTCTCCTCAATATCTCTACCAGAGGCCATCAGTATAGAACAGACAAGGATGTAGAAGACAAATTAGCTGTTTGTAAGGCCTGGGAAGAGAAGGTGATTATATTCACTGGCTGAAATGTGGTTCGAATAATCAGCAATCACCGATTATACATTAGCACTAAAACAATTAATTTAATCCTTGAAACAAAATTCAAGCCTATGTATTTTACAATTTATTTTTTCTTTTCTTTTGAAGGCTAAGTGTTCAAGGACCCTGAATATTCTTAGCATCTTTCTAGATACTTAATGTGAAGTACCACAGGAGACAACAAAATGCATTTACATGTCCTCTGATGTCAAGGAGATTTCAGCCCAGTTGGGAAGATGGGACATATGCACATATGGACCCCATATGCATATATAACAGCACCATAAGGTGGCACAGGATGGCACACAGTTGTGAGTTATAGAAAATAAGATAATCAGATATGCTGCAGGATCTATTTGTTCCAGGAGAGCCAAACAGAATCACAATGACTTTTCCATTCTGAGTTTTAATGGGAGACTCATTGTGAAAATGATGAAACCGCTCTTCAAATGTACAGCATTGTGACTGTTACTGACATTGACATACTCTTTGAAGAGAAGGGCTGCCAAGCTCTCATCTGTATAACAATCTAAGATTAAGGATCATTAAGGAAGGGAAATTATTATCGGTTAAGGAAATAGTTTTTAAAGGTCACCTAAATCATTTTAACCAACGCTGAAAAGTACTAGAATGATTTGACTGTGTCAAAATTCAGAATGTACATTTATCAAAAGACATTATATAAGACGACAGATAAACCAGAAAGTAGGAGAAGATATTTGTAACATGTAATAATCATCAGTCTATGTCCAGAATATATAAAGAACTCTCATAAGCCATTAAGGGAAAGGCAAACAGCCCACTTAAATATGGACAAGAAACAGCCATTTTATGAAGGAAGAAACCCAAATGACCAGTAGACTTATGGAAAGGGTCAAACTGCAGTTTTGATCTAAGAAGTGAAAAATAATACCACACTGATATACTATTAAGCACTCACCAGAATGGCAAAATAAGTATGACAGTAGCAAATGAAGTGAGAATGTGAGGAACTGAATCTCTCAATTCCTGCTGCTGAATGTTCAAATCAGTCCAATCACTTTGGGTTTATTTATTAAAGAGAAAGATATCTATATATTTTGTGAGCCAGTAATTCTACTCCTAGGCATATATCTGAGAAATGGAGTAGAAGATCTGTGTGCTAGGAAACATGTACAAAACATGTACAAAATATTCATACTCATCTCCAAAATCTGTACATCCATCAAAAAAAGAATGCATAAACATATTGTAGTATACAATGGAATACTATAGAGCAATGAAAACAAGTCACATGTAATAACATGGACTAATATTGTAAATAATACAGATGCAGTTACACTAGAATATATACAGAATTACATTATTCCACAGGTGTACCTCTTTTTATTGTACTTTGCTTTACTGTGCTTCACAGATACTATATTTTTCATAAATTGAAACCCTCCATTGAGTAAGTCTATTGGAATAATTTTTTTCAACAGCATTTGCTCACTTCATGTTCTGTGTCACACTTTGGCAATTCTCACAATATTTTAAACTTTTTCATATCTATATTTGTCATGGTGATCTGTGATCAGTGGTCTTTGATGTTACTATTACAACTGATGTGGCATTTTTTAGGAATAAAGTATTTTCACATTAAGGTATATACATTGTTTTTTTAGACAATGCTACTACATACTTAATATACTATAGTGTAATGTGAACATCACTTTTATATACACTGAGACATCAACTAATCCGTGTGACTTGCTTTATTGTGGTAGTCTGAAACTGAACTTGCACCATCTCCAGGATATGCCTGTATAAAGTTTAAAACCACGTAAACTAAACTGGCTTGTTTAAAGAGACATATATAGGTAACAAACAAAGCAAGAGAATGGGTACCATGAAAGTTATGATAAGGGAGGGAGTAGCAACTGAAAAATGAGGCACGAGAGGCCAGTAGGGTGCCGTTGCCAGTATGCTGTTTCTTTAGCTGAGTGGTGGTAAACAGGGTTTTATTTTCCAGTTATTTATGACATTAAACTTTTGTTTTGAGATCACGAAAGCTAACTCACAAAGCAGAAGTCTGAGAGTTCTGATGAACTGAAAGTTAAAAAGTCAACAAAACATCTTGGAAACAGAAAGCAGAACAGTGGTTGCCAGATGCTGAGTGATGGGGGAAAAGGGAAATTGCTGTTCAATGGATATTGCACAACAATGTGCATATAGTTAATACCATTGTATTATACATTTAAAAATGGTTATGATGGTGACTTGTATGTATTTTTGATCCCAATTTTTAAAATATTCATGCTTACCCTTTAAATTAAATGTCAGTAATATGAAGAAATTTTACAAGTAAGCAAAATAAAATACAGTAAATACAGACAAAAGACAAATAATAACCTAGGAAAATATTTCCAACATATGTTTCAGATGAATTGTCAATATATCTCAAATACTGATGAAAACTATACAAAGAATATAATCTGTGCATTCACCAAAAAGTGAGTTAATATATGAAAACATACCATCTTCACTAGCACTCAACAAATGCCAAAAAGAGCCACCCCTACTGTGACCATTTTTGGCCTAATATCTGGAAATTTTAAAATAATATACAGCACCCTGTGCTGAATTACTATCCACCACTGAAAAGAATCAGGAGTCATAGGAGAAATGGTTGCTTTCAGGTCTGGGGCAAGATTGCACAAGTGAGTCTGGACTACCCAGAGAGCAAGGAAGGCTTCATTAAAGCAGTGGCCTGCTGTCAATTCACTCTCCTTACTGGAGGGATGTCCTTGGGGAACAGGAAAGAAAGCAGGTGACTGAGGTCTTATCTTCTTGTCAATTAAAGCTTCCATATAGGCTAACTGCTAAGAGGAAGAGATGGTATCTATGGAATGCCCTTAGCAGGAAGTCCCCAGCTACAAGATTGCTTACAGTAAATAAACCCAGAGTCCCTCAGGCATGCTTCACTAGAGAATGTCCCAGAGAAGTCTAACAACTCTCTGGAGTATAAATTGTAATGTTTCACAATTTAAATTTTATGATTCAAACGTGCCCTCTGTATGAGGAACTCTGTGAACTTCTTAGAGACTCTGTCTCCAGATCTGAATTATTAGTGATATGGGAAAGAAGGACATGGAGGACAAGACTTGAGGTCCCAGATATCTCTCTGCTTCATCCCAGCCTCTTGACTACCTAAAAGTTGTTAGGAAGGTTTGATGCTGATCCTATGCTTCATTTGACAACTGGCCTGTGTATTAGCTCAGTGACAGACAACTTGGATACTGTCAGAAGGACTGAGGAGCCAACCTGAAAATGCTTTCAATGGACAAAAGGGAACAATGTGAAAAGTAATGAGTAATAATTGCAATGGATCGAAACAAAACAAATATGTTTAAATCTATGATGCTAAACAAAACTAACAAAATAAAACCCTCTTTGGTCACATTTATAGGGTGTTGTGGGTGCTAAGTCACTTCGGTTATGTCGCACTCTCTATGACCCCATGGACTGTAGCCCACCAGGCTCCTCTGTCCACGGGATTCTCCAGGCAAGAATACTGGAGCTGGTTGCCATGCCCTCCTCCAGGGGATCTTCCTGATCCAGGGACTGAATCCACATCTCTTATGTCCTCTGCATTGACAGGCAGGTTCTACCACTGGTGCCACCTGGGAAGCCCTTATAGGGTGTTAGGAAACCAAATTATTACTTCAAAAATTGGTAAATCAAAGGAAAGAAAAAAGTATTAGACTTCCTTTCCTATACCTTAGGGTAATCAGATTGTCGATGAAAGGGGATGTTTCTCTTTATAGAAGTATTCTAATCAATAAACGAAGAAAGAATGATAAACTATCACCCTTTTGTAACCTCTAATAGATTTCTGGACAGGGGCAATGATCAGCGCTGCTTGCCAACCACAGCATATAATACCACCTGAGAAGTAGTCTTATAAGAAATAAAAGACAAAATAATATTTTATCAAGCTGTTAGATCTAGCTGTCAATTTACCAAAAAATATAGGGACAAAGAAACACATTAAATGATCTCATTGGTTCATAGTCTGCAAAATCTAGACTCAAGGAAACACTTCAGGATGAACAACCTGATTTCTTCAACAAAAAAGCTGTAAGGAAAAAATAATTTGGGGGGAATCTGTAGATCAAATGAGATCTAGGAGGTATTTCGACCACTGTGAATGTGTGGCCCTTATCTGGGTCCAGGTTCAAACAACAGATGACAAAAACAAAACCCTAAAAAATGAAGAATTAGAGAATTGTGAATAAATTGGATATTTTATGATCAAGGAATTATTGTTAAAATTTTTAGATGGAAAACATACAATAATGGTATTGTGTTTATGTTTCTGATAAATATACAGACTGAAATATTCTTACATAGTGTCTAGGACTGACTTACAAATAGTCCAGTGTAAAAGGGAATGGAGGGAGGTGTAGATGACACAAAATCGGCCTTTTTAATAACTGTTGAAGTAAAATAATGGGTAACTAGGTTTATTATATCTTTTCTCTATTTTTATATGACATAACTTAAGTTTTAAAAAGGAAACTGGCTGCTGTGTACAGAAGTGGCTGCAGCAGGGGGAGGGCAGAAAGGCAGAAGCAGGTGACCTCTTAGGAGACTACTTCAGAAATCAGGCACTAGATGTATGGCAAAAACCACCACAATATCCTAAAGTAATTAGCCTCCAATTAAAATAAATTAAAAAAAGAAATCAGGCACTGGATGTATGGCAAAACCCACCACAATATCCTAATTAGCCTCCAATTAAAATAAATAAATTAAATTTTAAAAAGAAATCAGGCACTAGATGGCGCTATCAGAAGGGAGATGAGCAGGGCTCAGATGCTGGGTAATTTTGCAAGTACCGAGAGCCACATAACTTTCTGATGGACCTGATATGATAATATTCTCAGTGGGTGAAGAATCCACCTGCAGTGCAGGAGACACAGGAGGTGGGTTCGATCCCTGGTGGGGAAGATCCCCTGGTGGAGGAAAATGACAACCCATTCCAGTATTCTTGAAAAATCCCAAGGACAGAGGAGCCTGGAGGGCAACAGTCTGTGAGGTCACAGTCCGATACAACTGAGCGACTAAGCACACACATGATAATATTGGGGCTTCCCAGGTGGCACTAGTGGTAAAGAACCCTCCGGTCAATGTAGGAGTCATAGGAGATGCAAGTTTGATCCCCGAGTCGGGAAGATCCCCTGGAGGAAAGCATGGCAACCTATTCCAGTATTCTTGCTTGGAGAATCCCATGGACAGAAGAGCCTGGAAGGCGATAGTACATAGGATCACAAAGAGTCAGATACGACTGACGCGACTTAGCATAAGCACACACCACATGAAAATACTGTCATTATCTATAAGGTTTAAAAATATCATTATCTGTACATTCTATTTTATAGCTTTTTCACCATGTTTTAAATAAGCTTATTTTTAATCAGAAATATTTTGTTTTAAAAACAATTACTGAGGAAACAGTAGGTCAAAGAGGCTTATCATCTTTGAAAGAATGGGATAATATGTTCAATAATGTTCTGGGGTTATGATTTAGAGAATAAAGGCCCATTATCTCATCTTAAATCTTTGCTGCCAGATGTTTCAGAACTCAGAATTTTTCTGACTTCAGAAAGGTAACATAGGGCACATATAGTATATTACACCATCCTCAGGCAGGGTCTGAAGAAGTTTCCTTTAATCAAATGTGTTAATATTTCTGTAGTAAAGTATATGAGTAGTCATACTAAGTGAGATAAAGATCAAAATGGTCTTAGATTGGGTTAGGTATATTAACAACTGAATTTGGGAGCCAAACTTATAAACACATCTTTTGGTATTCAGAATCTTTTAGTTTGGTAAGGTCCAAAAGGAATTTCGATTCAGTGTGGCACATATGTCTTGAGTGGCCCAATCATCAGGACCTTCTACACTGGCAATTAAAGCAGGAAACCAACAACACTAATAGAAGGTGGGGATATGCCAGGCAGTGGGGATAAGAGAAAGACAAGAGGTTGTCAGAAGTGGGCTGTGTTCAGGGAACAAAACAGCCCAGTTGGATTTGTTCTGTTTGACAGAGTATAAGATTGCATGTTCTACTAAAGCAGGCAGCTACTGTTTGAAAGGCTGTGTTTAGTAACTCTCCCTTAATCACTATCAGCATGCTGCTTTTTATTAGCAGGCTGTGTGTGTGTGTATAATATTTCTAAGGTTAGGAACACTGGTGAGACTTCACAGAATTTACCATTCTGGGTAGTAAGTGGCTGACAAGGCTCTCTGAATCATTAATACAGCAAGGATGACTAAGAACATTCCTGTGGTTTGGGCCCATGCCATTCAGCAGGAAGCAAAACATTAAGACTTTCTGAGCACTGAATTCAGCAGCCTCTTCCACAGGAGGCCACAGGGTCCACCATGGAAGCAACCAACCCTGTGGACCCTTGATTCAGACTTGACAAGAACACACCCACACTGGTGTAATCTTCTGGATGGAGTGCAGTTTGTTAAGAGAGCTGTATGAATTTTTTAGCCTTGCAAAAATGAAAATGCCATTAAATCCCTAGCGTGATTGAACCGAATAAGCTGATGGTGGTTTCGATGCTTAGAGAGACTGCAGGTAGGACAAGCCATTCTTGGAAGACAACTTGGGTGGGATCTGCTCTTACGGATTCATTGACAGGGTGGGCTTGTTACCTAAAAAAGGAAGGGGCTACATTACATCTTCACAATTGGCACATTTTTCCATCAGGACTGTGGCAAAGGGCTGGCCCCTGACATAATGGATATGCCAAAGGTGGGAGGGGGGATTCTTGGGGGTATAGGTCTGTGGCTGACAGCAAGGGCTGGGGCCTTGATCACTGTTGGGGAGGGGTTCTCACTCCAGACATGGCTGCCTTCCACAAATGCTCTCTCCCTTCCCACAGCAGGGGGCATGTTTTACAACCGAAGGCTCTTCGGTTCTGCAAGGAGATCCAACCAGTCCCTCCTAAAGGAAATCAGTCCTGAATATTCATTGGAAGGACTGATGTTAAAGCTGAAACTCCCAATAGTCTGGCCACCTGGTGCGAAGAACTGACTCATTAGAAAAGATCCTGATGCTCAGAAAGATTGAAGGCAGGAGCAGAAGAGGATGACAGAGGAGGAGATGGTTGGGTGCATCACTGACTCAATGGACATGAGTTTGAGTAACTCTGGGAGCTGGTGATTGACAGGGAGGCCTGGCGTGCTGCAGTCCATGGGGTCGCAAAGAGTCAGACACGACTGAATGACTGAACTGAACTGAACTGTTCTTTGGTTGCTGTGATTTCCACATTCTCAATGACATCGCTGATCGCTCCACAGATGTTCAGGGAGAACAGCACAGCGGCATCCTTCTACTGTGAACTGTTACAGCATGGACCTACTGTGTGTCAGATATGGTGCTGGGCTTGAGACTGGCCTCACACTGCTTATAAGGCTAGAAGAAATAAACAAAACTGGCTTTGGAGTCAGAAAAATCTGGGTTTGAGTTTATCCTTTTTCAGTATCTTCCTACGGGATCTGTGGCAAAGGCTTTTAACCTCTTGTCAAAACTTGTGAAAAGAGGGGTAAGAATATATACCTTGGACATGCAGAAATGAGAACCACAGCGCACTGGTGGTGGGGATGTAAACTGGTTCAGTCACCTTAGAAAACAGGATGGAAGTTCCTCAAAAAACTAAAAACAGAATTACCACATAGTCCAGCAATCCTGTTCCTGGCTATACAGTGAAAAAAATGAAAATACTAATTCAAAAAGACGCACACACCTCAATGTTCATAGCAGCATTGTGTACAACAGCCAAGATATGCAAACAACCCAAGTGTCCATCCACAGATGAATGGATAGAGAAGATAGAGGTGATATATATAATTGCATATACATACACACACACACACAACGGAATATTACTCAGCCACAGAAAAGAATTAAATTGTATTATTTGCAACAATGTAGATGAACCTAGAGGGTATTATACTTAGTGAAATAAGTCAAAGAAAGATAAACACTCTTTGTTATCACTTACGTGTGAAATCTAAAAATAAATAAATGCAAATAGCCAAACAAAAATGAATACATACCTTGTAGCTTCGACATGGTGATTAAATAAGATAATGTAGATAACTTTCTTCCACTGAAGATAAACAGTGAAGGTCTCATAGCCAGAGTGGTTAGGGGAGCTGGAATTCCAGTTTCTCTGACTCAAGGGCCTGAAGTGTTGACATGCTGCAGTCAGAGCTACTTTGGAGGGATCACTTGGGCTGGCTGGGCTAGGCCAATGGGTCCCCTTCCAGCTTTCATCATAGCAGTCAACATCACGAACATTCACTAACTTACTATGAGTTTCCATGGACTTGGAGTCCAAAGCAGAAGCAGTGAATACATGGCCTGACTTGAACAACTGTGCTGAGCAAGTATTCAATACTTGAGAATAAGCTCTGATCCTTACCACTTCACGCTTCTCCACTTCAAACCAGCGGGAAATTCCAGGTAAACTCTGCACCAAGTATAGTGATGTTCTTTCCACCCAGAGACTCTATGAAATACAAAACAAAGTAAGTCCCCAAGTTACCTTCTTTCCAGTTACTGAGCAATGACTAATGTTTGCCAATCAATTTTACCAAGTTTTCAGTCTTTGTCAGCCTTTCTTTAGTATTCATTCCAGTGCTTCCGCAATCTCCTTGCACTCAGGAAGCTATCTCAGTAAGACAGGCTGAAGCTTACGTTAATTTCATTGTATACAACCTCAAACTTTTTTTCTGTACAGAATACATGATCTACTTCAGACAGTAATCTTAAAAATGTAAGAACAGGTCATCATAGTCTTTCCTTTTTCTCTAAGTTTCTAATTTGAAGTTTCTCCACTCTTCAAGGGGGTCTAGCCATTTTTACTTGGAATGGGATATAGTATCAGCTAATCATCACGAAATTAGAATAACAGAATCCTCAAGAAGGAAAGGGCTTTAGGAATCTCATACCTAATCTTTGTGTATTAAAGATGAAAGACATTAGCCCTCCAAAAGGCATGTGTACTGTGCTGTGCTTAGTCTTGTCTGACTCTTTGTGACCCCATGGGCTGCAGCTCATCAGGCACCTCTGTCCACGGGGATTCTCCAGGCAAGAATACTGGAGTGGGTAGCCTATTCCTTCTCCAGGGGATCTTCCCAACCCAGGAATCAAACCGAGGTCTTCTGCATTACAGGCAGATTCTTAACCAGCTGAGCTACCAGGAAAGCCCAAGAGGCATGTGACCTGCTCAAAGCTACATTCTCATCACCTGTACTGCCAGCCCCAGGACCCCTGCACTTGAACGTCTGACTCCCCCATGGTTCCAGTTACTGTGCCATCTGTGCTGCTATGATCCAGGAGGATCTGTACTTAGAGCTGGGCCTCCCTCTGGCCAGGATGAGCACCCTCATGACACAGGAAATCACAGCTGCCTTTGCTAAGAGCTGCTGTTGACAATGGGTCTCTCTTTCATCAACAGGCTTCTGCATTTCTGCCTCATGTTTCCTGGTCAAACAAAGCATATCCCCATGTGTAGTAAACCTGACAAAGTTCCTGAAACGCTGTCATTTATTCAACAACAACAACGAATCGAAGGATTTCTTTGTGCCAGCCAAGATCTAATGAGATGAATATGGCAGCAGCCCTGTGACAGGAGGCCAGAGCACTCTGCTGGTGATGAGGGGCGAGGCAGATCAAGAAGGGCTCAGGGGGCTTCCCTGGCGTCTCAGCGGAAAAGAATCCGCCTGCCAATGCAGGAGACCTAGGTTCGATCCCTGATCCGGGAAGATGACACATGCTGAGGAGCAACTAATCACGTGTGCAACAACTATTAAGCCTGTGTTCTAGAGCTGGGGAACCACAACTCCTGAGCCCACATGCCCTAAAGTGTGCTCTGCAACAAGAGAAGCCACCACAACTAGAGAGTAGCCCCCGCTTGCTGCAATTAGAGAAAAACCAGAGTGGCAACGAAGACCCAGCACAGATTTAAAAAAAAAGAAGGGAGAAGAGAGAGGAACAGTCCAGGTGCCGGGGGAAAACAGGAGGAAGCATGCACACAAGGCATCCTGTGGGAGGAGGACCATGCTTCACTGAGGAGGTGACACGTGCGCAGAATTTTGAAGAGTGAGTAGGAGTTTGCCAGGCGGAGAGCGGGGGAGGCGGTGCAGGCAGCAGGAAGCAGAGATGCAAGCGGCTTGTGAAAGGGCATGGCAGGAGATGGAAGGAGAGCTCCGTGCTGCCAGAGCTGATAGGGAGGGTGGGTGAGTGGGCTGCAGCAGAGATGAGGCTTCTGGAAGGGCAGTTTGGAGCCAGATGCTGAGGGCTGTGAGCACAGGAAAAAGGAGCCAGATTTATTATTTTTTTTTAAGGAGGGTTGCTACACCACTGATAAATATTTAAAGTGATGGCCAAAAGGAAATGTGGTGCAGCAGAAAAAGCAATGGAGAAGGCATCAGAAGATGTGCATTCTAGTGCAGGGTCTGGGGTAGTGAGAAGGCCATTCTGAGCAAGTCATCTGCCTGATTCTGGGGGACCTTGGACTTTTTATCTACTAGAAACTTGCAATGAAAACTATATTATACACTAATGATCTTTAATCAGTTTTGTAAAGCAGAAAGAAAAATTATCCAGAGGGATTAGAAAATGGTCATGGATCTTTTCAGTAACATCGTAGCATTATTTTCCAGTGGTTTCCTGGCCTTGATGTTTAACCCATCAATGTCCTTGCCCAAAGGACTGTGCTTTGCTCAGTCTCATCATAACGCTGCAAAACTGTCCAGCTTTTCCTCTGATCACTTGGCTGTGAGCAATTCTGGAGTTACTGTGAGGAGCACCAGGGACTGAAAGTTAGGCAGGAGTGACAGGAAGTTCACATCAAACAATCACAGCAGATAGTGTTAGAAGAACATTTCCCAGCTTCCCTGATAGCTCACTTGGTAAAAAATCCACCTGCAATGCAGGAGACCCTGGTTTGATTCTGGGGTCAGGAAGATCCCCTGGAGAAGGGATAGGCTACCCACTCCAGTATTCTTGGGTTTTCCTGGTGGCTCAGTTGCTAAAGAATCTGCCTGCAATGCGGGAGACCTGGGTTTGATCCCTGGGTTGGGAAGATCCCCTGGAGAAGGGAAAGACTACCCACTCTAGTATTCTGGCCTGGAGAATTCCATGGACTGTATAGTCCATGGGGTTGCAAAGAGTTGGACATGCTGAGTGACTTTCACTTCACTGCGATGAAAGAAGCTAAGCCAAGTCACCTAGGATCCTACATTCATTTTACTTTTTTTTGCCTGTGGGGAGATACTGGGGATCTGTATGGTCTCACTTTGTCACTGTTATCAAGGAAAGAACGAATGAATGTGAAGTCGCTCAGTCGTGTCCGACTCTTTGCGACCCCATGGACTGTAGCCTACCAGGCTTCTCTGTCCATGGGATTTTCCAGGCAAGAGTACTGGAGTGGGTTGCCATTTCCTTCTCCAGGGGATCTTCCCGACCCAGGGATCGAACCCAGGTCTCCCGCAATGCAAGCGGACGCTTTACCCTCTGAGCCACGGGGGAAGCCCCGAGGGCAGATTATAATTTATCTGTGGAACAATTTCACCCCTTCCCCCCAGTAGGGCTGTGAGAAACCTTGCCCTTTCTGGCTGAGGGACTAGCAAGGCTTATCAGAACTGACGATGGAAAACTCAACCCATGCAAAGAATCTATGGTTGGTCCTTTCAGAAGTCTGAGTTACACACCATTCTATTAAGAAAAAGCAGCAAAAGATAACACAGACTCTCTCACTGGGCCAGGAGCCTCCCCAGTGGTTCTATCTCAGAATCACCTGTTCCTTCAGTATCCTTTACTCATGCCAGTCTCCTGTATCTGAGAATAAATACCCGAGGTTCCCACAGTTGGTTCAGCATGAACAAATGGAGGACTGAGCTGAACCCTGAGATCTCAAAAACTGGACAGAGGACCACTGCCATGAGAATCAACATAAACTTTGGGGGCTCCTCTGTGAACCAATGAGTCAGAATTCCCAGGCCAAGAAACCTGCTTGGTTACAAAACACCCCATGTCACCCTGATACATGGTAGAGTTTAAGAACAATTAAACCACCTTCTAGTTTTATCACCTGATTGTATCTTGAGTAAATACTTAACAAGCATCTTGATAAAAAAAAAGCTCTCAGTCTATCTAAGGAAACCATGTGCCATAAGAATTGCTCAGTACCTTGAATTCATTCTCTTTATCTTTCGTGCCTTTGTGAAACGGTCTGTCGTAGCGGAATTTCCAGATGTGATTCACTTTATAGAAACTTTTGATGTTGTCTGGGACACCTTCTCTCTGAAGGACCTCCTGGCTTTCTGGGATGGGAGTCACGGCATATATCTGCAAATCTAGGATTCAAGAGTCAAGGAGGGAACCTGATTTGGCAGACTCCCTGGGGCATCTGGCTGGACCTAAGCTATGGCAGAAAAGAAGAAGATGGCGAGCAATTGAATGTTTCTATTGGGGTAAAGTCAAAACTGCCAAGAAGGTACCAAGAACTCAGTTCATAGCAAATCACTTCTCAAACTACAAGCCTTAAAATAGCTTCACATAGGTCATTCTGACAAAGTATCAGTTTGAAATTTCTACATCCTGTGAATTCATCTATCATAGATTTTTTGGGGGGAGGGGGTGGGTTTGAATGGCTTGGATCCTAGGTTCTAAGGATTGTATTCATTTTAACCCTTGTATATGAGGCTCTGATCGTTAGTGCATGTATGGTCCTTTTAAAATGGGTTTGTTTGTAAAATAATGTATAAATACCTATGCAACCAAAGATAGCAACCAGTACTGATAATAACTCACATGTTCCCTATCTCTAGCCTTTGCACATTTGAGGTATTCACTCTCCCAAACCTTGTATTGATAAGCAGAGTGTTTAGTTATAGTTGGTATTTTCGAAAACTACATTAAAGGGGTATTATATTTACTTATAAATTTACCATCTTTTCTTCTCATTCAAAGAAAGATAGCAAAATCTTTTCCCTTAAGTAATTGCTTGCTTCTGGTACATTTAAGCTTGTACTTTGGAATGGTATCCATAATTTTCAGGGGGGAATTTCTGATCTTCTTTAAGATTGTCAATTCCAGGAAGAGAGAGAACAGTTCATAAAGGAGTGCTGGGGTGAATTCCCTTTGCCTCTAATGCCTGTATAATTTCAGTTGAGTTGTTTATGTTTGCACAATGGGAGTGTCAATTACACGACAATTGTTAAATGCTGTCCAGAATGCCATGGCTAAGAGTCCCTGAAAGATATGGGGCTACCTCTTCCTCTTCCCTTTCATCCAGAATAAAAATATCAAGGGAAAGGTGGGTAAGTGATATATGCCAGTAAACATAATGCTATCATTTCCTTGAACTGAAGTAGTTTCTACAGGGTGTGTGTGTGTGTGTGCGTGCACACGTGCACACTCAGTTGCATCTGACTGTTTGAGACCCCATGGACTATAACCCAATAGTCTCCTCTGTCCATGGAATTCCCCAGGCAAGAATACTTGAGTGGGTTGCCATTTCCTTCCCCAGGGGATCTTCCCAATCCAGGGATTGAACCCATGTCTCATGCAGTGGCAGGTGGATTCTTTACCAATTAGCCACCTGGGAAGCCCATTTCTACAGGGGATGCCAGAGGAAAATTATTCTAGGGGAAATCCCTAAAAAGGAGCTTTAAAAGCAGGGTTGAGATATAAAAAAGCTGCAACTAAAAGGAAAAAAAAGATTATCTTAACAAAATCCTTAAGGGATTTCTTTTCAACTGACATTATGAGAATACCTAGCATAATTCTGTTTGGAAGGAGCTAAGCTAAAATTAAGATGATGAGAAAGAAGGAGAGTGAGAACAAGGGGCCAGTGCCTGAAGCATCTGCACAGAAACACTCTGTAGCCAAAGGCCAATGGGACCTAGTCAGAATCCAGCCTTTATAGGTGTGGATACACTGAGCTTCTGCCTGGAAGATGGTCTCGTCGGGTTGGTTGGCATGCTGCATGGCGATGGCGTGGGGGAACTCATTCAGCATTCTCTGCTGGAAGGCCTCCAGTCTTTCGTAGTCATGCCCTCTACACACAAACTCTTTATTCTGGAGGTAAAATCAGAAAAAGAAACATTAGGACTATGTAACTGAGTGCATTCACTACAGAGACAAGCCAAAATATGCAACACTGGCAGTAACTAAGCATAGGCCCAACATCAATAGAATATAACCAAAAAAGCCACACTGGAACAGTTTAGAGAATTTGCCCGAATATTAAAAATATAGGGCAAAGGTCATAAGCATCACTCTCTATTGCTTCTAGTAAGTTCCACAGCATGCCTCACTTTTCCAGGTTCACCTGCATGAAGTGCCAAGGGGTGTCCAATTCTCAGAGCACCAAAGTACAAAACAAAGCAATCGTGTTCCCTACAAATGTTAGTGAACACATGTTACAGAGTATTTTAAAAACTGTATAACAAAGTTAAGTGGGCACTTTCTCAATTTGGAAGAAAGCAAAGTAAGCACAATCCCTAAAATACATTTTATGCATCCTTTCTATAAAGGTCACAGAGATCGGCCTTAACCCGTTCACTCCTAGATCCTTCCATGGAGAGGAAGGCTGAGCCGCCTGTATGCCAGCTCCCAGCACGGCTGCTGCTGCAAGCATCCCTGCCATCCCTGACTCCGCTCAGCATCCTGTAGCCAGGACCTCTGTTAACTGACTGAAGCCAAGACTGGGGAATTTTAAGGTCTTGCTAAATGTTGGACAAATCTTTGTCTGCTTCCATTTTGTTTTTACAAAACATATAAATATTCTGTTAGTTAGGACTCTCACATTCAGGTAAGAAAGGTGAAGGTTATCCCTGATGGAGGCCACAGAGCTGACAGGATGGGGACCTTCTCAACAAGTACCTTCATGATCTGGTTATTGACATGGAACAATTCTTCCTGACAATTTAAAGTGAAAGTATTAGTTGCTCAGTCATGTCCTACTCTTTGCAACCCCACGGACTGTAGGCCGCCAGCCTCCTGTATCCATGGAATTTTCGGGTGAGACTACAGAAATGGGTAGCCATTCCCTTCCCGGGGGGTATTCCTGGTCCAGGGATCAAACCCGAATCCAGTGCAGGCGGATTCTTGACTGTCATAGCCACCAGGGAAATTTAATGATAGTCTAATGATAATGAAATTATAATTGTTAAGCACAGCCAGCACATACCTTATTTAACCCAAAAACTTGAGAGGGTGTCCCCCACCCCCATTTTGTAGCTGGGAACTGAGGATCAAGATCATTACATACTTTGTCCACATGTATGAGATTTAAGCTCAGGTCTGAGTCTAAGGCCTTAGCTCCCTCTGTTCTGAATGTGGCCTGGTACGTGGAAAAACTCCTAAGAGCTACAGAGACCAAGAAAGATTGTGGGATAAGATGCCCTGAAGATCTTTAAGGAGTAAAGCGCTTCGTGGTCTGGGGAGTTAAGGCCCAAAGATTTCAGCAGTTCTCAGCTCTGGGAGGTTTCTGTGATTGTACCAAATGCACTGAGGAAGCACTCTGGGCCAGAGTGAGGCCGTCAGAAACCACTCTGGGAAAGGGGGTCAGGGATGTGGCTGAGAAAAAGCAGCTGCAGGCAGGCAGAGGAATCAACAGCAGAACTGAGCTGTGAGAACCTGCCACAATGCCCCACAAGCCACTCAGTAAACCAATAAACCTCTGAGAAACACAAGCTAAGACAGACTGCTTAGGAATCAGGATCGCACTCCCCACAAATAATCCTATATTTAAAATTTCTTGATTGAAGTCACACCTTCTGATGCTGTGTTATTTGTTTTATTATGCTCAAAAGATATTCAACAAGGACCTACTGTATAGCAAAGGGAACTCTACTCACTACTCTGTAATAACCTATATGGGAAGAAAATCTAAAAAAGAATAGAAACAGAGATCAGTTCAGTCGCTCAGTCATGTCCGACTCTTTGCAACCCCATGCACTGCAGCACACTAGGCCTCCCTGTCCATCACCAACTCCCGGAGTTTACTCAAACTCATGTCCATTGAGTCTGTGATGCCATCCAACCATCTCATTTTCTGTCGTCCCCTTCTCCTCCCTCCTTCAATTTTTCCCAGCATCAGGGTCTTTTCAAAAGGGTCAGTTCTTTATATCAGGTGGCCAAAGTATTGGAGTTTCAGCTTCAACATCAGTCCTTCCAATGAATATTCAGGACTGATTTCCTTTAGGATGGACTGGTTGGATCTCCTCTCAGTCCAAGGGATTCTCAAGAGTCTTCTCCAACACCATAGTACAAAAGCATCAATTCTTCGGTGCTCAGCTTTCTTTATAGTCCAACTTGGAGAAAGACTGACCAAAGAAGCCTTCTGATTGCCAGCTACATCCATACATGACTACTGGAAAAACCATAGCTTTGACTAGACAGACCTTTGTTGGCAAAGTAACATCTCTGCTTTTTAATATGCTGTCTAGGTTAGCCATAGCTTTTCTTCCAAGGAGCAAGCGTCTTTTAATTTCATAGGTGCAGTCACCATCTGCAGTGATTTTGGAGCCCCACAAAATAAAGTCTGTTACTGTTTCCATTGTTTCCCCATCTATATTCCATGAAGTATGGGACCAGATGCCATGATCTTAGTTTTCTGAATGTTGAGTTTTAAGGCAACTTTTTGACTCCCCTCTTTCACTTTCATCAAGAGGCTCTTTAGTTCTTCTTTGCTTTCTGCCATAAGGGTGGTGTCATCTGCAAATCTGAGGTTATTGATATTTCTCCCAGCAATCTTGATTCTAGCTTGTCCTTCATCCAGCCCAGCATTTCTCATGATGTACTCTGCATATAAGTGAAATAAGCAGGGTGACAATATATAGCCTTGATGTACTCCTTTTCCTATTTGGAACCAGTCTGTTGTTCCATGTCCTGTTCTAACTGTTGCTTCCTGACCTGCATACAGATTTCTCAAGAGGAAGATAAGGTTGTCTGGTATTGCCATCTCTTGAAGAATTTTCAACAGTTTGTTGTGATCCACATAGTCAAAGGCTTTGGCATAGTCAATAAAGCAGAAGTGGATGTTTTTCTGGAATTCTCGTGCTTTTTTGATGATCCAGTGGATGTTGGCAATTTGATCTCTGGTTCCTCTGCCTTTTCTAAATACAGCTTGAACATCTGGAAGTTCACGGTTCACATACTGTTGAAGCCTGGCTTGGAGAATTTTGAGCATTACTTTGCTAGCGTGTGAGATGAGTGCAACTGTGCAATAGTTTGAGTATTCTTTGGCATTACCTTTCTTAGGGACTGGAATGAAAACTGACCTTTTCCAGTCCTGTGGCCACTGCTGAGTTTTCCAAACTTGCTGGCATATTGAGTGCAGCACTTCCACAGCATCATCTTTTATTTTATTTATTTATTTTTATTGTGGTAGGTTTTGCCATACATTCACATGAACCAGCCATGGGTGTACATGTATTCCCCACCCTGAACCTCCCTCCCACCTCCCAGCTCAGCTGGAATTCCATCACCTCCACTAGTTTTGTTCGTAGTGATGATTCCTAAGGCCCACTTGACTTCACATTCCAGGATGTCTGGCTATAGGTGAGTGATCACACCATTGTGATTATCTGGGTCATGCAGATCTTTTTTGCATAGTTCTTCTGTGTATTCTTGCCACCTCTTCTTAATATCTTCTGTTTCTGTTAGGTCCATACCATTTCTGTCCTTTATTGTGGCCATCTTTGCATAAAATGTTCCCTTGGTATCTCTAATTTTCTTGAAGAGATCTCTAGTCTTTCCCATTCTACTGTTTTCCTTTATTTCTTTGTGTTGATCATTGAGGAAGGCTTTATCTCTCCTTGCTATTCTTTGACACTCTGCATTCAAATGGGTATATCTTTCCCTTTCTCCTTTGCCTTTTGCTTCTCTTCTTTTCTCAGCTATTTGTAAGGCCCTTCAGACAACCATCTTGCCTTCTTGCATTTCTTTTTCTTGGGGGTGGTCTTGATCACTGCCTCCTGTACAATGTCACAAACCTCCATCCATAGTTCTTCAGGCACTCTATCAGATTTAATCCCTTGAATCTACTTCTCACTTCCATTGTACAACTGTAAGGGATACGGGATTTGATTTGGGTCATACCTGAATGTCTAGTGGTTTTCCCTATTTTCTTCAATTTAAGTCTGAATTTGGCAATGAGGAGTTCATGATCTGAGCCACAGATACATGTATACATGTAACTGAATTGCTTTTCTGTATACCTGAAACTAACATAACATTGTAAATCAACTATACTCAATATAAAATAAAAAATTTAAATATAATAAATTTGCTTGATAAAATAAGACAATACATACCTTCTTGCATATTACTGAAGTCCCCAAATAAGTATCTGAAAACTGAAACAGTCCTAAAGCAATGCTTATAGGCCACAGCAGTTTGTAAAATCAGGGGAATGCTTCTAAGTGTAAGGTCATTCAAAGGTAGTAAGAAATCATTTTGGAGTAAACATACATTTGGGGCCTGATATTTGAGTTATGGAAAAATAAAAAGGAGTTAGGCTTTCTTTCCATCAGTTATTTTTTAAAACCACAATTTTGAGATATAGTTCACAAACCAAAAATTTACCCTTTTACAATGTGCAATTCAGTCGTTTTTGGTATATTCACAGAGTTGTGCAACTATCAGCATTATGTAATTTCAGATTATTTTCATTACTGCAAAAAGAAATTTGTACCCATTAGCAGTCACTCCCCAGCTCCTCCGCCCCTTGGCACCTGGCAGCCACTAATCTACTTTCAGTTTCCATGGGTTTACCTATTCTGGACATTTCATATAAATGGAATTACATAACATGTGGCCTTTTGTAACTGGCTGCTTTCACTTAGCATAATATTATCAAGGTTCACCCATTTTGTAGCATTATCAGTAGTTCATTCCTTTCTTATTGCTGAATATTCCATTGTATAGCTATACCATATTTTGTGTATCCATTCATCAGTAGATGGACATTTGGACTGTTTCTACTTTTAGGCAATTGTGAATAATGCTGCTGTGAATACTTGTGTACATGTCTTTGTGTGTACATGTCTCGATGCTGGGAAAGATTGAGGGCAAGAGGAGAAGGGGGCAACAGACAATGAGATGGTTGTATGACATCACTGACTCAACAGACATGGGTTTGAACAAACTTCAGGAGTCGGTGAAGGACAGGGAAGCATGGCATGATGTAGTCCATGGGGTCACTGACAGTTGGACAGGACTTAGTGACAACAACAACAATTTGTTAATAGTTAATTTTTAAAATTGTCTTTCTTTAAAAAGGAAATATATACCTATGGGATAAAAAATTCCCAAATGGTATAAGCATACAACAAAAAGTAAGTATCTTTCCCATCCTTGACCTCAGTCATTCTCCTCAGACAAATCACCATTCGAAGATATTTTATGCATTTAAACACTGCCAATAAAGAACTCATTTTCCACGAGGGTAAAAAAAGCTACCTCAATCACACAAACGTATCAATTTATTTGAGCTTTAAAAATTATCTGGAAATTGGCCACACAATGAAAGGAAAATTTTAAAGTTTATATTTGTTTTTAAATCAAAAAACAGACTAGATAGAACCTGATTTCTTAAAAAGTCTAGTCCCATGATTCTGAAGGGTGCAGTGCCATTTAGAAACCAATAGAGGGTGACGCTTCTCTTTCATTTAGAAGGAAATGCCATTTATTTCTAGAAAAGTTGTTTCAAAAGAAAGATGATATACTGATCTATTCCAGTTGATATATTAACAAAATTCACTTTATTAGCTGACACATCTTCTAATTTTCCCAATTCCCTTTAAAATTATGGCAGAAAGTGAAGAAGAACTAAAGAGCCTCTTGATGAAAGTCAAAGTGGAGAGTGAAAAAGTTGGCTTAAAGCTCAACATTCAGAAAACTAAGATCATGGCATCTGGTCCCATCACTTCATGGCAGATAGATGGGAAAACAGTGGAAACAGTGGCTGACTTTATTTTTATGGGCTCCAAAATCACTGCAGATGGTGACTGCAGCCATGAAATTAAAAGATGCTTACTCCTTGGAAGGAAAGTTATGACCAACCTAGACAACATATTAAAAAGCAGAGACATTACTTGGCCAACAAAGGTCCATCTAGTCAAGGCTATGGTTTTTCCACTGGTCATGTACGGATGTGAGAGTTGGACTATAAAGAAAGCTGAGTGCCGAAGAATCGATGCTTTTGAACTGTGGTGTTGGAGAAGACTCTTGAGAGTCCCTTGGACTGCAAGGAGATCCAACCAGTCCATCCTAAAAGCGATCAATCCTGGGTGTTCATTGGAAGGACTGATGTTGAAGCTGAAACTCCAATACTTTGGCTACCTGATGCGAAGAGCTGACTCATTGGAAAAGACCCTGATGCTGGGAAAGATTGAGGGCAGGAGGAGAAGGGGATGACAGAGGATGAGATGGCTGGATGGCATCACCGACTCGACGGACATGGGTTTGGGTGGACTCAGGGAGTTGGTGATGGATAGGGAGGGCTGGCGTGCTGCGGTTCATGGGGTTGCAGAGTTGGACACAACTGAGCGACTGAACTAAACTGAAACTACTTCTGATTTTTAAAAATCTTTATACTTTTAATTAACACTAATTACACATACACGATAGAGATCTAGGGTACTTTATAATACACTTTTTAGCTGAATTCAGAATTTGATCAGGGCTACAATACAACTTTTATGGGCTACTTTCTCTATTAAAAATATTAAAAATCATACTGTATGACTCATTTGGTATAAAGACACTTATATCAATAATAACCTAATGTACAATACACAGTATTAAATAACAATCTAGTGTATAGTATACACTATGGGATTCCCTGATGGCTCAACAGATAAAGAATCTGTCTGCAATGCAGGAGATGCAGGTTCAATCCCTGGGTTGAAAAGATCTCCTGGAGGAGGAAATGGCAACCTACTCCAGTATTCTTGCCTGGAAAATTCCATGGACAGAGGAGCCTGGCAGGCTACAGTCCATGGGGTCGCAAACAGTTGGGCATGACAGTGTGCACTCACACCCATAATATACACTATAATATATATTTTAACATTTTCTTTAATCTGAAAGTTCACTGTTCTGATTTTTAAAAGAAAACAGTTTTATGAACCATCTAAGAATATTATGGTCCCTAAGCACTGTATCTACTGTGCATAATAGATCAGGTAGCCCTGAGTATGATATGGAAAAAAACAGAATCACTGCATTATTTTGAGCCAAGAGAGGAAGGGGTGGTCTGCAGCATGAGAATCATGTCTAGGCCCTGCTGTGGGGTCTCCAGCCTTCTGCAGTGCTCACAGCTCCAGAATGTCCCTCCTTCCCCTCAGAACTTGGATCCAGACCCTGCACTATGCAGGAGGTGGCCGATGACAGCCCAGGACCAGCGTGTCCACTTTCAAGACACAGTCTTTAAAATTCAGCAAGTGTTCTGGATTTGCCACTAAGTTTTGATTTGGAATCAAGCTTTCCTCTGTCTGCAGGCAGGTCCATCTGCAGAGCCAACAATGTGACATGTCCGTCATGTGGATCCTCCTTAACCCAGAAAAGAGATTTTACTTAGGTCTGTGTGGTACCCAAATGCATGGTTATTTCAATCAGTTAGATAACTGATTTGCTATTTGAGCATTTGTTTTATGCGATACTAAGTGAATCTTTGCCTATGGTGTTTGGTTATTTTATACATATATACATACACACACACACACATATCTTCATTCTTAAAGGCAGATATGTTAAGGATTATTAAAGAAGCAATGAAGTCAAATGTTTCTCCTCTCTGTCCTCCTTCAAGTACCCCCATCATGTATCTATTCATAGGTACCAACAGCTAATGGAGGATATCTAAGATTTAAACTTTGTAATGAATTCACTCAATGTTACAAATTATTCCAGACACTCCTCCTTAGTTGCTGGAGAAGGTGCATTCTCGTCCTTACCAATGCTCTTCAGTTCAGTTCAGTCGCTCAGTTGTGTCTGACTCTTTGCCACCCCATGAACCGCTCAAGGCCTCCCTGTCCATCACTAACTCTCTAAGTCCACCCAAACCCATGTCCATCGAGTCAATGATGCCATCCAGCCATCTCATCCTCTGTCGTCCCCTTCTCCTCCTGCCCACAATCCTTCCCAGCATCAGGGTCTTTTCCAATGAATCAACTCTTCGCATGAGGTGGCCAAAGTATTGGAGTTTCAGCTTCAACATCAGTTCTTCCAATGAATACCCAAGACTGATCTCCTATAGGATGGACTGGTTGGATCTCCTTGCAGTCCAAGGGACTCTCAAGAGTCTTCTCCAACACCACAGTGCAAAAGCATCAATTCTTCGGCACTCAGCTTTCTTTATAGTCCAACTCTCACATCCATACACGACCACTGGAAAAACCATAGCCTTGTCTAGATGGACTTTTTTTGGCAAAGTAATGTCTCTGCTTTTTAATATGCTATCTAGGTTGGTCATAACTTTCCTTTCAAGGAGCGTCTTTTAATTTCATGGCTGCAGTCACCATCTGCAGTGATTTTGGAGCCCAGAAAAATAAAGTCAGCCACTGTTTCCACTGTTTTCCCATCTATCTGCCATGAAGTGATGGGACCGGATGCCATGATCTTAGTTTTCTGAATGTTGAGCTTTAAGCCAACTTTTTCACTCTCCACTTTCACTTTCATCAAGAGGCTCTTTAGTTCTTCACTTTCTGCCATAAGGGTGCTGTCATCTGTATATCCGAGGTTATTGATATTTCTCCCGGCAATCTTGATTCCAGCTTGTGCTTCATCCAGCCCAGAATTTCTCATTAGGTGAGTATAAATGAGATGTTACAAACTGAAATGTCGCATAAGTTATTTCAGCACATACGAGACTACTTGGCCGAATGTGAACAATGGTAAGAATGGAGTCAAATATTTTATTATCTGGTAGGTACCTTGGAGGAGAAGGAAATGTCAACCCACTCCAGTATTCTTGCGAGAATCTCAGGGACGGGGGAGCCTGGTGGGCTGCTGTCTATGGGGTTGCACAGAGTCGGACACGATTGAAGTGACTTAGCAGCAGCAGCAGCAGGTACCTTGGAAAGTCTCGAAAATTTCCCTTTGTAGAAATAGTTTCTACTAGCAATAAGTTGAATCTCTTTGCTGGGTGGCATTTATCTTTTCAAAGTCAGCTAGGACAAACAATGGTCCTTTGGAGCCTGGAGGCAGAGTTTCCACAAGTTGTGAAACTGTCGTGTTTTCTGCGGTCTGCAACTCCCAGGCGCTATAGCGCCCACCATTTTCCTCTAAGACTAACTCTATGGAAATTGCCTGCTGAACAGAAGTAATGCTACCAATTATACAAGGGATACAACTGTAATTGCCAAAGATTGCTCATAAAATATAATAAGATTTGAAATGTAGGAAGAAAATTCAACTGATTGTTTGAGATCTTGGGAAATTATTCAAAAGCAAGGCATTCTATATGAGTATGGTGTTTGCAAACTAAAGTTAAAAGAGAATCTTGTGATGTTATTACCTGCCTTAAAAGGAAAATATGTCATGCTTATCTTAGTTTGCTTGATTGGGATATCTATATTGGAAGCATGAAAGCAAATTAAGTAGTATATTACTTACTCTTAAGAAAAATGGAAACTTTTTCCCATAAAATCCAACTCTGAAGAACTCTGGTTCAAGACGTTGCTGGTCCATAATTTTGTCATACAGAGAAGCCTCCATCATCTAGCAAAGAACAGGGGGCATTTTAATCATTTTATCTCATCTTTTAGCTCCACCACTTTATAGAAGAGGATATTTCTTCTATAAAAAAAAGAGAATGTCACTTTAGTTCCATTTGCAGAAAAGAAGGTTGACTCCTTTTCTATGCTTTAAGGCAGAGATCAGCAAAGTTACTCTGTAAATGGCCAGACAATAAATATTTCAGACCTTACAAGTCACCTGGTCCCTGTCATAACTACTCAATTCTGTGAGTTCCACAGGCTTCAGCTTCCTGACCTCTGCTTTAAAGGATCGAGTATGCTACTACATGTTCTCACCAGAGGAAATTATTTCTATGCACATAGTCTATCAAAATATTTTATTCACAATAAAAATTAACATGAACTCTTAGAGGCAAAATCTTTCTGGAGAATTCTTGTACTCACCTGAGCATTCAGTTCTCCTCGGTCATGGTAATTCAGGACATCTGGAAGATGTAACCTTGTACAGGTTGAATGGGGATAAACCAACAAACCAAATGGGGCCCATAATGCAAGTGCTGTGGGGGCTGAAGGCTGTTAAGTGTGTCTTTGATGAGGTTAGAAGCATGAAGTACATAAAGATTATGGTTTTCCATTCATGGTATTATCATCCCCAGGGTTTCCAGAGAAAGACTAATATTGCAACTGAAAATATCTCCCCGTTCTCTGCCCCCAGTAACAGCACCCAAAAGAGCACTTGGCATGAAGTGTAAAGCTTTGGGTTTATAAAAATCTTAGTGACTATGGCACCTAAGGGCCCTCACAGGTAAACATTGTAACCTCACTTCTGTTCCAGGGACAGGATGCAAAGAGAAGCACAGGGACATTTTTATATGAAACTGCAGTGCCTGCCAAAGCCAGTGTGACGGGCTGAAGTTAAAACAAGGCTTTTCCTCCTTGGTTTTCCAGTTAGGAGAAATGTCGATGAACTCCTTACATGAAATAGTATGCCCAAAGTACAGGGCTAGCTCCAGCCAGAGGAAGAAGTTACTTGTGGTATAAGGGATACTTGGTTGTTAAGATTTATGAGTATCATCTCTTATATTGCTACCTTGGAATGAAAAGGCAATATCATCATTTAAAAAAATATATATGTATATGCACATGTATATATAATCTGATGATCCTGTTTTAGGAGCCCTGAAGAACTTAAATGTAACAAGATGATACCAAATGTTTGACCTGACAAGAATAAGGATGTGGAGCACCAGAGGGACTTGCTTGCACCTTCAAGAAGAGAAGGTATTGAGTTGGCCAAAATTCATTTGGGTTTTTGTATGATGTTTCACAAAACCCAAGCGAACTTTTTGGCCATCTCAATATAAAAGATTTCGTTTAGGGACACAAAATATTAAACTCCTTGAGCTCTTGAGTACTAAGACCTTGGCTTCAGTTTTAGCAAACAAAAACATATTTCTGAAGCTCAAAAGATTTGATACCTACAGAAGTTAGCCCCCAAATCTTTCAAAATGCATCAGCTAGCCATTTCTGTTATTTTACTGCACAGACTATGGGACTAAGAATGGAATATTACTGAGATTTGTGTGCAAGTGATAAGCTCGTCCAACAAAAAGTATTAATCCTGGGTTAAATTTTATATTTCAGATGTAGTGTTTAGAATAGATCAACAGCTTACATTTTGCACATTAATCAAAAGCATCACACAGGTCAACATGCTATTTCTCTGGATAAATAGAGGAGTATGCTTCAGAGGAAAGGTATCTTTCAAAAGCTTTCTACAAGACACATCGAGACGATCACAAAGTTGACTTCCTAACACCATGTGGGAAAGTTAATCTAAAAAAGGATTCCATAACCTGATTAGGATGCATGCAGGTACCTTACCCTCATCTTGCTCAGGTTTCTGTAATCATAGTAACTCTCATATTGCTCTGCAATCTTCCGGCACAAGATGATGCCGTTCTCCCAACACTGTGGACAAATGAATGACATAAATGTTAACAATCTGATGGCATTTACTAATTTCCACCCAGTGGTCAAGAGGGGATCGCTCTCAGATGATCAAGCCTTACTTCTTAACCTTTAAAACCTACCCTTAATAGTACCACTGCAATTTTAAGCATGAAAATAGCATGTAATTAACAAGTTCATTATCTAAAATATTTAGAGAGTTGAAAATGATAACCTACAAGTCATTAACATATGGTGCAAAAACAACATTCCCTGGTATCATTTCAAAACTATTATCCTGAAGATGTGGTGTACACACACACACATATATACACTCGAATATTAGTCAACCATCAAAAAGAATGAAATAATGCCATTTGCAGCAATATGGGTGGACCTAAAGACCATTACGCTTAGTGAAGTAACTCAAAGAAAGATAAATACCATATGATATCACTTATGTGGAATCTAAAATACAACACATATCAACACATCTATGAAACAAAAACGTCCTCACACACATGGAGAACAGACATGTGGTTGCCAAGTGGGGGTGGGGAAGGAATGGATGGATGGATTGGGGGTTTGGGATTAGCAGATGAAAACTAGTATGTATAGGATGAATAAACAAAAGGTCCTATTGTGTGACACAGGGAACTATATCCAACATCCCGTGACAAACCGAAATGGAAAAAGAATATGAAAAAGAATATATATATGTACAGATGAGTCACTTTGCTGTACAGAAGAAATTAACCCAACATTGTAAATCACACACTTCAATAAATGAAAAAAATAAAGTAATAATTTATAGGTAAAAAATAAACAAAGTGATGATGCTGAAACAACTGCAATTCCACAATGGCCAAGGAGATGAATGAATGGCCCCTCAGGGCTGGGGTATGAGGAACTGCCACTGACCCCCTAAGGTCCAGTTATCCACAGCTGGTTCAGTGGATACCTTGTTGGCCCAAGCGCACTTGTAAACTGTAAAGGTCTAAGCCAGCTGGTTACTCTCAGCAGAAATGCAAAAATTCTTTGATCTAGCTCAGGTGTCTGCAAATTTTTCCACCAAACAGTAAATGCTTTAGGTGTTGTGGGCCATACAACCTTTGTCACAACTGCCATTAAACTATGAAAACATCCACAGACACACGTGAGCTTGGCTGTCTTCCAATAAAACTTAATTGACAACTGAAATATTAATTTCATATGATTTTCACAGGTCAAATAGCATTCTTCTTTTGAGTTCTTTTGACCATTTAAAAATGTAAAAGGTGATCAGGGAGGTTGACATGTATCTGCTTTATTAGAGCCAGGGTTTCAATCACCCCCATAATTAAATTTCTGTAATATATCAATTCTTGGGAGTTGTTAATGTACACTGAAAATTTGAGGGCCCCTACTTGAAGAGGTGGCCATCAATGAACTAGAAATAAAGGAAATGTGACAGTCACCTTGGGAAGGGACACAGGTGACTGGGGCCACTTACCTTGCCTCTGTCAAAGTTCTGGATGATGGCGAGGTGCAGATGCTCCTTGCGCTGCCATTCTGTTTGCATGGGGTAGGTCAGGAACTCCCGGAGGGGCCGGTCAGACCATTCCAGCAGCTCATCATATAACAACAGCGTATATGCAGCCTCTGAAAAATAAGCGGGAAGGTGATGATTGAGACAGGACCCCAGCGCAGCTGCTTCGGGACAAGCTGGATTAAGAACTTTTTCTCTGAATTTCACGATACTGAAGAACACATGTCCAGGACACATGCAATGGAAGGTGAATGAATGAGAAGCACCCCGGGAGATGGAATTACCGGAGACTTGTGTTTGATATTTTGGTTCTCTTTGTTTTCTCTTTCTCTCCTTCCCATCTATTTTTCCCCCTACTATTCACATGTACTGGCATAATCAAAATGTTGAAGGATAGTTCTGTAGCTGGTTCAAAATGTAGGGGAGACATGCTTTCATTTGCTACATAGGTTCACTGGTAAATCCCGTGGCAGGGGACTATGTGTAGTTTCCATAGGGCGTGCTTTGTTGTTCAGTCACTCAGTTGTCTTCAGCCCTTTGTGACCACATGGACTGCAGCACGTCAGGCTTCCCTGTCCTTCACCATCTCCTGGTGTTTGCTCAAACTCATGTTCATTGGGTCAGTGATGCCATCCAACCATCTCATTCTCTGTCGCCCCCTTCTCCTCCTGCCATCAATCTTTCCCAGCATCAGGTTCTCTTCCAGTGAGTCAGCTCTTCACTCAGATGGCCAAAGTATTGAAGCTTCAACTACTGGAAAAACAATAGCTTTGACTATATGGATCTTTGTTGGCAAAAAAGGGCATGCTTAAGAAACAAAAAGTGATAGCTCAATTCTCTTGGCTAATAAAAGGCTGAAAAATGTGAAAGTGATACAGTAAGTCCCCTATATACAAATGAGTTCTGTTTTGCGAGTGTGTTTTTAAGTGTAATTTGTTCGTAAGTCCACAAAGTTAGCCTAGGTACCCAACAAACATAATCAGCTTTATAGTGCTGTACTGTAATAGGTTTATAATACTTTTCACACAAATAATACATTAAAAAAAAACACAAAAAAATAAAGAAAGCATCTTTAAAGTGCAGTACTTTGAAAGTACAGTAGTATGGCACAACAGCTGGCACACAGGGGCTGGCATCGAGTAAACAGGCAAGAAGAGTTACTCACTGGAGAAGGGAGAGGAGGTGGGAGATGGCAGAGCTGAAGGATCGTCAGCAAAAGGAGACGGAGGGCAAGTTGCCATTTCACTCACGCTGACATTGATGGAACACATGTTCACATCTTTGAAAGTTCAGAACTGGAAAGTTCGTATGTAGGGGACTTATTCTATATGTGTGTGGGGTATCAGGGTACAGACAGAATTTAGAGGGGGAAAAGCTAGAGAAAAGCTGAGTTCAGAGAAGAAAAACTTTAAAAATCTATTAAAAGCCAACAGAGAAAAGACCAGAAAGGGTAAAAGTATTGGATAAGAAGAGTGTGTGTGTGTGAGAGAGAGAGGGAACAAAGTGTGAGGGCTGTGTATTCTGACACCCCCTCTGGCTGGTCCCACAAATCTTCAGTAATGGTTACTAAAGTCATGACATGTTTGGTGTAGTGGGAATTTCCTGGGGAAACATGTAAAGGGACAACATTCTATACACGTGCATAGAAATGGTGACCCACATGTTTAAGCATGGTTGACAGGTAATGTATTTAATAGGATACTTGCCATTCTGCAGGTCTCTTCTTTTCCTGAACCATAAATACTGCCAAATACATCAAGAATGGGAACCAGAATTCACTGTCCCCGATGAAAGACTATAATAATTTTTTTCACCTGACACTATAACAGCCAACTTATTTACTAAACTGAATAAAATGATAAAACCCTTATGTTAGATATCCATTTACTTACCATCCCCACACATGTCTGAAAAGACACAGTAGTAACTTTTAATACAATATCTATAAATGGTAATTCTTTTTCTTCACTATTTGCTTTAAGGATAACTACACATAAGGCTCCTAAGTAACATGTTACATTCCAGTACTGTGATCTGGCCATCTCAATGTATAAAATATAGTTGTGATAAGAAAGGCCTGGGTCCCCATCACTATTCTCTTGTCTCTTAAGTGTAGAAGTCCTGTAAGGCACAGGTGCTGGCTGTATTTTCCTCTTTAACTACCTTTGGTGAGCTCAACCCAGTAACTTCAATGATTGCAGCAAAACTTTTCATCACCCACCAGCAGTCTCTTATCCCCCAGCATTCAGTGTGCAAGCTGTTATTAATACAAGTTTTCTTTACTGCAAATGATCACATTGCTCCCATGATTAAAACTAGTCAATGATTCTCAGTAACTATTAACAACAGAATGACTTTAGACTTCGTAAAGTGACACAGAAGGCTGCCCATGATCTGGTCCCTCCACTTACATTTTCCCAATGTCCCCACTTATGATGGGTAAGAAGGAGCCTGCTACTGTGAGCCTGCTACTGTCTCCCTAAAAAGCCTCCAGCCCCTCGACCCCATCATCACTTTTGCTGAATGAAACATGATACATCCTGATCCAGAGGTGGCTGCCTTTCAGGGACACAGGTGCCTTCCACTGCATGGACACGGGACAGGCCCTTTCCTGGGGTGAGGTGGACAGAGCGAATGTCTGCTGGAGGGTGTCGATTAATCGGTGGATGTAGAAGCAGTCAAATCCCCCACGACATGGGTTGCCATGGAAGACTGCTTTGCAGGGGACAAAAAAGATGATGATGATAACAAGATCATCAGAGCTGTGCTGTATTTGAACAGCGTCCTCATTTCCCCTGAGGCCTCCTGAGATCACTTCTTAATCTTTAATTACCCACATACCCTTATAATGCCAAGTATCTAAGAAAACCCCAAGGGCATCTTTGTTTTTCTGTCTACACTCTTTGCTCCTGTCACCTGAACAAACTAAGATTCCCCTCCCTTATCACACCAACCGACACCTGAGGTCCTTCACAGCCTGTTCCTTCAAGCCTTTAGCTGCTGAATAATTCTTATTTTCTCTTAATGACACAGCTCCAGAATGATCATCTTTGCCTCTCAGATTTCTTTTGTTTCTTCCTGAGTGCTCAAAAAATATCCTTGAGACTAACCATACCACAGCATAAAGGTGGAATAGTGGGTGGGGAGGGCAGAGGGAACCTCTTCCCACATCTCAGCTGCCCACCGGGAGGGACTGAAAAGGCAATGAAGGTCAAATTTACACAGAGAGAAAGTAGAATAGTGCTGCCAGAGATGAGGGGATGGGAAAATGGGAAGTTACTGTTGAATGTGTACAGGGTTTCAGATTGTGTGGATGAAGAAGTTCTGGAGACAGAGGGTGGTGATGCTGGCCCAACATGAATGCACTTAATGGCCACTGAAGTGTACACTGAAAAATGGGTAAGATGGCAAATTTTATGTTATGTACATTTCGCCACAACAAATAAAATGAAAAAAAGGGGGAGTAATGAAGTGTTTCTAATCTGTAAACTGCTGTTCAAGCAACGTTTGCCCTGGGGAGGTCCAAGGGATGGCTGGAAGGTCAGGTGTGGGTGAGCTGCCCCTGAGAAGGGTGGGAAAAGAAGTAACCACTGGCGGGCTTTTTTGTATAGTTCTTCTGTGTATTCTTGCCACCTTAATCTCTTCTGCTTCTGTTAGGTCCTTGCTGCTTCTGTCATTTATCGTATACATCTTTGCATGAAATGTTCCCTTCGTATCTCCAATTTGCTTCAGGAGATCTCTAGTCTTTCCCATTTTATTGTTTTCCTCTATTTCTTTGCATTGTTCACTTAAGAAGGTTTTCTTATCTCTCCTTGCTATTCCCTGGAACTCTGCATGGCAGAAAGCGAAGAGAAACTAAAGAGCCTGTTGATGAAGGTGAAAGAGGAGAGGGAAAAGGCTGGCTTAAAACTCAACATTCAAAAAACTAATATCAAAGCATCTGGTCCCATCGTTTCATGGTACAGAGACGGGGAAAAAGTCAAAACAGTGGCAGATTTTATGTTCTTGGGCTCCAAAATCACCGCAGATAGTGACTGCAGCCATGAAATGAAAAGATGCTTGCTCCTTGGATGAAAAGCTATGATAAACCTAGACAGTGTGTTAAAAAGCAGAGACATCACTTTGCTGACAAGGGTCCGTTTAGTCAAAGCTATGGTTTTTCTAGTAGTCATATATGGATGTGACAGTCGGACCATAAAGAAGGCTGAGTGTCAAAGAACTGATGCTTTCAAACTGTGGTGCTGGAGAAGACTCTTGAGAGTCCCTTGGACAGCAAGGAGACCAAACCAGTCAATCTTAAAGGAAATCAACCCTGAATATTCACTGGAAGGACTGATGCTGAAACTGACACTTCAATACTTTGGCCATCTGATATGAAAAGCTGACTCACTGGAAAAGAACCTGATGCTGGGAAAGACTGATGGCAGGAGGAGAAGGGAGTGACACACGATGAGATAGTTGGATGGTATCACCAACTCAATGAGCATGAGTTTGAGCAAACTCCAGGAGATAATGAAAACCAGGGAAGCCTGGTGTGCTTCAGTCCATGGGGTCACAAAGAGTCAGACATGACTTAGTGAATGAACAACAACAACTGGCAAGCCAGCAGAGCAAGCTGACAAATGACCAGAGGGTGACGTGGGAAAGTGTGAAAACAAGTTACACCTGGATCAGAATTTGATTCCGGAAGATAACGATGTATATTAGGGGTAAACGGTGTGTGTGAAGGAAACTGCAGAAATTTTTCATTAAAGGAAACGTATGCCTCTGAGGTGTCAGCAACAGACTATTGAGGTTTTTGTAACATATTAGCACATTGAAGATGTTTTATTACAATATGTTGCATGTTTATTTCTATGTATCTTTAGAAGACTGTATTACATACTGAAAAGGGAAAGATGACTCACATCCAAAATTACCAACAATGTTTTAAAAAGTGTTTATAATTTTGAACAAAAGGCCATCATCACATAATTAAATATGGGCCATCTCATTCCATCATTTTAAGAAGTATACAGGGAAGACATCAATATGCAGAAAGAAGTAACACAGGATAAATGTGGAGATGAATCATGCAACAGAGGGCATTGTCACAGAGGGCTAGAAAGGATTAATCCATAAGAACCAACTCCTGTAAAGACAAGTTTTTCGATCAATTCCACTTCCTCAAAGGACCCACAAAAATGAGGACAGAGGAGAAATGAGTAAAATGTTATATGGGAAAAGAACTTAGTTCTTATGACTTTGGGGAACATAAAAACTCCAAGCTGAGTAAACAAATTAAAGAAAAAAAAAAAATATTTACACGTTTTCAAAATATAAGCTGACAGATTTGGACTTTCAGAAAACCAAAATATCTGTTATACATCTGCAAGAGCTTGTCCTCACTTCCCTCTCTCATTTCTTCTGTTCTTGTTTTTTGTTTTTTTAATGGACTTCAAAATAAAGCAAGTCTACTAGATTGTTTTATCACAGACAAAAAAACAAAAAAACAGGTTCACTATTTTTCTAATATTAGCTACAAACTACTTTAAAATGACTACTTAAACTTCTAGACAACAGAGTCAGCTAAAAAAAAATCTTAGTTTATTTAATCAAAACTATCAGGACATCTGTGTGAAGAGATACTGGGGATTCCTTGGTGATTAAGGAATTAACAATATTAAAGGAGAAAAATCTGCTCTTGGGGTGTTAAAATCTGAGTGCATTCTTAGTAATGCATTTATTTAAATCTCACAGTGCTAGGCACTAATCTAAGAACTGAGAAGCCTAAGAAGAAAATATCATCCCTGTCCTCAAGGAATTTATCCTTCAACTAAAGATCTCTCAACCTACCTACCTGCCTACTTATCAACACACACACACACACACACACACACACACACACACACACACACACATTTGTTATATAACTATGAATAAAGTGATATGATAAATACTTGAATGGAAATCTGAAAAAACTGCAATGGGAAAAGAGTAGAAAACATTAAATCAGCCCATGGCAGGGGGTGCAAGCTCATTGAGTTGGTGAGGGAGAGAGAAGGAAGATCAAGACTTCATGGAAAAGATGATACAGGAGCTGGCTCTGAAGGATAAAAAGAAGGAACACAGTATTAGAGGTAAACAAGAATACATTAGGCTGAATGGATAGGTGTTGCTTCAATTATGATGGGCCTTGAATAAAGACTTTGAGCTTTACTTTGTAGAAGACATGAATTGACAGCTACATCTAGAGAAGAGGGTGACAAAGTTTTCTCAAAGGATCAGACAGTCAATAATTTAGGCTTGTAGGACATACGGTCTTTGTTGCAACTGCTCAACTATGCCCTTTGAGTGCTATAGCAACCATACACAATATGTAATTAAGTGGGTGTGGCTGGAGTTTTAATAAAACATTCTTTAAAAAATCAGATGACAGGGCTGCAGGCTGAAGTTTGCTGATCCCTGCTCTAGTGAATAACTCGGGATAGTTAAGAAGCAGTCCAAAGAGAGACGATGAAGGCCTGATTGAGGCAGTGAAACTGGAAACAATAAGAAAGGATATGGCTTTCATTTTTAGGAAGCAGAACCAATAGCACCTCATGAATGAGAGCTATCAAAGATATCATAAAAGTCTCCAGTCTGAGTCAAGAACTGGGAACTTTTAACTTTTAAGTGATGCTCTTAATTGATATAGTGGAACCGTAGCTAGAGGCATGCTTAAATCCTGGGAACATGAGCATCACTTCAGAAAGCGTTCCTTGACTCTTTCAAAGCTGGGGGAGGAACCAAGATTCAGGAGTTCCTTGGAAGAACAGTGTGCCAAAAGACTAAGACTTGTAATTTCTAAATCCAATTAAAGGGTTCCCATTCTGGTTAAGATGTATTATGCACATTTCAGTGTATTTTTCTCACTGATCCAACTAAAAACCCAAGAGAGAATGTATAAAGCAACTATAAGAGAATTCTGAAAAGTAAATGGGAAGGTAGACAGAACAGGAAAACCAATACTCAAAGAAGGATGACAGAGTGGTGAGCTCCTGGTTTTTACTTTTTTGCCTTTTATATCTCCAGGCTTAGCCTTCCCTGTTTCCTATAACTTCGAATGGAAAACAGACAGAAAAAATTCCTCTAGTTAGAGAACTGGGAAAAGGACCTTCTGTGGGATGGAGTACTTTCTATTCTTTTGGTCCACTCTGAGTCCTAGGAACAAAGCTGCAAACCCGCACTGTGACATTAGGGGCAGTCACAGTGGCAGCAGTAGCAGCTTCCATTTTTCTGTTTTCTTTCACTGCTTTCCCCCTACTAGCGAGGCAGACTATATATAGTAAATCATAGTGTGGAGGATCAGATCTTGGCTCTGAGTACTCAGGCTCTGATTAAGCGAGAGTATCAGGAAAAGGAGCCCTTGGGAGATAGTAAGAGTGAGAAAGATCAGAGAGAGCAAGGAGATGGAGAAAGGAATTTTTAAATTATGTGTATGACTTCCTGGGCTCACCCTTAAGCTGTACATGTGTAGAATGACTCAGAATCAACACAACAAAGATTTTGATAAATGAACTATGGTATAGATAACTGTCCATGTCCCAGGCTCTCCCCAGGTGGCACACAAGCAGGAAAGACAACATAAGTGCTGCAGAGGCTTTGAAAAGTAAACTGACCTTCAAAAGGAAACTCAGGATTTTAGGTCTGAACTTAGCTGGATTGATTTTTTGAAGACTTTAACAAAACCCAGAATCTCACAGTATTCAAAATGTCTGGGATACAATACAAAATTAATTGACATTCAGAGAACCAGGAAAACTAAATAAGTCTCAAAGGGAAAAAGCAATTAACAGATGCCAACTCTAAGATGATTCAGTTGTTGAAATTATAGGCAAATACTATGAAACCACTATTATAACCGTGCTACTTGAAGTAAAAGTGAACACTTGTGAAATGAGGACAAAAATACAAATTTTTGCAAAACCACTGAAGCTATTAAAAATAGCTAAATAAACTTTCAGACAAATAATAAAAAATTAAAAATATTAAAGATTCACTGGAAGGGCTCAGTAGTTGAATGGAAATGATAAAGAAGAGCCAATGGGCTTGAAAATGGATAAATGGAAATTATTCAATCTTAAAAACAGAAAGAATTAAAAAATGAAAAAAAAAAAAAAAAAAAACCAAAAACAGCACCCCAGGAAATTATAGAACAATACCAAATGGTCTAACATCCGTAAAACTGGAGTCCCAAAACAGAGAATCAGTGCAGAAAATACATTTGAAGAAATAATGCCTGAAAGTTTCCCAAATTCGGTGAAAGAAATGTTTAGAGCTCCAAAGTGAAAGTGAAAGTGAAGTCACTTAGTTGTGTCCGACTCTTTACGACCCTGTGGACTGTAGCCTACCAGGCTCCTCCCTCCATGGGATTTTCCACGCAAGAATACTGGAGGGGATTGCCATTTCCTTCTCCAGGGGATCTTCCCAACCCAGTGATCGAACCCAGGTCTCCCACATTGCAGGCAGACGCTTTAACCTCTGAGCCACCAGGGAAGCCCTTAGAGATCAAAGAGGCTCAGAATATATCAGCATGATTTTTTTTAAGTCTATCCTGGTTGGGTTTGCTGAGCCTCTTGGATCTCTAAACCCAACCAGGGTAGACTTTTTTTTATAATTGAAGTGCTGAAAACCAAAGACAAAGACTTAAAGGCAACCGGAGAAAATTACACATTACATACAGGGTAAGAATTTAAATGACTGCAGCTCTCATCAAAAACAATGAAGGCCAGAAGAAAATAAAGTTTTAAGGTACTGATACAAAGACACTGTCCAACTATATCCAGCAAACATTTCCTTCAGGGACAAAGGTAAAATAAAGATGAAGGACAGCGAAGAATTCTTCACTACTAGATCTGTTCTAAAAGAAATACTATAACAAGTTCTGGAGATTGAATGAAAATGTTAACAGAGGAAAACTGAGAATTTCATGAGTGAAGAAAGAGCAACAGGAATGATAAATATCTGAGTGAATATAATAGATAATTTTTATTCTCTTAAATTCTTTAAAATAGGTATGACTTAAAAATTATGACATTATCCAATGGAATTTTTAAATGTACATACATATATGCTTATAACTATTACAATGTACAGTGGGGAGGTTATAAAGTTCCTATATTTAACTTGAAGTGGTGAAATACTAACTCTAAACAGACTGTGAAAAGCTAGGTGTGTATTTTATAAACCACCCAAAATCCAATCCCAAAATCAACCCCTAAAAAACTATGCAAAAAGGTATAGTAATGAGAAAACAACATATATATTCCAGTTCTAAACTCCAATTTTAAAAGGAGAAATGGTTGAGTCTTCAGCTCTAATTAAAAAAAACAGAGGAATTATTATGTTTAATATAACAGTGACCAGCCCACTTCCCTCAACCCAAGTCAAAAGACACAGTTACCTGTGAAATTCTGTGCTTTGAGGTGCAGATCATAGAGTTTGTGGATGTAGCGTATATACATCTCTTCCTTGTTCAGTTCAGTCTTATAGAAGTTCTAAGAGAGAAAAAAAAAAAAGAATACAAGTACAGATAATTTCTCAGCAATTAGGTTGGCAGGTATCTACCCTTTACTCTGCTTGAAGTTTCATGTCTTTTACTTTATTTTGGCCGTGCCGCATGGCATGTGGAATCTTAGTCCCCTGACTAAGGACAGAACCCTCACTGCCTGTATTGTTAGTGCAGTCTTAACCTTTGGGCTGCCAGTCAAGTGCAAAAGACAATGACATATCTTTAATTCAACACTGTCTGTATTAAAAATTGCCTGTCAACAACTGGATAGGCTGGTAACTCCTGGGTGGATGTTACTACCACTGATTCACATTTCTTTTGTTACTTTCTATTGTTTTTTGGTGAAGTTTAACTGCCAATGGACTAGTCTAAAAATTCAATTAAATATTAAAAATATGTAAGATATTAACTTATTTATTACATTTGATCACTGATAGTCAAAGGATAATTTCTTTCATCTTAAAATTATTTTATGGTGAATTAAAGGTTTCCAGTTTATGACTACAACATAAAGGGATTTGTAAGAGATTTTATTTCAAATTATTGCTACAAGGGCACACTTACTGAAAATATTTGGTTTATGAAAACAAAGTATCTGGATTTTATTTAAACTTCTCTAAAATGTTTTAACATTCATCATCAAAAACTCAACTTTGACTTAACTGAACACATTATGTTGTCATTTAAAATGTTTACTTTACAGGCTGCCACATCTATTTCTTCATCAATATCAATTTTCTAATATAGAAAGTATGTTAGTCCTCAATGAACTTAGTAAACATAGGAGCAAAAGTGTAAGAAGTTGGAATCCAGCAAAAGCGTGATGCTGTGAGGCTCTGTATAAGGCTCTTTCAGCAAGCAGATCACTGCAGATATTATGAAATCTCTGCTTACAGCCATGTGAACTACTACCATTACTATTGCTATTATTTTGACAGATGCTACTTGGTGTGTAGAATGAAAAATGAATAGTGATGGGGAGAAAAATCTGTTGACTTAAAGGAGTAACAGGTTTTTCTAGGGGGAAAGGCCAGGGATTTTAAACATTTCTAAAGTTGATTAGCTAGAGAGGGCTTTGGTTACAGACCAAACTAGCCAGTGTGGCTGCTTAACTGTACTTGGGCTTGAAGCCTGAGGGCCTCCTGTCAATGTACTTTGTGGCCACTACCTAATAGGTAACCATTCTTCAATATAAGGACTCATCGAACTTCAAGAAGCTGACACATAGTTGAACACACTATAAAAAAATATTTCTTCCAATTTATACCATTATCCTTTCCCTTTCCTCTTGTGTCCTGTAGATCTTGGTGGCTTCCCAGGTGGCACTAATGGTAAAGAACCCACCTGCCAATGCAGGAGACACAATAGACCTGGGTTCAATTCTTGGGTTGGAAAGATCTCCAACAGGAGGGCACAGTACCCCACTCCAGTATTCTTGCCTGGAGAATCCCATGGACAGAGGAGCCTGGTAAGCTACAGTGTCCTGTAGATCTTAGCATTCTTTAAAAAGATAAGTAAACAATGCTCTTCACATCTCTCGTATTATAACCAAAATCATTTTAATTAGCAAGAATTATTGTACCATAAACATAAATCTAACCACTCAATAGCAGACCTTTACATTATTAAACAATGTTTTTTTTTTCCATCAGCTTTCTGCTAAGAAGCAGATTTCTTTGGGAACAAAATAAGTGATCACTCTGTAAATGAATAATAGTTCTTTAAAAAAAAAAAAAGAAAGAAAGAAAAGATCTCTCCAGTCAGCAGATGAGACTCTTTCACGTATGTCTGGCAAAACTAGTGACAGAAAGAACAAAACAATAATTAATTTCCTAGTTTTAGTCATGTCAAAGATTACACATTTTTACCAGTCTAATCCTACCGTTTAACTCAGAGCTTGTAGAGAAAGTCAGAGTTCCTCTGAAGATAATCTGGAATTGATCTTTCCAAAGAGTTAAGAAAAATCTCCAGGAGGAAGTGAGTGATTAAAGAGAAGCATATTGCAGCTAGAAAACATCAAAAAACTTTCCATATGGAGTATAAGCTAAAAAGATTAGCTTCAGAGTTATATATTCGGTCCTTTAATAATAAGTATTCCTGTGCTAGTTGAAATTAAAACAGTGTTCAAAATGTTAGCATTTCCTATAAGGACTGACTATTCCTGGTCAGTGCAAAACTAACAAGATAGATTCTTTGTCTCATGTGAACACTGATGGGGGCCGCTGATTTTATTGTCTTTGGCTTTTTCCTGCTGGGAAACTAGAGTAAACACATTTAGGTCAGAGTATCCAGCCTTTCATCCGAGGAAATGATATCTTCTGTTTATACCAGTTGAGGAAATGGACCCAGAGTCTACATTTAAGAGTGTATCTCCCAAGGTCACAGAAGGCGCTGTGAAAGCAGATGGAGACAATGGAAGACGATTCCTTCCAGAAAAGGTAAAGGCTTTCCTTTGAGGTTATTTATGAGATTTCGGGCTTGGAGCTGGGGGAGAGCCAGGATTAAGGAGACAGACTGAGAAAACCTGAAGACGATAGAGCACGTGGCTTTTCCCCTCAAATATTGATGTACAAGCAGAGACATGGAAGGAGACCAGGCTGAGGACCTTGACCATGGCCAAAGGCCGGCAAACAGCGGGGAAAGCACAGAAAGGAAATTTACAAGTGGGAATGACTGTGCTCAAGGTTAGACATTAAGTGCTAAGAGGAGAGGTAATGGACTGCCCCCATGAGCTTGGCCTGATGGCCTGCAGGTTACTCTTGGGTCTGATGATAAAAATTATGGAAGAAACTGCATAACAACAGGTGGCCTAACAAAGGATGCTCAGGTCTCACTATTTTTAGCAACTGATATTGGAGGTGGAATGTAACAATTAAACGCAAAAATGAGGAGGAAGTGGTGGGTGTGGTTAAAAAAAAAAGGATAAAGTCATATACTCAGAGATGAACAGTACAGTGAGAAAAGAAATTAAGGAAACAGGTTAAAAAGATAGTCCTAAGAAAGTAAAAATCCTGAGCTCTGAAGAGGGACTGTGAGGGGAATAAACAAAATAAAACAAAAAAAATCTGAAATCAATGAGCTAAGACAAGACAGAATCAGGTTGGGGAAAAAACAAAATTTTAAGGTGCAGGCAAATAGAGAACAAAAAGACACGGATGTAAGAGACTCGTGGATCAAAGTAAGAATTAGAATTGTTTGTGCAAATACTTAGGATAGATGGTTAGGTGTATCTATTCTGCAAAATAAGAAAAAGAAACCATGATATACACAAATTTAGAACCAGAAGCAGTCACAGAGTATTCCTGTACTTTAAATCTGATCAATGTAAATTATTAAAAGCATCAATTTATACTATACCAAAATTTGAAAAAGGAATGTAAATGTATAGTCCTTCTTTTGCTCTGTAGTGAGAATACCATTCTATTTGATAATTAGTTATGAGAAATTTCAAGATAAATTTTGTGTTCCTAGAACTGTTCTTCTGTAGTCTGTTATCCTTACGATATTGATTTTTATTTTCAAAAATTTCTTGTTTGGATGAGAAACTAGATGGTTATCCCAGTTATAGTCCAAACCTTAACCACAGATGGCTTTAACTTGCAAAGATGCTATAGAATGAAAATATGTGTGTTAAACAGGAAACTGTCATTTGTTCAGAAAGGAACATTAATATTTATTAAAATCTAGGATAAATATAAGCAGGGTAGAAAGGAACTGTTTACACAGAAGTGAAAAGACCTTTCTCCAGGGACATCATCCTTTTTCCTAGGAGAACAACAAAGGACTCCAGGGCAGAAAAGTGATACAACAAGGAGAAGCTGGCTTCACCTTGGGATCTTACAGTGGGTGCTTTCTGCAACACTGGGGAGCTGAAAATTCTCTAGCATTTAATTCAAACTAAAGCAAAGAACACTTCTAAACTCTTCTAAGAAACACTCAGATAAAGACACACTGTGGCGGATAAACAAACAAAACATAGTATTTCTGAGAAAAAGCAAACATTAGAATGCAAAGAGGAAAAGGGAAATCATTGACTAACCAGGAGGCTCACGGTGCAGCCAATCTTTTTGCCATCTACCTCGCCCATTTTCATGCAGTCCCTAAAAACAAGAAGCAAGAGTCAGAACTCAGAACTTCCTTCCTAAGGGCAAACACAGTTTGTTCTTTTAGGGAAAAAAAGAAACTGTCAGAGACTAGAAGCTATTTGCAAGTTGCTGTTTGGATCAAGGAGGCCAGAGCCCCAAGAGGCTTGGGGTGGGGGTGGGGGTGGCAGGCGGTCAGACCCTCCCTGAGCACCAGCATGGCTGTGGATTTCACTTCCAGGTGGGCTGTGCCCTCTCTCAATAGAGAAGGGGCTAAGGAAGAGGAGGAGTGAGGATATGTTATGACACACCTTTTACTGGGCTGAAAAGGAGCCGGTAAGCCTGGCCATCAGCAGTAACAGTGAGGCTTTTTTTCTTAAAATACCATGCATTTAAGTGGGATGACCTGCTTCAACAGTTTAGATCACTTCAAAATCAAAAAATCATGTCTCTGAAAGGTAACAGTGTGAGTTTCATTCCCTGTCTTGCATGGTTATACAATTCTCTGTTACACTACCGTCGCACTAAGATAAAGGGGTCTATCGGTTCTAATGGGTGAGTTTCAAAAACAGCAACAGAAGATTTCTTTAATAACAGGACTCTCTCAATTTACTAAAACTTTAAAAGAACTGCCAAAAACCCCAGAACAAAACATTAAAAAAGGAAAAACAAACAAAGAAGAAACTGAGCTAGCTAGTTAAAAGTCCACTATTTTACTGCACAAGGTTCCATGGTCTGATTATCAGTTCTTTGAGTGATTAACTCAAGTGCAACGTCAACTGTATTCTGACTCTGACTTTCTAGCTGGAGAGCAGTGTATCTGGGAAACGGGCTTACCTGTAATCTAACAACCTCTCCATCAGCCGAGTTACAGTGGCGATTAAGGAAACGCCACTTTCTCTCCATGTTTCCCGCTCAATTTTCTTTAGTAGACTGGAAAAGAAAGAACCCAGGGCATTTTCAACATTTATTTTTATCAGTCACCATGACAACCATTTTACTTTCATCAGTACCTTAAATGCCTTAGCAACCACCGCAACATCTCACAAGTAGCACAATGCAAACAATGTCTTACCTAGGATAGGGACCAAAGAGTGGAATTCTAATCCAGGAAGCATTGACAAAGCAAATTGATTTTCAGATTATCCAAGTCATCAAATACGAACACATGCATATAAATCATACTTTCAAAATATGCAAGCACCTCACAGCTCAAAGACATTGTTTCCTAGCTTCTCTCTTGCACTAATATTAGAGGCTTGTGCCTCCCCACAACAAACAACACTGAGAAAAGCAAAAATAGGAATGCCTCAAAGTTTACTTTTAAGTAAGATCTTGCTTTAGTCACACAAAAATGTTTTCCTACCTCTCAGTGGAATGCATCTTCATCCAAGCAATTTTACTGCAATGCAACTGCTACAGGAAAATCCTTGTACAGACGGTATGACGTTTTGCATCTTTTCCCTTCACTTAACATTTGCCCACTCAATACATATTGTACTATCTGTGCACTCACTCAACAGTTTCATTCATTTTGTCATTAATCACCGAGGATTTTCTATGTGGTTGTTACAGCAGATTGATGACAAGTACTGAACCACATCTCTCCTCCTACATTTTCCCCCTAATCTTAAGCACCTTGGAGCAGAGGCACTGCTATGTAAACACAAAACAATAACAATCATAATAATTAGGATCTCTTTTTACTTTCACTCCCACCTCTAGGCATTAACCATATATTGGCAAAACCCCTTTAAGACTGAACTTTCCCCAAAATAAAAAAAGAAAGAACATAGGCATGACAACATGAGGATAATCTGTCCTCCTAAATTTAATGACGATTATTTCTAAAATCTTGTTTCCCTCTTATCCTGGTTTCAGGAATAACAGAGAGAGAAGACGTTTTTTTTTTTTTCACAAGTACCATCTCAGCCCAGCCTGTATTGTGCTTAGTAGGAAAAAAAGCTATTTTGTCAAAGCTTCTTTTCTTTTTTTTGGTCTTTGGCTATGTTCTCTCTCAATTGTCCTTCCTGCTCCCCCCACCTTCTTTTTGCCATTTCCATTCCAGTGCCCAGTCTTCTGTCTTGGCTCCTCATCTGGTGCCTAGGTATCCCTGATCATTTGTTTTTCTGGCTTATTCTGAACTGCTTCCTAAACTAAGAAGGGGGAGGAAGGGAGAGGTAACACATGAAGGAATGGAGCGTGCCCTGACTAATCCCCCAGGGAAAAGTCCCCTAGTTTGTTCTAAATGTGTTTTCTTTAAAAAAAAAAACACAAAAATCCGCTGAAAAGCACCTGTTTCAAGCTTAAATGCCAAATTGGTATTGAACCAAGTACGCAAATGAAACTCTGCCTGCCAAAGCAAGGCAGGATGATGGAGAAATCTTCCCAAGTGACAGCCCACACCTCACATACTTTAGAGGCTGAAAAACAAAGAACTCAAGTTAAGTAATAATTCTAAAAATAAATGGGAGACTTCTTTTATAGGCATGAGCTTCACTAACTTGCACAGCCTCTGGATGCAGTCAGAAATCAGAGCTACAGAATCCTCTTGTGAAAAGAGGCACAGCTCTGCAGAGCCTGCTGCCTTGACTAACCTGAGATTCAAAATATCAGGACCAAGCCTAGAACCCAATTCATCTGCTTTCTTGGCCAGGATTATTCCTTCTGTGGGGAACCTGGCCCTCCACGCTTACTTGATACACATGGACAAGGAGAGGCTATCAGACAAGAAGAGTCTTTCTAGATAACTTAGGTGACACTGGTCTATAATTTGGTCTATAATCATGCCAATGTGGCCATGCTGAGTACACAAGGAACTCATCTAGTAACAGTGAAAGTTTTCTATTTTTTTTAGGCAATAAGATGATAAATGGTTGCTACATAAACTAGTGCACTAACTTTACATACATGTCACAAGAGCATAAATGATGCATCATTTCTTTATAACTTTTTTAAACCATTAAAAAAAAATTGAAGTACAGTTAATTTACAATGTTGTTAGTTTTAAGGGTACAGCAAAATGATTCAGATACATATATATACATCTCCCTTTTTTGTTTTCTATTATAGCTTATTACAAGATATTCAATATAGCTCTCTGTGCTATACAATAGGTCCTTGTTGTTTATATATAGAAGTTCCTCTATGTTAGTCCCAAACTCCTAATTTATCTCCCCACTGCTCGCTTCCTGGCTCCAAGGTGATTTTTTATTGCTAATGATAGGCAGTTGGACACCATGACAATGAGGAGCAACATAAATAACGTCCTGCAGGATTATACACTTGCTCATTAAATGGCTTTTCCCCTCTGATGGAATGAAGGGTGCAGAATTTGACCCTCAGTCTACCTCTCTCTGCATCTTAACAGGATTATGTGGAGGCCAACACTTTACATACATAGGTGGCTCAGATGGTAAAGCATCTGCTTGCAATGTAGGAGACTTGGGTTCGATCCCTGGGTTGGGAAGATCCCCTGGAGAAGAGAATGGCAACTCACTCCAGTATTCTTGCGTGGAGAATGCCAAGGACAGAGGAGCCTGGCGGGCTACAGTCTACGGGGTCACAAAGAGTCAGACACGACTGAGCAACTTCCACTTCACTTCTTCACTTCAAACATATAAATATACATATATATATATATGTGTGTGTGTGTGTGTGTGTGTTTGTATCTCTATATATACACACAAAGCTCTATGAAATGATTTGGAGCCTTACTGAATTTTTCAGAGCAACATACAATAAAACACAGTGGAGGACTGAGGTGGAGGTTACCTCTTCCGGAAACCCCCTTTAGAACCCCCGAGGCTGTCAGTACCCTCACCGCGTGCTCCAAACGTCACGGTCACTGATGCACCCTCAGCCTCAGAAGACCACCAAGCACAAGGAGATGCTCAATAAATGAAGCTGAATGAGTCAATGAAGTGGATGCAGGGAAGCAGAATTTCATTCTGATACCTTATTCTGCGTATCTCATGAGCAGTGATGATCCACAATTTCAGCATTATCAAAACCAATAAATCCTGACTCTCTTATTTCAAAAAGATGTAGTGTGGGAAAATGAGGATAACATGAGGGTCAGGGAAAGATGAGTTCTTAGGAAGGAATGTACTACATAAATTTACAGTTTCATTCTAAGGAGGCTATTTTGGCAAGTATATACTACATTTTCAGGAAGCAGTGAACTACTTTCAGCTTCTGAACAAATTTTAAGAAGTTTTAGACATGAATTACAGAGAAAAAATGAAAATTTGTACCACAATGGCATGTGTTCCCAATTCATAACATGTGCAATGACACAGTGTGATTATCCTAATTCTTTGTGATTTCTATTGCCAAAAAAGCATTTTATTGTTTCCTGAAATAGGGTTGGATATTCCCTTTCTTTTCTGAGGCCAGGTAGTAATGACATTTAATTATCACTTTAGATTTTATTATTCTCAATATGCTGATCATAAAAGTATGAAAGAGAAACATTTATAGTAACATTTCTAGTAATATGCTACAAAAATCAACAAAAGAATAAAAATCTCCAGTGAATGAATCAGGGACCTTAAAATAGTCCTAATTACAGAGGCTTAATATTTTAATTATTGGTTTGATTTTTAATGTCAAGGTACATCTTCTATTTCAAAGCCATATTTACACACAAGCAGTCCAAATTGCATGCTATCAGGCCTTTATTAAAGTAGATAAGAGGCACTACAGAGCTATGTGAGTGCTTATTAATCTTATGAATTTATTATAAATAATTAATCACAAATCTCAAGAGATTCATTTCACTGAGTGCTTTCTCATTTTAGTTCTTTGTTCAAACCAAGGACTAGTAACGGAATTGAGAGTGGTTTTCAAAAGTAATTTATTATACTGGATGAGGTTTTAATCAGAATTCTTGCTAAACTCCAGCTGTCATGAAAGACAGATGCTTTGTACACTAGAATTAATGAGGGCTTGGTGAATAATTATTAAAAGTTCCAGTTTAATTACAGTATCAGAAGAAAATGCCATTGTTCAGGATTCAGTACAAAAAATGTATTTATTTTATCATGTAATCATGTACCATCACCACAAGAAATCTGTATACCCCTTCTTGGCTTTTCCCTTCAATATAATTTTCTTAAAAGCATCAAGAATGATTTTAAATCAGGCAAGTTGAAATCTATCAACCATTAATAATACTTTTCAACACTATATATTCATATATCTACTGCTCTAAATTTATGATCATAAAACGAATTACAGAGTTTTCTATCTGGCTATCAGTGCTAAAGCAGTAGTATTTAGTTTTAGATTTACTTGGTTGAAAATACAAGGAAAAGCATATTTTGTAATAGAAAAATATATTGCTAAATTGTTTCTGTACTTCTGAAAGAACTGCAAACACTTCCCAAGCACAATGAGCCGGTTCTTCCTTCAAAAAGAAACACTTCTTAAGTATAAAAGGTTAAACAATGACTAAGAGCCTTAGAAAGCTGTAGAGAAAACAAGTGCTAGACTTAAAATACTAAAGTACTGGAACTTTCTTATGTATCGTCTCTGGCCATTTTACACACTGAATGACTACTCAGTACAGGCACTTCATTCTGGGACAGTGATCACAGTCTCACCTTCGTAAGGACAACCTCCTTACAACACTCCATTACTTCTTTATCCTCCTTACAAATCCTAATCACAGAATCTACTAGAAATTATTTGCTTCTGTGATATTCTAGTAAGAAGCATTTAGGAAGCAATTAATAATGCTGAATGAGCAATAAGTATTGCTGAATTAAATCAAGCACTGAAGAACAGATGCAAACTAGGTTAATTTTCCTAACAGCAAATCAGCCAAGGACATCTTGGAAAGCACTGCACACAAACACAACAATCACACCACTATTTTGTTTTCCTCTCCCACTCTCTACCCAATTGAAAATCATTATCTTGCAGCCCCAATTTTAAAATTATTAGTCATGAAAAGAGTGAGATTTGTTATGTAACACTTGTAACCTGTCCTAATCAGAGATTAATACAAGGAGGTATGTCTAATCATCAGCATAAGATCCATTCACCAGAGTTAGGCAATGATCCTTTATTTCACACTCCACAAAGACAAAGTACTCTGGGGAGACCCAAGCTGTCTTTGCAGCTCTCAGCTACTTAGCACTGACACCCAAATCCCCCCAAAAGAATCAATTGGAGATATACATGTTACTCACATACTGTTGAAGAGCTCGCGGTAGGTTTCATCACCTTTGCCTTCGGACATCAGGCTGTCCAGTTTGTCAATGAGCTTGGCTTCCACCTGAAACAGACCCAAATGTTACTCTCTTTCTTTCCTTCTCACGAGGAGGATTTTCTAGGCACATGGAAACATTAATTTCTGCAAGGGAAAAAGCCACAGTAAATTTTGTGAATTTATCAGCTGTGGTTAACCGGAGACACCCCCTTGGAATTCTAGGGGGCCAATTTAGATGCAGGAACATGACTTCAAACTCCCGGTGGGGTAGCGTGTGCTGCTGCGAAAGACTTCTATTTGTTGATTCAAACACAAATGCCTGCAGCCCAGCTTAAATGTTTGAATTCTTTTTTTAGGAGCTGCAAAAACTGGCAAGTCTTTTTTGTTTTTTTTTTCAAATCATGATACACACACACACACACACACACACACACACACACATACATACATATAAGAACATCAGCAAACTACCATATCCACAAACATTCAGTTAAATCTTTGATGTGTTTTGTATCTATTTTCTTTCTCAAAACATTTTGAGGTTGCACTAAATCTTTGCTGAAGTTGAGAATTTGTCCTAACCATGTACAGATGGTAGATCCATAGACATATTCTAAGTCAGCAATCGGCAGCATGAGACAGAAAGGACATATTTCCTGAAAACTGTAGTCAAAACATTTATATTTTCAAGAACATAAATCCTTTAGGACTTCAGTATCAGGAAGGCAGAAATAAATATCCCTTCATCTCTCAGAGACAGCAGAAGGGACAGAAAAGGAAGAATTTCTGCAAGACCAGAGAGTTAACAACTAAGGGTATGGAGGGATATCGGACTTTGTCAAAGGGCTGAGCACAATTATTTCCTTTGAATCAAATTTCAATAAATGGGTAAAGAGATAATGCAAGAGAAGTGGGTTTTCCCCAATATAATTTTAAAATAGGCTTTCATTCATGTATTGACTCTCCTGAAAATAAATGAAGGTCTTGACAGATGAAATGCCATGCTTTTGGCAATGGGAGTGTTCTAGGTATGCATTCAGCTTGTTCGTGCAGTTGACAATCATTTCTAAGACTTGAGAAGGGCTCACAGAGAGAAGCAAGAAGCTTCTTTCACGCAGCAGAGTGCACACAGGTGAGTGCCATGACTGTGTGAACAGTTGGCCTGCTGTCTCCAATAGGAGCAACTTGCCCTGGCAAAGGCAGTTGATTTCTGCTATGAGATCTGGTTTTGGAATAAGAGCAAGTGTCTTTCCAAAACTGGAGCCTGTGTCAAAGAGAAATGATAGGCTCATGCTCATCTTCTTGGAATTTCCTTTACAACAATTTTGACAGCTTTTCCCTTTAAATTAATTCTCAGCACTTCAAGCAAAGAGCAATAAAACATACTGTGCATCAAATGCTCAAAGCTAAGCCATTCACCAAACACAATGTGCAGACCACTGAGAGGTCAGCGATTTTAGGAATCATTAACCTTCTGATTCCTCTGTGTTGTGTCCAGCTGGGAGCAAATAAAGTTTCTGCTAGTTCTTAAACACAGGTCTAGGAAATCACAGGATTTTGTTGTTTTTTTTTTTTAGCTGAAAGGGAATGAAATTTTTTTTCAGGGCTTCTCAGAGATTCAGGGAGGCACAGTCCCAGAAAAGTGTCCGAGGCTATATATTCAGCTTGGAAGTAGGCAGCCTAGGTTGAAATCTGGTTCAGAGCTCATTCCTCAACTCAGAGCATCTCTGAGCCACTGCACTCACCTCTGAGAGAACTGAGACTCTGCTGACTGCTCTGAGAGCACATCCACCTACCTGTTTAAAATTGCCACTCCGCCTCTGCTCCCAGTCCATCATATCGTGGAATATAGGAATCATGACATTGCGGAGATCTGGCTGGGGTATCAAGGTTACTTCCAGGAAGGGGCCGATCAGGGCAGGGATGAAATGGAGCTTGTGCTCTCCTAAAATGAATGAAATATTTACCTTTCTATACATTTAGTTTTAATAAGATTTCAGAAAATCAGTATTATGCGACTTGTTTAAAACTACTGTCACAAGAACACAATCGATTGCAGTTGTCTCAAGCAAGAAAATATTTCTCTAAGCAGCTATATAAACAGTAGATTTCCATGTATTAGCTTCTGCATCATTTTTAATTAAAAAAAAAACCTAGGGATTTACATTTTCACAGTTTAAAAAAAGCCATAAGATACAATTAAACATTATATAAATCATCAGGAATTGGTTATGTATACTACTGCACATTCACACATTAAAATTCTTATGCAATCATTAAAAATGAGTTTGAAGAATAACACAGATGAGTTTTTCAATATAATTAACTATAAAAGCAAAGTACCACACAGTATGCAAAGGTACATCTTTCATTTAAAATGAATATATACATGATAGTCTAAAAGGTTATATCCCCTAATAGTAACCACATTGGTTTATCTCTGGGTGATAATATTACTGGTGACTTTTACATATGAAAAAGGTGGTTCCTATCTGCATTATGTAATTTGTCTTGCTTCTTCACATAATAAACATAACAGCCTAAGTAAAATACAAACATTGGCCCAAACAACAACAAACAGAACAATTTTTTGAAAAGACTACAATGTAATAATAGTGAATTCAAAATGGTATTTAGTAAATCCTGAAAAGTATACTGTTGATAATTCAGAGCAAAGGAAAGTAGAGGGTGAGGTGGACAAAGATGATTTTGTCTAGCAGATATGTATTGAGTTCAGTCTATTACCCTAGTCATCCATGTTAAATCTCAGAGAGTTTCTATTTTTATAATAAAAAAACTGCACACTATGGAAAATGCACTGTGTACATCTCATATATGCACATTACATTCACAATCTTTTGCATCATGGACGAAAGCTATGATACTGGGAGGCTGAGCAGAAGAGAGCTGGCTTCATGAAAAAGGATCATTTCCCTCTTATTAATTTTTCCATCTTTGATCTTTTTTAGTAAGTGTTGAACACACAAAATCTTGCTGTTTAGACTTACTTGCCAATTTTGGAGTTAAATATCTTCACATTAATTATCATTTTCTCTATTTTGTTTCTGTAGCAGAAGGCATGAAGGTGAACACAGACTTGGACAGACATAAATCCAGGATGCAAACATACAATTTAAATTTGTATAGACTTTAGAGGGATTTTTAAAGGAAGGAGAACATGAAGAACAGAATCTGGAAAGAAAAGAAAAATGACGGATGGGCAAACCCAAGTAGGTGTTGTGAAGTCATTGTTTTTTGTGACTGTAAATGCCTTGGGATATTTCTGACGTTTTCAGAAAGTGGCTCTCATCCTTTTTACTAAATATGGGATGATAACAGGACACAACTGTCAGGCCCCTCTGTATCTGAAAGTCCCTGTACATCAGTGATGCCACATGGTCCTTTCCTCTTTTTCTCATGTTTCACTGAAAGTAACTTCGCAGTTTCTCATCATCTCTAAATTACTTATATATCAAGGCATCCATTACATGTGAGGAGGAAATGTGGCTTGTAATTCTTTTTGCTTTCCTAACTTTATTCTTGACCTGGGTAAAATTTTATCTTTTCCAAGGGACTACTTAGTTTTCCTCTTCAGAGCAAGAACACTTCCCTCTTATTCATCAAAAGAAATGTCCTTATTAATCTGCCCTTGCATATTTTCCTCCAAAAGAATGAATACTTTCAAGACCAAAAAACTCAGTGTGGTAAAATATACAAAAACATCAATTCATGGTCTTCTCCCTGCATTTTCCCCATCCTCCCAACATACACATTTAGAGCAGGTAACTAGCAGCCAGCATTTGCAATTGCTTTCTGTAGTTATTTTTGTCAGGGCAGGATGCAGAGCAACCTGAACTCAATCACTCTTCCTGTCATTTGCAAAAGTCTAAACCCACTCACTGCTTCTTCAAGATGTTCTGGCAAGTGAACGGAAGAAAGAGAAAAGAGGAAAGGAGATTTCTGCAGAGATGAAGGCTGGCCAAGTCTTGAGATCAGCCAGCCTTACTCTTATCTCTAACCCTGCCCCAGGAGATGGCTGCAGGGCTTCAGAGTCTAGCTACAGATGCTCTGCCTCTGCAGAGGCACGGACTGAAGGGACTCTGTACACAGGACAAGGGCCACCCTGACATGTGACTGATAACCAAGAGGACCTTTCTGCTTCCTTGACACTGTGTAAGACACCAATCCTTTGCACGGTTTTGAGGTGTGCATGGGGTGAGGGGGATGAGTGAAGCAGCAAATATAGAATCAAATGAAAACTCCTGCCAGCCAGATAGTCCTCCCACAGCTGCTATGGTGGAATGATATTCAGAACTGCTCCGTTACAGAATTTTTACTTTTAATCTTACCTGAGGCTGGCATCCTTTGACCTCCTAACAAAGAACATCATTAGCATGTACTTAGTTTATTTACCACTATTTCTTTGAGCATCCATGAATCTTTTTAAAAACTCTCATCCATTTATAGGCATTTTACAACATGATTTTCTCTTTTAAAATTTTCTTACTATGAAAAATCTCAAATGTACACAGAATTACAAAGAACAGTAAGATAAATCTCCACATCCCCATCATCTAGCTTCAATAATTATCAACATTTTTTTGCTAATTTTTTTTCACTTATCAACCCAACTATTTTTTCACTGGGAAATTTTAAACCAAGTCAGAGACATTATAACATTCTACTTGTATAAACATCAGTAAGCATCTTTCACAGAAAGGTCATTTTATAAGTACAGGATCAAAACACCTTTACCACATCTTTAAAAAAGGCAGACAGTAATTCTTCAAATTAATCTAAAACCAGTCTATATTAAAAATTTCCAGATTGTCTTAAAACATGTCATTTATAGTTGGCTTCTTTCAATCACGATCCAAACAAAATACATGTAGTATTTTGTAGCCTGATTTTCTATGACAGTAGAGAAACCATGTTGTTGTTTAGTCGCCAAGTTGTGTCCAACTCTCTTGTGACCCTATGAACTGTAGCCTGCTAGGCTCCTTTGTCCATGGGATTTCTCAGGAAAGAATACTGGAGTCATTTCCTAGGACTTCCCTGATAGCTCAGTTGGTAGAGAATCTGCCTGCAATGCAGGAGACACTGGTTCAGTTCCTGGTTTGGGAAGATCCACTGGAGAAGGGATAGGCTACCCACTCCAGTATTCTAACCTGGAGAGTTCCAGTCCATGGAGTCGCAGAGTCGGACACGACTAAGTGACTTTCACTTTCACTTTCTCCAGGGGGTCTTCCCGACCCAGGGACTGAACCTGTGTCTTCTGCATTGGCAGGCAGGTTCTTTACCACTGAGCCACCAGGGAAGCCACATTTAAATTATTGTGCAGACTATATGAGGCTAGCCTTCTTAACTGAGAACACACTTTTGAAACAAAGAATCTGTGCAACCGTACAAGTTTTACACCACAGAAAATTTTACTCTTACCCAATCCGCAAAGCAAAATCTTGAGCTATGTATAGCAGCAGGAAAATAAACTTCACTTAGATTATTTCTTTTTAAATCACAGATTTAGTATACTTTCCCCATCTCTAATTGTCAGCCACATGGTCTTGTTTTGAAGTATTTAGGGCACCTGCTAGTTGGGCTGCTGGAGTTGTATATTTATGCACACATAGCAGCCTGTTAGGGAAGTATTGATTTTTCTACAGCAGTTACAAGACGCTGTGTTTGCAAATGTGGAAGAGGAGCCCACTTTATATTTAGTAAGGATGTTAGTTCAACTGAAAATGGAAAGAAAAAACTTAACCTTGCAGCATGATGAATGGCAAAGGTGGGACACAGCAGTAGAGAATAACCTCTTTCTTTGTAGACTACTCTTGCAAGTATAGGTACAAATAAATACATTCGAGGGGATTTCATGCTTTACTCACTTTCATTTTTTATGGAGGTAACACTGGTTTATAACATTATATAAATTTCATGTGTACAACATTATATTTTGACTTCTGTATACACTACAGCATGCTCATTACCAAAAATTTAGTTTCCATCCATCATCGAACTGTTGACCCCTTTGCTTACTTCACCCTCTTCTACCTCCCTTCAGAGGCCAGACAGAAGAAGCAAGACCTACAACCCCACACCCTCCAGAATGAAAACCACAATCACAGAAAGCTAACCAAAATGATCATATGGATCACAGCTTTGTGTAACTCAATGAAGCTATGAGCCATGCAGTCCACCCAAGATAGACAGGTCATGGGGGCGAGTTCTGACAAAACGTGGTCCACTGGAGAAGGGAATGGCAAATCACTCAAGTATTCTTGTTTCAAGAATTCCATGAACAGTATGAAAAGGCAAAATGATATGATACTAGAAGATGAGCCCTTCACGTCAGTAGGTGTCCAATATGCTACTGGGGAAGAGTGGAGAAATAACTTCAGAAAGAATGAAAAGGCTGGGCCAAATTGGAAATGATGCTCAGCTGTGGATGTGCCTGGTGGTGAAAGTAAAGTCCAGTGTTGTAAACAACAGCATTGCATAGGAACCTGAAATGTTAGGCCCATGAATCAAAGTAAACTGAACATGGTCAAGCAGGAGATGGCAAGAGTGAACATTGACATTTTAGGAATCAGTGAACTAAAATGGATGGGAATGAGTGAATTTAATTCAGATGACCATAATATCTTCTAGTGGGCAAGAATCCCTTAGAAAAGGAGTAGCCCTCATAGTCAACATAAGAGTAGAAAATTCAGTACTTTGGAGCAATCTCAAAAAAGACATAATAATCTTAGTTCATTTCCAAGGCAAACATCACAGTAACCCAAGTCTATGCCCCAACTACTTATGCCGAAGAAGCTGAAGTTGAACAGTTCTATGAAGACATAAGATCTTCTATAACACAAAAAAGAGATGTTCTTTTAATCACAGGGGACTCAAATGCAAAAGTAGGAAGTAAGGAGATGTCTAGAGTAACAGGCAAGTTTGACCTTGGAGTACAAAATGAAGCAGGGCAAAGGTTAGCAGAGGTTGCCAAGAGAACACACTGGTGTTCAAATACTGGGTAGCAAATACCCTTTTTCAACAACACAAGAGATGACTCTACACATGGACATCACCAATATGGAAATCAGATTGATTATATTCTTTGCAGCCGAAGATGGAGAAGCTCTCTACAGTCAAAAACAAGACCTGAAGCTGACTGTGGCTCAGGTCATGAGCTCCTTATTGCCAAATTCAGGCTTAAATTGAAGTAGGGAAACCCACCAGGCCATTCAGGTATGACCTAAATCAAATCTCTTATAATTTTACAGTGCAGTTGACAAGCAGATTCAAGAGATTAGATCTGGTACACAAAGTGCCTGAAGAACTATAGACTGAGGTTAGTAACACTGTATAAGAGGCGGTGACCAAAAGCATCCCAAAGGAAAACAATTGCAAGAAGGCAAAATAGTTGTTTGAAGAGATCTTATAAATAGCTGAGAAGAGAAGTGAAAGGCAAAGGAGAAAGGGAAAGATATACACAACTGAATGCAGAGTTCCAGAGAAAAGCAAGGAGAGATAAGAAAGCCTTTCTAAGTGAACAATGTAAGAAGTAGAGGAAAACAATAGAATGGGAAAGACTAGGGAATTGTTCAAGAAAATTGGAGATATCAAGGGAACATTTCATGCAAGGATGGGCACAATAAAGGACAGAAATGGCAAGGACCTAACAGAAGCAGAAGAAATTAAGAAGTGGCAAGAATACACAGAAGAACTGTACATAAAGGTCTTAATGACCTGGATAACCATGATTGGTGTGGTCACTCACCTAGAGCCAGACATCCTGGAATGTGAAGTCAAGTGGACTTTTTAGGAAGCATTACTAAGAAATGAGCTAGTGGAGGTGATGAAATTCCAGCTGAGCTATTTCAAATCCTAAAAGATGATGCTATGAAAGTACTGCACTCAATATATCAGTAAATTTGGAAAACTCAGCAGTGGCCACAAGACTGGAAAATGTCAGTTTTCATTCCAACCCCAAAGGGCAATGCCAAAGAATATTCAAACTACTATACAATTGCACTCCTTTCACATGCTAGTAAGGTAATGTTCAAAATCCTTCAAGCTAGACTTCAGCAGTACATGAACCAAGAACTTCCAGATGTACAAGCTGGATTTAGAAAAGGCAGAGGAACCAGAGATCAAATTGCCAACATCCACTGGATCATAAACATAGCAAAAAATTTTAGAAAAACATCTACTTCTGCTTCATTGACTATGGTAAAGCCTCTGACTGTGTAGATTACAACAAACTGTGGAAAATTCTTAAAGAGATGGGAATACCAGACCACCTTACCTGCCTCCTGAGAAATCTGTAAGCAGGTCAAGAAGCAACAGTTAGAATTGGACATGGAAGAATGGACTGGTTCAAAACTGGGAAAGGAGTACATCATGTCACTGTGCTTATGTAACTTATACACAGAGTACATCATGCAAAATGCCAGGTCGGGTAAAGCACAAGCTGGAATCAAGATTGCCAAGAAAAATAGCAACAACCTCACATATGTAGATGATAGCACTTTAATGGCAGAAAGTGAAGAGGAACTAAAGAGCTTCTTGATGAGGGTGAAAGAGGAGAATGAAATCTGGCTTAAAACTCAACATTCAAAAAACTAAGATCATGGCATCCAGGCCCATCACTTCATGGCAAATATTAATAGAAGGGGGAAAAGTGGAAGCAGTAACAGACTTTATTTTTTTGGGCTCCAGAATCACTGCAGATGGCGACTGCAGCCATGAAATTAAAAGACGCTTGCTCCTTGGAAGAAAAGCTATGATAAAACTAGACAGCATATTAAAAAGCAGAGACATCACTTTGCTGACAAAGGTCCATATAGTCAAAGCTATCATTTTTCCAGTTGTTATGTTTGGATGTGAGAGTTGGACCATAAAGAAGGCTGAGTGCCGAAGAATTGATGCTTTCAAACTGTGATGCTGGAGAAGACTCTTGAGGATCCCTTGGACAGCAAGGGGATTAAAGCATTCAGTCCTAAAGGAAATCAACCAATATTCACTGGAATATTCACTGAAGCTAAAGCTCCAATACTCTGGCCACCTGATGCGAAGAGCTGACTCATTGAAAAAGACCCTGATGCTGGGAAAGATTGATGGCAGGAAGAGAAGGGTGTGACAGAGGATGAGATGGCTGGATGGCATCACCGACTCAATGGACACAAGTCTGAACAAACTCCAGGAGAATGTGAAAGACAGGGAAGCCTGGTGTGCTTCAGTCCATGGGGTCTCGAAGTGCTGGACATGACTTAGGGACTGAATAACAACAGCAACTTCCCTTCCCATCTGGTAGCCACTAATCCATTCTCTATATGCTTACTTTTATTTCACTTTGTTTGTTCATTTACTTACTTTTAATATTCTTCATGAGTGAAATCATACAGTAATTGTCATTGCCTGATTTATTTCACTTAGCATTATACCCTCTCAGTTTCAGTGAAAGCCACTCAGTCGTGTCTGACTCTTTGTGACCCCATGGACTATACAGTCCATGGAATTTTCCAGGCCAGAATACTGCAGTGGACAGCCATTCCCTTCTCCAGGGGTTCTTCCCAGCCCAGAGATCGAACCCAGGTCTCCTGCATTGCAGGCGGATTCTTTATCATCTGAGCCATCAGGGATACCCATAATACCCTCTAGGTTGTCACAAATGACAATATTTCACCTTTCCTATGACAGAGTAGTATTCCATTGTATGTATATACAATCTCTTGACCCATTCATCTGTTAAAGGAGAGTTAGGCTTTTTCCATATCTTGGCTATAATAAATAATGCTGCAATGAATATAGGGGTGCATATATCTGTACAAATTAATTTCTGGGTATTCTTTGGATATCCAGAAGCAGAATTGCTGGGTCACATGGTAGATCTAATCTTAATTTTTTGAGGACTCTCCATACTTTTTTCCATAGTGGCTACACAAATTTACCAAATTTATCAATTTATCAGTGTAGACTGGTGCAGCCACTACAGAAAATTACCACCAACAGTATATGATGGTTTCACTTCTTTCACATCTTGTTCAGCACTATTACTTCTTATCTTTTTGATAACAGCCATTCTAATGGGCATGAGATGATATCTCATTGTGGTTTTGATTGACATTTCCCTAATAATTAGTGATTTTAAACATCTTTTCATGTGCCTGCTGGCCATCTGCATGTCTCCTTTGAAAACATGTCTATTCAGATTCTCTGCCCATTTTTTAATCATTTGTTGTGGTTGAGTTGTATGAGTGCTAAGTTGCTCAGTCATTTCCAACTCTTTGTGACCCCATGGACTGTAGCTTGCTAGGCTCCTCTGTGCATGGCATTCTCCAGGTAGAATACTACAGTCGGGTAGCCACCCCCTTCTCCAGGGGATCTTCCCGACCCAGGGATCAAACCTGTGTCTCCTGCATTGGCAGGGCAGATTCTTTACCACTGTGCCACCTGGGATGCCCCCTATATTTGGATAATAACCTCTTATTGGATATATGATTTGCAAATAATATCTTCTCCCATTCAGTAGGTAGTTTGTTGTTTTGTTGATTGTTTCCTTTGCTGTGCGGACATTTCTAAGTTTTATTTAACCCCATTTGTTTATATTTGCTTTTGTTTACCTTGCCTAAGTAGACATACTCAGGAAGATATTGCTAAGACTGATGTCAAAGACTGTACTGCCTGTGTTTTCTTTTTTAGAGTTTTATAGATTCAGGTCTTACATACAAGTCTTTAATCCATTTTAAATTTTTGTGTACGGTATAAAATGGAAACCTTTAATTATCTGAATAAATTCTCCTTTAGCAAGCAAAACACTCAATATTACACATTCATAGGTAATCCAAATTATAACTAATGTATATTGATATTCTTAAGTAACATGCTGACTTAAGCCCTATGAGGGGTGTTAAAATAGTATTCTGAATACTTAATTTTTCTTAAATTTTTGTAAAAATGTAAGTTGGAAAAGAGGTTTTCACATTTCTAAAGTCTCCAATTCCAGTTGTTGTATGGCAGCAATGACGTTTAAAATTCACCTCATGTTTTGGAAGGCTATGACCACAACTCTAGGGAAATCATGCAGAAACCAAGGAATGAAGTGAAAATGTACACACACCTTACACTTGAACTATGTCATGCTGGGAATTTGCACTTGATTATAATGAGCCTTTTGTAACAGAGTGCTAGAGCTAGACTTTTGGGTTGGAAAAGCAAGGAAAGGCTAGAGTGCTGTCTACAGCAGTGCTTTTCAATCTTTAGCCAAGTGCCTAGGAATCACGTGGAGAACTTGGAAAAACTCAAGACTGCTGTGCCTCCTCTCAGAGGTTCTCAGACTGTTTCAGTGGTCTTGAGAGGAGCCATAGAATTTGCATTTCTTACAAGCTTCCAGGTGATGCTGTTTACTGAGTGCTGTTGTTGTTTAGTTGCTAAATTGTGTCTGACTCTTTGCAATCCCATGGACTGTAGCCTACCAGGCTCCTCTGCCCATGAGATTCTCCAGGCAAGAATACTGGAGTGGATTGCCATTTCCTTCCCCTGGGTATCTTCCCAACCCAGGAATCAAACCCACATTTCCTGTTTGGCAGGGGGGATTCTTTATCACTGAGCTACCTGGGACCACTGACATCATAATATGTTATGGGGATCAGCATGCTTGAGATTTTTTACATTCTTCAGGTTTCTGAGGGAAACAAATAAAACCCAGAGAGGTAGACATATTTTTGCTAAAGACAAAATAGAGAAGAAAAGTTTATGAAGCAAACAATGACATCTTTAATGCAACAAAAGGTGCCAGTTTTATTTAGCAGGTCATGGGCCTAAGGGCACAGGTATGCTGGTTTAGAGAAAGATTTATGTGGAAATAACCACACATGGCTGTGCTAAGATTTATCTAGAAGATGTTAACCTGTCATTTTCTCACATTCTGTTAACTCAAGTAAACCTGTCCTGGTCTTATCATTTGAGCTCTGACTAGAGCCTAAGCCACAACCGCACTTCAATGTAGCCTTCTTTGGAAAACACTTTGCTAAATTAATGCCAAAAGCGATAGGGACATTCCAAGGGTCTTGATCTGTTTTTGAAAAACAAAGACACAAAGAATCGATGAAACATGAAGACTGAGAGGAGGTGTCCTTCAAATAAGACAAATTGAGGTTATTTTTCAGTTGAATCTAAACATATTTCATGGGCTTCTCTGGCTGGTTTGAGACAGTTGGAGGTTGCTTTCAAGTGGTAACTTGCTTTTTTTTCCCCCTGAAATTATCAGCGAGCATCTAACACTGGGCTCAATTATGTATAACATGGTTTCTTCAAATTGCCCTGTATGTATTCTACATTTGAGGGGTATCTTGGTCAAAAATCACTTTTGTAACATGAATTGAAGTAAAATGATAAGGGTTCTATTTCCAGTTACAGAAAACAAATTCTGCCATTTTCAAGTTGTGTTTGGATAAGTCCAAGAGAAAATATACTTTCAGGTCATTATATATTCAATTCAAATAGGTCCATCACTTTAATAAATCACAAGGAAGAATTACAATAGTAAATGAATGCTATGAACTTAGGGCTTCCTGGATGGCTCAGTGATAAAGAATCTGCCTGCAATGCAGGAGATGTGGGTTCAATTCCTGGGTAGGAAAGATCCCCTGGAGGAGGAAATGGCAACTCACTCCAGCATTCCTGCCTGAAAAATCTCAGGGACAGAGGGGCCTGGTGGGCTACAGTCCAAAGGGTCGAAAAGAATGGGACACAACTGAGCAACTAAACAGAGCAGAGCTATCAACGTGCATAATTAACATGTCAAATTAAGTAAGTTATGACTTTCTATAAAGAAACCCAATGCCAATGAGATTTTAAAACAATGTTTCTTCTAAATATTATTCTTTTTTATGCAACCAGATCTGTGTCATCAATTTGCTGGATAATATGTTCTATCTGCTGTGGCAGATTAACAAAACTGGATCTAATTGTTTCTTAGCAACTACAGATGCTTTACAATCCTTTGGCTATAGTCTTTATGATATAGGTCATTGGTTTCAAGATTTTAAGAGTACAGATGCTCAAGTCAATGTTTCATGAAGCTTATTCTAAATTCGTTTTGATTCACAGCCTCAATTCAGAGTTCTAGAAATTCTGAGTTGCTATAATTCCAAATTCTGAAAGGTTAGCTCATTGCGGGTCTTACTGGAATAATGCTAGATTATAAAATTTGTCATTCAATGAAACACACAAAAGAAAGGTGATTTTTCATATAGATACCAATTTAAAGAATCAGTTGTAGCCTTATTCAATGCCAAAGTGTCACTTAGTCTCTCTAGACTTCTTTATTGATTTAGACATTTGGCTTCAAATGCTGTCAGTGGTAAACTGTCCATCTTCATTTATTTCCTTAAAAAGACAGTGATAAGCTAAAAAACGGAGGTGGCTTCTTTTTTCATTACTTACCTAGGTTTTGCCACATGCTGAAAATTTCACAACCCATTGTTACCCGCATGTCACCATATCTGAAATAGAACAAAAATCAAACCTGATACAAAGACTCCAGAAAAAAGAAGTTATCTGTGTCTTTTTAGGGCACAATCTAATCTATCATTCTGAATTAAAAGACAAATGTTCTTAATTGAAAATGTTTAATGTACACATCTTTTACTGAGGTATAACTGACATAATATCATATTGCCTTTAGGTATACAACATAACAATTTGAATATTTGTATATATTGCAAAATTGTCACCACAGTAAGTCCAGTTAATATCCATCACCATAACTAGTTACAATGTTTTTTCTTTTGATGAAAACTTTCAAGATGCACTCTCCCAGCTACTTTCAAATATGAATGCAGTATTATTAACTAGAATCACCACGTTGTATGTACATTACATCCCCATGACACTCATTTTATAACTGGAAATTTGTACAATGTATACATGTCTTGATGCCTCTAATTCAAATTCACATATTAACCCTTGAGTGAAACATATTTTTCTCATAATTTTTGGCTCCTATGGTATTTTTGAAACCTGAAGGACTGAGGACAAAGATTTCCAAATAAGCTCAAAATGTGAAATTCCCAGAAAAGTTGCTTGTTGTCCTCTTGGTCATTGCCTCTCCACTTTGATTTCTAGTTATGGAGATCAGATTTATGAATCACTTGAACTAAAATACATTTTAAAAGGCACAACATTTGATTTGCCTCATATTCTTACCCAATTATACACTGGTACTTACTTTTCTAATACCTTTTTCTTTTTGGAAGGTGTAAACATCTCTAACTGCAGACACAACTGGTTTATAAAAATGACCGCAAGGTAAAAGTAGGAATCCCAGATCTAAAATGAGAATGACATATTTAAATACTATGGGGTTACAAAAATGTTTACAGGTGAAGTGACAAGATATCTTGGATTTGCTTCAAAAGTGGTAAGTAGATGGGGGGAGAGCTGCAATAAGATGGGCCATGAGTTGATAGTAGCTGCACCTGGGTATGGGCACATGAGGGGTTCATCATACTATTCTCATTACTTTTATACATCCGTGAAATTTCCTATAACAAAGAAGCAAACTATCTGAATAGATGCTACTTTTATATTGCTGTTTCCCAAGTTTCATGGGCTCTTTGGTATATGCTAAATGGTAGATACTTCATTTCTCTCAGAACATGTCTGTGTGTCTCCAAGGAGGCTGAGGCATAAGTTGGATAACTTTATTTCGGTGTGATTTCATTTTGGAACCCCTTTTAATGTAGGACTCAAAAAAAAATGATACATACACTCTTTTGGATATGCTAATTGATTTAAATTCAGAGAGTACATAAAAATTCCCTACCCAGACAAATCTTCTAAGTTCTTCTATACCAAAAACGCATTAGAAAGAGATTAAAATAAAATTTCCAGAAATAAATGTGACCAAAAACATGGAGGACATAGGGAAAGAAACAACTTTTCTGCTGACACCAAGTAAAATTAAAGATTAGTATGAGAAACATTATAAAGAATTAATATATTTTATACATAAAGAGTGCTCACAAATACAAAAGTATATAAAACTCTAAGCAAAATAATGAACAAAAGAACAGATACTTCACAAAACATGAATTTTAGTCAATAGTCAATAACTAATAACTAGTTAATGATTAATAACCAATGAATAATTAATAACATAATTAGTGAGAAATGTGGGCTTCCCCTATGGCTCAGATGGTAAAGAATCTGCCTGCAATACAGGAGACCAGGGTTCGATCCCTGGGTTGGGAAGGTCCCCTGGAGAAGGAAATGGCAACCCACTCCAGTATCCTTGCCTCGAAAATCCCGTGGATGGAGGAACCTGGCATGCTACAGTCCATGGGGTCGCAAAGAGTCAGACATGACTGAGCGACTTCACTTCACCTCAGTGAGAAATGTAAAAAAAGCAAAAAATTGTTCCCCTTATCAAATAGCCCCCCCCCCAAATGATCTCCTCTAGTGCTGGTGTACACCTAGGCAATCAAATTGTTACAACCTTTAACTCAACATTTTCATTTATAAATATTTATCCAAAGAAACAATTAGGAATATAAGTCAACTTTTATTTTGTACTGCTGCTACTGCTGCTAAGTTGCTTCAGTCGTGTCCAACTCTGTGCGACCCCATAGATGGCAGCCTACGAGGCTCCCCTGTCCCTGGGATTTTCCAGGCAAGAACACTGGAGTGGGGTGCCATTTCCTTCTCCAATGCATGAAAGTGAAAAGTGAAAATGAAGTTGCTCAGTCGTGTCCGACTCTTCGCGACCCCATGGACTGTAGCCCACCAGGCTCCTCCATCCGTGGGATTTTCCAGGCAAGAGTACTGGAGTGGGGTGCCATCGCCTTCTCCATTTATTTTGTAAGAAATACATAGAGAGAGTAATTTATGAGAATAAAACAGTAGAAACAAACTGAATATTAAAAAGTAATGTGGTGATTATTAAATTTTGATATTTTGATTATTATAAATTATAAAGACATTTATTATGCAACCATTAAAATTCCACTGGTTTCTATGATACTTCTTGTTCTTTCTAGTTCTCTGATAAGGAAATTTTATTGAATGTTTAGTATAAAAGATGTTATTTTTAAAATAATGGGAAACTAAGATGTCAAAAACATAAAACACCACTAAGAAGGCAAACCAGGACAGGCACTGCCCATCTTTACTTACCATTTTTCATTCTCTATTTAAAAAATGGTATACTGAGAATTCTGAGAGACCCAGGCATATCATATTACATTACAAACTTACAGAGAGATCTGCCCTAAAGAATCTCACTAATTTTTCATTTTTTTTCTTTCCACGAGTTCATTCTAAAATATAAGAAGACAGAGATCTAAAGGAACTAAACTGTTTACTTTGTAAATATGCTGTTTATATAAACTCTATTTTAAAAGATGTTTTAAAACATTATGCTCTAAGTTCTTTTTGTCATGAAGGGGATCAAAAAGAAAAAAAATTAAAATTTACAGTAACAGTAAAGAACATTCTTTCCTCTTAAGCACTATGATTTCAACCAGGTTGATGAACATAGTTATAGATCTAACTTATTCACAAACAGAATGAAGAACTCTTAACATTAATCATAATTGAAACTAATATGCTCCAAGATTAATTTGAGGTAGCCAGAATAACTTTATTTTCCTATTACTAAGAGAAAGAAAATTCATGAGGCAATTTCTTGAGGGACAATGTAAAACCTTTTAGCCCAAGCAAGATAGTCATCTAAATGGATACTGACCTTATAATCAAAGTTTTCATTTAAGAAGTTCTTCCGAAGTGCATCTGACAGGTACAGAACTGTTGTAATAATGACGCTAGTGATAAAAAAAAAATACATTTTAAGTTGAAAACTTCACATTAGTGAAAACCATTTATTAGGCAAGAATAAAGTAATTAAGACAAAAGAAAACCTCTTCAGTAAGCCTGTGGAACAATATTAGGTAATTCATATTTGAAATAAAAAAGAGAACACCTAGAAAAAAAAAGTAGAAGACTCTATCACTGAAGTGATATGCAGAAAAATCTATAAATCCATATGACTCAGCATTATATTGTCTTGATGTTTTACAATTTTTAAATTTCGAAACAAAGCAAAACATTTTTAATAAATTTACAATAGTCTATATTTTATTAACATGGAAGAAAGTATAAAAACTTAAAAAATACAGCAAAAGAGAGAGAGCCCAAACGTGAAATGGGCAGGCTAAAACAATAGATTACATTGAGTATTTATTTGACCGTCTTCTCTCTGCTCTCCCCTATTTAAGGTGTTAGCGGGCATGTAAGAACTATGAGAGTCAGATTCCCTCTCCATGGTGACAAGATTGCCACTAAAGAAACCATTACAGACTGTGAAATTGTCTATATCCTAGTACTAAACTGTGTGAAACTGACAGTGTTACAGCAGTTTAGAGAATGGGGCATTTCTGGGCTGGAGCATTAGGGAAAGCCTGTCAGAAGGGCCATATATAGTCATCTGTATCTTGCTAGGGAGATTAAAAAAGGAAGATTTAGTAAGCATCCTTGGTTAACTCTTGAGTTAAGCAATTTGTTCAAAATCTGCTCCTTTTTACAGCTACAAGAGCATACATATGTTCAAAACTGAATGCAATTCCAATTGGCTCATTTAACGTCGGATAACAGCATTTATTGAAACAAGATAGGTCACTCCCCAAACCACCAGAAACCAAGCACCAATTTATAAATGATTGATATTTAAAATCTCTTTGGCCTACCTAAGATGCATGCATAAGGAAGCGCTTGTGATGTGATGAGGCCCTAGTTCTCATTACAGGATTTGTAACTGAAGAATGCACTTGTATGACCCTAGGTAAAATAACATGAAACAAAAGAAAACACCTCACCAACCTCACACCGTGGTTATCCTACTGGTAAAATAGAGATTAAAGAATATTTACTCATTACAAGAATATTTATAATTTTTGAAGAACACAAATGTTCATTATTGCAATCTGTTGGAAAACTCACTATTATAGTCTCCCTGTGGGGCAAGAGAGGACTAACGAGGCTAAGGAATAGGCTAACGAGGCTGGTTGAATGTGGAAGCTCAAGTTAACAACTTATTGACAGAGATGTATTAATATATCTTTTGTCACCTTTATTGACTGGAGATGTTTCAACATTCACTTACATAACAAATTGCTGGCCACAGGCATTAGTTTCTGCCAACCCCTCTGGTCAATAATGGGTTAAGAAGAAGAAAGGGAAGAAAACCACCATTTTCTTGGTTACTTGCTCTACCATGAGCCAGCACTATGTTACATTCATGTGCCTTTTAATATGTCATTTACAGGTGCCAATGAATCATCCTATGAAAGTCAAGCATAAGTAAAGGCTATGAGATTGAGAAGTCCTATGGTTTCTTCTATCGTCCAAATGGCAGATATCAACAGTGAGTTCCACATCAAAGAGACAAATCACATATATCAAAACAATATAAAGTGACAACTGTCCATAGACACTGATGAAATCCATGATGGTAACTGATTAAGTTTCCCAAGTAGTTCATTCAAATCTTACTGTATAAAACTAAAGCTTAATTAACAGAAAATGGAACGCTATCAGGCAAGGAAGGGGCTCTTTGTCTAGCATCTATTGCATTGTGGACTTCTAAGTTTAAAGAAGAAAATTTTGCATCCTTAACAAATGTTTTCCTTCAACAGTCAATGAAGAAACATACACAGAACCACGATACCTGAGTTTCACATCAAAACCACCTTCTGGCCCGCAACTCTAGCTTGGACTGTTGTTCAGAAACAGTAACCTCTAGTGTTAGTAAAATATGGCATATCTGAGATTTGGATTATTGGGCCAAAAGCTGTGGAAAGGAGCCAACAAACTCTGTCTTACAAGTGAGATGATTCCTTGGCAAAGACTACTCATTTGTAATTTATATGCTGGAAACCAAACACAGGAACAAAATCCATGGCTTCTTGAACAGCGCTGGCTGGTAAACAACGAGGCTTTCTGGCTTATGAAGGACCTGTGAGCCTCAAGCTGACTGCTTATTGGAAGCACTAGGGTGCTTTAAAAAACACAGATGTCTGGATCACACCCCAAAGATTTAATGATTGGACTGGGGTGCAATGTGGACCTCAGGATCAGTAAAGCTCCCAGGTGATTTCTATGTACACCCAGAGCTGACAACCACTGCTCTAGACAAACATTTTTAAAAGTTAGACAAACTTCCATGGGTGCCTGGTGATCAGTTAAGATGTAGATCATGATTCAGCAGGGTTGGGATAGGGCTAAAAGTTCTGCATTTCTTACAAGCTCCAGGAAATGTTCACACTGTTGATTCACAATCCAACTTTGGAAGAGCAAGGCTCTGGAGAGGTCCGAGTCAGAAACACATTTCAAACAACACTGCTTCACATTCTCCTGCCTTCGAGAATTTTAGGCCAATGACTACTGTGGCTCTTTAACAGGACATGCATCCTTGCTCTACACTGAACATCTCACCCACTTACCAAGGGTGCTTTATCATCAGGCATAAGAAGTACAGGGCACAGGCCTTTTCAGGGGCTTTGGAAAGTACTGTGTGTGTTTGTTAGTTGCTCAATTATGTCCGACTCTGTGCGACCGCATGGATTATAGCCTGCCAGACTTCTCTGTCCATGAGATTTTCCAGGTAAGAATACTGGAGTGGGTTGCCATTTCCTTCTCCAGGGGATCTTCCCAACCCAGGGATCAAACCCGGGTCTCTTGCATTGCAAGAAGATTCTTTACCATCTCAGTCACCAGGGAAGCCTGGCAATTTATTCCATAGGCCAATACTTAAAAAAACAAAATGTAAAAACTGCTTTTCATTTTGGCATGTGACAGGTGGTATGATGAGGGATAAGACCTTCAAAAATATGACTTCCCAGGGCTAAAAAGATCTTAAAATGACTATTTCAATTGCTTTTCATTTATGCTTATAATATTCAGCCCAAGTCACAGAGGCAGCTCCCAGAGCTTTTTATGTCTCAGCACTAAGACAGTTTCCTGGCATACAGGCCCTCAATCAGCTAAACACATATATATATTATGGCTCCTTCACTGTGGTGGAAACCTGTAGTGTTTAAGGATTTTTCTTTACTTGTTCTAATTTACCCAAAACCATGTAGCTCCTTTGGCTTTATTCTTTTACTCATGACTCAGTTTCTGAATATGTGGACTTTTCAAATCTCAGGACTCCAATTCAATAGCCAAGAAAGGTTTGCAGTCTATTACTACAAATGGTCAAAATACTGATGTCTGCCATAGGAATGCAAGCATAAGGATCACTTTTGACAACCCTAATCTATGGCACAGTATGATAAATGTATACATAAAAGAGAAACTAGCACACAGGAAATCAAAGCTCTTTCTTCAAGTTTTCCAGCTGCCACCTCATTTCTGGCGTTTAGATCGTATTTTTATGCAATGCCATCCCCCCTAGAGAAACCTCATCCTATAAACTGTACTTTTCAAAACTACTCTAACCTGATAATCTGCTCAAGCAAAAGCCCATCTCCATAAATTATAAATGGACTGAATATTTTGGTTTCCAATATCCAGTTTTTGGATAAATTTGGCATCAACAAGGTTAATGTTTGTGCACTGAAAAACTAAGGAGATCTAAACTTGGAGGATGACAAATTCCCTATAAGCTGGAGGGTTAAGAGGGAAGATCAAAATCCTGGACAGCCATCAGGGAAACTGACCTAAGCTAGTGGTCCTCAAATGTCAGTACATGAGCAGAACCTGAAAGATACATAAGGCTTTAGGGCCTCACTAGAGGCTATGGCTTGGTGAGATCACACCAGGGCTCAGCCATGTGATTCTGACACATGTGATCCTTCATTTTGAGGTCTGGTGTTAGAGATGGAAAAGAAGATAGAAGAGGGTTGGAACTTGGTGAGCAATGACATTTGGGAAATTTGTCTGTGGTAAATACTGCATCATCAAGGGCCTAGCCCAGTAAGTGTTTGCTGAATGACTATAGTTTCAAAACAGTATTTAAATCTATGGTTTGTGATAATTATTTGCTGTATTAGGTATTTCTAAAATGTAAGCCTTGTAGAACTTTTTATACTTTTCTATAGCTATTTTTTAAAATAAATTTTTCTAAGAACAGTGTTGGGCTTACAGGATTATTGCAAAGATAATACAGAGAGTTTCTATATACGTCATACTCAGTTTCCCTTATTATTAACATCTATTATTGATATGGTACATTTATCACTGTAAAGGAAGCAATACTGTTTCTGTAGACATTTTGAAGAAGAGACTGAGATTAAGACAGGCAAAGCTGATGGAGAAAGCCACTCCAAGTGGAGGTCACAGAATAAGCCAAAACAGGAAGGCAGGAAAAGAAGTGATCAAGGAGGTATGCAGTGCGGGTGAGGTCAAAAGAATCAACGAGGATTGAAATGGAAGGATTTTTAGAAATTCCATGACCTTCTCCTCTGGGCAGTGTTGGTACAAAATTACTCATGTGGCAACAGCCTGTTTTTGTTTGTTTGGCTTATTAGATTTAAATCCTAATGTATTCTTGCCTTTCCTCATGTATTCATTCTACCAACTCCTCACACCTCACCAGGAGATGCAGGCAATTCTTTTGTAAAATCTGCTATAACTCTGGAAGTATGGCACATTTCCCTTAGTAATATACAGTTTTTGGTAAAAATCACTATCTTTCCCCATGCCCCCCCCCCCCCCCCCACCTCAGTAAAGTATTTAAAGATAATGACCCTAATAGAAAAACCCCACCATCAAAAAAAAAACAATAGTAATTATTTTTCAATGGGTCTTCAACAGATGATGGGCTTCCCTGGTGGCTCAGATGATAAAGAATCTGCCTGCAAGGCAGGAGACCCTGGCTCAATCTCTCGGTTGGGAAGAACATCTGGAGAAGGTAATGGTTACCCTCTCCAGTATTCTTGCCTGGAAAATTCCATGGACAGAGAGGTCTGGCAGACCTCAGGCTTCCCTGGTGGCTCAGATGGTAAAGAATTTGCCTGCAATGCAGGAGATCTGGTTCAATTCCCAGGTGGGGAAGATCCCCTGGAAAAGGGAATGGTAACCCACTTCAGTATTCTTGCTTGGAAAATTCCATGGACAGACGAGCCTGAAGGGCTGCAGTCCATAGGGCTGAAAAGAGTCGGACATGACTGAGCGATTAGCACTTTCAATTTTTCATTTTCAACAGATCATCTACTCTAACATAAAACTTTTCATAGTCAGTATCACATACTTTGTCTTCCTTCCTGTGACAATGGATCAACACTCCTAGCTAAAGCCAAGCTTCCTGGTGGGTACTTTATCAGTGCCACCCTAAGTGTGGTGAGCTTCCTTCATTGAGAAAGTCTCACCACAAAACACAATGACAACGAAACTAAACTGTGTGGTTACGCAGCTGACCTAATTTCCAGTGCAAGTTGACAGTGGACAGTGCTACCTGCAGGAAAGGTGTTCTCAGACAGGCACAATGAGAAATCCTGTACTTGATCTCACCCCTACTGGCTTACCCAAGGACACTGTTTCTTCACTTAGGCGTGTTTTCTTTAGCACTATCAATATTTCTTATTTTCTGTGCCCTTCCTATCTGTAAACCAAAATGCATAATATTCCATATTCAGAAATGAATCTTTGCGTTCATATCTCCTTCCAGATATAGCCACATTTCTCTGCTCCTTCTTACAGCAAAATCTTCTAAAGGGCTGATAATTATTGCTCTCATTTTTTCAATTCCCATCTGCTCTCAAATTCACCCTGTTAAGACTTTCGTCTCTACCACTCCACTGAAACAGCACTTGTCAAGGTCACCAGTATTTGCATCCCACGGCCAAAACCCAGGGATAATTGTCAGTCTTCATCCTCCAACCTCCCAGAAGCTCTTTACCTCCTTCCTTTATGAAATATTTTCCTCATATGGTCGGTATTATACCCTTCTGGTTCTCATTTTACATCATAGGCTACTCCTTTTCCATCTCTGTGGCTGGTGGCTTCCAAACATCTTGACCTTGGAAGGTTGGCATGTTCCAGGGCCCAGTCTTAAGTAGGCTTCTCTTTTCAATCTGTACTTTCCTCTAGAGTGCTCCTGTTCAGTTTGATGACTTTAAATACTACCCAGTGCCGAGGACCTCAAACGTATTAGCATGTCGCTAGTCTTAACTTCTCCGAGCTCCATACAAGCATGTCCAGCCTCTTCTCTTACATCTCCACTTGGGTATCTAACAGCATCTCAAATTTCTGCTCAATAAAGGATCCTTCACCTCTCCTGTTCCTCTCTCAGTATCTTCCATTTAAGTGAATGTTACCACCATTTGTCCTGTTGAGGCCAAAATTCTAAGAGCCATCTTCAAACTTTTTTTTCTCCTGCCCACATCCAGCCATCTGCAAGTCTTGTCATCTCTGTCTTCAAACAGGGGCTCTGTATCAACCCGGGGTGGGTGGGTGGGGTGGGAGATGGGAGGGAAGTTCAAAAGGGAGGGGATATATGTATAACTATGGCTTATTCATGTTGAGGTTTGACAGAAAACAACAATTGCTTCTGTAAAGCAATTATCCTTCAATAATAAAAAAAAAAATCGATATTCCCACTACCTTCATTTCAATCCACCTGTTCAAGTCATCATCGTCTCTTACCCAGATTGCTGTATTAAGCTCCTAACTGGTCCTTCCTGGTTTCTCTCTTGTCTCTTTACCCAATATCTGGACCTTGCCTTCTTCCAACCTCATTTTTACTGGTTCCTTCCCCCCTCACATTTCCTCCACACAGTCTTCCAGATCCTTGAATGTGTCATCTTCACTCTGACCACAGGGCCTGTGTGCATGCTATTCCTGCTGATAAAAAGTCTTCCTTTGCTGTCTGCCTTTTAACTCCTGCTACAGATTTCAGCTCAAGTTCACTCCCTCATAAAAACTCCTCCTATTCCAGTCCAGAACAAAGTTCCTTTCATAGCTCCCCTCTCAGAACTGTGCTTTTTTATCATGATGACATTTATTTTACAGATTAGGCACCAGAAAATATTTACTGAATGAAAGAGTCAATGAAGGAATGGATGACCTTCCCTAAGAATCTCTGATTCCATAAATCACTTATTTGCTATATAGATCTCATTTGAACATAAACTGGTGAAGGTAATGATCAGCTAAACAATTCAGTGTTTGGTGGGAAAACACACACACACATAAAAGTAAATGTTTGAAGCCAACATACAGAGAACATAAACAACATAGGGTCTGAAATGTTAACTGCAGGACCAGGGAATTTTTACTTTCCTCAGTAAGCAAATCTTGAAAATATGTATAAAGCTGTGACTTTATTTTTGTACTGTATTTTGCAGTGTGTATGGAAGAGGGTGGAGAGAAGCCTGTCTCAAAGTGTCCTGTATTTTTGGTACTCAATTTTCATCTCCCTTATGTTCCTTCTTTCTCAGATTGAGCAGTTGTCCTCATGTGAAACATCTACCAAGAACTTACAGTGGCCAGGCACAATTAAGCTTTGCAGGCAAGCAGAAGTCAGCTTTCTTATCCTTGGGAAATTTAGCCTGAACACACAATGAGACATTCAGTTAGAAAAAAACAAAAGAGCATACTAACAGCCAGGTTTTATAGTCATAGCCTTTGGTAGGACTTCACACAATGCAGAGAAGCTACAGGATTTGGGACAGCATAGTTCAAAGACAGCATTTAACTGACTTGAAAACACTGGAAGAAAGGACCAACATATAATAGAACACATACTTTGTGGGATGAACTATTCAATTGAGTTCAAGCCTAGGCGATGGTGACTTCTGGGCCAGTTACCATCAATTTGACACGTATCAAGCATACAAGTGGGTAGTAAAAGTGGAAGTTTAGGTGAAAATGCCTCTTTGAGGGGCAACTTTTAAAAAATTGTAAGTTAGTGTCATGGAAGAAAAGGTGGTCAACTTCAGGGACCTAGGTCTAGCTTCTGAAACTTGCTTCTATATAATTTAACAAAATAAAACCTTTTAATTTCTGATGTGGGCTCTTTAACATATTTAAAATATCTTTCAGAGATTTATTTCTCTATCAATACTATTGATGTTTATATTTTTTAACAGATAAGACACAAATAGCTGAAGGTTTATTTCTGAACTATCAGTTCAGTTCAGTTCAGTCACTCAGTCATGTCCGACTCTTTGTGAGCCCATGGACTGCAGCACGCCAGGCTTCCCTGTCCATCGCCATCTCCTGGAGTTCACTCAAACTCATGTCCATTGAGTCGGTGATGCCATCCAACCATCTCATCCTCTGTCGTCCCCTTCTCCTCCCGCCTTCAATCTTTCCCAGCATCAGGGTCTTTTCAAATGAGTCAGTTCTTCGTATCAGGTGGCCAAAGTATTGGAGTTTCAGCATCAGCATCAGTCCTTCCAATGAATATTCAGGACTGATTTCCTTTAGGATGGATTGGTTGGATCTCCTTGCAGTCCAAGGGACTCTCAAGAGTCTTCACTAACACCACAGTTCAAAGGCATCAATTCTTCAGTGCTCAGCTTTATAGTCCAACTCTCACATCCATACATGACTACTGGAAAAACCATTATCACACAAGAAAGATCCCACATGCTTTCAAGGTTTGAATGGGAAATGACTATGACAATTAAATGAGGAGAGGACAAGAAACTGAACAGCAGAAATCAGGGGGTCTATTCCAACTTGGCAGGTGGTTCCCAGCCTGTGGAGTCCTGTCTATGAATTAGTTTGGATGGCATCATCCAGGTTGGATATACCGCAGCCAGGCATCATCAGGGGAAAAGTAGTGCCAGATTCTTTACAGCACTGACTTGGGTGTCAATGGAATGATGGTACTGCATTCAGCAAAGTCTTATGACCTTTTTCTTAGGTTTGCTATGGGACTAGTCTTTGGTTTAAACACATCACACAGAGCTTATCTCTAACAGAACCATGCTCCTATTTAGCTAACATTAGGGATGGAAATCTTGAACATTGTAAGTTTACTCAAAAACAGAATCTGACTTCTAAGTCTGCTCCCCACTCACATGACCATAAAGTCTTCCCAAGTGTAGTAGAGATTTTTAGGTGGCTGCAGAGTGAGATGGCATTTCCTATCATAAGCCACATGATTGTCATGGTTTTCAGAAGCTCAACCATCACCTTTGTACAAAAGGAACAAAATGTTAAATTCACTTTCAGTTTGAATGTCTGCCACTGGAAATTCTAATTCAAATCAAAATATCCCTCTGCACACAGGGCGGGCAGGATGACCAAATAATGATGCTGTGTGATGATGATGTCAACAGTACAGACCCCTTCCTGTGCTGGCTCCCTGGACCACTCAACACCCTCTCCAGGTACCGAGAATATTTGCTGTTTGGTAATGAGGCCAGAAACATGACCAATGGTTCCCACTAAACCTGTAGCATCTGGACATCCAGATGAAGAGATATTTGATTCTACTCACAGATATCAAACTAAATATGATAAACTCTAAAGAGAGCTATTTCAGGATTCTCAATTAGTCTTCAAAATGGAAAAGCTGTTTCTGTACTTATGTAAAATATAATATGCCATATTATACAATTTGTTACTTCACAAAGTTTTTAACACAGCATTTTAACACCTCCTCGTCTCTAAATGTGTACTGCAGCAGAAGCCACATTAGGCATCTCTAATCAACATCAAACCCTGTCTTCCTGGGGCTCTTACCTTCATCATATTTGGGTACCTGGGGAGGACAAATGGTGTTTTTGACCCATGAACAGATACCTGAAGAATCCAACCTTCACCCTAGGCATGAGGGTTTAGGGGATGGGAGAAGAGGAGGAAGGAGAGGGAGGCAAATGTGGGCTGGAAAGAAAGGATGCTTATGAAATAGGGTAAATTATAAGTGTGGAGGTAAAGATCAAGCCACTTTCCTAAAAACAAACAAAACTTCATCTTCATTTCAAATCCTGAGGTAACAGAGGCCAAAAGTGTGCGAGCAGATAAACCCACGACACTGCGCCCTCCAGGAATAGCTCCTGGAATAGAAGGCCATTCTGACCATCCCTTACTCTCCTTTCCTGGTTCCTACTCATTCAACTATTGACCTCAGATCATTTTACTTTTTTCCCTCAATATGCTTAATATAAGCTAATTTTGTCAACATCAGTAACTCCTCAAATGTATCTCTTCCTGAACCTCCTTCAGAGCACTATTTTCAGCCTTCTGTTGGTCACATCACTCAGGTGTGTAAAAGGAACTTCAATCTTCACCTGTCTAACTCAGGGGTCCTATCTTATTCCCAGTGCTCAGCATGTGGGAGATGCTGAATGTATTGTCTGAGTTAAAAAGAGTTAAGAAAGATCAGAAATGACTCAAGGGTCCAGAAACAAAGCTGGTATTAAATAACCTATGGTACATCTAGTCAATGGAATATTATACAGCTACAAAAGAAAAAGAAACCATAAATGAATGAGGGACTTTCTACATACTGATTTGGAAAGATTGTCAGGATTTTTATGTAAAAGAAAGATTTGCAGGACAGTTCATTTATTCTGCTACCTGCTAAGCTCTGCATAAAGGAACAGTGGAAGAACATGCAAGAAACAAATAAAAGTGGTTATTGCAGGCTGGGAGTAGGGGTAAATAAAGTAGGTGGGAGAGGGATTTATCAAGGCATACTCGGTTACACTGTTTGATTTTTGAGCTATGTTAACATACTACCTATTTAAAACAAATAATAATGATTAGGAAAAGCAAGCAAGCAAGCAAAGAGACAAACAAAACAAGTGAGACAAGTTAACTCAGAAGCAAAGAAAAAGAACTCCAGGATTTGGAGGTTTCAAATTTGAGAGCAAAGTGAATGTATCATTTCATATTCTCCTCTTCCCATATTCAATGAGTTGCAATTATCATCAATGTAAACGTCTTACTTGTTAGCCACCAAGCGCATGACAGTCCAGTCCTTTGGAAACATCTCTGGGCGTATCAATATTCGGAACACAGTAAATATCTGCAGCAGGAAATCCTTGGGTAAGGAGGAGAGAGACCATTTTACTGAGTTATTGTAATTGTTCACACACACACATCCACACACACACTGCTACTGTTACCACTTTCAAAGCACTTACAGAGAAAGGAGCCATACTCAATACTTCACCCAGGAGAAAAAATCATCTCCCTTCCCATTCTCAGTGCCCAGTTGATTTTCTACCCTTCCCAAATGCTCCTCCTTCTTTCTCTTTCTCATGCATAGTGTAAATGACGCTTTGTTTTTCTCCAGAAGCTCTAAACATTTAGGTTTGAGAAATAAAACAGAAAACTTGGTGTGTATGCCCAGCAGTGGGATTGCTGGGTCATATGGCAGTTGTATTCCTAATATAGCGAAAATGAGTATACTACCCAAAGCAATCTATAGATTCAATGCAATCCCTAGCAAGCAACCAATGGTATTTTTCACAGAACTAGAACAAATCATTTCACAATTTGTATGGAAATATAAGAAACCTCGAATAGCCAAAGCAATCTTGAGAAAGAAGAATGGAACTGGAGGAGTCAACCTGCCTGACTTCAGGCTCTACTACAATGCCACAGTCATCAAGACAGTATGGTACTGGCACAAGGATAGAAATATAGATCAATGGAGCAAAATAGAAACCCCAGAGATAAACCCATGCACCTATGGACACCTTATTTTCAACAAAGGAGGCAAGAACATACAATGGAGAAAAGACAATCTCTTTAACAAGTGGTGCTGGGAAAACTGGTCAACCACTTGTAAAAGAATGAAACTAGAACACTTTCTAACACCATACACAAAAATAAACTCAAAATGGATTAAAGATCTAAATGTAAGACCAGAAACTATAAAACTCCTAGAGGAAAACATAGGCAAAACACTCTCCGACATAAATCACAGCAGGATCCTCCATGACCCACCCCCCAGAATATTGGAAATAAAAACAAAAATAAACAAATGGGACCTACTTAAAATTAAAAGCTTTTGCACAACAAAGGAAACTATGAGCAAGGTGAAAAGACAGCCTTCAGAATGGGAGAAAATAATAGCAAACGAAGCAACAGACAAACAATTAATCTCAAAAATATACAAGCAACTCCTGCAGCTGAATTCCAGAAAAATAAACGACCCAATCAAAAAATGGGCCAAAGAACTAAACAGACATTTCTCCAAAGAAGACATACAGATGGCTAACAAACACATGAAAAGATGCTCAACATCACTCATTATTAGAGAAATGCAAATCAAAACCACAATGAGGTACCATTACACACCAGCCAGAATGGCTGCTATCCAAAAGTCTACAAGCAATAAATGCTGAAGAGGGTGTGGAGAAAAGGGAACCCTCTTACACTGTTGGTGGGAATGAAAACTAGTACAGCCACTATGGAGAACAGTGTAGAGATTCCTTAAAAAACTGGGAATAGAACTGTTTACAATAGCCACGACATGGAAGCAACCTAGATGTCCATCAGCAGACGAATGGATAAGGAAGCTGTGGTACATATACACAATGGAATATTACTCAGCCATTAAAAAAATACATTTGAATTGGTTCTATTGAGATGGACGAAACTGGAGTCCATTATACAGAGTGAAGTAAGCCAGAAAGAAAAACACCAATACAGTATACTAATGCATATATATGGAATTTGAAAGATGGTAACGATAACCCTATATGAGAGACAGAATAAGAGACACAGATCCATAGAACAGTCTTACGGACTCTGAGGGAGAAGGTGAGGGTGGGACGTTCTGGGACAATAACATTGAAACATGTATATTATCATATGTGAAACAGAACACCATTCCATGTTCGATGCATGAGACAAATGCTCAGGGCTGTGGCAATGGGATGACCCACAGGGATGGAGGTGGGAGGGGGGTTCAGGATGGGGAACACATGTAAACCCATGGCTGATTCATGTTAATGTATGGCAAAAAGTACTACAAGATTGTAAAGTAATTAGCCCCCAACTAAAATAAATAAATTTATTAAAAAAAAAAAACCAAAAAACAGAAAACTACTAACAGATTAGCAGGGAAACACATTTTCTTTCTTCTATTATAGTGTCCTAAACTTCAGAACTTTTCAGTTCGAGAGAACTGCAAAGGGTCTTAGTTCAATTATGCTTTCCTTTAAGTGGGTGTTAGAATTTAGAAAGCTATGCTCATTGAAAAGCATCTTAGGCAAAAACCCATGTTTCTTAAAGGGCATTCTGAAAATGCAAGATTAATGGGATGCATGCAGGTTTATAGAATCTGAAGGTCCTAGGCAGAATAAAGAAAGGGATGTGTATGAAGCTGAGCCCAGTGACAAGACCTTAGAAACTAAGAGTATGCCAAGGCATTCTTCACAGAGATGCCATACTAGGGGGCAGTGGTATTTATGGAGATGGTATCTTTAAGCTGACCACCTGGAAACACTCTTGACAAAAAGCTATTGTCAGGCATGGAAATACCACTTCTTAAAACATTGTAAGAAACAGACCCAAAGTCTTGGAGCACATTATACTTAACAAGAACTCAAGAAGCTAACACACAGCAGATAATGAATGAAATGGAGCTTGCCCTACTCAAAAAGAGACTGGCTCAATCTAATTATGATTTAGATTTGTTAACTAGAAAACTTAAAGATAGTTTTGTAACTTAATTACTGCTAGGAAAATATATTTCACAATTTCACTGAAGGTAACAGTATGGTGTTGCTTAGAAAAACACTCCAAATGAGGTGGATGAAACTCGAGCCTATTTATCAAACCTAACAACACATTAGGTTAAACATGTAAGCCACTTGAATATAAGATTATCATTGTCACCCATACCATCAGTAGACAGAAAGATCCTAAAAAGCTAGAAATGTGTGGGAGCTGTGTGTGTGTGTTTACATATTCTAACAGCTTTGATCAAACCCATAAATATTTTGACAAGGATTTAATTTAGCTTCTTTGGCATCAGCACACATACATTGATGTGTAGTCCATGCCATGTGGAAACATGCCCACTAGGTCATCTGTCTTTAAACGGTGAGACAGACCCTTCCTGTGTTGGCAGAATTGCCACAGACAGTTTCTCAAACATATTCTCCTTCAGGTCAGATAATTTTGGGAAACGTCCCATTCTAGCCGTCCATTGGGACAGGGGGTCATTAGCACACCAAAACTGTGAGAAGCTGTTTTTCATGCACTTTTAAAACTTTTTTCAGTTTTCCTGTTGATTCTTCTGAGTTTTGAAGACATGAACATATATAACCCTTGCAAAAACTGTTTGCATTTACCTTTCAAAGTGTTATACCTCACTTTAGTTTTCTGTCTCGATGTATTTGCTTAGATAGATATTACGGAAAAGTCCTGAAGGTGGGGAGTCACTTGTTTTTCATAGTTTACAAGTACTTTTGTTGGGAGAATGAAATGGCAGTCCACTCCAGTATTCTTGCCTGGAGAATCCCATGGACTGAGAATTCAGGTGGGCTATAGTCCATAGGGTCGCAAGGAGTCAGATACTACTGAAGCAACTTAGCACACATGCACGTGTGTGTGTGTGTGTGTGTGTGTGTGTGTGTGTGTGTGTGCACGCCCTCGGTTGCTAAGTCTAATTGTTTGTGACCCCATGGACGGTAGCCCAAAAGGCTCCTCTATCCATGGACTTTACCAGGCAAAAAAACTGGAGTGGATTACCATTTCCTTCTCTAGTGGATCTTCCTGACCCAGGGATTGAATCCACATCTCTTGTTGCATCTCCTGTATTGGCAGGTGGAATCTTTACCACTGTAGGTTCTAAAATGCTAATGTTTCATCTTTTCTCCTCTAATCATTAAACAGAATTGGAAATTGGAGGCAGCACCCCTCACAGTAGGGAATAGGAGAGAGGGATGTCTGTTGCACAGAGGAAGAAAAAATGGCTGACAAATTGGCTACAGGAGGCAAGATATCTATCTTCAGGGCTAGCAACTTTGACTACTGTTTTGTAGTGCAAGGGACAAAGGCAAAGTTATTCCAGGTGTAGGATTGGCGACATACAACCTTTTTCTGTACCATCTCACTTTCCTATTCCCATTTATTTCACAAAATAAAAGCTGTGGCAGCATGGGGCCTTGGGCCAATGCCTACAAACTGACATCAACCTTTATTTTTCTGAAGAAAACCTCTCACTATCTCAAGTAGCTTTCTAAGCTTCATCTACTTTTGTGGAACCAAGCACATTCATTTGTAGAAATCTTATAATGAAAAATAAAAGAACATTATACTGAGATCAGAAAATCTAGATTTTAATCCTGCCTCTGTCATTATCCAGCTCAATGACCTAGATAATTTATTTAACCTCTCTGGAGCTGAGCTCTGAGACTTTATAATGCGAGGGCTTGGGCTTTCCTGGTGACTCAGATGGTAAAATGGGGAAGGAAATGGCAACCCACGCCTGTATTCTTGCCTAGATAATCCCGTGGACAGGAGAGCCTGGTGGGATGCTGTACATTGGGTCGCACAGGGTCAGACATGACCGAAGCGACTTAGCACGCATGCATGCATTGGAGAAGGAAATGGCAACCCACTTCAGTGTTTTTGCCTGGAGAATCCCAGGGACAGAGGAGCCTGGTGGGCTGCTGTCTATGGGGTCGTATAGAGTCGGACACGACTGAAGCAACTTAGCAGCATCAGCAGATGGTAAAAAATCTGCCTGCAATGCATGACCCAGGTTCAATCCCTGGATTGGGAAGATCCTCTGGAGAAGGGAATGGCTACCCACTCTAGTATTCTTGTCTGGAGAATTCCATGGACAGGGGAGCCTGGTAGACAACAGTCCATGGAGTCTCAAAGAGTCAGACATGACTGAGTGACATAACACTTTAAAGACTCTTGCATTTAGAAGAGACTAAAAATAATTAATATGGTCACTCATCTATTCATGCAGTATGCAAAACTTTTTATATTTCTAAACTGTAGGTTAATGTTTCAGTGGATGGTAACACAAGCCCATTCCACTGTGGTACTTACATGGGTTCACCAAGTATTCTTGTCAACTGCCTTGTGACAGGTTACATTTCAAACTCAGTTCCAATATTGTAAAGCACTAAGACCTGAATGTGAGGCTCAACATCCCATCCCTCCCCAAATGCAAGGATATTTCCGTGTCTGTTCTAAAGACTTTTCACTAAACAAGAATGTCTGCACAGATAAGTGAAATTATTTTGCACATATAAACAATAAGTAACAGATTCTTTTTAAAACTAAAAAAAAGAACACGGTTGCAATCATACTCTGGTTTGGATAGCACACAGAAATAAGTGTTTCATATGCCATTATTTTAAAATTGGCAGCCTGGCAGCAGTTTCTTTTTTGTTTGTTAACTTCAAATAGCACAACATAGTTATTTAATTGCATTACTGGTTATTATTCAAATAAGGGATCAAAATTTAAAAAAATAAGGAAGTGTTATTTCACAGCAACACTTCTTTTCTGCAGTACAAGAGGTTCAAAGAAGAAGGTTCAGGTGAAAACCTTCACAAACAATAAAAAGTCTTACATTCAAATAGAAAAGAAAGCAGAAGTAATTGTTATGGTGTTAGATTATCATTAACATTTATTCATTCATAAATATTGGGTGCTTCAATATGTGCTAGGCACTGTATAAGAGGCTGGGGACACCTAGTGGGATAAAATATACTCTTTCATTTATTCATGCAAGAATATTTACACAGTACCTGCAACAGGCCACATCATAATGAGTTAGCTGAATGTGTCCTTTGCCTTCCTCAAACTCAGTTTTGTGGGAGAGAGGAGTGCTCATCTATTTAAGGATGTGTTACAAACTAGGATAAATCAGTAGACCAGTTATTTCACTGCTACCCTGATAGCTCAGATGGTAAAGAGTCTGCCTGCAATGCGGAGACCCGGGTTTGATCCCTGGGTCAGAAGATCGCCTGGAGAAGGAAATGGCAAACCACTCCAGTTGAGTGCAGCAATTTCAAATCCTGAAAGATGATGCTGTGAAAGTGCTCCACTCAATATGCCAGAAAATTTGGAAAACTCAGCAGTGGCCACAGGACTGGAAAGGTCAGTTTTCATCCCAATCCCAAAGAAAGGCAATGCCAAGGAATGCTCAAACTACCGCACAATTGCACTCATCTCACACGCTAGTAAAATAATGCTCAAAATTCTCCAAGCCAGGCTTCAGAAATACGTGAACCATGAACTTCCAGATGTTCAAGCTGGTTTTAGAAAAGGCAGAGGAACCAGAGATCAAATTGCCAACATTTGCTGGATCATCGAAAAAGCACAAGAGTTCCAGAAAAACATCTATTTCTGCTTTATTGACTATGCCAAAGCCTTTGACTGTGTGGATCACAATCAACTGTGGAAAATTCTTCAAGAGATGGGAATACCAGACAACCTGACCTGCCTCTTGAGAAACCTGTATGCAGGTCAGGAAGCAACAGTTAGAACTGGACATGGAACAACAGACTGGTTCCAAATAAGAAAAGGAGTATGTCAAGGCTGTATATTGTCACCCTGCTTATTTAACTTATATGCAGAGTACATCATGAGAAACGCTGGGCTGGAAGAAGCACAAGCTGTAATCAAGACTGCTGCGAGAAATAGCAATAACCTCAGATATGTAGATGACACCACCCTTATGGAAGAAAGTGAAGAAGAACTAAAGAGCCTCTTGGTGAAAGTGAAAGAGGAGAGTGAAAAAGCTGTCTTAAAGCTCAACATTCAGAAAACTAAGATCATGGCATCTGGTCCCATCACTTCATGGGAAATAGATGGGGAAACAGTGTCAGACTTTATTTTTTTGGGCTCCAAAATCACTGCATATGGTGATTGCAGCCATGAAATTAAAAGACACTTACTCCTTGGAAGGAAAGTTATGGCCAACCTTGATAGCATATTAAAAAGCAGAGACATTACTTTGCCAACAAAGGTCCGTCTAGTCAAGGCTATGGTTTTTCCAGTGGTCATGTATGGATGTGAGAGTTGGACGATGAAGAAAGCTGAGTGCCAAAGAATTGATGCTTTTGAACTGTGGTGTTGGAGAAGACTCTTGAGAGTCCCTTGGACTGCAAGGAGATCCAACCAGTCCATCCTAAAGGAGATCAGTCCTGGGTGTTCATTGGAAGGACTGATGTTGAAGCGGAAACTCTAATACCTTGGCCACCTGATGCGAAGAGTTGACTTATTGGAAAAGACTGTGATGTTGGGGGAAGGATTGGGGGCAGGAGAAGAAAGGGATGACAAAGGATGAGATGGCTGGATGGCATCACCGACTCGATGGACATGAGTTTGGGTAGACTCTGGGAGTTGGTGATGGACAGGGAGGCCTGGTGTGCTGCAATTCGTGGGGTCACAAAGAGTCGGACACAACTGAGCGACTGAATTGAACTGATACAGTTTGTGAGGAATATACAAGTAATCACAGTAATCTTAGGTAACACGAATGAAAGTTGTCTGGAAAGGGATGGAGGACAATGAGGGTGGAAGGAGTATTGAGGATAAGGAAGATGACGAAGAGACTGGGTTTTGTCCTGTAGATAATGTTAAGGCCTCAGAGTTTTGCAGATGGCTTGAGACTTGATCAGATATGATTGTTGGAACCTAGTGGGTTAATATAAGGGAGACAATGAAAGGTAATAATAGTGCTGTATCTAATTTTCAGAACATGTATACTCTCAAGCATAGGGAAAGATCCTCACAGCTCTATATGGAAAGTCATAATCAACAAAAAACAGGAGTTTTACTGCTCTCTATATACATAAAATGTCAGGGATATGGACAAAACTTTAGCCCCCAGTAGAAGGTGGGTGTATTATAAAGGGTGGGTTATAATAAAACATTACTGACTACAGAAGAAGGAAAAAAACCTCTAATCACTGCTTAGTTTTTGCTTGTGTTCATTTCTAAAATAATGGCAGGTTCTAGAGAAGGAAAGAAACAATACAGAGGACTAACCCTGAGGGCCATGCTCCTCCACACTTCAGCTGACTCTGTGACTCACACACAAGGACCTGAAGACCCAGGAGAAGAAACAGCCTACTGTTCACGATGTTAGAAGCGACTCCTATAGTAACTCTGGAGACACCCAAGTTCTCCAAGCAAGAATGGAGCTCAAACATTTGAGGCTTAGCAGATACTTGAGAACTACATACTTTCAACAATCAGTTTGATTTAGAGACTCATGGGGAACTGCTAGGCCAAATCTCTCTTTGAATTGATAAGAAGAAAAAAAATAATGAACAACCTAAACAGTAATTTGAAAATCTCAGTATATAATTTGTCGGCACCAATTAAGATTTAGAATGTGTATATCCCATGATCTAACAGTTCAGATTCCAGAAATTCATTCTACAGCAATAAGGGCACAAGTCCATGGAGATCTATGTATTGACATTAAGATATACATGGCAGGATCCCTTCTTTATATTAATATATACATATGTATATTTTTGATAGAAGGTAGTTATTTCATTTTTTTAATCTTTTTATTGAAGTATAGTTAATTTACAATGTTGCGTTAGTTTCAGGTGTGCATTGCATATAAATACCGTAACTTTATACATTCCTCCATTGATAGACATTTAGGTTGCTTCCACATCTTGACTACTGTAAATAGTGCTCCTATGAAATTGGAGTGCATGTAGCTTTTCAAATCAGAATTTTGTCTAGATATATGGCCAGGATTAAGATCACAGGACAATATGGTAGCTCTATTTTTTGTTTTTTAAGGAATCTCTATACTGTTCTCTCCAATAGCTTTCCAATTTACAAACCATGAAGAATCCTTTCTAATGGAAAAAGTCATAAACATACTGAATGCTCACCAAATGGGGAATAATTAAGTTTGGAACATTATGTAATGAGATTCAGAAAAATGAATGATGCAGTGGGCTATATAATGTCCATAATACATTATTGGGTGAAAAGAAGTACAACCCATATGAATAATATGATCCACAGGCATGCAGATGCAGCAAAGAAAACAGTCTAGGAAGATACACCCTGATGTGTTAACAGTAGTTACCTCTGGGAATCAGAATACATATATGTGAAGGAAAAGAGGATATATGTTTCATTACTTTAAACTAGTAGGGTTATTGGGATTTTCAGTGTCTAATTCCAGTATCAGCAATTTTTCATTAATCACTCTAGAAAGTTGGCAGAGAGATCACTTTGTTGACAAAGATCCATATAGTCAAAGCTATGGTTTTCCATTAGTTATGTATGGAGAGTTGGATCATAAAGAATGCTGAGTGCTAAAGAATTGATGCTTTTGAACAGTGGTGTTGGAGAAGACTCTTGAGAGTCCCTTGTACTGTAAGGAGATTAAACCAGTCAATCCTAAAGGAAATCAGTCCTGAAGATTCATTGGAAGGACTGATGCAGAAGCTCCAATACTTTGGCCACCTGATGTGAAGAGCAGACACACTGGAAAAGACCCTGATGCTAGGAAAAATTGAGGGCAAGAGGAGAAAGGGGCAACAGAGGATAAGATTGTTGGATGGCATCATTGATTCAATAGGCATGAGTTTTAGCAAACTCAGGGAGATAGTGATGGACAGAGAAGCCTTGCATGCCACAGTTTATGGGGTCGCAAAAGGTTGGACATAACTTGGAGACTGAACAACAATAATGAAGCTTTATCTTTCCTTACCTGATACTCCTTATCTATTCAATTTCTAACCTAACCAAAAAAAAAATCTCCCCAAACTCTCTCTCTGCTACTTTGGTGTTTTCAGACACCTACAATTCATGACTAGAACTAGCTCATTTCTTTTAAAGAGGTGATAAAGGAAAAGGTTATACAATTTTAGATCAAAGATTTTGGGTTATGAAAGTATGGGGGAAAGTCGAGTTTTGCTGACTAAGCCAAGAGCTGAGACATTAACAGAATTCCTAGCCCTCCCAGTTACTTGGGAATGAAATAGCATCAATCTTCACTGCAGGGGGTGATGAAATGTGATGCTGCAAGAAAAGAGTTTAGCACTGTATCTGGTTCATGGCTGTGAGGGTGAGGGTAAGGAGGGACTCCATAACTGTTAGCCATCATCACTGTCTTTTATATCAATACATATCACATACATTTATAACTGAGTGATTCAGATGCCCTAATAACATAAAGGCATTAATAGAGACTGTTTTATTAGTCTTGATATCCCAGACATCTATTCAAGGTGCTCAACAAATATTTATTGAGTCAAGTGACTGACACAATAAAATGGTAATAGCGCCTACCTCATGGGGTTCTTTTCAGGATTAAATGAGTCAATGCTAAATCAACCTCTTAGAACAGTGCTGCGTATGTATTGAGTTGGCCAAAAAGTTTGTTCAGGTTTCCATAAGATTCAGTTCCATGAGACTAAATGTTTGCTTTTTGAGGTCCTCAGTTCCTTTATAAGAATACCAAAGCCCACAGTCCTCTTAAGACTATTGGTTTGAGGATCCATTTGGCAGCAAAACCAAACTACTGAGAAGGTCTTTATATATCCCACCTAGAGTGAATAGTTCGTTTAGCTGCAGAAACACTGAGGTGTTTGATTATTCAGTGGACCCTTGACAATATGGGTTTGGGCTGTGCAGATTCGCTTATACAGATATTTTCAATAGTTCAGTTCAATTCAGTTCCGTTCAGTTGCTCAGTCATGTCCAACTCTTTGCGAGCCCGTGGATTGCAGCATGCCAGGCTTCCCTGTCCATTACTAACTCCCAGAACTTGCTCAAACTCATGTCCATTGAGTCGGTGGTGCCATCCAACCATCTCATCCTCTGTCGTCCCCTTCTCCTCCTGCCTTCAGTCTTTCCCAGCATCAGGGTCTTTTTAAACGAGTCAGTTCTTTGCATCAGGTGGCCAAACTACTGGAGTTTCAGCTTTTCGATAGTAAACACCCCAATACTGCACAATCGTAGCTGGTTGAATCCGTGGAGGTGGAGCTATAGATACAGAGGAAACACAGATAGGTAGGAACCACATATACAGAGGGCTGACCGTAGGTTCCATGTGGATTTTCAACTGCACATTGTTCAAGGGTCAAACTGTAGTTGCTACTGCTAGTACTCCTGGAGATGCTATAGATGATACTACACAGTATATGTGCCACATTATCTTTCTGGAATAGCAAACATTCTGATTTCTGAAATACATGTGGTATGAAGACTCTAGTTAAGGGACTGTGGACCACTGCAATCATCTTTGGAAAGTCTTGTAACATAGGGTTCAGTAGCATGAATACAGATATCTGACTTTGAAGAAAATTGAGAACATGAAAAACATATATGCTAAAAGGTAGCATCTGAATTTTTTAAATACAGATGAAAACCAGATGACTAATTAGCCTTTCATAAGATAAATGCCCTCCAGCCTGCCTTTACTCCAGTTATTTCCCTTCCAGTCTTACACTGGGCAAGGCGTAAGATTAATTAAGTCCCTCCTGCTTTCTTAGGGACTTTCCCTGGTGAGTTAGCACTGTTTTATTTTTAGTGTCTCCCTTTCTACCACCTCTGATTATTAATATTTCAATATGTTTAAGCTTTCTCCATGATAAATATTCCTCTAATAGCCCAAGTTCTCCTTCAGTAGACACCCTATACTCCTCTTCTTGAAATACAGTTTACATCAACTACATCTTTTTCTTTTTCTTTTTTAATCCCTCAGTCTATGACTTGGCTTCCCACACTTACCAATGCATTGAAAATGCTCATCAAGTTTACCAAATATCCAATAATTCCATAGTGCATCCAGATAGGTTTTTATTAATATAAATGTGATCATGTCTGTCCTTTCTTAAAATCCTCCATAGTTTTCCAATGTCTTCATAATAAAGTCTATATATATTCAGAGAGGCTTATGTTTTACAACTCTCTTCTAAACTCTACAGTCAGTCCATCAATTCATAGATGTTGCCTGAATACCAACAATGTGTTAGGCAAGTTCTAGGCTTGAGGATATAGCAGTGAACCAGCAATAGTTTCAGATGTCAAGAAGGTTATATAACCTAGTAGCTAGGAGTTGGGATATATATAAACAAACAAAAATATTTCAGATTCTAGTAACTATTATAACAGTAGAATGGCAGATGTGGTATATCAGGATATCTGGGTGACACTACAGCTGAAAGAAGGGGGCGGCAGAGGATGAGATGTTTAAATAGGCACCACCAACTCAATGGACATTAATCTGAGCAAACTCTGGGAGACAGTGAAGGACAGAGGAGCCTGGCGTGCTGCAGCCCATTGGGTCACAAAGAGTCAGACACAGGTTCGTGACTGAGCAACAACATAGTTGAGAGAGCTGAGTGTCTTTGCCAAACATGGCCAGCGCACTCCAATTCAGTTTTCAGCCAAGACTTCCTTTGGCAAGTTTTCCTCTAGTCTTGAGTTTGGGCTGGCTGCAATTCCTAGACGCTCCAAAGCACTGTGTGTTAACTCCGTGTCTTCACCATTCTCATCTGTCTGTGTCACTTCCCATTACCTGTTAGATTCCACCCCCAACAGGAACTGGCCTTTTTGTTGCTGGTAGGCAACGGCAACCCACTCCAGTACTCTTGCCTAGAAAATCCCATGGACGGAGGAACCTGATAGGCTGCAGTCCATGGGGTCGCGAAGAGTCAGACACAACTGAGTGACTTCACTTTCACTTTCATGCATTGGAGAAGGAAATGGCAACCCACTCCAGTGTTCTTGCCTGGAGAATCCCAGGGACGGGGGAGCCTGGTGGGGCTGCCGTCTATGGGGTCGCACAGAGTCGGACACGACTGAAGTGACTTAGCAGCAGCAGCACATAACAACACTGATAGCACTTGGTATGCCTGAATTGCTCAATCTATATTTCCTAAAGGATAGATAAAGTGATATCATTAAGTAATTTTCCTGACAGTCCAGTTTTGTTTTGTTTTTAGGCCCTACTATTTTGAAGAGGGACATCAGTTCAGTTTAGTTCAGTCGCTCAGTTGTGTCTGACTCTTTGAGACCTCATGCACTGCAGCACGCCAGGCCTCCTTGTCCATCACTAACTCCGAGTCCACCCAAACCCATGTCCATCGTGTCAGTGATGCCATCCAGCCATCTCATCCTCCATTGTCCCCTTCTCCTCCTGCCCTCAATCTTTCCCAGAATCAGGGTCTTTTCCAATGAGTCAGCTCTTCGCATCAGGTGGCCAAAGTATTGGAGTTTCAGCTTCAACATCAGTCCTTCCAATGAACACCCAGGACTGATCTCTTTTAGGATGGACTGGTTGGATCTCCTTGCAGTCCAAGGGACTCTCAAGACATATGTCTTTGGAAAAGTATGTGACTGACTGAAGGAAAAGTCACATGAAACATTCCATTCATTATTTCCATTTGCTTTATTATTGTTAATGTGAATATTAAAGCATAAAACTCATATCTAGATTAAACAATGCTTTTTTGGCTTATGCTTTTCCACTATTTTTTTTTTTATTTCCAGGTTCTGTGAAAATATGTAATCTTTTCCTATGTGAATTTTGAAATACGAAGTTATAGACTTCGTAAAACCTAATGATTCCTCAGCTGTGTTAAATATTCAACTTGTGATGATAGTTCATAACTGCACAATTATTTTCCTTTTTAATCACATGGATTTCTGTATGTAGAGTAGATAAGCTCTAAGATCCATTTATCCATTTTAAATTCTAACCTCAAGATTAAATATTAATACAAGCATGAAAAACATGATATTTTCAGGCTTGGACATATGCTAATCAACTGTCAAATAGATTACACCTGCCCAAATCTATTCTTTGTTTCATATGACTCAGCTTATAAACTGATCCAAGGTAATTGAAAAATTCATCTGAGATCATACAACATTTAAAAGTCAAAGAGAAGTGATCCTTATGCAATATCTATATTAAAACTATGAATAACTATGAATCTTGCTCTATGACACCATTGTTCAGTCACTAAGTCATGTCCAATTATCTGCAACCCCATGGACTGCAGCACGTCAGGCTTCCCTGTTCTTCACTGAGTTTGCTCAAACTCATGTCCAATGAGTCAGTGATATCATCCATCCATCTCATCTTCTATCGCACCCTTCTCCTCTTGCCCTCAATCTTTCCCAGCATCAGGGTCTTTTCCAACGAGTCGGCTCTTCGCATCAAGTGGCCAAAGTATTGGAGCTTCAACTTCAGCAACAGTCCTTCCAATGAGTATTCAGAACTGATTTCCTTTAGAATTGACTGGTTTGATCTCCCTGCTGTCCAAGGGACTCTCAAGAGTCTTCTCCAACACCACAGTTCAAAAGCATCAATTCTTCAGTGCTCAGTCTTCTTTATGGTCCAACTTCCACATCCATACATGACTACTGGAAAAACCATAGCTTTGACTATATGAACCTTTGTCAACAAAGTGATCTCTCTATTCTTTAAAATACTGTCTAGGTTTGCCATAGCTTTTCTTCCAAGGAGCAAGAGTCTTTTAATTTCATGGCTGCAGTCCCCATCTGCAGTGATTCTGGAGCCCCCAAAAATGAAATCTGACACTGTTTCCACTTTTTCCCTATCCATTGACACCATGAAGGCTTTTAATTATGCAATTCTTGCAGTGTAACTATATCCACTGTCTTATAATTCTTCATCCCTCAGTGATAGGGACAGAGGAGGAAAATTAAATAGTTTAGAAATCTCACTAGAGGATTAAAGACAAATAGAATTTTAAGAAGGTTTGCAAGACTGTTATAGGCTAATCACTCAAGAAAAGACAGTAACCTAGCAACAATCTATACCACCTTTAAGGAAGATTAGGTGCATTCAAGTGCAAGGCACACTTGACTTGCGAATAAGTCGTGATAGTTAAAACACAAGACAACAGATACGTTACATGAAGTCAGGAAATTAATGGTCTTTGAAGAGCAGCATTTCTGTATGTAGTCAAGACAGGAATACAGGTGAAAGGGGAAAGAAACTATTTGAAAGAGGATATTATACCAAAATCTGAGATGAATTACTATATTTTAGTATATGTTAACACCCTTTTGCTAATATACATATGACTTAAATAGTGCCATGACAGTCTCAGACCACACTGGGTTCAAAGGCAGAACTGATGATGTAATACCTTTATATCTACCCCCAAACGAGGAAGAAGGTGGTCTTTTCCCCACTTTTTCTTTGATTATAAAAAATGTAGCCCTCTTTGTTCTTGGGGTTGCACTCTCTTGCTGGCCCACTTGTATCTCTCACAAGCATCCAATGCTAATGAACTCACTGTTTGCCTATCACTTCGCCTCTTGCTGAATTCTTTCTGTGACAAAACAAAAGAACCCGAGCTTCAGTAAGTTCAGGTGAGAAGGTGAGCAGTTTCAATAGAAAGATGGGGTTCGAGTCCCCTCCTAAGTCAGAGATTGTGGGTTCAAGTCCCATCCGAGAAGGAGGGTGGTTTCACCAACACTAGAGAAACCCTTCCATTTTGATGGTTTATGTATGAAGTTGTCCGGAAACTGAAGCAATGGAAGAGAAATAAACATAATTAATGACAGATGACAGATCATTCCTATGACTGAGGACAATCAACTTCTAAGATTTTAGTGAACACCATGCAGGAAGCATTGTTGTTGTTCAGTTGCCATTTGTATCCAACTCTTTGCGACCCCATGGACTGCAGCACACCAGGAAGCATTAAAGGAAGGAAGCATTAAGGTTCCCTAAATCTTAGCAAAGATCAGACTTTTATAAACCAGACATCAATATTTTCTATTTAATGTCAGACTGTCAAAGTAGCATAGCATAGTGATTAGACTACAGCCGATTAAACTCTACAGTGATTAAACTCTGCCTCCCTAGTCAGAATGTTGTAGCCAGAACTTCTCACTGTGGCTTTCACAGGATGAAATCAGCTAAAATATATTCTCCCTTATTTTATATTAAGGCTATTTCTATTAAGATAATATATTCTCCCTTATTTTCTATTAAGGCAACATTACCACTATTAGACTTAGTCTATTTGATTTTGTCTCATTAGTTCTGTTACTCTATTTCTAGGTTACTTTACTGGACTTTGATGATAGGTGTTTCAAATCTTATATGCTTGTCCAAAATAAGAGTTAATTTCTTGGCTTGGGCACAGAAATTTTAAAGAGTCAATTTACAGAAGAGCAAATCTGCAGATAAATCTGATAAAAATCAGTATTTAATGGAATCAGATAAAGCAATGGTCAAAAATTATCTGAATGATGATAAATAAAAAGAGAAACTAAAAAGATACACTAAAAAGCACCGTATAATGTCACTTACCCTTAGTTCTTCTTTTGTATTGAAACTATCAAGAAGCTGCTGATAATGTCTATCTGTCATTTGCCGTAATAGGGACAGGAGACAAGCAACAAACTCCCCCTAATGAAAAAAAAGAGCAAGCATATTTTTTTAGCAAGTGCATAAAACAACATCAGCAACTTACTTTCAACTCTCAAAGTGCCCTCAAATAGGACACTTGAAGAAAAAGCCCACTATGATCCAAATTTCCCCTATGATATTGTCTTAATCTAAATTAACCATGATATTACAGTCAAAATTTCTCCCTGTGATGATGACAATTTACTTAGTACACACGTATTTTAAAATTTAGAGTTTTTCTTTTTAACTTAGGTGGAAGCTTTTCAGTAGGGCAGTAACTACATATACTTAAAGAAGGTGCGGCAATGAGGCTCCTGACTATCTATTAAGCATTTACTGTGCCTTGGTTCATTGTATCATTTCAGCCTCATATCAGTGCTATAAGGTAGAGAATATAATACTAATTTTTTTCTTTCTTTTTTTAAACTAAAGTATAGTTGATTACAATGTTGTGTTAATTTCTGCTGTACAGCATAGGGAATACTAATTGAAAGAAAGTAAGACATAGGTTTGGTGGGCTAAAAAAGAAATCGGCAGAATTGGAGTTATTTCCAGTTTTCTATGCTCCAAAGCTCTTCCTGTAACTTCCTGCTCAATATTTGAATTCCTATGATCTTCTCCAGCTCATTAGAGGGCCTATCAGCTAACTTGCTGGGTATAGAGAAAGCCATACACTGCATAATGTTGGTTTCAATATCCTTTTAAGACCATCCAATTTTTAAAAATTGTATTGAAATATAGTTGATTTACAGTGTTGTATTAATTTCTGTTGTACAGCAAAGTGATTGTTATATAGAATGTATAAACATCCTTTTTCATATTCTTTTCCATTATGGCTATCACAGGATATTGAAGATAGTCCACTGTGCTATACAGGAGGATCTTGCTGTTTATCCATTCTGTATATACTAGTTTGCATCTGCTGACCCCAAATTCCCAAATCCATCCCTCCCCTTTCACCCCCACTTCCCCCAGCAACCACAAGTCTAAGAACAGTTAAAGTTAATTGTGATTCTTTTGTGCTTGGGTGCTACGCAACTGACTTCTATAAAATCCAAATCTTAAAAATTAACAATGAAAAGAAAAAAATATATATAGCTTCCATAGATTTGAGGACTTATAAAACTGTTATCAGGCTTCCCTGGTGACTCAGAGGGAAAAGAATCCGCCCGCCAAAGCAGGATACACAGGAGATGCGGGTGGGTTAGATCCCTTAGTGGGGAAGATCCTCTGGAGAAGGATAAGGCAACCCACTTCAGTATTCTTAACTGGAAAATCCCATGGACAGAGAAGCCTAGTGGACTATAGACGACTGGGTTGCAAGAGTCAGACATGACTGAGCAACTGAGCGCCTGTGTGCACGCACACACACACATACACAGTAACCAGAGATGCAAGTTGACTCCTTGCATGTGTATAATAATTTGCAATACATAGATATGACAAATTAATATTCCTACACACTTTTTAGGGCAAATATTTAAGAGCTCATCAGTATGGGCTAGCAGAAATACCCTTTAAGCTCAATATATTACTTTGTTAATGTCTGTACTTTTTAGCTGCTCTTATGTCTCGACCTGAAAACACAAATCTAGTTAGTAGAAACGCATTCAATTTTTCATCTTCGGTTTTTCTACATCTTAACCACACTATCTCCAATGTATCAATGAGATTAACATTCTTAGACTATTTATTTCAACTACATTCTGTCTGTGAATAGTGATATATCTTACATGACATTATTTTTAATGATTTTAGTAAATCATAAAAATTATTCAAAAATGAAAAGATTTTCATTAAATCTTTACAGTCACTGTACTAAGAGAATCTCTCTCTGAATCCATATTATTTACTATTTATCTCTGTCACATCCGGTTTAGGCCCAATGGAAACAACTTGTCATGCTAATATCTCATCCTGGCACATGTAAGACTTGTTGTCAATTCCAGTATCTACCTTACAATGTCATTTTATTTATTCACTTCATCAGTTTAGGAACATTTAACCCCGTTAAGAGACCGAGATGTCCAACATTTCACTGACATATTTTTCACCTGTAATTTTGTTTTTAAGAGCCCTTAAGTGTCTGCATGAAAGCCGCAGACTCATAATTTGTTAAAAATAAAAAATAAAAAATTATTGTCGGCCAAGGTTCAACTCATATTAATGTTGGAATTTAAGCACAAATCACCTTTAGCAAGAACTTCATGTCACAGTGGTTGCATCTATATTACAACTAGATTGAATATAATGACAATTTCCACCAATAACTGGGAATAAGATTAGTAGATGGCTATTAAGGTCTTCAAGAAACCTTCCATTATATATACCCAAATTTCCCCCAGAATTCCCCCTTACGGAATTCTGCCTTCTTCTTCCTCCAACCACAGCCCATAGCACACAAAGGCTTTAGACAAATGTAGAGCTATGTCTTAGACACGGCTCCTGCTGAGCTGAGTCACACGTACTCTAAATGGTGCTGAACAGACCTATGTACATAGATGCATTTACCAGCTGTAAGGAACTCTGGAGTCCAATAGTTGAGGGTGTGAACAAATGGCCAAATATGCTTCTTTATAAAATCAGCTTCCATGTACAATTAGATGTTTGAAAGGAACTGATTACAATCACTCCCCAACTAGTGAGAGTATTTTAAAGCTTAAACAGCAGTTGGTAGAAGAACAAAAAGTAAAACCCATTTAGATGGTAAAAATAAGGCTACTTTTATCTGGAATTATGACAAGAGTGGAAGCCAGTCGTCCTATTGGCGTTACCAGGAGACAGGGTGACAGATGTGGCACTTACAGAGAGCTGAAACATTACACCATGACACACTGCGGGAACGGCTTTTACCCACAGCATATCTGCTTATAGTGGGCACTTTTTCTGTAAAGACAGAAAGGTGCTCAGGGTAGGACTGCCATGGGAAAACTCCCTATTCAGAGAGCCTGTTCTCTAATTCAGAAAGAGGAAGAAATTAGATAGGTCTTTAGTGCCCAGAGAAATAACCTTGCCAATGATCAGGACCTACTTCTCACCTTAGAATTTGTTAAAAAGTAAGTAGCTCTTTAAGGGGCTTTCCTAGTGGCTCAGTAGTGAAAATCTGCCTGCCAATTCAGTAGATGTAGGTTCAGTCCCTGGGTCAGGAAAATCCCCTGGAAAAGGAAACAGCAACCCATTATGGTATTCTTGCCTGGGAAATCCCATGGACAGAGGATTACAATTACTACTGTAGCCTGTCGGGCTACAGTCGGTTGGGTCACGAGTCAGACACGACTTAGCAACTAAACAACAATAATAAACAACAGTAAAGCAGCTCTTATAGGAAACTGCCTTCAGCAGGAAGCCCCTTTTCCTGGTCACTTTAGCAGAACTACACTAAACTTTTAAACCAGGCACCCTCATGTTCTACTCATCTCCAGCCCAACACACCTTTCACATCTTTTAACCACACAATACTTTGCCTAACTTGTCTGTTCTTTCTGTAGATCAAAGAAGTAGAAATGAAGAATAAGTAATGAACAAATGACCAGATCTCTTCTCTAGCTTTCCCTTCAGTAATCTGAACAAAATGTGTGACCGAACTGTATGAACAAGATAACATCTAGAGGAAGATCACGAGGGTTGGACAAGTCTGCACACAGTTGAAGAATGGCGATGATTCTGACACCCGATCTCAATGATGAACTGAGGTTACTTCCTTGTTTCTTTTAAAAGCTTTCATTGCTGAGCAGAATCTTTGGAGGTGGTTTCAGGGGATGCTGAGTTCACCATCTCCCCAGATGGCTGGCATTTTGATTAAAGGCATCTTTCTTTTCTACCATTTGTGAGTGTGTAATTGATCTTGTAAGTGGGAAGCAGCTGAACTTGATTCATTCAATAACAATAACAACATAGATATTATTTCTACGATAATAATAATATTATGGACTGGTGTTGCTACCACAATTACTAATGGCTAAAATGTACTGATATTGCTTAAACACTTATCGATTTGATGAAACCCTCAAACTCACGTGAGATAAGTACAATTACTTTCTCTATTTTAAAGGCAATTAAACAGAAGCTTGCCCAAGAGCATACACAGCTAATCAAAGGACAGAGTAGAATTCAGACAAGGTCTGCTTGAGGACTCAAAAAACACTATCTTGAAGCATAAAATCTATAAAATCTAAGATACCAAACTATTTAAGTGCACATTTCTTGCAAACTTCATCCCACATACCCAGAGTTTGGTTTGGCACACAGCTAGGGCCACAGAAGAGCTATGTGTGGGAAAGGTGTCACTTTATGTGATTTTCCTAAAATTGCAGCAAACTGGACAAACCCCCTGTCTCCTCAAACCCACCCATGAGCATCACTCACTGCCTTCTCAAGTCTCTTAATTTGCACTGATTATTATACTGTGAGGACTTCCCAGGTGACTCACTGGTAAAGAATTCACCTGCCAAGGAGGAGACATGGGTTCGATCCCTTGGTGGGGAAGATCCCCTGTAGGAGGAAATGGCAACCCACTCCAGTATTCTTGCTGGGGAAATCCTATGGACAGAGGAGCCTAGAGGGCTACAGTTCAAGGGGTTGCAAAGAGTCGGACTATGAGCGACTAAACTACAACATTACTCTGTGAAGACCTACAGATCATGCACGGCCCAGAAAAATTTGACAGTTTCAACCCTGTTGATAGATACAAAGGAGTTTGACAAAGTGTTTTAGCTTTTGACCTTGGGCAGTCTTTGATCACATGGAGCATTTCCTGTGATTTTGTTTGATCGGCCATTATAATTTTAGGACTGTGTTGGAGCTGTATTGCCAGGAAGCAGTTGAAATGTTACCAGCAAAACCAAAATGAAGGAGACTTTCTTTTGCTTTTGGGAAGCTGGAGTATATATGCTTTTCCCAATTCCTTCTGCCAAGTACAACAAAAACCCCTCCATTATATACAAAACAAACAAGATGACTCTGGAAAGTGGAAAGAAGAGAACAGGCCTGCTAGAGACCTCAGACCCAAGGAAGGACAGGGTGCTGTGTTCTCTGGATTTTCTTTTTGCCTCCTATATCCTGCCCCTGGAGTTGAAGAAGCTGGCCTCCTTGAAATAACAGTAATTGCAACAATCTCTCTAACCCCCCTGCCTCCACTTGGCACCTCCCAGAAAGCCTGCTCTCTTAAGCCAAAGGACCAGGAAAGGGGAAGTTTAACAAGACAAAATTTTAGCAGTCACTTCTCTACTGTAGCTCAACATCACAAAAATCTGGCTGTTTTCAAACCTGCAAGAGCCAAATGCGGAGTCCAGATTTCCATCTTTACAAGGCTGTGATGGGATACCCCAACATCTGTCTCCAGAATGGAGAGCCAAGTAGCGAGCAGGTATTTTCATGACCATTCATCTGTGTCAGTGAAGCCAAGGTAAGAGCCTGGATTTCTGCCTCCAACTGCCCATCGTGAGTTGGCATCCTAACCCTTTCCCTTATAAGTAGTGTCACATAAAGCCATGTGAAACAGAAGGTTTAAATAAGATCCAGAGTCTTAGAATACAAAAACGTCCAAATTTCAACTGAAAATCACTCATCATACAAAAACCCAAGATCTCAAACTGAATGAAAAACGACAAGAGATGTCAACACTGAGGTGATAGAGATGTTAAAATTATCTGACACAGTGAATATAAAAATCAACTCAAAATGGTTCACAGACTTTAATGTGACATATAAAACTATAAACTTTTAGGGAAAAAGGAAAAAAGCCTAGGAGATAACCTTCAGAATATAGGGCTAGACAAAAAGAGTTCTTAAACTTGACATCAAAAGCATGATCCATCAAAGGAAAAATTGATAAACTGGACTTCATCAAAATTAAAAACTTTTGCTCTACAACAAAAAGACCCTGTTAAAAGGATGAAAAAACAAGCTACAGAGTGGGATAAAATATTTGTAAATGACATATTCAACCAAGGACAGCAATCCAATTAGAAAAAGGAGAAAAGACATAAAAAGACATTCCACTGAAAGTGATATACAGATGGCAAACAAGTATGTGAAAAGATGTTTGGCTTCATTAATCATTAGGGAAATGCAAGTCAAAACCATGATAAGATATCACTACCCACCTATCAGAGTGTCCCCATCCCTTCACCACTCCCCAAAGTGGCAACACTAAATGCTGATGACGTCCTGAGAAATTGGATCATTCATTATACACTGTATATATGAGAATGTAAAGTTATACACCCATTATGGAAATAGGTAAGGCCATTTATTAAAAAACAAAACAGGCTACTACTATACAATCCAGCAACCATACTCCTAGGAGTATTTATCCTAGAAAAATGAAGACTCATGCTTACATAAAAAATTGCATGCAAATCTCTATAGTACCTTTGTTAGTAACAGCCAAATTCTGTTAACAACCAAGATGGCCTTCAGTAGAGATAGTTAAACACACTATAGCACATCTACACCAGGAAAACTACTGAGTAAGAAAAAGGAACAAATATATATATTTATATATACACACACACATACACAATGACCTGGATGAATTTCTAGAGGTTTAAGCTGAGTAAAAAAAAAAAGCCAATCACAAAAGTTATGTACTGTATGGTTCTACTTGTACAACATTCTTTTAAAAAAATTTTTAAAAATCATAGTCGATTTACAAAGTTGTACCAATTCTCTGTTGTACAGCAAAGTGACTCAAATATAGCATTCTTAAAATGACAAAATAGCAAGAAACGGAGAACAGATTTCGTGGTTGACAGGCTTAAGAAGGAGGTGAAGATGGGAGAGAATTGAGTTTGGCTATAAAAGGGCAAGATAGGGGATTCTTGGGGTGGTGGAATATTCTGCATCTTGACTGTATTACTGTCGATATCCTAGTTGTGATACTGTGCTATAGCTCTGAAAGATGTTACCATTAGGGAAACTGGATAACAGGAACATGGAATATCTGTATTATTTTTCACAACTGCATGTGACTCAAATTATCACAAAATAAAAATGTCAGAAAAACATAAGAAGAAGAAACAAAAGAAGAACAAAAAAATTCAAAACAAAATCCCGCAAACTTTCAAACGCATAAAGATCTCCAGTGGTTTTAAGAAAAAAACAACACGTTTTGAGCATTTACTATGGACCAAAGAGTTGTCAAATACACAAAGCTAACCCTATGAGGTAGGTAGCATTTTACACATGAAATTCCACCAGATCATGAGAAATTAACAGCTTGCTCTTCTTTTCTTTAATGAGGCAGTACAACTATTACACATATTAGGAAGTTTTTTCATACAATCTTTAACCTTTGTTTGTTAAAAGAAATTGAGTAACTTTACTTCCCAAACCCAGAGCTTGGCAGGAAGAATCAGGTAAATCTCAGCTCTGAAAGCAGAGAAAATACAATGCAATACAAGATGGCCATCCTTAAGGCATTCAATCATGGCAGGACAGCCAGGGTGGGCTTTCTGTTTTGTTGTTGCTTGTTGTTTAGTCCCTAAGTCCTTCCCAACTCTTTTGAGACACCATGGACTGTACCCCACTCTGTCCATGGGACTCCCCAGACAAGAATACTGCAGTGGGTTGCTGTTTGCTCCTCCAGGGGATCTTCCTGACCAAGGAATCAAACCTGCATCTCCTGGATTGGCAGGTGGAGTTTTTACTACTGAGACACCTGGGAAACCCTCTGTTTCTTTAAGTAAAAGAAAAAAAATTATCTTCATCAGGAGCTAGGCAAACATTCTTATGATAGTGGTTCTATAGTGCACAATTTGTAAAAATAATAGCAAAAGGCTGACATTTTGGTTAATAACCTATATGTGAAAACCATAGCATCTACTGCCATTTCTGCAAGTGGTATTTAGAAGAATGTTCTGAATCAGACCTTAAAAAAAGAGCCCACATTGGCCAACTGAATGTGAATTTCAAATGTGAAAATTTACGTACCCATCCATCCATCTATACATCTTTCTCTCTACACACACACATATAAATATATATACAAATAAACTATCACATAAATTATGTCTTAATATTTATAACTCATGTTACATTAGATCCATAAAATAGTGGAGCTTGAAGATGTCTCAAAATCACCATGTCAAACTTCCGTAATTCACAGCTGAGGAAACTGACCTCCCCTACCAACCCACCACCAAATTAAGATCCTTACTAGCCACAGTGAAAAATTCATAATCAAAACTTAGGACCCTTGACAGCTATTGCTCTGTTTCACTGTTCTAACTTTCTCAAGCAATTTGATGAATGAAAAGAGAATGGATAGTTATCATGAAGACTGAGGATACAGAGCCACAGATTAACTTGCTGCTGCTGCTGCTAAGTCGCTTCAGTCGTGTCCGACTCTGTGCGACCCCATAGATGGCAGCCCACCAGGCTCCGCTGTCCCTGGGATTCTCCAAGCAAGAATACTGGAGTGGGTTGCCATTTCCTTCTCCAGTGCATGAAAGGGAAAAATGAAAGTGAAGTTGCTCAGTCGTATCCGACTCTTAGCAACCCCATGGACTGCAGCCTACCAGGATCCTCCGTCCTTGGGATTTTCTAGGCAAGAGTACTGGAGTGGGATGCCATTGCCTTCTCCTAACTTGAATTGGGCAAAATGGAAAAAAAAAAAAAAAAACCTGGGCCAGTTTGGCCTTTCTGCAATTAAAAATATCTTAATCCAATATCTTTTAACAAACATGCATCTTACTCCCATCCCCTGGTAAAACGAAGGTAAACTTACACACATCTGAAATGAACACAGATCAACCTCCCAAGTTCAGATTCCCCAGATTCTTACAGCAACCCACCCTCAAAGCAACTGAGGTTTCAACAAGCACAACCATGCAATTTTGTGGGCCATGGCCTTACCGTGACATCCTGGAACTGAAGCCTCATGGTGGAGCCAGATGGCTGCGGACGACTGGTGATCTCCAAGATGGTTCTCAGCAGGATGTCCAGCAGGCTGGCCACTATCACGTCGATTTCCTCCAGCACAGATTTTTCCTAAAGGAAACAAAAATAACATGCTCAGGAAATTGTGGCCTAAAATAAGAGTCCTAACAAAGGACTCGAGCTCGTCAGTCCTGGACCTCCCCTAATTTATCTAAGTGAATGACCTTTCATAGAAAACAAAAGGCACGGAGATGTTAACACCTTACCCAAGAGTACATGACTCTGCAGTGCAGTGGGAACCTGAGATGCAAGTAAAAAGGTGGGGTGAAGGTCTAGAACACACCTCAGACTAATTCAGAACAACAGCTATGCCACTAACATGCTGTGTGTCTCTCTGTGAGTTAAATTTGCCTCTCTGGGCCCGACAGTTCACTAAACATCCCTCTTGGTTTTAAGAGTTTGTAATTTTTTTGATTTCAGATTGTGTTGACATTTACTCTTCTCATCACTGGAGTTGCATGGATCATTTTCCAAAACTCCTAAGTGCAAATGACTATTCCTATAAAGTGATTTTTAAAAATCCCTACATGTAAAGACTAGCAAACAGCATTCAGTCTGAATGAATGATGTTAGTTACAGACTGGACTTAATGTCAGTGGCCGTGGTGGGACTGCTCTCCCAAAGCAAAATGAATACTATCTAAGCTCCAGAACTTGACACAGAGAGCGAAATTTTCTGCACTGACTAAAGGTACTGGATTTGAGTTATTACACCTGCACCAGACAAAACATTATGACGACAAATGCTTTGTGTAACAAGGAGATTACTTTTGCAAAGAAAAATTTTAGAAAGTTTTAAAGACCCTTTGGCTGGGATTTTATGATAAACTTTCTTACACTGGAAAGAAAACTACTAAAGATTTTCCCCCAGAACAGAGTTTCTGCTCTGACTTCCTTATCAGATAAGTGCAAAAACTGCCCAAAACTTCAACAATGAAATAGGAGGAAAAAAAAAAAAATCATCTCTACTAACACCTGACGTTTTCGGTTTTCTGCAGTAACCTTTTAAACTTACTTCTCACTCTCAGCAATAAGAGTTAGCAAAAACATTCTCACTAGGCATGGTATAGCTATACTTTACTGAATTGGGTGTGTAAAAAGCAATGGTCCCTCCTGTGCGGGTATCTCGCACCATACTTTCAGACACAGAATTTCTGGCCTTTTTCTCTCAAGGGCCAACTCCGTTCCCACAAAAGAACTGATGCTTTTGAAATGCGGTGCTGAAGAAGACTCTTGAGAGTCCCTTGGACAGCAAGGAGATCAAACTAGTCAACCTAAAGGAAATCAACCCTGAATACTCATTGGAAGGACTGATGCTGAAGCTGAAGCTCCAATACTCTGGCGACCTGATGCAAAGAGCTGACTCATTGGAAAAGATCCTGATGCTGGGAAAGATTGAAGGCAAGAGGAGAAGGGGGTGACAGAGGATGAGACTGTTAGATAAGCATCACTGACTCAATAGACATGAGTTTGAGCAAACTCTGGACGATGGTGAAGGACAGAGGAGCCTGGTGTGCTGCAATCCGTGGGGTCACAAAGAGTTGGACATGATTTAGCAACGGAAAAACAACAACTGTTCCCACAGTACTGGAATCCTATGTCCACGACTTCTACTGGAAGCACATGCCAGCTGACTGCGGAGCTCTTCAGAAGGTGATCATAACTCAGAGGGACGAAAATGGGGAAACGATAGCATGCTACCAAGTGGGAGGCAGTGAAATAGGCATCCCAACATTCACGGCCAATTCTGCTTTGTAAAAGTTGTTACGGATGAGGCTGCGTAGTAAACAGGTGCAAACTGATGGAACTAAACTAGGACATCCTTCGCACATGGACTTCACACCAGACCTCTGAACCATGAGCATGCAGGGGGCTACCCCCGTTTATAAGCAAGCATGTGATTTTTCTCTGTTGACACTGTATCGTCTAATACAAATGGCAATTCCTCAAGAGTCAGGAACATTGACAAGAATTCCTAGAGCCATGACAATGGAGTGATTAGTAATGGTTGTGGTGCAAGATACCACCAGGATCCTGGGCCTCTCTTTAGCTTTCACCATCTGCACAGAGCTTGGCCCAAGGCCCATGGCCAAGCTCTGACCATCATCATCCAGTCTTTTACTGAATGGGTCCAAACAGACTATCTTTGCAAGCAATAATTTATTCTTTCCACACAGCATTCATCAAGATTAAAGACACATGTGGGAGGCTTTGAGCTTTCTAATTTTTCTCATTGGGTATTCAGTTCTTTCTTGAAATACAAGTTTAAGACATGCAGGTTATTTGGGGCTACAGCCATCCTACAAGGTTAAAAAAAAAAAAAAATTCCTTTAGAAGAAAAGTAAAAAGTCCAACACAGATGGAAATGAAAGTGAGAGTCTCAAAGGATGACTCTTTGGTGTGCTTTCTCAGAAGACTTAAAACTTTCTTTCCAGAAGCCATCTGATGGGCACTATATCCTATGACCTGTGTTTACTTACTGAGCTATTTTTCTTGATGAGACAAAAAACGTTGCTAAGGATCCGTGCACACATGATCAGGTCCTTCTGCTCTTGCAAGTGCATGTGGAGGTGATGCAACACGACAGGTAAGAGAATGTACCGGGAATCTGGAGGGAGAAGAAGCATTAGTGTCATATTTAACAGGCCCACGCAAACCTCGTGCAAATCCTTATCTACTCCTTAATTTTAATTGCTAAATTATTAACACATATAGTTAGAAAAGTACTCGTTCTACAAAGTTGATACTGAAAAACAGTAGTCCCTTCCCCAACCCATGACTCCTGTACTCACAAGGCCTTTCACTCTTTCATTCAAATAGGTTTTTTTGCTTGTTTGCTTTTACTACCAAATACCTAAATGGCATGCTTTTCCTGCTATCTCCAGACTTTTCACTGAGATGGATCATCGACTCACTTCTTACTGTGTAGATGAGAATTTAATTTTTTGTTTTGTTTTTTTTTAACTTCTTTTTCTTCTCTCCAGCCTCTCAAAAGAGTTATATCACAATTTCTGGCTAAATTAACACTTTTCATTTCCTGCTATTCTGATTTCCAACCCTTTCTCCATGATCAGATTTTTGTTTTATTTTTGTTTCTCTCTCCGAAAGCGTTCAGGAAATTATTCCTTGCAATTCAAAACTTCACGATCACAAACTTTGTCATGGCTCTTAAAATCTATAAACTCATGCCCTTTAGTTCTGGGAACTTGCCTTGAATTATTTCTAGTATTATTTCCTTTCTGCTACTGCTAGTTCTTCTGTCCTCTGTCTGGAACTTTGACTACATTCATGTCATGAATATCTTAAACTATCTTCTACTTTTCTTGAATATTTTTTTCATATTTTTGCTCTCAAACTTGTCATAGGTATTTGAAATAGTAAGGTGATAAGTAATCTAAAAATTGATTTATACACAGCATATATTTCAATATTTTTAAAAAGTTAACAGTGAATATGCTTATTGTCCTGAAGGTTTATTTTTCAATGTGATGTCATGAACACAAAATTATTGCCTATCTTGGGCCCATAATGGGAATTTTATTTATAGGATGTGCCCACTTGCAAATACCCCAGCCCATCCTGCTTGGTTTTCTAAAAGATGTCATTTTTGAAACAATTCAAATGAATTAACTTTGGTTTATAAAAATCCATGTGTCCTATAGAGAGCTTGTATAAGCTATAATCCCACCTCACTCATTCAAGGAAAAATAGATAAGCTAAATAACTCTATATCGATTAAAGAAACTCAACTTGCTATTAGGAGCTTACAAGGAAAATTCCAGACCCAGGTGGCTTCTATGAGTTCTATGAAGCAATAATTAGAAGAAAGTATATCAAGTCTATATAAATCCTCCCAGAATATAGAATAAACAGGGAATATAATTACTCATTTTATGAGGCCAGCATTATCTATGCCAAAGTTAGTCAAAGACATTTTAAGACAAAACTACAGATTTGCTATCTCTCATCAACACAGATGAAAAAATTCTTATAAAATTTTAGCATAACACACATACAGTGATTAAATAGGTTTATCCTGGGAATGAACGATCGCTTTAACATTTGAAAGTCAATCAATCAATGTGATTCACTGTATTAGCAGATGTATGAAAAATGTGAAAAATTCAGCATCCGTTAATGATAAAAGTGATAAGAATAGTTAAAGAATAATAGTTTTCTCAAATTGATAAAGGGCATTGATGAAATACCTACTGTTAGCTTACATAATAGTAAAAGATTGAATGCTTTGTCTTTAGGATCAAAAGTAAAGCAGGGATGGCCAATTTCACCAATTCAACACTGCACTGGATTTCTAGCCAGTATAATAAGGTATATCCATAAGTGAAAAAATGTATGATTCTGTATCCTAATAAAAATTTTAAGTATTCACAATTCGGAAAGCGCCTTTACTGATATTTGCCTGACTTCTCTTGCTGTCTTCTTGATTTCTTTCAGTAGTGAGGTTGGGAGTTATATTTCTTTTAATGCCTGCCACCAGGCTACTAACACAATGAGGTGTGGCCTGAGGTTTACCATCAAAACAAACCACATAAGTCACAATCATGCTTCACTTTCAGAAAATGAGCACAAAATGTTAAAATTCAAACTTGTAGAACTCATTGCAGGCTTCCCTGCAACAGGAAGCCTGACCAGGGAACTTCAGTGAAACTAAGAGTGAAAGTCACTCTGTTCTGTCGGACTCTTTGCGATCCCCATGGACTATACAGTCCATGGAATTCTCCAAGCCAAAATACTGGAGTGGGTAGCCTTTCCCTTCTCCAGGTGATCTTCCCGATCCAGGAATGGAACCAGGGTCTCCGGCATTGCAGGCGGATTCTTTACCAGCTGAGTCACCAGGGAAGCCCAAGAATACTGGAGTGGGTAGCCTATTCCTTCTCCAGGGGATCGTCTCAACCCAGGAATCAAACCAGGGTCTCCTGCATTGCAGGTGGATTCTTTACCAGCTGAGCTACCAGGGAAGCCCGATACTTATTTATGAAACAATTACTTGATAAAAAGAACCAAGAAAAGGAACCTGAAAGCTTAAATGACAGGAGTCATTGCCTAGTGATGCTTAATTAGAAAGGAAGATAAAGCTTATCTGATATGTTCCTGCAGCCAGTGGGATTTGACTTCTAAAAATTCAATTTGCAACCAACTGTTAAGAAAATCTCTACTGTCAAAATGTAAGGCAGACAAATAATTGGTGTGTGGCGTGTGTAAAAAGAAATTATGAGTTGTCTGAAGATTTGCTGCTTCTCCATTACTAGGGCAGTATCAGCCAATGCACGTGATAGAATCAAGGGGTAAATGCCAAAAGAGCTGATTGGTTAAAATGCGAATTCTTACCTTTAAAACAAAACACCTGGAGTCATCAAGAGGGCTCAAAGGAAAAAAAAAAAAAGGCTCAAAGAAAAAACAAAACCCAGACTTGAACATACAGTAAGTTTCTAAACAGTAGAATCTGTTATGCAGGTTCTGTCCTCGAAAGGGTCAAAACACTCAGATTCAGATTCTCAGATAAAGCTCACTGTATGGTGTATCTTACTTTTTCTTTTGTCTGTACACACTTGAAGAGATAAAGCCAGCTCCCATTAGCAATTTCCAATAGGTGCGGGGCTAGGAAAAGGAAGCAGCAGCTAAGAAATGCTGATAATCTTCCTCCTTGAGGTTAATTTCAAGGAAAGTTCTCATCTTTGCTCCTCTAGCAACAAAGCTTTAGACAATCATCCTTGTAGTCCTCTGTCCCAAAGTGAGTGAGGGCTGTGAGTCCTGTAGGGGCATGCAGGGTTTCCAGCCATTCTCCACCAACTGTCCCAGCATAGGCTGGACACCAGCAGGACTCCCAAGCAGCTGCTCCGTGGCAGCCTCAGGATGCGGAGATGGTACCCCAGGTGGGCAGGGGGTCTGGGTGTGGCACAGCTCTGAATAGAGCAGAGCTGCTGGCTGCAGGGAAGCACCAGCAGGACAGAAAGCCCTGAAATCAGAGCTGGTTTAGGCCTTTGTGATCCAAGATACCTGGAAATGAACTGCTAATGTACAGACAGCAACAGAACCTGCAAACAAGCCCTCCAGACACTGGTGGACAGAAAACACTCAGAATGGATAGGAACAATGATGATTTAGGGGCTTCCTGCTATGCACACAGAGTCAGGACCACACAGGAAAACAACAGCCCAGGGCTAGGGATGACCTCTGTGCAGCCCAGGTTTCTTACCCAGTGGATTCAATCTCCCACCCTTAAAGCAAAATACTAAAGAATGCAGAGGAACCAGAGATCAAACACCAGCATATGCTGGATCATGGAGAAAGCAAGGGAGTTCCAGAAAAACATCTACTTCTGCTTCATTGACTATGCTAAAGCCTTTGAGTGTGTGGATCACAACAAACTGTGGAAAATTCTTAAAGAGACAGTGGTACCAGACCACCTTACCTGTCTTCTGAGAAATGTGTATACAAGTCAAGAAGCAAGTTAGAACCTGACATAGAGCAACTGACTGGTTCAAAATTTGGAAAGGAATATGACAAGGCTGTATATTGTCACCCTGCTTATTCAACTCATATGCAGAGCACATCATGAGAAATGCTGGGCTGGATGAACCACAAGCTGGAATCAAGATGGCCAGAAGAAATATCAACAACCTATATGCAGATGATACCACCCTTATGGCAGAAAGTGAAGAGCAACTAAAGAACCTCTTGATGAAGCTAAAAGAGGAGAGCAAAAAAAAGCTGGTTTAAAATTCAACATTCAAAAAATTAAGATCATGGCATCCAGTCTCATCACTTCATGGCAAATAGAAGGGGAAAAGCAGGGAAGCAGTGACAGATTTTCTCTTCCTGGGCTCCAAAATCACTGCAGACGGTGACTGCAGCCATGAAATTAAAAGACACTTACTCCTTGAAAGAAAAGCTATGACAAACTTAGACAGCATATTAAAAAACAGAGACATTACTTTGCCGACAAAGCTATGGTTTTTCCAGTAGTCACGTATGGATGTGTGAGTGCCGAAGAATTGATGCTTTTGAACTGTGGTGTTGGAGAAGACTCTTGAGAGTCCTTTGGATAGCAAGGAGATCCAACCAGTCCATTCTAAAGGAAATCAGTCCTGAATATTCATTGGAAGGACTGACACTGAAGCTGAAACTCCAATACATTGGCCACCTGATGCAAAGAAATGACTCATCTGAAAAGACCCTGATGCTAGGAAAGATTGAAGGCAGGAGGACAAGGGGATGACAGAGGATGAGACGGATGGATGGTATCACTGACTCAATGGATATGAGTTTGAGTAAGCTCCGGGAGTTGGTAATGGACGGGAGGCCTGGCGTGCTGCAGTCCATGGGGTCGCAAAGAGTCAGACATGATTGAGCGACTGAACAACAATTCCTGCTCCATCCTGATCCTGGTCATGACCTAGTGCATAGCATTCATGAAGCATCTATCAAGTATCTATTATGCACCAGGCACTGTTATGGAAGCTAGAGATAAAACTGTCTTCAGGATAAATAAAACCCATGTTATCTTAGGCTCTTCTTCTAGGATGAGGGGGGAGAGACAGACTTGAAACAACTAAATCATGGATTCTTCAGTTATTACAGATGCATTAGGTTATCCAAGAAGTAAAAAGCCAAAGAATGGGAGTGATGATGGGATGGGTGAGGCAGATAAGAGATTTCTTGAGAAAATGAGAGTTCAACTGAATCCTGAAGGGTAAAGATAGGTCAACTTGATTCAGAAAGGAACAGGAGAAAGTTGGTTCCAAGCAGAGTGAAGTAACACTGAGATGGGACCAGATAGGTGGGCAGGGCATTATCATTCTACTTTGAGGGGAAAAAGAGCATTCCTCATTCCTACAACTCCGTGCATCTTTACAAGGCCTGTCTGCTACAGTGTAAGCTGTGGTTAATAGAAAAGTTGTGAGCAACTGGCATTTTCTAATGCGAAAGAAATTTAATTACAGTGCAAGAAAAGTCAATACTCAACTAGGCTTTACCTAAAGTTCAAAGAAAGAAAAGCTACAGGCACTCATCAACTGTGGTAAGATTTTATCCTTCAAGTCATCAAATTAATAGATATACCATTACACATCCTTTTTTTATATTGTAGCCTAAAATGGGGGGTGGGATGGACAAGTAGCAGCATTCATTCCCAGCATAAACTTTAAAAACAGTCTTGTGGGGACTTTCCTGTGGTGGTCCAGTGGCTAAGACTCCACGGTCTCCAATGCAGGAGGCCCAAGTTTGATCCCTGCTCAGGGAACTAGATCTCGCATGCCACAACTGAGACTTAGTGCAGCCAAATATTAAAAATAACAACAACAACAAAGATGTCCTTAAAAAAAAAACAGTCTTAGAGTCCACCTTCCTCCCTTTCTCCTTTAGTTTTTCATTGTGGCCATCAAGTCCACAAAAGAGCTAAAAGGGAACTGGGGAGTTTCTGGCAAAAGGAGAAAACAATGACTTCTGGGTACTTTCTTACAAAATCCCTAAGATACCTGGTTTTTCAGTTTGTGGGAATAGAAAGTAGCACCAGCATGGTTCTCATCACTACATGCTCTGTGCATTTATGCTCACCTCTATTATCTACACTGTGGTTTGCCTGAGAAACTGCTCAATTATCCCAAAGTAAAAACATGTATGACCTTATCTTAGCAAGCAAATAGCTGGTAATGACTGCAGACCTCTGTTGAACATGTCAAGCACCAAGCGATGGGGCCCAATGAAAACTGAGGCAAAACCACAGTTCCCCAGAGCCTACCCTGTGGTCTGAGAAGACTCAAGTCCACCTTCTCACTCCCACAACTTCACCTGCCACTCAGCTCCCACTCTCCATGCTTCTGCCTTCCCCTGCCTCAACCTCTATCCTTCAAATCTGCTCTTTACTCATGGCAAGCTGTCTTCTCCTACATCACTGAGACCTTTTCCTGGCCTTCAAAAGACAGGAAGAATACAATTGTGGGGAGAAAAAGAAAAGTGAGCAGCTCAATTTTTATACCTTAAATAAGCCTGCCTGGACCCCCGATGATTTACGTGTGGAATAACAACCTGCTTAAATTTCAAATCTGATCTCAGTCTTTCAGGTCTGGCCAGATACCCTAGACTCTCACCTTGCAGGTACAACTCAAAGGGACTGATTCAGTTCTGCCTGGCTGTGCAATGCCTCCAGCCCTGAGGCTGCCCCCTGGCCCTTAACTCAAGATGGCTTGAACCTTCCTACCACTTTTTTTTTTGTTCCTTTCTGTGGTGTTGATCTTATATGTCCCTCTTTGCCTCCTGTGAGTATTAATTTCTAATGTAGGCTCAACTACAAGTATTCTGCAGCCATACTACTTCCTTTGCATATCTCCTCCACTTTTTTTCTCTTTGGGGTTTGCACTGGTTAATTTTATATGTCAATTTGTGCCATGGGAGCTCAGGTATTTGGTTAAATACTATCTTTGGCGTGCCAGTGTATTTCTGGATGAGAGTTATGTGTGATTTGGTAGGCTAAGTAAAGCAGATTGACCTCCCCAACATGGGTGGGCTTCAACTAATCTGTTGAAGCTCTGAATACAAGAAAAGGTGGAGTAAGGAAGACTTTACTCTCTCTGCCTGTCATTCAGTTGAGATATTCACCTTCTCCTGCCTTCAGATTTAGACTGGAATTTATATAAACACCTCTCCTGGTTTTTAGGCCTTGGAACTCAGACTGGAACTATGTCACCAACTTTGAATCTCCAGCTTGCTAACTGCAGATTTTGGGACTTCTCAGCCTCCATAAACACATAAGACAACTCCTTACAATAAATCTACACACACACACACGTGCACACACACACTATTGGGTCTACTTCTCTGGAGAAGCCGAATATAGGATTCTAGTACAAAGACAATTTTCAGAACTTTTTATCTCTCCTAAGGAGCTTGTAACATCTACAGTCTTGTTCTCCAAAATATTTTGAAATCTATTTTCTTAAAGCATGGGCTGACTGTACTCTGCACGCCTTTCTGGCTAATATGAATGCCCCAGAAAATGAGGTCACTTTCTCAGATCCTTCTCACTTCTCTATCACTAACCAGTTCATCTCTGTTGATCAGAATTCAGCTCAGAGTAGCAATTATCTCTGCCATACTCAGTGTTCTGAGAAATGGAACTGTCATTAAGGCCATCAAGAATTAAATACTTTGTCTTCAGATGACCCAATAAACAGGTCCTTATCGAGTCACTAAACAGCAAGCTAATCCCATCTTCCTGGGGGCACTGATGGAAGTCAAGCCTCTTACTAGCATTTGCGCATGTGCTTCAATGTGTTCCATTGATCTAGAGTCACTTTGTTTCTCAGAAGTTTATGTTTCCCCATAATCACCCTCCAAGAAGCTGCTGCTGCTGCTGCTAAGTCGCTTCAGTCCTGTCCGACTCTGTGCAACCCCATAGACGGCAGCTCACCAGGCTCCGCCGTCCCTGGGATTCTCCAGGCAAGAATACTGGAGTGGGTTGCCATTTCCTTCTCCAGTGCATGAAAGGGAAAAGTGAAAGTGAAGTCGCTCAGTCGTGCCGGACTCTCAGCGACCCCATGGACTGAAGCCTGCCAGGCTCCTCCGTCCATGGGATTTTCCAGGCAAAAGAGTACTGGAGTGGGGTGCCATTGCCTTCTCCGCCCTCCAAGAGGAGTGTCCCACATAACAAGTGAGGCAGGCTTCCCCTCCCCGTCTTCCACATCAGTGTCACCATCTCTAATCCCCAGCACTGGCTCTGAGTCTCTCCTCCAGGTCACAAGCACAGGTCTTTCAGGGTCCATGTTCCCTGGGTCTCCTGAGTCCTTCTATTCTGGCCCCAGTAAATAATCTCACCACCTCCCACAGAGACCCAGTATGATTTCTCTACCACCTCCTGAGCATCAGTAATCAACAGGGAACTCAGTCCACAGACAGAACACATGTCCCAGGGGCAATAATGAACAAAAATAATTTCCTTACATTTAAAAATGGTTTTCATTATCTATGTTGCTCTTTTTGTGTCAGACTTTAACCTAACAAAGAATTATCTAGCCAGTAAGAGAGAAATATGGTAAAAATCACCAATTCCTCTGATAGGAGAATAAACTCTTCTTAGTTTGGTAATTGATATTGACAGAATTGATATTCTAGTCAAATTTGGATGTCTAGTTGGGACCTTCATCCTTTCTACTTCATACCGCCTATTCTTCACCCTCAAGGAAGTCCTAATCATTGCAGCAGAATCCTGGGGCCCTGAGAGGTAGAGTCTGAAAACTACTACAAGAAGCATCTGTCTTTCCAGGATGAGATGTGTTTTCATGGGGAGAAATCAGAAGGTTGAAGCCTCTTTCACATTGAAACATTGTTTATCTCAGAAAAAAATCAGAAGCATAGTAACAGTCTATCAACAGGAGAAAAGATAAATTAACCACGATATACAAATACTCACTGGACTGCTATACAACAGTAAAAAAGAACAAGAGCTGTATCTAACAGCATGGAAAAATAAAAAAACGCAATATTAATCAACAAGAAGCACTCTACAGAATGACATTCAACATAATATTATATAAAGAGAAAAAGATGAAAAAATTTTGAAAAGGTAAAAAATGATATGTTTTTATAGCTACAGAATAAAGGCACTGAAACCAGAAACAAATCTGATAGTGGAAACATACATGAAGGAAGCGAGTATATACAACAGGGCCTATTTCTATAATGACAAATCTCTTAAAAGATCTAAAGTAAATCTCTCCCATTGTTGAGATTTACTATGCTCTAGTCTAGTTTGTATGTTTAAAGCATTTCACAATAAAATAATGTAAAAAAGATTTCTTAACTATATTTTAGACCTATTTCAAAAATACAACACACACATGTATGTATTCATGTGAAAAGAGATTTCTCAAAAATAATTTTTAAAAGTTTTTGATTCAGTGATAATGATGGAAACTTTTTTAAAAAATTTAAAACGAGACTGGCATTTTATTATTTTTTTAAAAAAACTAGAGGAAAACAAGATGTAGTAGGATTTGATAGTAGACATTATGGCAAAATGAACTTAGTAAGTAGTCACTTGCTATTAGGATAAAATACATAAAAAATGACAATACACTGAAACTTTCACCCACTTTCAGAACACAAATTGATGGAAAATTTTTAAGGACAAATGAAATAAACAAACAAGGATTATAGCAGGTCCCTGTAAGCATCTCTGAAAAGAAAAATTTTTAATTTTGTTGAACGTTAGAAGAAAAAAATTCTACAGCAAGGAAGAAAGCATGTCCCACATTACAACTTCTTGTGATCTGTATTAACAATTTAATTATTACAATTTTCATCTTTCCAGAAATAAAGTTTTAAGAACCATACTTTTGTGTCTGACTATTTAATAAACTTATTCTAGCATCCAAATACACCATGCTTCTGAGAAAGAAGTTTTTAGTTTCCTTTTTAAATTGCTTCTGCTGACCTATGACTAGAAAATATAAGTAATGGCTTTCTAGAGACACTGTTTCATCTGAGAGACCCAACACCTTACCTGGGTTGGTATAGAGCTGGCTTTCCACAGTCTTGCCAATGCACTGCAGTTTAACGGCCTGCAGGGCATCATCCACGTGCACGATGGTCGGCAGACTGCCCAGGGTGTCCTGGACCAAGTTGGCCACTTCCCGGACGTCAAAGAGCTTCAACAGCTCCGAATACACCGCTGGGAAGGAGCTCAGAAACACAGCCTTTAAAAGAAGAAATTTAAGTCAATTCCCAGATATGTCCTGAGAAATCAGCTATAAAAATGTCAGTGAGTTTAAGACTGTGGCAAATATTTTTAAATGGTAGGAAATAGAATGTCAAATGCTTCTGGTACCTAAATCTAAAAAGACTAAAAGGGCAAAATTTAGGGGAAAAAGGTATACCAAAATAGAGCAATTTTTCAAAGTATGCAAAGGTACAACATAGTAAACACTGGGAAATCCTGTAAAACAACTGACATTAGCAAAATGATGGACAAAACCCCCACCGATTCAGCAGAAGGCAGCATGATCAAATGGAAGGAATACTCAGCAAAGACCTTGATTGTAGTTATTTATGTTTCATTCTTTTTGGAGAAGCTTTCTGAAGTGCTCTTTTAAATCTCATTTACCTCTAAGAAGCCAAGCACATTAATTCCCTAAAACACTCAATTTATGACTGAAGAAAAAACAGGACATCAGAAGGCATCAGAAGACTTAGATTATATGTAGGACTAGCTTGACTTCTCATCACTCTGTGACCTTGGGCAAGTCATCTTAACCCCTAGGTTTCAGTTTTATCACCTGTAAAATGACAAGATCATTAGAATAATCCCTCAGGTTACTTCAAGGTCTAATGAAAGGTGAATGGAATTGTTTCCTTAATTTCTCTTTCTGAAAATCCAAAACTGTGTGTATTAAGGACAATATTGTTTACATAAAGAAACCGGATCATTATTTTTTAAAAGAAAAAAAAAATAGATGCTAACATCAAACTCTGAAGGGCATACTTTCAAAACTGGGCTAAGACTGTACATCAAAACAAATTCAGCCTTTTAAAATTCCACAAAAGGAGGGCAGTGGAAAGAAAAATTGATCAACCACCTGGTGGAGGAAGAGGCACATATTTCTAATATGCTGAGATTCAATGGCTGTCGGGTTTACCAATAAGATCTGACACCAGCAGAAAGTGGGTCAAGTCTACATGTGCTGATGATTCAAACACAGAATCAAATTCAAATTTGTGGACTTTGGTATCTACCTATATAGCCGTAGCAGAAATGTGCTGAAGAGCCAAGACCTGTTTTCGATGTCAGAACCATCAGAATGCTCAAGATGCTAGGGTCAACAGCTATGTTCTCCCTTTGACTTTTAGAAATTATGTATTTACTTGAATGCTTTTAAAATTAATAACCTGATATTTTTGGGTAAAGACTATATTTATATAACCTTCATTTCACTCTGCAAAGTACTGAGTCATAAGATGAAGTTTAAAAAAATTAAATGAGGCTAGCTTTCTGATCACTAAAAAGTCAGCTAACTTGACGTTCCTCAGAAATCCCTTAATGTATACATCAATCCTTTATTTATACCTCTTTATTTCAAAAAGATATTTGTGCCTGCAGTGTAAGATGCAATTATTAAAAAGGATAAAGGAAAAAAGGACCTTGTGCTGAGGGCAGAAAGAGACTTGTACAGGTATCTAAGCTAAAGATGTTTACTGCAAATAATAAAAACAATATTGTTTTGATCTTCCTGGTATCCAAGACAAAAAGAGAAAAGATAATTCATAGGAATTTGGGGCAGGGTCTCAGGGCTCAATGCCTTCCACCATTCTTCTTTTCTTGGGGTTCCCAGGGTAGAATCTGTCCTTATAATGGACTATAGACAGCTGAGTTAGCCTTCTGTCCTGCTCCCAGGGACAAAATCATTAGCAGGCTGGGCTTAGGCCAGGAGGAACAAATGAACCTCCTAGCAGTACCAGCTCTACAGAGCAGCTGTCTACTGATCCAACTGGAAGGATTGTTGGGATGGCCTATTCTGCCTCCAGGAGACAGAATTTGCTGAGTTGTACCTCACATGGAAAAAATCCAAAATGGAGCAAGGAAACTGGGACTTTTGTGTTTAAGGCAAGAATCTGGACCAATGGCTATCCTTGGCTCTGGACAAGGTAGGCAGAGTTCCAAGATGATCTCCAAGAAATTTGTCCCCTGATGCTGTTCCCAGGCAGAAGTGTTCTCTGACACATGGTAGGGGAACTGAGATATGAAGCATGAGAAAGATTTGATAAACTGTGCCTGGCTTTGAGGATTGGAGGGGCCATACACCAATGAATGTGAGTGGTCTCTAGGAGCTAAGAGCACCCAGCTCCTTCCCTACCTCTGGTTGACAGCCAGCAAGGAAATGGGACTCTCACTCATAAGGAAACTGATTTCTGTCCAAAGTCTTAAAGATCTAGAAGGTGAATTCCTCTCGAGAGCCTCCAGATAAGCCGTCAAAGCCAATCCCTTGTTTTTGGCTACAGGAGACCCTAAGCCAAAAATCCGACCATGTCTTTTGATCTACAGAGTCTGACCTGATAAATGGGTGTCATCTAATGCCATCATGGTCATTTGCTGTGCTGTGACAGAAACCTAACATATTGGGTCAATCAGATTAGTGACATTTTCCATCTTAGAAGAGAGAGCTATGAAAGTGTGGGGTCAAAGGGGGACTTGGAACAGGAAGAAGTGTTTAAAATTCTCCTTCCTCCCAAAATATAGAGGGGAAAAGTCCTCCTTGCTTAATGAAGAAAACTAACCACTTCTTCATATAAATTTTCTCTTAGCACCAAACTAAGAAACTATGTACACATTTTATATATTATCTCCTGATAAAAAGCTAACAGTCAAAAAAGAAGAATCAAATATGATTCTTTGAAGGTGCAAAAGTTTCACTATTTAAAAAAAAAATATTTTAATATTTTAATTTTTCTTTGGCCATGCCCCAAGGCATTTGGGATCTTACTTCTCCAACCAGGGATACAGCCCACACCCCCTGCACTGGAAGGTGAAGTCTTAACCACTGCACGTCCAGGGAAGTCCCAATTGCTTCACTATCCTGATGTAGGGGTAGAATTTAGAGAATCAAGAGCTGCTGCTGCTGCTAAGTCGCTTCAGTCGTGTCCGACTCTGTGTGATCCCATAGACGGCAGCCCACCAAGGCTCTGCCGTCCCTGGGATTCTCCAGGCAAGAACACTGGAGTGGGTTGCCATTTCCTTCTCCAACGCGTGAAAATGAAAGGTGAAAGTGGAGTCACTCAGTCGTGTCCAACTCTTAACGACCCCACGGACTGCAGCCTACCAGTTCCTCTGTCCATGGGATTTTCCAGGCAAGAGTACTGGAGTGGGTTGCCACTGCCTTCTCCGGAATCAAGAGCAGTTGGAGGTTAAATATAGAAAAGGAAGCTGCTCTATATCATGGCTGTACCTCAGAGTCCAAATCTCTCAGAGTGATGGCTAGGATTCAGTGTAACATAACTAAGGTAAAAAATGTTTCTCTAACTTTAAAGAATAAAAAAAATCTCATGAGTCCATAGCAAGAAATTCTCATTTGAGAAACCATGACTTAAGGTTACTCTTGAGAGTAGGAGAATATTTTTCAGATATGAATTAGGTACGTTATATCCTTGATAGAGGTTTTTCTGTTATTGTTTTTTTTAAAGAAAAATCTCAAAATGAAAACTGAAATTTTCAACAGTTTTTATAAAAGTAGTGAGCTTCTGAGAATTTTGATCTAAAGGAATATATGGTTAGCCTGTTGGAACATCCTTTTCAAATATCACCAGCTGATAAGTAAGGTTTGAATAGTTGGCAACTTGACTTTGAGATTTCTGGCAAGTCTCTAAAGTTTAGCGACTGTACCATTCACAAGAGAAGCCAAAATGATATTAAAAGAGCCTGTATCCTTACCCAGGGAATTCCCTGGTGGCTCAGTGGTAAAAGAATCCACCTGCAATTCAGGAGATGCAGGTTTGATCCCTGGGTTGGGAAGATCCCCTGGAAAAGGTAACTCACTCCAGTATTTCTGCCTGGAAATCCCATGGACAGAGCAGCCTGGTAGGCTATAGTCTGTGGGGTTGCAGAAGAGTCGGACATGACTTAGTGACTAAACAACAACATCCTTACCCAGATGGAAGTTAAGTCCACCTCTGCAAAGAAGAAAGTAACATGAACAGCTCCCAAACAGTCAGAAAAACATGGCATTATTATTGGAGGGGGGTTGTACATTTCTAGTGTTTTGTCTTTATGTATAATGCCTTCCAAATGGCAAATGAAACCAAGTTACAACAATACTCCTAGGGATCTAGTCTCCTAATATCCCTTTTTGTATCCAAATTCAGTGATTGTAAGTCTCAAGTATCCAGGGGAGGGTAACAAAGAAGTCGCTTCTCCATCTGACAGGTTTTTAAATCAAGTTATTAGAATTAAACAGGTACAAGAAGAATTAAGAAAGTTTAGAGAAAGATATTCAGAATGATCTCTCAGCACAATGACCTCTCGGCACACGATTTGAAAAGTAGATAGATCCTGTTCTTAACAGGGGCTTCCCTGGTAGCTCAGACAGTAAAGCGTCTGCCTGCAATGTGGAGACCTGGGTTCAATCCCCAGGTCAGGAAGATCCCCTGGAGAAGGAAATGGCAACCCACTCCAGTACTCTTGCCTGGAAAATTCCATGGAGGAGTAGCCTGGTAGGCTACAGTCCACGGATCGCAAAGAGTCGGACACGAATGAGCAACTTCACTGGGTCTTAAACGAAACATGAGAGCTACTCGTGGTAATATACTTTGGCAGCAACCGCTGAGCACTAGTGATAGAAAATAACTCCCAGGATGATTAGGGTCAACTGAAAACAAAACAACATGCAGTGTAGCCAAGACCAGTACAATGAGCCTCAAGCACACGGATTAAAATGCAGCACGAGGGAATTATCTGGCGGTCCAGTGGTTAGGACTCACCAGTCTCATTCCTGGGATTGGGTTCCATCCCTGATTGGGGAACTGCTCACACAGTGTACCCCCCCAAAAAAAGGCAGGCTTGGGGGAAATAACTGCAGCAGATTGTTGTTTTTGTTGCTCAAAACAACACTCTCTATGACCCCATGGACTGCAGCACATCAGGCTTCTCTGTCCTCCACTATCTTCCGGAGTTTGCTCTAACTCATGTCCATTGAGCCAGTGATGCCATCCAACCATCTCATCCTCTGTCGCCCCCTTCTCCTCCTGCCCTCAGTCTTGCCCAAATCAGGGTCTTTTCCAATGAGTCAGCTCTTCACATCAGGTGGCCAAAAGATTGGAGCTTCAGCATCAGTCCTTCCAGTGGCAGACTAGCTAGAGAAAAATTCCTCCCCACAGGTGACATTGACAGGGTGTCTACAATCATCAGCGTGAGTTCTAGAAACTGGAATGGAGGCCAACGCAAACCAACAGGCTCTCCATTCAGGGTGATAACAGTCCAAAGAAAGACATTACCAATTTTTGCTCTGCTGGTGCTCAGAAGCTGGGGGACTTTTTAAAAGGCTATTCCAAGTCAGTTAAGCTACCAATATAACCTGGAGCTATGAAATGCTGATGGAGAAAATATTCACTTAGGCGGCTATGTAAAAATAAATAAATTGGACTCATTTTTTCCTCTATTCAGCAGAGATGAAAAAAAAATTACCTGTGATTGAGATAATGCTCCAGATCCTTTGCTTTCTTGTGAAAGAAAAAAACGAACTGACATGAGCAGTTCCTGAATACAGCAGCGAAATTCCTCCTCATTCTGTCCTCCGGTGGCAAGGGAAAACAGCCTTCGAGACTGAACAATATACTTAAAAATATATTCTTGGGCCTTAAAACAAAATTTTTTAAATGTTAGTTTCAAAGAAAATCAAAGGTATTTATTTAACAATGACACAACCCAAAACTATATACAACATTAGACTTTTAAATTATTGATTTAAGTAGTAAGGCCCTGTGTGATTTTTGAACAGTATTTACTCATAGCAAAAGAACTGTTTTTCTCTAATGTCTAATGAGAGGAAACGTATAGATAATTTTTAAATTCTATGTAATTCTTAAAGATGTATGAACATTAAATGTTTTGGATCCTCAGATCCAAATATATAATTGGATTTTTTAATATAATTTTTTTAATATAATTAACAAAGAGATAGTGGTCTGTTTTTCAAAAATAATTCTGCTTTGCTGGTAGGTTCTCTTGTCACTTGCATTTTACCTTCAATCAGACCCAAATGACAAATTTATAATGAGTAAAATGCTTGTTTTTTAGAATGTACACTTGTTTACTTTTAGCTACTGACATCAAATACTATCTATTCAGTTACAGAAATCAAAAGGCTGCCAAGGCTGTTACTGGACAATCCTCTTAAGAGTCTATTGACAGATGGGAGGGAGGTAGGAGAGGTGTTCAGGATGCGGGGGACACATACATATCTGTGGCCGATTCATGATGATGTATGGCAAAAAACCATCACCATATTGCAAAGTAATTGCCCTCTAATTAAAATCAATTAATTAATTTTAAAAAGAATCTATTGGTAGATTCTTTACAAACATATTGCAAGAAAGGTATCAACATCTTCATATATACAGAGCTCATAAGGCCCAGAGATATGGGCAGTGTTAAACCATGAGACCCCGTAAAACCTCAGGTTTCCTCATTATGATCCCTGCTAAGCCATCCTCCAGGCAAGAATACTGGATTGGGTTGCCATGCCCTTCTCCAGGGGATCTTCCCAACCAAGGGATCAAAGTCAGGTCTCCCACATTGCAGGTGGATTCTTTGCCGTCTGAGCCACCAGGGAAGCCCACGAATACTGGAGTGGGTAACCTGTCCCTTCTCAAGGGGATCTTCCCAATCCAGGAATTGAACTAGGGTCTCCTGCATTGCAGATGGATTCTTTACCAGCAGATCTACCAGGGAAGCCCTTAAAATGTAAGACAAAAGGTTCTCAGATGGTCTCTGTCAGAGTGGTAAGAAGCAGGGTGGTAGAACTTCTAAGCTTAACTGCTCATCTGCAGTCTTGTCTTCTCAACCCTTCCTTCTAGATTTCAAGCGTTCAGAGCCTGGAGGAGTAAGGATTTAATGCCAGGGAGGTTCTAGTGGGCGAGTCTGGCAAAGTTCTTTTCAAATCTCATCACCTCCGGAGCAGCCACAAACTGATTAAGATTCTTGAATTGGAATGTCAGTGATACATCATCAGCAATTACTGTCTGTGTAGAGGAAACCAATTTGCTTAGGCATCACCACGCAGCAGCACTGTTGGGCCATGATGTGCTATCCACAGCATGTCATTACCTTCAACACCTCCTGGATGTGCTCTTGTCTCTCCGCTTCTGTGATCCGGTCCACATACCACTTGAGTACTTTGATGAGATCTCTAAAATACAGGGGAAACGTGCAGAAGATAGAGTTGGTCTCATTCTCAATTAGAAGCCAACAAATCAAACGCTTATTTTTATCATGAGAAAGCTTCATTTTCCATCAGTTCTCACGTTTCTGTCAAATTGCTAAAATATGATAATTTTACAAAGTCTGCATATCAACATGATTACCCCTTTTTTGAAAAACAACATTTCCTCCCAGTGAGATTCCTTTCAATCTGGACATATTCCATGAGCCCTGCTGCTCCTGGCCATGCTTCCAACGGGTGAACACAAATATCAGAAGAAAGGACTCCAGCCAGGGAGGTGTCTGAATCTGACTGCCATGGTCAATCTCGGACAACTGCTAATTAGGATTTCCTCCCCAGTGAAATCCTAATTTGGATGAAATATTTAGCTGGAGGCAAAAGGAGGTGTGGGGAAGGATGAAGGTACCACCTCCTCATTTCAAGTCACACCCCCATGGACTTAACAAGCCAACTCTCTGACCTGTGGGAAGAATGAGACTTACCATTAGAGCATGCCCTAGTAATTTCCAGAAAAGCCAAGTTTTATTTTTTCCAAGTAATTTCTAGAATTTTTATTGTTTTAAGAAACAAAAATTGAATTAACCTCCACACCTCAAATTCTCAAGATTGCAGTCACGTGACATTTAACACTGGCCAGTTCTTGGCGTCTAGAAAACAGCAATTTTAAAAAATTTTCTCTCTGTCCGAAGAGAATTCATGGTTGTTCCAGCTGGTAGATGCTGATGGGAACACTACTTTTGAGGATGAGTGGTCATGATTCTGGCCCATGAAGATTTTATGGGCCTTATTTGTCTTATTAGAACTGCATTAGAGCTGCATTCCTGTCTAATCTGAAGTTTAGAAATGACACCACTGTTTTCTAGTTTCCAATGACAGTGTCAGTTGGAATGGTGAACCCTCACACCAGGGCCCAAACTGTTAGGTCAAGGGCAAAACTATCCTTGCTCAAACATTTCACCCTCTGAAAAACTCATGTTGGTAGAAGGTCAAGTCTTGCAAAAATGACTGCATTCACTTAAACATCAGAGGTGTAAATCTTACCAGGCTATGGAAGTAAACAACCAAAGGAACTGGATGAAATGCTTACCTGATTACCTACTATCTTTTATACAGCACACATATGGGGAAAAAGGGCAAAGCCCTGATTCCATGCCCCTTTAACACACCTCTGGGAATAGATGACTGCGTGCACATGCCCATAGGTGTTTAGTGCATAAGATAAAAACATTGGCAGCTGCTGTATAACATAGGGAGCTCAGCTCGGTGCTCTGTGATGACCTAAAGGGGGTGGGATGGGGGGTGGTGGTGGGAGGCTAGGGAGAGGATATATGTATACATACAGCTGATTCACGTTGTTGTACAGTAGAAACTAATACAACATTGTGAAGCAACTATCCTCTAATAAAAAAAAAAATTATAAACTAAAAAAAAAAAAACTGGCAGAATAGCAATGACAGCAGTGTAATGGGGAGATGGAACTTTGGGCAACATTTCAGGGCTGTATTTAAGCAGGCCCATGACCAGGAAGATGTCACCCATAGGACAGAAAGAGGGGACTTGTTATCTTCTAGGCTACATGTAGGCAGGTACCAGCTACAGCATGTCATTATTCATTCACTTTCAGTCTTGCTTGCCTTATCTGAGCTGATAAGAAAGGAGCAGCAGTTAAAATGGCAGCTGGTAACAAAGGATAGAGTCTAATAACTGAACTCCTTGCATCCAGGGGCCAGCTCTTCATGCCATCAGCACAAAGCTTAGTGCCTGGCATGCAGGAGGCACTCAATAAATATTAACAAATGAAAGAACAAAGGACTTTAAATGGTATGATGGCAAAGGCTGTTTTCCCATTACATTTCTTTCTTAAAGACATCTAGAATTACCAAGGAGTGTGATGATTAAACAGGGCTCTTGACTGTCAAAATGAAATAACCAGGTATTTTAGACTAGAGAAGATCAAGTGAAACAGAGGCAAGAAGAAAACATTATATTTTAGGTTTCAGGACTAGAACTCAGGAAGTTCTCCCCCCCACCCTCTTTTTTAATCAAAATAAGTTTCAGCCATCAAAAAAAGATGTGTGAAAAAGGAAGATACTGTCTCAAGAGACACTTGAGTAGCTGTGCTTCATTTCTTCCTACATTCTCTTTTAAATTTTCCTATATAGCTGGTTCTGCTTTAAAAAGTTCAAAAGAAACTGTTTCTAAACCAATTACAAGATAAAGGACCTTACCTGTATGCAAGTGCCCCAGCAAAATGACTCTCAATATAAGTGTCCATTACAGGTTTAAAATGATGAAATTTGCTATCTTGCAGCAAATTGATTATGTGAACCTAAAACAAAACAAAACAGAGTTTTACAAAACTGAATGCAAAACAAGACTTTTTTGGCAGGGGGAGTGGGAAGGTTTCTTTTTTTTTTTTAATTTTTTTTGTTTATTTTTTGTTGTTGTTTTTCTTTCTTTCTTTTTTTTTGATTTCGGAAGGTTTCTTTTCAAATGAGCTCATTCTATTAAGTGCACATTCCTAAAATGGTCTTATGAAAGTCAAGATTTAAAGACAAAATTAATTTAAACTCACCAATGAATCAAACACTTTAGACCCATATTTTTGGGAATTTTCATCTAAAATTCCAAATAAGGTATCCAGTGTATCTTGCAGAAACTGTTAGATAAAGAAGTAAAAGCATAAATAAAATATCCTCTGTCTTTCCCCTCTAAATATTCCTTATCCCACAAATTTCTAAGAGAAGGATAACAGGATGCATTTACCTTTACTATCTCGGAGCCATCAATTTCTTTTAATTTAGAGAGACAGCCTGTGATCTTGTCTGGGTGGGTTCTCCATTTCAAAAGATCAAGCATATCACCTGTCCAAATAGAAAAGGAAGATTAGTTGCCTTGATAGAGAACAGGCTTTCACAGGAAAGTGTTCTAACTAGTAAACACTGAATTCTTAAATATGTTGCTACCTGGTCATCCAAACTGCAGGCTCCCCCAGACTCCAACCAACCCTCTAAGATGGCATTTATTACAGTGTGTTCTCTTTCTCCCTTCCCAGTGCCCTTGACTGACAAACTCTTGCTTATCCTTCAGTTCTCAGGCTACTTGTATTTGCCCAAAGACTGCAAACTCCAAGAGAAAAAAAAACACATTGAGCTTGACCCTAACTTAGTGCTAGCACTGGAACAGAGGAGGCACACAGCAGGCAGTTGGTAAGTACTGGTTGAAGAATTTTCTGCCTCCTCCAGTCAAACTGGGAGATTCTTGAGGGCTGGGAACCCACTTGGCTCATTTTCCTGCTCCCAAGACATACCCCTCTGCCAAGCAACCAATTCCATTTGGCAATGAAGGTCTTCTTGACAATGTGACCCAAACCTGGCATGACTAGAAGGTTCCTGCACAACGATGCCATGCCATGCCATACCAAGTTGCTTCAATTGAGTCTGACTCTTTGCAACACTATGGACTGTAGCCCACCAGGCTCCCCTGGCCATGGAATTCTCTAGGCAATAATACTGGACTGGGTTGTCATGCCCTCCTCCAGAAGATCTTCCTGACCCAGGGATCGAACCTGTGTCTCCTGCATTGGCAGATGGGTTTTAACCACTGAGACACCTGGGAAACTATACAATGGTGACAAGTCCAGTCAACTGTCAAACCATCAAATGAGCCCTTGGACTTAAGAAGGCCAATTCCTAGACTCCATGATTATCTTCCACCCTAGACTCTGGGCAAGAGCAGGTCCCAGCTCTTCAATTCCCTTTTCTTTCTGACCTGACAACATGTGAGCCCTGTGTCCAGCAGAGTCCTCAGGGAACCTCTTCACTGGTGAGGGAACAAATCCTTTCCTCCTCCTTCCTGGGCAGAAGCTCCTGCACATGGTGCCCATCTTCACTGGTCTCCAAAGGGAACAAGGAGTGAGTGGCATCGGAGGCCAATGACAGCAGTAACAACTGACAAGGCTCATGGAAGCAGGACGTGCCCAGGGCAGGGGAACCTGGAAGGGCTATTCTCCTGGTGCCCAGTGGGGCTGAGACACTAGAAAGCCATGAGAGAAGCCAGGAACGGTTTTCTGCTTCAAAGCACTTGTTTCAGGAGAAACTTGAATGGGACTTGCCAAGAGGCAAGAAAGATCAAAAAATACAAACACCAACCACAACAACAAATAATCCAAAAAAATCAAGGAAGTAGTTATGATGAGAAAGAAAACATGATGTAGTAAATAAAGATCCCTAGGTCAGGAAGATCCCCTGGAGAAGGAAATGGCTACCCACTCCAGTATTCTTGCCTGGAGAATCCTATGGACAGAGGAGCCTGGTGGGCTATAGTCCACAGAGTCGCAAAGAGTTGGAAACAATGGAGCATCTAACACACACAGTGAATAAAGAGAAAAAACATAAGAATCTCAAGAGGAAATAGAAGCAACCTCCACCAAAGCCAATTTCAAGGGGAAAACTTCACAAAGGAACCAAAAGTAGGAAACTTAGCACTAAATAGGAATATTTTTCTATAACAAATAGGGGGAAGAGGAAGAGGAGGATTTAGAATTAGAAAAATGAGGGAATTTTTCACAAACTGACATTGAAAAAGAAATTTATGATTATTTCCATAGCAGAAAACCCTGAAAATGTTGAACATTCATGTCTAACTCAGATGTCCTGGAGATATAATTGAAATATTTTAAAATATGATCAGTTATATTTAGATGAGAGATTCTACAGGCTGAGACCAGCTGACCAAAGCAAGTTCTCCAGGATTCTCCTGGTCTGCTTGCTGCCCCACTCCAACTTCCTGCATCTAGCTTCAGGATGCCTGCCTCCTTCCCTGGCAGCCCCTCTTTTACAATTTGCCCTGCTATTCACTTCTCACTCCTCCTCCCATCCAGCTCTGTCCCCTCCTTCTCTCTCCCTGCCCTTTAGAATGAGGCCTGTGCAGGAGCATTCAATGTGAGGGGTGGACCCTGTGCAGAGGAAGGAAGAGGCTCTACGGGCTGCAAACTGGCCATCAGTAGAGGACCAGGAATAGGACTGTCATCAGCAGAGCCGGACAGCAGATGACAGCGGTCTAGGATAGGACTGTTCATCTTTCCGGCAAGAAGTCTGAGGAATTGTTAGACTGCTCCCAATGGAGCCAGAAGGAGAATAAAGTGTTATACTTTGTCCATCTGGACACAATTAATCATGTATACCATGTACTCAGAATCAAGTCAAAATTATCATCTCTTAGGTCTTTATTTTAGCCATTTGAAGATACATCAGTTGCAAATTGGGAGAAGGCAATGGCAACCCACTCCAGTACTCTTGCCTGGAAAATCCCATGGACAGAGGAGCCTAGTAGGCTGCAGTCCATGGGGTCACGAAGAGTCACACACGACTGAGCGACTTCACTTTCACTTTTCACTTTCATGCATTGGAGAAGGAAATGGCAACCCACTCCAGTGTTCTTGCCTGGAGAATCCCAGGGATGGGGAAGCCTGGTGGGCTGCTGTCTATGGGGTCGCACAGCGTCGGACATGACTGACGCGACTTAGCAGCAGCAGCAGCAGTTGCAAATTTGTAGCTAGGACCTATTACAAAAATGGGAATTTTATACATTCCATTCAACTATCATTTAAGTGTGTACAGACTGTATGCTTGATTTGCCAAGAGCTATAAAATAGGTGGATGACCTGATCCCTACATTTTTTTTTTTTAACCACAATCTCAGGAAGAGACTGAATAAACCACCCATTATTGGGGGGAGAAGGGGATATGGAGCAGTCAGTATTGGCACAAATGTTAGACTGAATTTAAGCATTGTTTTCATTTTTTCTTAATGTTTTAAAAAGTTGTTTTTAACAGTCCAAGGAAGCTAACAAACAAGTAAAGTGATTCCTTTTCTGATCCCCACTTTTAAGAAACTTAAAAGATTTCCTTGATCTGGCAATCACAGACATCCAGTCCAGCCAGTGCACTAGCCTCACTATGCTAAGAATGACACTGGAATACTCAGAGCCTGTGAAGACAGACACACTCTAGAAACCCTGAGATGCAAATCTGCTCTGGGAAACTGTCCTAGAGACCACATCACTTACTAAATGCCCAATTGTAATGGAAATGGGATTTGTATATTTTCCAAGTCAAGTAAAATGAATACAAAGCAATTTAATTCCAATTTGGAAGTGGATTACTTCTACACAGAGACATGTGTCTAGCATGTAAATTTCAGGAAAAAAAAAAAACAACTTCCTTCCTCTGTCCGATGTCTCTAAACACACTATTCATTTCCTGCCTCATTTTGAGCTGTCCAACATTGACAAGGTTAATCAAAATCACAATGGTAATTAAGCACTTATTAGTCTTCAATAATGTGTCAAGCATTGCTTTCCATATAGCGAGATGTTTAATTTAATGACTTCGTGAATAGTTTATTTACTTGAAAAATGTTCTCTGGTTTTACAGAGCAGCAGCTTCTAGTTATCAGGATTTGTTTCCCTCTGTCTTATGTTCACAATTCTGTCTAATACCCTGAACACTAGAACTAGAAATAATTAAGCAGGCAGGGCCAAATGTTTTCATGGCAGAGAAACTATTGTTAGGTTTATAACTTTGGAAGAATAATGGCCTCCAAAGATGTCCATATTCTAATCCATGGATTTATCTTAACTGACAAAAGAGTTTTACAGGTGTGATTAAGTTAAAGATCTTTTAAATGGGGTATTATCCTGGATGATTTGGTGGGAGCACTCTCATCACAGGGGTCCTTAAAAGATGCAAGATGATCAGAGTCAGAGAGATCTGAATATGCTTTGTTGCTGTCTTGGAAGATGGAGAAAGGGGCCCGTCGCCAGGGAACGCAGATGGTTCCTAGGAGCTAGACAAGGTAAGTAAATTCCCCCCTAGAGATTTCAAGAGGGAACGTGACCCTGCTGACACCTTGATTTTAGCCCAGGAATAAGATTGCAGACTTTCAACTTCCAAAATTATAAGATAATAAATTGTTGTTTTAAGCCAATAAGTTTATGGTAATTACTACAGCAGTAACTGACAACTAATACTGGCTGAAAATAATCTAATGGGGGCAGAGAGTCAAATATGAACCAGATTCTTTAGAGACACACAACTCATCCATGTAGGATGAAAGACAATACCACCTAAGGGAGTCAATAACGTTGATTTTATTATTTTCACAACCTCTATGGGGTTAGACCCTTCTCACAAAACAAAAAAAATGCCTGAGATTTGGTAAATGCTGTATGGTCATTACAGAATTCTGTCAATGAAGGTTTTATTTAAGTAAGATCATTAACCACTGAATACTGATAGTCTGGTGTAATGACCTAACTTGGCAATAGCTACCTTCAATCAAATGTACTACAACTAAATTACAGAGTTTATTTTTTTAAATATTTCTCCAAAAATACCTCTGGAAGGGGAGAAATGAGACCCAATGTAAATGTAAAAAAAATAATTTGCCAAGGTCGTATATAAATACAGCACTGTTTGACAAATTGAGTGGTATCATTAAAAGTGGTCATTATGATAACGCCAAAATTTGCTTCTTTTCTCATTCCATGTTCTGAGAAAAGGTATATATTTCTTACTATATGACACAGAAGAAAGAACTAATAACACTGAAAAGTTTAAGCACAGGAGCATTTTTTTGCCTAACAATACAGAGCCCTGACTTACTATGTTTTGACTTCAGATTTTTGACTTCACATGGGTGCAAAAGTGATATGAAATCATTTAGAAACTATACTTCAATTTTTGAGTTCTGATCTTTTCCTGGGTTAGCTGCATGCAGTAAGTACAACAGCCTCCTGTGATGCTGAGCATTGAGCCTCAGATCCCAGACATCCAAGTGATCATGAAGGTAAAGAAGCAATATGGTTATTAATACAACCATTCTGTTTTTCACTCTCAGTACAGTATCCAATAAGTTATGCGAGACATTAAACATTTTATTATAAAATAGGCTCTGTGTTAGATAATTTTGCCCAACTGTAAGCTGCTCTAAGTGTTCTGAGCTTGTTTAATGTAGGCTGGGCTAAGCTGTATGACACAGAAGAAAGAACTTCTTTTCTGAGATGTTTTGTGGTGGTGGTGGTGTGTGTGTGCTCAGTCATGTCTGACTCTTTGCGACCCTATGGACTGTAGCCTGCCAGGTTCCTCTGTCCATGGAATTCTCCAGGCAAGAATACTGGAGTGAGTTCCCAGTTCCTGCTCCAAGGGATCTTCCTGATTCAGGGATCAAACCTGCATCTCCAGCATTGCAGGCAGATTCTTTGCTGTCTGAGCCACCTGGGAAGCCCCATGACGCTTTGTAGGTTAGGTGTAATAAATGCATATTCTACTTATCTTATTCAAGTTACCATGGGCTTACCAAAAGAATGTAACCCAATCTTAAAGTCAAGGAAGAGCCATACCTTATTATAAAGTGATTGTCTTCAACGGAATGAAACTAATTTTATTATATGGCATTCAGGATGCTTTCCAGAAGCCTTACATGGCAACCATGAAGGATTCAAAAATATTTAATTTACTTCCTTCATTACAGACAGTGTTTTCAGGACAATTTGCCAAGGAGAAGAGCTTGCTTTATTAATCATAACTTGCTAAACAATCACTGACATAAAAAGTAATGCTGGAATAGAAAAGTAATATCCATCTAATTAAACAGAAAACGGCATTTACTCTGAAGCCTGCAATTAGCATGGTTTATGAAGCAAGAGAGATTAAGGTGGTGGTAATCTTTGTCTTTTTTTTTTTTTTTTAAGCAGCTGGGTTTTGATGGTTTATTTGAGGACTCGTGTACTTGGGTTCCAATATCAGGATAATTCTGTAGTCCTTAAACTATACACATTTAACTGTTCATTGGGTCACAATTATTTTTATATTATTAGAAACCACAAACAGAAGGATCAACAACAATTTTTCTAGTGCAAAGTTCTTAAATATAAAACTGATGTTTACAGAATATCCAACTAAAATTCACATGAGTACTTAAATACAGGGGCTTTCAAATAAAACAGTATTATACATTACCGTTTTGTGTGAGTTTTGTGGAACAGAGAAAAGATGTTATCCAAAAAGACTCCTTTGTGGCCTTCATGGCTTGATTATTATTCCCAAGGAGAATGCCCTTGGAAAAAGGAAGTTTGAGGTAGCGGGTAGTATCCTGAAGATTTGTGTTTTCTTCACACTGTAAAAAATATTTTAAAAAATGGAAGGGGGAGAGGTAAGAGACCTCTTGAGAATTATTAAGCATAATATCCATTTCTTGTGTTTAAGAACTGGGAAATATTCCAAATATCATTACAAACAGAATTTGGCTTTTAAGTAAAATGCAACAAAAATGTCTAAGAGGAATAACTCACTTATTTTGGACGCAGACCCATTTGGGTTTAAATTCTATCTCTGTTACTTCCCACACAAGTAATTGTATCAAGTTATTCAGCCTCTTATGATTTCCATTTTCTATCTCTATGACCTCACTGTGCTGCCATACAAATTAGATTATATGAGGCCTTTACATGAGCCTGATACATTGGAAGTGCTCAAAAAATCATATTGCAGTGACCATAGCATTTTTAAAAATCTTTTAACTGGAGGATAATTGCTTTACAATGTTGTGTTGGTTTCTGTCATACAACGTGAACCAACCAGAACTATATATATATACATACACACACACATACACACACACATCCCCTCCATCTTGAGCCCCCTTCCCACCACCACCCCCATTCCACAACCATAGCATTTTAAAAAAGTGCTTAAATTTTCCCACTTCTCCTCTGAGGTAGATATTAAACAATTCCTTACTTTGAAAACAGGTAATTAAAGGACTCTGTATTTCATGATAATCTAATAATCCCACTATGTTGAGAAATCCCTACAGAAAACGTCAGTCAACAAATGTAAAAGAAATTATGGGTTTTAAAAATATAGTTCATATTCCTAGTGTAATTCTTTCTTTAGTCGAGGGTTGTCGCTAAATGCTAAAATCAGCAGGAAATTGCTGATGAGCAAATGAACATTGAATGCTACCACACAGATTCCCTCCTACTGGCAAGGGAACAAATATAACTGCACGTGGGGGGATTGGGCTGTCGGCCCTCTGATGCAGGGCAACGCAAAACAACACATCATCCTCGCAATGCATTCCTCCCAAAGCTGTGGAGCCTGAATGGATGACACCGACAGACTCACCTTCTACTTCACAGAAAATACAAAGGACAGAGCAACATGCTGAATGCTACGGGGAAGCAACCAGACAAACCCAGAAGGCAGCACTTTCTGTAGGATGCCTGTCTTTGTCTCCTCAAGTCAAGTTTTGTGGGGGGAAAAAAAAGGATTACTCTAGATTAAATAATACTTAAGAGATATGTAAGAGCCGGATACAATATAACGGCCCTGGATTTGGACAAACTTGCTGAAAAAGATTTTCTTTTGGGATTTATACATTGATTAAGTTCTAGATGAGATTAAAAAAAATTAATGATTGGAAAAGTCATTAACTGGCAGAAGTAAATTTAAAAAATAATAAGGTCCTATTGTATAGCACAAGAAACTATATTCAATATCTTGCAATAAACCATGATGGAAAAGAATATTTAAAAAAGCAAGTCTATTACATGTGTATCACTGAGTTACTTTGCTGTATAGCAGAGATTGGCACAACATTGTAAATAAACTATACTTCAATAAAAAAATAAAAAATATATATAATGAAGCAACCGAGATATCCTTCAGTACATGAATAGATAAATGTGGTACATCCAGAAACCAGAATACCATTTCAGTGCTAAAAATAAATGCACTACCAAGCCATGAAAAGACATGGAGGAAACAATGCATATCACTAAGTGAAAGAAGCCAATCTGAAAAGTCTACAAACTCCAAGATTCCAACTATGTAATATTCTAGAAAGTGCAGAACTATGAAGACAGTTAAAAAAAATTAGTGGTTTCCAGGGGTTGGGAGTAGGAGAAAGGATGAACAGACAGATCACAGAAGATTCTTCTAGGGCAGTATGATATTATGATGATGGATACATGTCATTATACATTTGTCCAAATCCATAGAATACACAAAAACAAGAGTGAAACCTAGGGTTTCCCTGGTGGCTCAGTGGTAAAGAATCCATCTGCCAAAGCAGGAGACATGGGTTCGATCCCTGATCTGGGAAGATCCCACATGCTGTGGAGCAATTAAACCTGTGTGCCACAACAATTGAGCCTGCGTTCTAGAGCCCGGGAGGCACAACTACTGAGCCCACGCGCCTCAGCTACCGAAGCCTGTGCACCCTAGAGCCTGTGCTCTGCAACAAGAGAAGCCACCATGATGAGAAGCCTGAGCGTCACAACTAGAGAGTGTCCCTCACTCCCCATGAATAGAGAAAAGCCTGCACAGCAACAAAGACCCAGCACAGCCAAAATTCAAGAAAAATAAAATTATATATAAAAAAAGAGAGAAACCTAGCAAACTATGGGCTTTGGGTAATGATGATGTGTCAATGCAGATTCAACCTTGGTTAAAATAAATATGCACCATTCTAGTGAATGATGTTGACAATGGAGGAAGCTATACATATGTCAGGGCAGAGGGTGGAAGGGAAATCTCTATCATTTACTCTCAACTTTATTGTATACTAAGCTACTCTTTTAAAAGTCTACTGAAATAAATAACATCATTTGGGTAAAAAAAAAAGTTCACACAGAAAAACCTCCAGAAAGATATACCCTAAGGGGTCAATAGTTAACATCATCTGAGTAATCAGAATATGGTGTTTTTATTTTTGGTTATCTATATACTGTTCCTGTAATGATGGTGACTTTAAATTAAAATTTTGAGAAAAATATATTGTAACAGATATAGAATTGGTATAGCTTACCTTATTTTGAGTATAAATTTAGGAACTTTATTATTTTTTTAATGTATATATTTATTTTTAAGGCTAGTGTCTTGGGAACAGGTAGGAAATTAAGCACAGAACCCCTTTGGTATTCTGGGCTAATCTGCGTGATTTACAAAAATTTTTTAATACTAAATCTTTAAGAAAGATAGTTCTAATAAGCTTAGAGAAACAAAATCAGAATATTGCAAGATGTTCTTCCTGGCACACCTGCCCAGTAACAAGAGGACCAATAAAGACAAGAAACAGTCTCCATAACTCTCTTCTCACGTTATGGCTCCAAATGCTTTTATTACTGCAAGATATTTCATTTAGAAAGAAGAATGCATACATAGTTTAGAAATAATTATAACGTGAACACTTCAGATGCTTTCCTGAATAAAAGTGCTTAGCAAAGTAAAGTTCTGGAACCTGGGGTCATCATTCCCTCTCCTCAGTCTTGTTCGGGTATCAGGGCTTGGAGCACAGCACCCTACACTGGCCCTATTTTTTTCTGCCTGGATCTTGTCTGTAGGGTCAATAACATGCAATGGTCCTATCCCCAGCGTGACCTGTGCTCTGTATGTTGAAGCACTCCTTCCTATTGAAACTGAAGCTTCATACAAACCCAGTCCAGACACCATCCAGCTATTTCCAGGTTTCTTCCCCAGAAGCCGGAGCGTGCCCTGGTCTGGTATTCTCTGTGTCCAGAAATCCTGAAGCTATAGATTGCTTTCTTATCCCCATCCCCAAAAATGACTGCCTGGTTCTTGAAGACTTCTGGAAGCCTCTTAGAATGCCTGCTTGCTGAGCTCATGTAGCTCAACCTGCAGTCAAGGATCAACTACTTCTGTGATTGAAGATGCGATGGTCGTGCTCTGCCCATAGCGGGTACTGTGAATAGACACCTTGGCTGCCTTTACAGGGGACAGTCACTGTGGCCAGGTGAGCACCACCTATTATAGTTCACTGCACTTCTCCCCCTGGAGAAGGCAATGGCAGCCCACTCTAGTACTCTTGCCTGGAAAATCCCATGGACGGAGGAGCCTGGTAGGCTACAGTCCTTGGGTCGCTAAGAGTCGGACACGACTGAGCGACTTCACTTTCACTTTTCCCTTTCATGCACTGGAGAAGGAAATGGCAACCCACTCCAGTGTACTTGCCTGGAGAACTCCAGGGACGGGGGAGCCTGGTGGGCTGCGGTCTATAGGGTCGCACAGAATCGGACACGACTGAAGCGACTTAGCAGCAGCAGCAGCAGTTCTCTCCCAGCCTGGGAGCAACACCTCAGCATCGAAGTCTCTCTGATTTCGAACTGTGATACCTTGATACATTCTTACAGCTGAACTCTATCACCCTTACTCAACACAAAATACAGTAACTAATACAAACATTACTCTGGACACAGAAATTATTTTAAGACCTTCCTTCCACCAATAATACCAGTGTGTGTTATGTATGTGTTGTGTGTATGTTGCTGCTGGTGTGGGGAGAAAGTGGGGAGGATGGGTAGGAATTCTACCTATTAATTTAGTAAGAAAAGTACATAATAACTCTTTAGTCTCTGTGAACCCTTTGCTATAATATTTATTGTATTATAATATTAACTAATACTAGGTGTTCAAAATTGATTTTTTTTTTTTGTCCAGTAGGAGTCAAAATCATATGTTAGGTATGGGGTTAGAGTTTAAATCTATTTCCAAAGAACTTAAGTGGCCTGCAGAGAAAATCTCACAGCCTGCCTTTTCTTGTCCTCTGAGGTTTTCAGTATGCATCCTCAACACATCACACAGCACTAGAGATTTTAAAGGCAATCCAAGCAACCATCATTCTGTTGTTGTTCAGTTGCTAAGTCATGTCCTAAGTTGTGTCTGACTCTTTGCGACCCCATGGTCTGCATTTACATTTATTTACATGCATTTGCCATAATTTACAAAGGCTTACTAAATGTCAGGCTAAGCACTCGGCATGTGTTTTTTTTTTACTCTGATAATTATCCTATGAGGCAGGACATGATAACCTGAGGAGCTTATGTGATTTGCTCAATATTGCAATGTTAGCAAGAGTCAGAGCCAGGATGTGAACCAAAGTTCAAGCTCACAACTACTATACAAAATAGCAGTCATGACTACAATGACTCTTCCACTGTTGTTTTAACCAGGTTTTGAGTTTTGCTGTAACAAATTTAAAATTAATTAACAGATAACATTGAATGGTAAGGTATGGTTAAGAAAGATCGCCCCCAAGATTTCATTTTTCACACACACCAAGTATGTTTGTGGGAAATACCCTGGGAGAGAGCTTAGAGTGGTCTTTGGAGCTGAAATAGTTTCATACCTAACAAGCCTATGAGTCCTACAGTGAAATGACTGGTCTGTGTTCTGAAACCACCCAGGGAGCAAAGGGGATCACATGATCTGGATGCGGTGGGGAGGAGAAGCACATAGGAGCAGAGAAGGCATGTCACGGGAGCCTAGGAACACAACAGACAAGTCAGAGATCATTTGCTCAGAAAAGAAATGAGACTGAAGAGCAGTGAAGACTAGAAACAGGTTCCAGAAGATTGGCCTGTAGGGCAACGGCAGATGTTGCAAAGGGTTAAGCCAAAAAGGTTGTCCAGACTCTTCAGAGGAAATGCTCAGCTCACCAGCAGAAGCCAGGGAGTGAGAAAGAGTCAGCTGTGAATTTCTCGAGCATTCTTCTGCCAGGTGGGAGAAGAGTCTGGACTGTGAGGAGGAGTCTGAACAAGGGTATGGATGGGAGAGAATAAATGGGTAGGAGCAATCTTCCCCCAGGTGAAGGGCTAAAAGTCAAGGAAGTCACAGAAATGGTAAAGTACAACATGGAAATACCAGTGCAAAAGAGTTGTGGCTGGATGTCTGAAAGCCTGTGAATCTGAACAGTAAAAAACTGCAGCTTTTCCAAAGCTATATCACTGTGTTTTTTTGATGGATGGTTTTGTCATCACAGTAAAACCCAGTTACATCCCTAAACCGATGAGTGGTTAAATACAGATCACTTGCATTCTGGGGAACACCTGTAATGCAACTACTTTTGTTTTAGCATAGGGATGATTTTTTTCATCAAATCCTGTGTGGGCATGGAACAAGGCAACATGGATATTAGAATAAGAAGAAACATCCTCCCCTCCTCTTGCAGGAGACACAGACAAGCAAAAGTCTTGCTGGTATTATGTTATATGGGGGAGACAGACAGAGAGATGCGGGAACAATTAACTGAGCCATTCTTTATAGGAGAGACAAGGCCACATGACTACAACCCCCTGAGGTTGCTCCTGGATTATGGGAACAAAACAATGTCACTGTCACAGAAAAGGACAATTCTCTGTGTTTGCTTTGATAGGATGGGATCTGTGCAAGTCATTTTAAAATGGCATGAAGATAATTTATTACAAATTGGAGAAGAGGGAGATGAAAGCCAGCCTGCTGCTTTACTCAAGACTGAAATCAGATCTGACAGGAGGGATGGACTCCCTAGATTATTAAAGAAGAGTTAAAACAAAGGCTCTGTTGCAGCAGTAGTAGCCTCTGTCTTCTTTGAGATGATATAGCCTGGCTCACAATCTATTTCTTTGCCCAGAATTAAAATCAGTTGGTGGAGCAATGAATTGTGCATCACACCCCAGGCCACTTTTTGTCCACTGTCTTGAGCACAAGAAAGAGATGCAGTGGTCAGTCACAGACAGTCATCCAGAAAAGTGATAGGTGCAGAAATGCAAGCTATGTAATTGCGAGAAATAAACAAGGAATTTCTTCAGATATTAACTGGTACAGAGATTCATAGCATATTAATCAAATTAAGGGGCCCGTAAGTTTCAGGATGTAGAGAATTAAATTAAAAACTATAGTAAGTTAGACAATCCTTTTGAAACTACTGCCAGTTAATTGAACCAGATTTATCAATAGCTGTGGCAGAAAAACACCTTCTTCTGGGGATCCTTTCAACATGATTCGTCATTTTTAATGTCAGTATTAAACATGTATTAAAATTCTACTATTTGACAGTCTTTTAATTCAGTATAAAGAATGTAACAGGGAAATAAAAACAGTCCCTGTTCATGAGGGCATTGCATGTCTGACCTCTGCACTCATTCGTTAAGACTGGTGACAAAGCAGCAATAAAGACCCCTGGATTTCAGCTCTGCCAGGGAAGCAGGGAAAACTCAGTGGGAAAACAGGCTACCTGACTTCAGTCATAAAGAGTAAGAAGCTTGCCAGGCAAGGGAGAGAAAGACAGGTTATACAGAAGAAACAAAACATATAAAGACGCTGGGGGAGAAAAACACATATATGAGACGATGAAGACAGGGCAACTAAATGCAATGTGGGTTCTAGGCTGGACCCCAGAAGAGAAAAATAAAAGTACTGGAAAAATGTGTAACATACAAATAAGTTTTGTGTTGACAGTATTGCACCGAGGTTAATTTAGTTTCAATAAATGTTCTGTGGTTATGTAAGATGCTAACATAAGGAGAAGTTGGGTGAAGGGTATATGGGAATTTTCTGTAGTATTTTTGCAACTCTTTTCTAAGTCTAAAATAAGTGAAAAAAAACAACTGTTTTAAAAAAGTACAGGTGTAGTCAGACAACTATATGTAGTCGAGTGTGGCTAAATGATGTGATTCTTTTTTCGGGGCCAAAAAAGCCTTGGGACTACTTTGAACTTCTTAAAGAAGGAAAACTCAGGCTGATTCTGGTATCTGTCTCTGGTTTAAATTCCTTAAAGAACCACCAAGGAGGAGGCAGTGACTGGTCATGAAACCAAGCATATAGACGGTGAGGTAAAGTGTGAGCAGTCACAAAAAACTGAAGGTTTCAATTCACCACAGGAGAGGATGGAGATGGAATAAAAAAATTCAGTTTTGGACAAGCTGAGTTAAGAGGTGTCTCTGGCAGACCCCACTGAAGATGCTCAGTAGGCTGGTAAAAGTCCTGAACTACAAACCCAGATCTGGACATCATCAGCAGAGACATGGCAAATTAACCCACAGAAGTGGGTGAGATGGTTCCAGGGTGTAGACGACACGGACAGGGTCCAAAGATTAAATCCATGACAACACCAACATTTAAGATGCAGATAAGATGCACACTAGTATATACAGGAAGGATAAACAACAAAGTCTTACTGTATAGCACAGGGAACTATATTCAACATACCGTGATAAGCCATAAAGGAAAAGAATATGAAAAAGAATATGTATGTGTATAGCTGAGTCATTTTGCAATACAGTAGTAATTAACACAATGTTTCTAAGTTAACCATACTTCACTAGGGGATTCCCAGGTGGCACTAGTGGTAAGAATCCATCTGCCAATGCAGGAGACAAGAGACACAGGTTCAATCCCTGAGACACAAGAGACGCAGATTCAATCCCTGGGGTGGCAAGATCTTCTGCAGCAGGGAATGGCAACCCAATGCAGTATTCTTGCATGGGAAATTTCATGCAAAGAGCCTGGCAGGCTACAGTTGGCCACAAAGAGTTGGACATGACTGAGTGACTGAGCACATGCAACAAAAAACATACTTTACTAAAAAAAATTTTTTAAATACAGATAAGAGAGAAGAGTACTCAAAGGAGTAAAAGGATGAGACTCAGGAGAACACTGTCAGACCACGAAACATGGGATTTTCAAGAAGGGTAATCAATAGTATTACACGTTATAGGTAAGGGAAGATTTAGGAAGTGTCTAGAAGGTTGGACACAGCGAAGGTGCTAGTGACCTTGAGGGGAAAATTTCATTTGAGCTTCGAGGACAGAAAGTAGGCCAAGGGACAAATGGGATGGAGGGAAGTAGAGACAGTGAGTGAAGATCAGCCTTTCCTGAAGGTGGCTGAGATGGGACAGGAAGAGACAGTGTGGTAGCTATTACAAGTGCAGTTTGTCTTTAAAGAAAAAGGGCTAGTAGAAGGAAAGAAATAATAAAAATTAGGGCAGAAATAAATGCAAAAGAAACAAAAGAGATCATAGCAAATATCAACAAAGCTAAAAGCTGGTTCTTTGAGAAGATAAATAAAATTGACAAGCCATTAACCAGACTCATCAAGAAACAAAGGGAGAAAAATCATATTAACAAAATTAGAAATGAAAGTGGAGAAATCACAACAGACAACACAGAAATACAAAGGATCATAAGAGACTACTATCAGCGACTATATGCCAATATAATGGACAACTTGGAAGAAATGGACAAGTTCTTAGAAAAGTATAACTTTCCAAAACCGAACCAGGAAGAAATAGAAAATCTTAACAGACCCATCACAAGCATGGAAATCGAAACTGCAATCAAAAATCTTCCAGCAAACAAAGCCCAGGACCAGACGGCTTCACAGCTGAATTCTACCAAAAATTTAGAGAAGAGCTAACACCTATCCTACTCAAACTCTTCCAGAAAATTGCAGAGGAACGTAAACTTCCAAACTCATTCTATGAGGCCACCATCACCCTAATACCAATGCTGACAAAGATGCCACAAAAAAGAAAACTACAATCCAATATCACTGATGAACATAGATGCAAAAATCCTTAATAAAATCCTAGCAAACAGAATCTAACAACATATTAAAAAGATCATACATCATGACCAAGTGGGCTGTATCCCAAAGATGCAAGGATTCTTTAATATCTGCAAATCAATCAATATAATACACACTAACAAATTGAAAGATAAAAACCAAATGATTATCTCAATAGATGCAGAGAAAGCCTTTGACAAAATTCAACATCCATTTATGATAAAAACGTTTCAGAAAGCAGGAACAGAAGGAACATACCTCAACATAATAAAAGCTATATATAACAAACCCACAGCAAACATTATCCTCAATGGTGAAAAATTGAAAGCATTTCCCCTAAAGTCAGGAACAAGGGTGCCCACTCTCACCACTACTATTAAACACAGTTTTGGAAGTTTTAGCCATAGCTATCAGGGAAGAAAAAGAAAAAAAAAGGAATCCAGATTGGAAAAGAAGAAATAAAACTCTCACTGTTTGCAGATGACATGATCCTCTACATAAAAAACCCCAAAGACTCCACCAGAAAATTACTAGAGCTAATCAATGAATATAGTAAAGTTGCAAGATATGAAATTAACACACAGAAGTCCCTTGCATTCCTATAGACTAACAATGAGAAAACAGAGAGAGAAATTAAGGAAACAATCCCATTCACCATTGCAACAAAAAGAATAAAATAAAAGAATAAATCTACCTAAAGAAACAAAAGACCTATATATAGAAAACTATAAAACACTGATGAAAGAAATCAGAGGACACAAATAGATGGAGAAATATACCATGTTCATAGATTGGAAGAATCAATATAGCGAAAATGAGTATACTGCCTAAAGCAATCTACAGATTCAATGCAATCTCTATCAAGCTACCAACAGTATTTTTCACAGAACTAGAACAAACAATTTCAAAATTTGTATGGAAATACAAAATACCTTGAATAGCTGAAGCAATCTTGAGAAAGAAGAATGGAATTGGAGGAGTCAATCTGCCTGACTTTAGGCTATACTACAAAGCTGCAGTCATCAAGACAGTATGGTACTGGCACAAAGACAGACATATAGATCAATGGAACAAAATAGAAAGCCCAGAGATAAATCCACGCACCTATGGACACCTCATCTTTGGCAAAGGAGGGAAGAATATACAATGGAAAAAAGACAATCTCTTTAACAAGTGGTGCTGGGAAAACTGGTCAACCACTTGTAAAAGAATGAAACTAGAACACTTTCTAACACCATACACAAAAATAAACTCAAAATGGACTAAAGATATAAATGTAAGACCAGAGACTATAAAACTCCTAGAGGAAAACGTAGGCAAAACACTCTCCGACATAAATCACAGCAGGATCCTCTATGACCCACCTCCGAGAGTAATGGAAATGAAAGTAAAAATAAACAAATGGGACCTAATTAAACTTAACAGCTTTTGCACAATGAAGGAAACTATAAGCAAGGTGAAAAGACAGCCTTCAGAATGGGAGACAATAATAGCAAATGAAGCAACTGACAAAGAATTAATCTCAAAAATATAGAATCAGCCCATGCAGCTCAATTCCAGAAAAATAAATGACCCAATCAAAAAATGGGCCAAAGAACTAAACAGACATTTCTCCAAAGAAGACATATAGATGGCTAACAAACACATGAAAAGATGCTCAACATCACTCATTATCAGAGAAATGCAAATCAAAACCACAATGAGGTACCATCTCATGCCTGTCAGAATGGCTGCTATCCAAAAGTCTACCAGCAATAAATGCTGGAGAGGGTGTGGAGAAAAGGGAACTCTCTTACACTGTTGGTGGGAATGCAAACTAGTACAGCCACTATGGAGAACGGTGTGGAGATTCCTTAAAAAACTGGAAACATAACTGCCATATGACCCAGCAATCCCACTGCTGGGCATACACACTGAGGAAACCAGAATTGAAAGAGACACATCTACCCCAATGTTCATCACAGCACTGTTTATAATAGCCATGACATGGAAGCAACTTAGATGTTCATTGGCAGACGAATGGATAGGAAAGCTGTGGTACATATACACAATGGAATATTACTCAGCCATTAAAAAGAATACATTTGAATCAGTTCTAATGAGGTGGATGAAATTGAAGCCTATTATACAGAGTAAAGTAAGTCAGAACGAAAAACACCACTACAGTATACTAAAGCATATATATGGAATTTAGAAAGATGGTAACGATGACCCTTTATGCCAAACATCAAAAGAGACATATATATATAGAACAGTCTTTTGGACTCTGTAGGAGAAGGCGAGGGTGGGATGATTTGAGAAAATAGCATTGAATGATGTATATTATCATATGTGAAACAGATCGCCAGTCCAGGTTCAATGCATGAAACAAGGTGCTCAGGGCTGGTGCACTGGGATGACCTAGAGGGATGGGATGGGGAGGGTGGTGGGAGGGGGGTTCAGGATGGGGAACACATGTACACCCATGGCTGATTCATGTCAGTGTATGGCAAAACCCACTACAATATTGTAAAGTAATTAGCCTCCAATTAAAATAAATAAATTTAAGAAAAAGAAAAAGGCTTGAGAGTGTTAAAAATCTGAGAACAGTGCCGGAAGAGAGGAAACAAGAGGGGACGCTAAGAGGAGCAAGGTCCCAGGGGAGCCAGAAGAGGAAGATCCTGAGAAGCAGGTGGAAGCATTAGCCTTGAAGGGAAGGAGTCTTGCCCCATCCCCTGAGACAGGAAGCAGGAAGGAAAGGAAGGAGGCAGGTAAGTGTGCAGGTAGCAAGAAAGAGAACACATGAAGTTAAGGAAGTTCCTGTCTGATGGCTTCTGTTTTCTCTGTTAAGGACAGGGGAAGTGGTGAGGCAGGCAGAGTGGTGAAGTCTTATCAGTAGTTCTTTTGAGGACTAAGAAGGGAACTATGGACAGAGGTTTCTAACAACATACAGGAGTCGGTGACCAAGCCATCACCAAGGAAAAGAAATGCAAGAAAACAAAGTGATTGTCTAAGGAAGCTTTACAATTAGCTAAGGAAAAAAGAGAAGCAAAAGTCAAGGGACAGAGGGAAAGATATGCCCAAATGAATTCAGAGTTCCAGAGAATAGCAAGGAGAGATAAGAAAGACTTCTTAAAAGCACAATGCAAAGAAATAGAGGAAAACAATAGAATGGGAAAGACTAGAGATCTCTTCAAGAAAATTGGAGACAACAAGGGAACATGTCATGCAAAGATGAGCATGATAAAGGACAGAAACGGCAAGGACCTAACATAAGCAGAAGAGATTAAGAAGAGGTGGCAAGAACACACAGAAAAACTATACAAAAAAGTCTTAATGACCCAGATAATTTTGATGGTATGGTCACTTACTTAGAGCCAGACATCCTGGAATGTGAAGTCAAGTGGGCCTTAGGGAGCATTACTCTGAACAAGTTAGTGGAGGTGATGGAATCCCAGCTGAGCTATTTCAAATCCTAAAAGATGATGCTGTTAAAGTGTTGCACTCAATATATCAGCAAATTTGGAAAACCCAGCAGTGGCCACAGGACTGGAAAAGGTCAGTTTTCATTCCAGTTCCAAGAAAGGGCAGTGCCAAAGAATGTTCAAACTACTGTACAACTGCACTCATTTCACATACTAGCAAGGTAATTCTCAAAATCCTTTAAGCTAGGCTTCAACAGTATGTGAACTGGGAACTTCCAGGTATACAAGCTGGATTTAGAAAAGGCAGAGGAAGCAGAGGTCAAATTGCCAACATTAGTTGGATCACAGAAAAAGCAACATAATTCCAGAAAAACATCTACTCTGCTTCACTGACTATGCTAAAGCCTTTGACTGTGTGGATCACAACAAACTGCAGAAAATTCTTAAAGAGATGGGAATACCAGACCACCTTACCTGTCTCCTGAGAAATCTGTATGCAAGTCAAGACACAACAGTTAGACCTGGATGTGGAACAATACACTGGTTCAAAACTGGGAAAGGAGTACATCGAGGCTGTATATTGTCACCCTGCTTATTTAACTTCCATGCAGAGTACATCATATGAAATGTCAGGGTGGATAAATCATCAAGTGGAATCAAGATCACTGGGAGAAATATCAATAACCTCAGATATACAGATGATATAACTCCATTGGCAGAAAGTGAAGAGGAACTTTAGTTTCTAAAGATCCTCTTGATGAAGGTAAATGAGGAGAGTGAAAAAGCTGGCTAGTTTTTTGAACAACACTCAAAAAACTAACATTATGGCATCTGGTCCCATCACTTCATGGCAAACAGAAAGGGAAAAAGTAGAAGCAGTGACAGATTTGGTTTTCTTGGGCTCCAAATCACTGCGGAGAGTGACTGCAGCCATGAAGTTAAAAGACACTTGCTCCTTGAAAGGAAAGCTATGACAAACCTAGAGAGTATATTAAAAAAAGCACAGACATCTCTTTGCTGACATAAAGAGTTGGACCATAAAGAAGGCTGAGCACCGAAGAATTGATGCCTTCAAAATGTGGTATTGGAGCAGACTCTTGAGAGTCCCTTAGACAGCAAGGAGATCAAACCAGTTAATCCTAAAGGAAATCAACCCTGAATAATCACTGGAAGGACTGTTGCTACAGCTGAAGTTCTATTACTTTGGCCACCTAATGCGAAGAGCCAATTCATTGAAAAATGCCCTGATGCTGGGGAAAGACTGAAGGCAAAAGGAGAAGAGGGCGACAGAGGATGAGATGGTTAGATAGCATCAGGGACTCAATGGAATTTGAGCAAACTCTGGGAGATAGTAGAGGACAGAGGAGCCTGGTGTGCTCAATCTATGTGGTCACAAAGATTTGGACATGATTTAGTGACTGAACAACACAGAAAACAGTAACCAGGACAGGTAGAAAGTTGCCATGTTGCATGGAATAAGCCTTATAGAGAGAGGGCATGGAAACTTAACAAGAGGATGGAGAATGGTATCTTTACATGCACTGGGGCATTTAAAGAGATCTAGTGTCAGGACACTGAACACAAGGCTTCAGAAGAGGAGCTTTCTCTACTCCAGGGGCCACACAGGAAGCTCTCTCAGTAGGAGAGCCAGAGTTCAGCAGAGGCAGAGCATTTTAAAAGATTGTGTAGTGATATTAATTACTGAGAATGAAAGCACTTTCTGCCCATACATTAGTATACTTCAGGGCTGAGACCAAGTCCACTTATTAAGTTATCTTAGCTTTTTTCCCCTTTCTTTTGTTTTCTTTGCTTGATTTAGCTTGTGTCAGACTGTGTTAGTTGCTCAGTCATGTCCGACTCTTTGACACCCCACGGACTGTAGCCTGCCAGGCTTCTCTGTCCATGGTATTCTCCAGGCAAGAATACTGGAGTGGATTGCCATTCCCTTCTCCAGAGGAACTTCCCAACCCAGGGATCGAACCCTGGTCTCCTGCCTCGCAGGCAGATTCTTTACCGTTTGAGCTACAGGGAAGTCTGGTTTGGCTTACTTTTATGCTAAATTTACCAGGCTACTTACTTTTTAACTTAATTTTGCAGGTGTATGCTACTTAATTTCTCTCACAGTCTGTAACAAAACAAGGGTTATGTGACCAATGCTCCTACGCCTAAGCCCAGGGTGGACAGATATGTTTTGTGCTTGTCTAAGATCTATTGCTCATGATTACAGGGGTGTCCTTGTGGGGTTCCCTTGTCACTCAGCTGGTAAAGAATCTGCCTGCAATGCAGGAGACCTGGGTTCAATCCCTGGGTTGGGAAGATCCCTTGGAGAAGGGAAAGGCTACCCACTCCAGTATTCTGGCCTGGAGAATTCCATGGACTGTGTAGTCCAGGGGGTCGCAAAGAGTCGGACACGACTGAGCAACTTTCATTTAAGGGGTGTCTCTTTCAGAATCACTGGAGAAGTATGTAGAGTTTTCTGCACAGCAAGATGGGTGGCGAACCTGTCAGTCTATTAAATTTTTCAGACTCCTGTCATTTTTTCACTTTACTTATAAATACAAACATCGTATAGGAAAGGATAAGTGGAAAGCAACTCAATCTCAGAAATTCACCTCAAAGATGGTAACTAGTGCAGAGGGGCTGTGCTGGACGTCTACGGACCAGGTGGGGAACTGGAGGATAGCATAACACACTGAAACAATGCAGGGAAAAAATGAGACACAAGCATTTGTGAACAAACTTCTAGGGAGCAAAAGTGAAATGAATTCATCAAAGACTCTTGCAATCTAGGCCATACATTAAACTAATCCCTTTCCAGCCAGGAAACATGATCATCCTCTATTTAGCTGATTTCTTATCTGGCCCTTCTCTTGCTCAGAAGCAATAAATCCCACCCTAAGGAATCAGATTCTCTGCTAAGCAAATCCCCAGTCTGGCTGAGTTGGGTCACTTGAGTCATAGTGGTGTTAATCAACATAATGAATTTGCAAAACCCCAATTTCTTTAAAAGTAGACTGTATTATTACTTGTTTATCTATACATACAAACTAGACCTGAGAGTATTTTGGCATGTACTTCAAAGAAATAAAAATCCTTCACTAGAAGAGGTCAGCATGGAGACTTGAGTGCATAGTTATTAACTTCCTATCCTTCTTTTTTGGACCTTCATATTATTATCCTTAACAGACTTGACTTTGGGAAAATGAATTTTCTTAAGCTTATTATTTCAACCTCTTTTCTTAGCTTTGCTTTCCAGCAGGTAGCTGGCAAGAAGTAGCCAAAAATATCTCTACAAATTAAAGGAAGACAACAAACCTAGCAGAATGCAGTAAAATAACAAAACTTAGCAAGATTAAATGCTGTTACAATCAACTTAGGAATTCCAAAGACAAGTTTTGGACTTAGCCATCAACTACTTGGAAATATTACTGATGTCCTCAGAGGTGAAAAGGGACCCTGGAAGCACAAAATCTTTAATGATGACTAATCAAGTTCTTTCACTTCCCTTTCTAAAGCTATAATATTTGGATTTTTGTAGATTTCAGTGGTTATCTCCATGGAATACCACTGCAAACATACTATCAATTATGTAAAGGTGAAAATGACTTTGAAAGGGAGCTTTGCCCTCAGAATTCTTTAGCTCCTACCCTAGAGGATGAGTCCAGGTTCTTGCCAGACTGACTGATAACAACTCTGTCATAATGATTTCCTTAAAACACACTCAGAAGTCCAGTCACTGTCACAAGGGGAAATTATTATCTATTTCATAAATTTTAGGCCCAAATTAGGATATTAAACAGTTTTCAACATATCACGTTTTTTTTTCTTAGTTCACTACAGAAATGAATCTTCTAAACCAGAACCTTACATGAGGAGGAAAGTTGATTTTAAATATCCTACTATGAGGGATTCCCTGGTGGCTCAGATGGTAAAGAGTCTGCCTGCAATGTGGGAGACTGGGTTCGATCCCTGGGTTGAGAAGATTCCCAACATCACTTATTAAATGGGCTATTTTTTCACTCAGTAATTTGAAATCCATTCCTCTTCCTAGCTTCTTTTTTCATTCAAATTTTTAAATTAATAAATTCAAGGTTGTAATCATCAGCAGGCTGTGAGACTGCCCATCATGGCAGAGGAAGAATAGCATTATGTTCATAATATGGTTTTATAATCATAACCCACAAGTGCCCTTAAGTAGAAATTGAACTTCTTGGCTCAGTACTATGAAAAAGAAAACCATGGCATCAACTGGATGAAAAACAAAAGATGTTATGCTTGGCAGGTATTCAAGTTCTCTTTAAGCAAAACTGAATAATCCTAATCATAAGACTCAGCTACTTAGGTTGTTCTGTGGAGCTAATGCTTCATCATGGGTCTACACAACGTAGGCCTGCACAGCATGAGATGATCTACAGATATCATCCTGAGCCTCCTTTGTGATGGAGGAAGATCACTGGGAAGAGCTGCTCTTTACACTGTTGATGCTCAAATAAATTTTCTTATGCTTTCTGGATTGGAATTCTGTGTATTCATTGAAAATTTGTGCAAGGCCTTGAGATGACTCAAAGCTCCACTTTTGAGAAAAATGGTGGTTCTGTCAAAGGCATCCTGACAGACCCCAGGTAATACAATAGAATGAGTCTATGCCTGGGAACCAATACCAGTTGGGCTGCTGAATGCTCACATGGAAAAGCAAGCCTTGCTACCTGTCCTCCTGGCATTTTAAGTACATGGGTGTCTCTAATCAGCAACTAAGAGTCTTAATATTACTTATACTTCTTCAGAGGAAGTCAACACAGACTTGACTGGAAAGTTAGTACCTGCCACCCAAAAACACCCTCCAATCCACAGGTGAGACAGCCTACATTGTGAAATGTCATGTACACTCAGTCGTGTCTGACTCTCTTCAACCCCGTGGACTGTAGCTCACCAGGCTCCTCTGTCCATGGGATTTTCCAGGCAAGAATACTAGAGTGGGTTGCCATTTCCTCCTCCAGGGGATTTTCCCAACCCAGGGATCAAATCCACGTTTCTTGCATCTCCTATATTGGTGGGTGGATCCTTTACCACTGTGCCACTTGGGAAGCCTTGTGAAATGTCATAAAGAAGTGATTTATTCTTTTAAATATTATTAGGAAGTTAATAATTACCTTAGCCCTGCCTTTTCTGTGTGAAGATTTAATGGTACACAGAGTCAAGATCACCAACATTCACATCAAGTACCACTTACATCTTTTGGAAAACTGTAGCTGAAGACACAGCCTGCCATATTACCCATCTCACATAAAGGGGCTGCAGATCTATTTATATAAATAGATCATCTCAGGTGTCTCGTGCATTTAGCTCCTCTGTGTGCCTTAGTGTTACTCTACTTGAAAATATTTTTTCTCTGTATTTAACATCACAAATTCCTTTAAGTCACTTTTGAAGTCTAGAGAATGTATGTGTCAGAAATGGAGGCACTTTAATCGTCTTATTCACCACTATATTCCCAGTTGCTAGAAGAATGTCTGCCCTGTGGTCTGTGGTAATCAATGTGCTGAACAAACAACCAGAAAATAAATGATTCAAGAAATATGCACATACATACCAATACACCAACAAAAATTACCTGGTGTCTTGTGCATGGACACTCATTTTACCAGCAATAATCCAAATGTGAAGAAAGTCTCTGTCATCTCTTTCCTTCACTCAGTGTATCTTCACTGCACATCTGCCACAAGCCAGAACCCCTCTGACTCAGCTGTTGCTCCTGAAGGGCTCCTAAACCTACCATGCTGAGTTGAGGGGTCATCAGACAACCATTTGTCAATGTAATGAGGACAATGGTAAGAGATTTGTGCAGATACCCGGGGAACTCATGGGCAGGCACATTGTCAGCTGGGAACACAGAGAATAGGAACTAGGGTGTGGGGACTGTTTTCCCAAAGGTTCTGGCCCAGGTGAGCCTCTGCAGATGAGGAGGAGCCAAGAGTTGGGAGACTGGGGAAGCATGACAGCAGGAATGTCAAGTGGAACTGAGGGAACCAGCAGGCAGGAAGTGACTGGGGCATTAGGTAGAGGACCGGAAATGGCATGAGGTGAGGCATAAGGGAGGAGGCAGCCCAACATATCTGAAAGCCTGCCATTTCCACTGTTGGCAAGGGGAAGCTTTTCTATGGGTTGAAGTCAGGCAGGGGCCTGGTAAGATTTGCACCTTAGACAGGTCACTCTAATGGCTGACTGGAAAATGGACTAAAGGGAGAGAAGGCCCAGGTGGGCAGGACTAGTGAGTCCAGGTGAGAGCTGACAAGAGCCTGGAAGAGCATGTGGTTACAGAAATGGAGAAATGCAAAGGAGAAAGATTTTGGAGAAAATCATATACTTTAGTGCTTGATTTCATAGTTGCAAGTGCTTCTGTTCTGTATTTCATTATTACTAGTATTCTCTGATAATTCCTAAGGATCTCTTGTTAGGTGAATTTTCTTTTTATTGCCTACTACACTATATTTTTCCCAACAAATGTTTGCATACCAATTCTTGCTGCAAAAAATAGAGAGTAACAACAACCACTGAAGTTGTCATGACAAAGAACAGCCATTTCTCCCTTGCTTCGTGAGAGCAGCAAACAAGACAAATGGAAAGGTGACCTTGCAAAATTTGCTTCTGGGGTATACAGGTAAGAAAGCAAGTATGGGAATATTTTTAAAATATTAATATATTAAAATATTAAAAACTTTATTTGTAAGGTTTATCTAATCCTATCACAGCCATGGATAGGATTTCAAGGTCATCCTATAGACTTAGCCAAATACCCTTATTTCAATTAAGTTAAAAAAAAAATCTTTAAAATATGTGTCAGAATATGACAGAATCTAGAGATACTACTCTCAAAAATGCACTCTCCCTGCCAGCAATCATCCAAAAGAGCATCTTTACAGTCCTTTTTTTCTCTTTTCCAGAGTGAGGATAAGATTGTGAGTTAGTACTTCTGCCCTGTTTTTCACAACTGCCCCCAATCTCTGACTGACGTTACCTTATGCACAATGAGCTCGTGTGTGCCATCTGGAAGTGTCCTACCATCTTCCTGCATCAGAGGAACAAAGGAGAAGCCAAACAATTTCTTCTCTCCTTTCTCCTTTGCTGTAGAAGGAAAAGAAAAAAAAGAATCAGTCAGTTATTTCAGCGTATGCTTACACAACTGTGTTCAGACACACAGATTGTAGAGATGAGTGATCATGAAGAAATAGAACCCCTCTGCCCTGAGCGCACACACACACACACACACCTGCTCCCTTTACACAACAAAGAGCAGTCTTATGATGGGACTTCTGTCTACAGTGGCCACCCTCTAATCCCATAGTCCCACCTCATAACCACAAGTTACATTCCTTGACTAATTTTCTTCAAGGGATTCACTATTTGAAATTACGTGTTATGTTTGTTTGTTTTTTGCAGTTGTAGATTTCCTGTTTCTTCTCCTCATAACCCAACCACCATCCCTTAACATAAGCACCATGGAGGGCAAGATTCTTGTCTGCTTTATTTTACTCTATGCGTGGTATTTCAAGAATGCCAAGAACATAGTAGGTTCCCAACAAACGTATGGAACATAAATGAATGAGTGAATGAATGAACTCTCCCTACAGCCACATGTATAAACAGAGACCTCTGAAAGCCACCTCCTTGGAATCAGGCACGCAGACAAACAAACTGCAATCAATAGTTCGATAAGAGCTTACTGCAGTCATATTTGTATGCCAGAAATGAGGCAGTGAGGTTTTCAGATGCCCAACTAAATTACAATGGCTAGAACAAGGGTCATCGGCAACTGTTTACAGATAAGGAGACTGAGAGGTCTATCACAATGTCACCTGCTCCAGACCTCTTGTGTGCTATTCTAGTACTTTCCACCCAGCTTCAGCTTCTCCAAAAATGAAGACCACATGAAAGAGAATCTGGTTTGTTCAACTGGACTCTGTCTTTGTATTTAGACGTGCTGAGAAGAGTTGCAGGCTGGTAGCCATCATGGGCTGGCCTGTTATTCTTGCCCACACAACTGTGGAAGTGGAGGTTTTACTTGACAGAAAAATCCAGCTTTGGGATAGAGTAAGCCCCATGCTAGAGGAGTCAGATACAGAGATCCTGAGGATCAGACAAGAGACTCTAATAATAAACACATTATCCCCTTCCAATTGTTTCTGGCATTTAGCCACAGGGATGTGGAACCCTGTGCACGGAGTAATTCTGGCTGGCTGGCTTAGGTTCCTAGCATGAGGGCAGTCCTTAATTGTGATTACAGTGAAGGATTTTCTTTTTAAATCATTAATTTCAAGCCTAGAGAGAAAATGGGGAAATACCAACACTCTTCAAACAAAAGTCACAGCAAAGATCTCTGGAAAGAGACTTCTACGTCAGTGAGTGTGCTGGGTATGGAACTTGTGATTTAGGAGGCAATTCTTATTTAGAAGTAATTTCTTAAGTTGCTTTGACTGTCTTCTTGGTGTGGTTTTTGGTATTCAATTCAGAAAGATAAAAAAAAAAATTCCAAGATGCAAAAAATCAGCAAAGATAAGAAACAAAGCAAGAGTTTCCCCAAATTTGCTCTTGGTTATAAAATAAAAATAAATACCAAGTAAAGTTTAAAGTACATAGCCTTTTTTCCTAAGCTATTAGATCAGGATTAACGAACTAAATAGACTGTTATGTATAATATGTATAATACAATCCCCTTCTATTAATAAAACCCCTGAGTCTATGGATTCCACCTCTTGACTTTGCAATATATTTCTTCTTGTAGCTCAACTTGAACAATTCTGCCCCCTGGGACCTCATATATGCTGACTCACCACTCCTTACCCCTCCACTCCCACCTCCCATTTCTATGGCCCATCATTCTAACCACTTCAGCGAAAATACCCTCAACCCTCCCCCTTCCACACGTCCACTCATAACACTACACCTTGGCAGAATCCACTTTGGGGCTTATTCTGTGCCTAATCTAAGCTTAATTAAGGCATCTGGTCCCATTACTTCATGGGAAATAGATGGGGAAACAGTGGAAACAGTGTCAGACTTTATTTTTTTGGGCTCCAAAATCATGCTGATGGTGATTGCAGCCATGAAATTAAAAGACGCTTACTCCTTGGAAGGAAGGTTATGACCAACCTAGATAGCTTATTTAAAAGCAGAGACATTACTTTGCCAACAAAGGTCCGTCTAGTCAAGGCTATGGTTTTTCCAGCGGTCATGTATGGATGTGAGAGTTGGACGATGAAGAAAGCTGAGTGCCGAAGAATTGATGCTTTTGAACTGTGGTGTTGGAGAAGACTCTTGAGAGTCCCTTGGACTGCAAGGAGATCCAACCTGTCCATCCTAAAGGAGATCAGTCCTGGGTGTTCATTGGAAGGACTGATGTTGAAGCTGAAACTCTAATACTTTGGCCACCTCATGCGAAGAGTTGACTCATTGGAAAAGACCCTAATGCTGGGAAGGATTGGGGGCAGGAGGAGAAGGGGACGACAGAGGATGAGATGTTGGATGGCATCACTAACTCGATGGACATGGGTTTGGGTAAACTCCGAGAGTTGGTGATGGACAGGGAGGCCTGGCGTGCTGCAATTCATGGGATCGCAAAGAGTCGGACACGACTGACCGACTGAACTGAATTGAACTACAAAAGCATCCTGGGGTAGGCAAACTTTCTATGTTTACCTAATCAGCATACTCCTCTACTTTTCTAGACAATGATTTCATCCATTTTCCTTGTCTCTCAAGCCTCCAATACCTTGATACTTTCACTTTCAGCTCATGGAGAGTGAACTCCCACAACACCCTCACATCCACCTATCACTTACCTGCATCTGCCCTCCTAGCTCTGAACTGCCCACACTCCCACCCAAGGCTAATTTTTATCCTTGAGTCCTAGGTCTTGTGCTCCTTCCCCAACTCAAGGACACTGCTCCTACAGGTGTCCCCACTCTCTACATCATCAGGTTTTCCCCTACTGAATGATTTCTCCCAAACAAACATACTTTAAAAGTTCCATTTAAAAAAAAGAAACAACAGCAAAAACTTCCTATGACCTACTTGTTTTATAGCTACTATCTTACTTCTCTACTCGCCAGTATTCTTTATAGCAAAGCTTCTTAAAAGATCTGTCTATACTCACTGCCTGCCCTTCCTTTTCTCCGTCTTACTCTTTGACTGACTCCAGTCAGCTTTCAACTCCACAAATCCAAGAGAACCACCTGTCAGGTTCAATGACTTCCATGATGCCAAATCAGGAGATCATTTCTTGGTCCTTATCTATCACTGGCACCTGACACATGATCAATCCCCTTGTGAAAAGCTTTCTTCATTTAGTCTCCTAGGTTCTCTTCTTCCTTGATTCTCCTTCAACCTCACTGGCTATTCCTTTTTAATCTACTTAATGACTACTTCTCATTCTCCCCAAATCTAAATGTGTCAATGACCCAAGGATCCATCCTTGGACTTCCCTTTGCTATCTAAACTTTATACATAGACATCTCGTCCAGTCTCATGGCTTTGAAAACCATGGATATCTGTGATATGCTGGAGCTAACCTGTACTGGTTCATAAGAACTGACAGTATGCATCTTCCCTCAACTACAAGATCAGTGACGTCATGCTGGCAGCTTGAAATTGACCATGGTGGGAGTATTTACCCCATGGAAATCAGCAAATGCTATAATTTAGGGCTTCCCCTCCCCTCTCCACCACTCTGAGTGCTGGTTAAATATTTACAGCACACCAATGAACTACATGTTCTCATTATCAAGTTTAAGTCTCCAGCTTGGATCTCTTTCAACTGTCTACTTGATGTCTTGAATATCTAATAGACTTCTCAGACTTAGCATATTTAAAATGGAATGTTTGATTTTTTCTCTCCAAACAGATTCTTCCTGTTGTCTTCCCCACTTCATTAAATGACTCCTTCAACTCTGAGGCCAAAATCTTGAGATCAACCTTGAATTTTCTCCTCCTTTCACATCCAATCTGTCAATAAATCTGTATAAAAGGATCAAACCACTTAAATCTCATACTTGGAATTCTGCAAAAGCCTCCTGAATGGCTTTTCTGTTCCCATCTGGCCCCCTACAATCTATCATCCATACAGTGGGCAGACTTAACTTCAATGTAAAATCTCCAATGCTTCTTTCTCACTCCAAATAAAGTCCAAAGTCCTCCTTCCCATGACCTAAAACACAACAGAGGATCTGGTTCTGCTGCTCCCTTGCTGGTTCTCACCTCCAACTCTCTCACTTGCTCATTCTAGCCTCCTTGCTATTCCTGTAAAGTGACAATCATGTTTGAGAATACACAGTGATATAGATATATGCAAACCAAATATGAATCTGAGCCAATCAGAGGCTTTCCTGGTAACTTCACATGCCTAGGAAAGTCCCAGAGAGTTCCCTTGAGCTGTCTAAGAGCTGGATCAGCTCTGGGCTGAAAAGATAGCACATGGGTCAGGGGTGTCTAAGACCACACAAGCCAGTCAGGGCTTTAATAATGCATCTCCTCTTTTTGTTTAGTCTTCCTAGACTGAGAAAGTGATGAATTGATTTTTATGAAAGTGATCAACTTAAGAAAAACCTTGTAGATTTCTACAGCTACTTCCACAGAGGTTATTGGTTTTTTGAGAATGGCACCCATTCACTCCCAGGATTCCACTCACCTCCATTTCTCTCTCATGGAGGTCTCTGGTTTGTTACACACTTTCTACAGACTATCCCACACTGTTGTTTCAGCTTAGTAAGCAGTACCCAACATAACAAGGCCACGGAGGCACTCCATCCACTTACTGGAACAATGCCGAAACTCGAAGCGGATGTGTGCACCCCTGAATTTATCCACGGGGATAGGAAGTTTCAGCAGCTCGGACCACCTGGGGCTGTTGTTATGATAAAGCACAAAGGAGTGGTACTCACTAGCCGGTGGCTCTCCAGAGCCGAAGGATATAAAATCCTGACAAAGGAAACACACAGGTTAAAGACAGCTTCATTTCAAGATGATTTTGGAAGGAGCAGAACAATTGCTTTGCTGTGTCTGTGTGCTCCCAAAACAGCACTTAATGGGAAATTACTTCCTCAGTCCTCTTTGGGGCTGTTTTTGCACCTGCTTCTGATGGCAGGCTGTGTTTGGTTCATCCTGAGGCTGGTCTCCCAGGGCCTAATTGCTCAAAGGTGGACCTCAGTGACATATGCTAGCTGAGCAACTGCGTGCCCGACTTGGAGTCAACTACAAAGCAAAATTTTCAACCAGCCACAGCCAAAAGCCTTCTGTGCCTTCCTAAAAACTCAGTAAGCCCCGGGGCTTCCATGAAATACTTCTTCCACAAAGGAATCTGATATGATCACCCCGATTAGCAATACTCTAATCTCCACGTCCTATTTTGGTCATAATGAAAATACATAGGATTAAATATGGGCTCAGACACTAAAGAATGCCTGCAATGTGGGAAACCTGGGTTCGATCCCTGGGTAGGGAAGTTCTCCTGGGGGAGGAAATGGCTACCCACTCCAGTATTCTTGCCTGGAGAATCCCATGGACAGAAGAGTCTGGAGAGCTACAGGCCATAGGGTCACAAAGAGTCAGACACGACTGAGCGACTTAAAAAAAAAAACCAACTGCGCAAAGAAAAAATATACCTCTCCAAAACTATAACAGATGAAAGGGAAAAAATGAAATGGGATAAAAATGGTGCATTTAAGGAGTAGCTGCTCTGAGGATGTTTTCGACACGATTAATTAAACAAACGGAAAGCTTATTTTCCCCCTTTTCATGATTAAAAACAAACAAACAAACAAACTACATGGGGTGGAGAAGAAAAATAAAATTGAAAATAATGAAAATCATAAGTTAACTGATCGCACTAAAGATGAACCCAAGGCAAGGATGTGAAATTGTTTTACCAAAAAGGATTCAGCATTAACATACCTTCAGGGTCTGGCCACTACTCTCTACAATGAACATTGTAACTTCCACGTTTCTGGCCACACTCTTTCCTCCTTTCTCAAATTCTCCCCTTTCTATAGTGATATATAAATCATTCCGCATTTCACCTAGCAGGAGAGGAAAAGTGAAATGGCATTATATATATAGCAGGAAGTATAATAGAGTACTCTATCAAGGAAAAGCTTAGTTCATAAAAAATAGTGTTATAGCATACAACATACAATATTTATACTTCTATAATAAGATCCTCACCCTTACTGACAACATCCAGGAAAAGCAAAGGCCAGCCTCTGCTAGCTTGAAATTAGCAATACTGAAAACATACATTTAGGAGGGAAATAAAGGACCTGGGTAGAAAGGTGCTGTGAAGTTTCACCATTTTTCAATATTTCCTTCATTTCATTTATGAGGTGTGATTACAGAATGACAGCTGAGAAGGGGTGGTTCAAAGAAACTAGTCTCAATACTTTATAGTCAAGGCACTTAGAGAAGAAGAAATACTTAAGTGGAAGAAAATGATAGGACTGCAAAGGGTACAGTTACAATTTAAATCTTCTAAAATTCATGGACGAAATGATCTCACCCCTGGAAGAATCCAGATTAGTGCTTTACAAACACAGATGTAGAATAATTCAGTCATACAGAGACACTTGGCTGAATATTTCTTGCCATCAAGCTATAAAATAAATGAGAAAGGCCCTGGATTCAAACTGACATAGTCTATATACACATATATCATCTATGGTTTTTTCTCCATTGGCTATTTATGAAACTTGAATGCTTTTTCATTTTGCCCCTTTCTTACTACTGCAAGGAAAAAAAAATAGAAATTGTATGCCAACTAGCAAAGAGAGGCAAACACGCTCGACAACCTGCTTTTATTTCTCCTGTAAGAATTACATTAGGGGTAAGCAATAAGTGGATACAGACGTGAGAAGTAAGTCAACAATGTGTGACTAGAAAGTTTTTGAAGGTAAATATTGGTGAGGTCAGCAAGGTTGAAGGTACTTTTACTTAACACAGCTTTCAAACATTTGAACACTCAAAAGCAATACTGCTTTGTTCTAATAAAAAAAAAACCACACACAAAAAACCTCTCCTTAAGAAAGCAAATCACCAGAAGGAACAATAACCATACAAATGTACCCACATTTGGGAAATTTATCAAACTTCCTGATCGAAATGTATATAAGAAAGTACCCTAGCTTTCAAAACCATGGGGGAATACCAGTGTGCGTGGTCACCTTCCTCCACAAAGGCAAACTTTTAATAAGAGCATCATTTGCCAATAACCTTGGCTGACCAGGAAACAGATGGGCCACAAAAGGGAGACACTGAATAAGTTCTAAAAAAGATGAAATCTCACGCTCTCTTTAGAAAGTGTATGTAAGGAGTACATTAATGGAAACAATTGATACAGTGGTCTCTGTCTTATGAATTTCTCAGTACTCTCATGTAGCACCTACAAATCAACTCGGGAAGGCAATGAACTTGGAACTCCAGGAGAAAAGCAACATATTTCAACACATATAAAATTATATTTGCATGCTTTGAAAGTATGCTCGTTTAACCATCTCAATTTTTTAAAAAATTAGGAAAATATGACCCCACAAATTTCACAAATTCTCTACATTTTTATAAACTGATTCATTTAATTACTAGATATTTATCATTAAGTTTCTATATATTTATTTATATGTATATATATATATGTATTGATACATACACACATACATTCTCAACACTGTTTATTTTAACAGTTCCAATGCAGAATAAATAAGCTCACAAACTATGTCCTCCAAATTCACCAGTTTCAACTCAAAACGGGACTGCAATGCTAATGGTCTGCACATGTGCTATTTCAACAACTGTCTGAGGGGAAATTCTTGACGATACTGTTCCTATGAACAGATCTGCCAGGTAAAAAAAACAATACAAAAATCAAGGTACTTTAGAACACACACCCACACATACAACAGTAAGAAAATTCCTTTGCTTCTGGAGTAGGTGACATATGATGAGTGGCTGAGGTAACACACAGACCATAAAACACACACTGATTAATGGGAAGTGTAGCTACAGGGGCTTTTACCTTAGAAATTTCTCATAATGAGTGATTAGCTTGTTCAAACCACATGGGGATTAACTGTCCTGCAAAATGAAGAGTAAGTGTTTCTTGGGAGGGGGACTTCCCACTCTCATCTATTGGCAGGGCCAGTAATTCCGGCTTAAGCAAAGTGGGGGCAGGGAGGTCTGCAAGGCAACCTGTTTCGCCCTGTGTGCAGGCTGGGCCCTGCAGAGGAACAGGGATGGAGGGAGAGTAAAATACCACCAGGGCCGCAAAATTCTTTCTCCACGTATTCTTTCAGCAAATAGACTGTGAGCACCTACTATGTGTCAGATATTATCTTAAGTCCAGCAGACTCAGCAATGAACAAAGCAAAAATGCCTTCGCAGCAGAGCTTAGATTCTAGTAGGAAAAGATTTTGAACAAAGAGGTAAAACACAGAACACACTGAATAATGCTAAGAGCTATGGATAAAAGTGAGACAGAGAAGAGGACGGGGTGTTGAATGAGGCAGAGGGGCTGTCCCATGAGAGAAGCCCTCACTAAGAGGATGAGACATCCGTGGAAGCGATGTTGTCTTTCCAAAAGGAGATTTCATATGGCCTTTGCTTCCCAAATGGACCCCTGTAGCTGGTTTAGATTATAACTGAGCTGGATTCTTCTCTCTCTTCTGAGTTCAAATAAGCCTAAAGAATGTAGGGTCTCAGGAAGACTGGAATAAGGAGATCTGGATTCCCACTTTCCCTGCCACTGTCTCCTGTCTGTGACATTGGTCTAGACAGGGCAAGATAAACCTCTGGCCTCAAGTCTGTGTCACTCAAGTGGGATGCGGTAAAGGCAGAGGTAGGCATGGGAGAGCCAGTAGGAGGGACAAAGCTGCTTTATTATGTTATGTTTCCTTTTCTGTAGAATTTCTAGAATACAACACATTCATAAATAAAAACAGTTTATACATACATTTTGCTCTTCTGTTCTTTAACTGTCACTGTCCCTGAAACCCTCTTTATCTTCCCCCAGACTTCTTTTTAAATTTTATTTTTATTTCGCAAAGTTTGTAGACTGAAGTAAGATTTCTCTGAAAAGAGAACATATGACAAGAACGTTTCTTCCGGATGACATTCTACATGTGTCCACCCACCTCAGGAATCCATAGCTTGCTGTGTTCTAATACTGCAAGGTGTCATGTTTTCCCAAAATATGTCGAAGGATAAAGTTGAAACAAGTGTTAATTAAAGTCAATACACTTGAGGTTGACTCTAGAGAAAGCCAACCTAAAGAAAACTAATAAGCCCAAATGGTGTTAAGAAAGCAAATCCTGGGTAATTAAGAGAGAAATCATAAGGTGCGTATGAAATGGAGTCATAGCACCAATCATGAAAAGCTACTTGCCTGACAATGTTTATTAACACCTTGCACCTCTTAAATTTATTACTCTGTAGATTTGACAGGCTTGACACTTTCCTCTGTTTCACAGGCCCTATTTCACTGGGAAGCCTTTACATATGTAAAGGCTTCTCAAAATATCACTGTAGACGAGATAAAGACAAGGCCACAGTAGTAGGAACAAATTCAAAAAGAGTTCAGTAACTACAATCAAATTGGGTTGATTTGTGGCTTATCCTCAATGGGCAATAGGCTTTTATCAGTAGCTGTAAACCTTGATTCTGTCCTACGAATGCCTTGGATAAAGTCACAGAGGACAAGCTCATCACACCAAGTAAAACACTGTCCCCAACCATAGGGGCTAGTCCAGTGCCTCTTCTGTGCTAGACAATTATTGTCACTTTCGGAGCTGGAAAATAAAAGTTTCTGTACTTCTTAAAAACAAAAGACCATATGTAAATGACTATAGGATTTTTGAGAACTTAGATTATGATGATGGTGCTTAGTAGTAGATAGTTAGACAGTAGTCAGGTACTTTGCCAAGTGCTGTAAGTAGAATATCTCATTAAATCCTCACATAAACCTTATAACAAGGTCCTGTTATTTCCATTTTACAGATGAGGAAACTGAAGTACAGAGATTAAGAAACATGTCCAGTGTGTTATCAGTATCTCTGCTTTACTCATGAAAATGTAATTCAAAAGGTAAGAACATTCATCAAATAAGCTAGCGCAATTCAGCCTTTGCCTCCAAAAGACCAATGCCTTAAACAAGGAAGATAACAGTCACACCCTAACTGGCCAGACCAGTTGTGAAGCACTGATTTCATTTCTAGGAATGAGACAGAACACGTAAGCTCCAGACCATAAACAATACGGAGAAGGCACCCATCAGTGGAGAGATGAGGGTGACAAGAAGTTAACTGAACTTTGAGATGTTGAGGTTACAAGCAGAAAAACTCAACCCAGCGGATAGAAGGTAGAAGGAAACTAGTTCAACATGAAAGAAGTCATTGTGAGAGATGACATGAGATGTGATGATGTGATCTTGGCCATTTAATTACTCAAGTATAGCCAGGAAATCATCCCCAGGGACCCGAGGAAGAAATTCATGCACTGGACACGTAGCTGAGCTGGATGGCCCTTTGTGTGTATAGCAGGCACTTCCTTACCTCCCCAAAGATGTCCAGTTCCTAATCCCATGAACCTCTGAATAGGTTACCTTACATGACAAAAGGGGCTTTATAGACATGATTAAGTTGAGACTCTTGTGATGGGAAAATTATCTTTGATTATGAGAGTGGGCTCAATTTAATTTCAAAGGTCCTTATAAGAGGGAGGCAAAAAGTAAGGGTTGAAGAAGGAGATACGATGAGAGAATCAGAGGTTGAATGATGTGGGGCCATGAGCCAAGTGGTACAGGCCACCTCCAGGAGCTAGAAAGGGCAAGGAAATGGATTCGCCTTCCGAATCATCAGAAGAAATACAGCCCTGCTGATACTGTGATATTAGCCCAGAGAGACTCGTGCAAACTTCTCATCCCCCAAACTGTGGTCCATTTGCATTGTTTTAAGCCACTCCATTTGTGCTGATCTGTTACAGCAGTCACAGGAAATGAATACAATATGCCAGGTACACTTAAGCTTCCATTACCTCAGGATACCTTCAAGGAGGGGACAGAACAAGGGGCAAGGGCAAGGTTCACAGGTAACTGAAATCAAAGCAAACCACATACAAGGAAAATTAATGCATGGGATGAAAAATTACCTTTGGATTCCTCACATGGAGTACGCTTGAGTAAAACATACCTGATGTTCTTGTTTCTGTTTTATCTTAAAAGAGTACTCTGAGATGTTGAACTTTTGAGGGGGTAGATTTTTAATTTTTTTTTTTTTTTTTTTTGATGACTATCAAACAAGCAGTGGCAAAGGATAGCAAGAGCAGTCATGAAGGGCTTTCCAGGGAGTGGTGCAGAGAAAAAGGAGCAGGAACAGGGTGCCCTTTACACTCTAGGACAACACATGCATCTCTGATAGTAGCAGTTGGGGAAAGTCCTACACCCATGGGCAGTGGGGCATGTCAGCTTCCTAATCTGGGGGCACCAGCCTCTCCCCCAGTGTGAACTTGAACGGGGATCCACCCTTAGGGTGACACAATAGACTCTTAGCCTCTCTCTCTCTTTGGTCACTGTGGCATTCGTTGGTTGAGAGACCACTTTCCCCTTGGTAAGGCCATGATCAGGGGGTTCAGATTTAAGCAGAGCAGTTGCAACTGTGTGATGTAGAGGTCCATGACTTGGCCTGTAGAGTGCTAAATTTTAGTTAGATTTACGATATATTTTTTAGGGATGACCAAGTCAAGTTGGTTCCCACCTCCTTCTCTAAAAGAATGATTATTTGAGGCAATTCCATCTGGTGATGTACATATCTCTTCCAGTAAGTGGTAAATAATACTAATAATATATATATTTAAAAGAATAAAACTATATATCTTCTTAAATGGGAGGCAAATATACCTACAACATTTTTCTTTCCCCAGACTTGTAAATCATTATCTAGTCAACTTTGACCAAATAGAAGCTTGACTTACCTGAACTATTGCCTAAAAAACAAAAAGGAGGCTTACTCTTGAAGACACTTGGAAAATAAACTTAAATCTTGAAATCACTATCACAGCTACTATTGCTGCCAACCATTTGAAACATAGGCTCTGTTAATAATTTTTAGCAAAGTCTTCTAGTCTCCAAATCTCAACCCTTCATGGCCCCATCATTCTATGACTTTCCTATAATTTCTTGTAGGATTAGGAACTTTAAAGATGTATTAAAAGTGAGTGCACTGGAAGGTATCAATCAGAGTGGTTCAGCGGTAAAGAATCCACCTAGCAATGCAAGAGACTCAGGAGATGTGGGTTTGATCCCTAGGTCAGGAAGATCCCTTGGAGGAGGAGATGGCAACTCACTCCAGTATTCTTGCCTGGAGAATCTCATGGACAGAAGAGCCAGGCGGGCTACAGTCCATGGGGTCACAAAGAGTTGGACACAACTAAGCCACTGAGCGTGCACACACACACACACACACACACACACACACACACACACACAACAAACAGGGACAGTTTTACTGGTTGATATGTGAGAATCCCATGGACAGAGGAGCCTGGCGGGCTATAGTCCATGCGGTCACAAAGAGTCAGACATGACTAAGCAACTAATACACACACACACACACACACACACCACACACACACACGAGAATGAGTCTCCAGGAGAGCGTGTACAGGTAGGGAAGATAAAGTACAGAGACCAGGATGACAGCCTAGAAAGAATCATAAACTCAGAATAAGAGTGGACCCTTAGGGTGAGAGGAGGGCATGGCCTGATCGCCCATGACATTCCTGACACATCAGCCGACTTTGTTCCAAAATGTCTGGCGGGTGGAAAATTAGTTCTTCTGATATTCAGCAAAGGCTCAAGCTCTGCTTTGTACAGTTTGTTAAGGCATTTAGAGCTTGGCTGTTCAATCCTGTAACCACTGCCACATGTGGCAACTGAGTCCTTGAAATGGGACTTGGCTGAAAAAGAGATGTGCTATAAAGTATAACAGTTACCAGCCTTCAAAGACTTAAGTTGAAATAGTGTAAAATAACTCATTACAAAATTTTTATAGGGACTATCTATTAAAAGGATATTTTCGATGCATTGGGTTAAATAAAATATACTGTTAAAATTAATTTAATCTCTTTATTCATACCTTTTTTTTTTCAAGTGGTTACTAGAAAAGTTAAAGTTACATTTCTGGCTTGTATTATATTTCTACTGGAGAGCACTGATTGAAACATTTTCAGTGCCCTCCCTCTCATAAGCTCAGAGACCAGACCATGGAACTTTCTGCAGGGTTATTTGGTTCATAGGTGGCAGTAATGGAGCTTCAGAGAGGGAAACTTTTCTTCTTCGGAAATTCAGTAGGGCTAAGAAATAAAGTAGTGAATGACTGACCCTTAGTAACAGAGGACTTCGTGACAAGGCAGAAACATAGGGGCAGGTTGCCTCTTTATACAAGGTGACATTCCAGAGATCAACCCATGTAAAAGACAGATCACGAGATGAATCTCTATTTCCACGTTTTTCCCATTCCAAAAAGAGTTTGGCATTGATGATATTCTGTGACCCTCAGAAAAGTTTTGTGTATGTTCCCATTAGTGTCAGGACCACAGATAATTCATTCTGCAGAAAGGCAGTGACTAAGTTAATGAAGGTCCTGTAGGTACAAACACACACCTCACCCATCCTGACCTCTATCAGAACACAAATTAACCCTGAAGGACAAGTCTAGAAAAAAGAAAAAAAAAAAAAAAACCATCACATTAGCAGACTGTCAGTACAACACCGGGATTAGAAATGCTGTTCATATATGTTTTTCTCATTGAAAACTCAGCTCAAGTTTTCATCAAAGCCACGAGTGAAAGAGTGAAAATTAATTGGCAAGTCAAAATTCAGAAAATAAAGAGAAACAAAACAACAGCTGTTATGTTTGCCAATGTAAAACATTCCACTGAGTTGTAAAGTTGCTTTCTTTTCAGCTGTTTAAGTTTATACACACATCTCTCCCTTCTCCATCCAATTTGTAAGACTCAGAAGCCAAAGAAGAAAAAAAATGAAAGAAGAGAAAGAAAGTGCTTTAAAAAAAATCTCTTGCAGTCTCAGGCACTACAGACATGTGTCTGGGAAGATTGAGTCCCTGGTCAGCATCAACCCTGCCATTATAACGTGGTGCAGGGAAGGGACAGAAGCAAGCCTGATTCCACAGTAAGTTCATTTCCATCATTAAAGCCAGACAAGAGCTGCGTGAGCACAGCACATCCCAGACAATTATTCAGCCAGTGAAGTGTCATGTTGCTTGATATTTTTTCCATTTCTCAATGATACTGCTCGGAGACCAAGCTGAGGAATTCTTCCAGCAGCTGGCTGCATTCTGTTCTAAAATATGTTTTTTATATTAGATTTACCCATCAATTTGCTACCCAGTGGGATGAAATTTTTTTCTTTTCTGTTAAACAGGAAATACTAGCTATTTATAGCAACTGAAGGAAATAATGAATGGTTCCAAGAGCCAATGGATAACATGCCATCAAGTAAACAGTGCTGTAAACAGTCATTTCTGACAATAGTAACAGGAGATGCTCAGGCAGACTGGGTCTTTAAGCTGGGTCAGGTCATCTCAGGAAACTTCCCAGGCTATTCTCTTAGCCCTCCCTGCGTGAGTGAGAGATCAAATGCCACAGCAATCAATGCTGGTCAGTTTCTGCAACATGTTAGGTCTTTATGGACAACAATCCTACCACTAAGTATTGCAACTATAGCAGGGGCCTCGTCCAAAGCAAAATTCACAGTTTGCTTTTTACACATGGGATTTAAACAGTGACTTAAAGGATCTTGTTTCTAAAAATACTGTCAACAACTTGAGACTGTTTGGTTTTTCTATTTTTTTTGCTTGGTTGTGTAGAGTAGGATGCAGAACCCTACGAAAGACTATTACTTGGCATTTACTTTAATAGTGTGAATCTCCTTAATCTCTACCATTTTCACTCAGAAACAAACACTTTTTTGGATTATCTTTTGGAGTCTCTTTTGGTTGCTAATATAGATCTGATGTATATATACAAATAGAACTAGAAATACATATGGTATTTGCATATGGCTGCTTAGTTACCTACACATATACCTCTGGTGGAAAAATCTTCCAAGAAAGGCTAACCATTGCTTAATAAATGTTCTTATCAAAACTTATAAGGATTTCCCCTAAGTGACTTCAATAATGCTTTCCACCAAAGGGTAAAATATTTTCTGTATTCAGCTTCAGTTTTCCTTCTTATTATGGTCATAATGAAAAGTGGGCATGGCCCCCACAAGTTATCCATCCTGATATGAAACAAATGTAAAGATTAAAAAAAAAAGAATTACATATCTCAATTTATTCTTCAGCATGGTCCATTTGAAGTCTTTGAAGCTGACAATTTGAAAACTTTCTCAAGTGCCAAAAGGAGACAAAACAGCCATATTTCATCATGTGGTTCATTCTGAGTCACTTACCAGGCATAATAATATTAGAAAAACCCAACTTCCTGGTGATGGATACTCCATGAGAAAATACTGATGAGTATTCCCTTCTGATTTGTTCAATGTCTCCATGTAAGAGTTGTAAAGAAACAGCTAAACCTAAATTAAATGAGACAAGAATCAAAAACAGGACAGAAATAGCATGAACAGAAACTGAAATTGTTTCAACATGTCCAGATCTATGGTATCATTGTTTTAAACTAAAGATTAACATTCAGACAAAATTAACAGTCTATAACACTCTGAGAACACTAGAGAACACTTTTCCAACTTGACCACCTGAGTCTATCCACTTATAAAGAAGGTCCCTAGAAGCTGGAAAAAGCTTGAACAGAACACTATGAAGAGGAAGTCTGGCTGCTAGTCCCAACACCCACTTCTCCATTCCCTGCCTGACAGAAACACCCCTGCACCAAACTCATCCTTGCAAATGGCAGGGGTTATTCAGCCCTGGAAGACAGTGATCTTAAAATGGGAGTTCTAATTTCTTAAAAACTCTATAAAGTCTGTGAATAATTACTTATCAAATACCATAAAGATGAGCATAAATCTAAATACATTAAAATTCAAGGATTTTAAGGCTATCCATAGAGCTGTTTATTTTTTTTAAAATAAGAAAGGTGATTAAAATGAAACCAACATTATATTCTTAATATTATATATGGTACAAACTCATAATCACATTTTTTTTTCTACTGAGCATATATAGCAAGATACAGGCCATTTTGATAAACAAAAGGAAATTTAGTCAGTAAAACCGTAAAAATTGTCCTTTTGTGTCACCCCAATTATAGTGACATGACCACAGTAGAATATATTGAAGACATTGAATGACACATTTTCATACCTAATTTTTCCGAATCTCAGGCAAGAGCTAGAGAAAAGAAATTAATGTCTTATCTTTTTTAATATGTTTCCCTATTTTCAACATGCTGCTTCTCTTTAAGCCTTTTAGTTCCCTATTCCTTTTCCCCTCTATTATTTTAAAACAAAGGAAAAAAAAGTCCATCACTTACATTAGTAATAGAAAATGAAACCAGTCAAAGGTGACTTACTTTTTAAAAAAAACTTTCAATCATCATTAACCTGAACTCAAAATGAATGCGGATGATGGAATCAAGAGGATGATCAAACCGTACTCTAAAAATCCTCCATCTACATTCTTATCACCCTTTTCACTCAATAACACCCTTACTATTGTGCCACTTGTCACTCCCAATTCCTAACACACAGCACTACAAAGCTAATTGCCAACATACACCATAAGCCTGGCAACAATCAGGCTGGGATGAAACAAATGTAAGATATTTGCCATGCATCTAGATTAGGATCTTCCTTTCACTCCCCTTCAGTAATAAGAAGCAACAACAACAAAAGCAGTGCTTTGTTGGCTTGTTTGCTTGCTTTTCAGAGTGCATAAAACATCAAAAAATTTTTTTAAAAAAGCATTATGCTCAGAGAGAAGATGAAGCCTTTCCTGGGGTTCAAACCAAACCAGGATGAGGCATACTGAAGGGGCAGCAACGTAAGCAAAGAAGGCCAGGATGTGGCTGCATCACCGTGTCCTCTGGTGTGTGGATCTAACAGAATGTTGGTGTTGGAAAGCTGTTGTGAGAATTAGATTAAATCTGGCAGGCACTCAGGAACTTTAATTAAATCTTCATCTTATTTTTACCTAACTATCTTTTAGCTCACTCCCCACCCTCACCCCACGTGAGTTGGGTGACTGAGGCGATAAAATGGAGGAGCATTAGCCCTCCGAAAGCCACATGGAATGAAGCAGGAAAGAATGAGCAGTCTCGATGGTTTGATGGTGACAACTTTGATGTGGTACTATTGGCTCCTTTTAAAACCCAGAGGCAGGCGAACGAAGATAAACTAACACATGTTATAATCCATCTGTCTCAGCAGCTATTTCTTCTTGACTCATGCTCTCCACTACCCCCACCTCATTACTGGTGTCTCTGTTCTCCTCCTACTTCTGTCCTTTTGCCTTCAAAACATTCACCCACACTGTCACCATCATCATGAACATCATCAGGGTCTGGCATTTGTAGAATAGCAGTGTGTGCCAGATAGGGTATGCAATAACAGTCTCTCCTGCTGGGTAGAACACTGTTCCAGTCCTGGGATACTATCAGCAATGCTTTCCAAATGCACTAAATTCCTGAGGTCCTGTGATGTTTTGCAAGAGCAGGTCATTTTATTAGAACTTCTCATCAAAGGACCTGATCAGAGACACTAGCAACCTTATATGGTATGCATAAAGTAAGAAGAGAAAAGAACCAAACAATAGTGAAAAAACAAACAGATCCTGCTATCCAGGGTAGAGGCTGGAGGAAGGAAAAGTGATCAGGATTCTTGTTTGGCTCCACTGGAGCCAGAATTCATTTAACCATCAGTGAATTTATACACACACACACACACACACACACACACACACACACACACACACACACACACACACACACACACACACACACACACACACACATATATATATATAGGGTTCCCAGGTGGCTCAGTGGTAAAGAATCTGCCTGCAATGCAGGAGCCACAGGAGATGCAGGTTCTATCCCTGGGCTGGGAAGATCCCCTGGAAGAAGACATAGAAACCCACTCCAGTATTCCTACCTGGAGTCTCCCGTGGACAGAGGAGTCTGGTGGGTTACAGTTCAAGGGTTGCAAAGAGTCCGACACGACTGAAGTGACTTAGCACTCCTATGTGTGTGTGAGTGTGTGTGTGCTGAAAGGATAAGACAACGAGAAAATAAAGGCATTCAATCAATGTGAATGTTAAAGACAATTGAACATAGGAAATAGAGAAAAAATATGTTTTCAGGGAAGACATAGATGTAAGCATGAACAAAAAAATGCCTCAGTGTTCTCCAGACAGCCAGAGTCCTAGAGATGAGAGAATGTAAGAGATAAGAATGTAAGGATGTAAGAATGTAAGAGAATGTAAGAGGATAGAGAGGATCCACGTAGGAGACAATGCACAGAAAGCAGCCAATGAGGCAATGAGGAAGTGATGAGGGAAAATATACAAAATAGTTTGGAGGAAAAAAGAAAACCAGACATTCTAAAGTTGGATGCACCCTAACGTTCGGTTAGAAGACATAGTAGTTCTCAATCTGAAGGTTTAGAAAGACACAGATGAAAGCCCAGGATAATGATTTCATTTGTTTGGCCAACTGATATCAATTTGCGGGGAGGGCAAGGTACTGTTGAAGTGACCCAATTTCTTCAGAATGAAGAACTCACAGAGAATTAAGAACTGGGAAGGTCAGGTGGGCCAAGGGCTTGACCACAGTGTACTTGGCTCTTCCCAAATCATCTATTCAATTTCCATAAAAAATCACAACGCATAACAGATAAACTTCAAAGAGTGGGAAGTCAAAGAAACATGATATAATAGTGAATCCACAGGAACCAGTCCACCAAGAGCCATAGCAATATTATTTATTTTTCAATCAGGGAAACCCCTGATCCTGTTTTTCTAGTGGTTCTTAATTATGCCGACTGCAATGAACAGGTTGGACAAATGACTCGCTAGATAATAAGAAACACTGTATTAACACAAAGAAACTATTCTTCACTACAAAGGAGAGACTTATCAAATATTCACCCATTCTGATGACCTGAGGATTCATCCTCTCCTTTCAGGAGAGTAGCTCAAGATGTAAGACATGTTCACAGAGCAGTATTTTCTCCCTATTCTCTTTCTTGTCAGATCACTTTACCATCCTCACCTTACCCCTCTCTCTAGGGCTGAAGAAACTTATAAACATCTATCTGCACACTTGAACTTATTGCTGCCACAATTTAAACTGTCCAATTTGGGCAAGGCAATAACTTCCAGCTTGAGAGGAAGATGAAAGGCAAGATATAAGGATGTATTAATATATGATAGGGTTCCTACTCCATAGAAGCTGATCATCCAATAATGAAAGACACACACACGTAAGTAGACTGAAGCAGTATGGGTTAAGTGCATGACAGGAATATTACAGTAAAGAAAAATTATGACTGGTGGAATTTGAAATTTCAAGGAGGAATTTTTATGACAACCAACAAAATTACGTTAACTTTTTAATTTTACAAATAGATCAATAATGTCCCACAATCAGTTTTTTTCTGGCATTTAACATAAATACCAAAAATGAAATTGCTAAGGAAAAAATGTTACTCTTAATAGAAGAAACAAGCATTAAGCTAAACTTTAAAAAATCACTCTAGATATTTAAGACCAAATTATAAAGATTTTTTAACTAATTTTAAACAGAGACTTAGTCATTAATTAATAATGAATCTAGAATCACAAAGCAACATTTTTTCAAGATTAAATAGCTTATGGAACAGAACTACAGGATAAAAAGGCTTAGTATCTGTTAAACCAAATGTGCTTGATTCTTTGGTAACTCTAATTTCTTAGGAATTGAAGCTAACTCACTCTGTGAGATGATTCCTTTTAAATTCATGAAATTCTGCACTTTTACATAAAAAAATGACAAGCACAGCAAGATTTATTAAGTAGTAGGCAAAACTGATTTTAGACTAGATCAGCCATTTTTCCACCAATGAACCAAATAACACATGCTGCTGCTGCTAAGTCGCTTCAGTCGTGTCCGACTCTGTGCGACCCCATAGACAGCAGCCCACCAGGCTCCGCTGTCCCTGGGATTCTCCAGGCAAGAATACTGGAGTGGGTTGCCATTTCCCTCTCCAGTGCATGAAAGGGAAAAGTGAAAGTGAAGTCGCTCAGTCATGTCCGACTCTTAGTGAACCCATGGACTGTAGCCTACCAGGCTCCTCCATCCATGGGATTTTCCAGGCAACAGTACTGGAGTGGGGTGCCATTGCCTTCTCCAAAATAACACATAGCTGCAAATGTATAACAATGCAAACATGGAATTCGTGGCAAACATATTTGATAAATACACATTGTGATTAAGTGTGCTGTTTAAGAAGCCTGTCATACAGCATCATGACGCTGCCTCAACGTTAACTTCTCTGTGCTTTCTTTGGTTTTCACATTTGTAAAATAACTCCATAAAATACTTTGGGCAATGCCTGCTATAAAGAAGTGCTTAAACATGTTAGCAGCTACTACTACAACTACCACTGCTGTTATAATCATACAATTGTTTCTCTTTCAGTTGTGCTCATTTGGCATTTAAGCAGTACACTAATTTTTCTTCAATGACTTCTTCTTTAAAATAATTTAAGAAATTCTATTTAGTTCTTTCTCACCACTAAAGCTAAGCACCAAGAAGACAGTTCAGTTCAGTCGCTCAGTCGTGTCCGACTCTTTGCGACCCCATGGACTGTAGCACGCCAAGCTTTCCTGTCCATCACCAAGTCCCAGAGCTTGCTCAAACTCATGTCCATCAAGTCGGTGATGCCATCCAACCATCTAATCCTCTGTCATCCCCTTCTCCTTCTGTCTTCAATCTTTCCCAGCATCAGGGTCTTTTCCAGTGAGTCATTCTTTACATCAGGTGGCCAAAGTATTGGAACCTCAGCTTCAGCATCAGTTCTTCCAATGAATATTAAGGACCAATTTCCTTTAGGATGGACTGGTTGGATATCCTTGCAGTCCAAGGAACTCTCAAGAGTCTTCTCCAACACCACAGTTCAAAAGCATCAGTTCTTCGGCGCTCAGCTTTCTTTATATTCCAACTCTCACATCCATACATGACCACTGGAAAAACCATAGCCTTGACTAGGTGGACCTTTGTCGGCAAAGTAATGTCTCTGCTTTTTAATATGCTGTCTAGGTTGGTCACAGCTTTTCTTCCAAGGAGCAAGCGTCTTTTAATTTCATGGCTGCAGTCACCAGCTACAATGATTTTGGAGCCCAAGAAAGTAAAATCTGTCACTGTTTCCATTGTTTCTCTATCTATTTGCCATGGAGTGATGGGAACTTCCAGCTGTCAGGACCTATGTTCACACCCTTCCTCCCTGTTGGAGCACCAACTGGAGTGTTTACCTCTCCAGTTTGGACCTCCCTATACAAGTCAGCAGGGCTTCCCTCACAGCCCAGTTGGTAAAGAATCTGCCTGCAATGCAGGAGACCAGGGTTCGATTCCTGAGTCTGGAAGATCCTCTGGAGAAGGAAATGGTAACCCACTCCAGAATCCTCGCCTGGAGAATCCCATGGACAGAGGAGCCTGACAGGCTACAGTGCATGGGATCACAAGAGTCGGATACGATTTAGCGACTAAACCACCACCGCTGCTGCTGCTGCTGCTGCTAAGTCGCTTCAGTCATGTCCGACTCTGTGCGACCCCATAGACGGCAGCCCACCAGGGTCCCCCGTCCTTGGGATCCTCCAGGCAAGAATACTAGAGTGGGTTGCCATTTCCTTCTCCAATGCATGAAAGTGAAAGTGAAAGTGAAGTCTCTCAGTCGTATCCGACTCTTAGCGATCCCATGGATTGTAGCCTACCAGGCTCCTCTGTTCATGGGATTATCCAGGCAAGAGTACTGGAGTGGGGTGCCATTGCCTTCTCCGAAACCACCACTACCACCATGCAAGTCAGCAAGATGTCCCTTCCTTTCTTTGAAGCTTTGTTTTCTATTTCTTACCTCATCTTGGTTATAATTTATCCATCATTTTTATGTGTTTGTAGTTGAAGAGGAAGTTACAAGAGGCAGTCTACCATGTTTCAAAAGCCAATTTATTTTAAAATCTTTGCAATCCCTATTGTTTCCCAACAACACAAGCAGTCTGTGAAGAATATAGAATAGTGTGCCTTCAATGCACAATTAAATTGTAAATGGTTAAGTTAATTAAGTGAGCAAAAATTTACTCTATTTATATAGTATTTAGGAACTATCAATCTCACAAATATTTAATTCAAAGACTGCCCTTTGCTTCAAAAAATTTACAATGTGCCAAATTAAAGTATGAAATAAAATCATAATAGATTAAGTAACTGACTTAAAAAATGTAAAAAGTACTTGACACCACACAATTACATTTTTCTTTTTAATTCTCCTGAGTTTCTATACAAGTATGGAAGAAAAATGGTAGCATATTAAAGTATATGTTTTGCAAATACATGTGCTAAAAACATCTGAGCTAAGAATAGATATGATAGTAGTGCAAAAATATCATCACAAGTGGGGTATCCAAAGATCACATTACAAACCCAAACTAGTAACAAACAAATTTCTGAAGTGACCTATAGGGGAGGAAACAAAGAACATAGTTGGTATATGTCTATTTATCCTAAGTCATTTAATTTTCTCAATTAGAAACCTCATGAAGTTTGATGACCAAACTGAAACGCTCTTTTCTTTTCATTTTCAGCATTTAAAAACATCCACATGCTAAGAGAAGGCCAAAAAACTTGCTTCACTTACTTTCTCTCAAAGTCAAGTGTGGCAAATAGAGAACCCTGAATTAGGTTTTTATCTCAACACAGCCAGAATACTCTAAAATTTAAGGAAACTCATTTTGGAAGATAAGACTAATTGAACAAGCTTAAAAGATTTGAAAAACAAAATCATATATAACATAGCAAAATCTAAATGAAAAAAGGCAGGGAATAATTGATCAAAGGAGGTTTTTTCTTCTTTTCTTTAGAATGGAGTAAAGAGAAGGTACATAAAATACAGCAGGGAGTTGTCAGCAAAGACAGAAAACATAGAATGGGTAAAAGAAATGCCTTTGCCTGGTTTTGTTTTGAAATCACTGAGGTTTTCTGGTTCCTAGTAAAATTATTGAAGGCTATATCACTAGTTCAATTTCTAATATTGAAATTAAATAGTGTATTAAAGGCCTACACTTCTGGGGTATGAACATTTACAGTACCATAAACCTATGTGGCTACTAATTCCAAAATCCAAAGAAGGGTATGTTGGGCTGAAGGTAGACTGTAAGGGGAGACATGAAAGAGGCTGGGCCAGAGACTGAAAGCCTGCCTTACAAACCGCACAGGAAGGAGTCAAGTTGGCATCACAAGTGAAGAACCAATAAAACTTGAAATGGGAAATGAGATACAGAACAGGTTTTTATTTGATAAAGAGGATTCTGGCAGTGCAACAGAAGAAGACTTGGCAGAATACATACTATGGATAACTTCAACAGTCTAGGTGAGAACTAGGGAGGGATTAAAATTAATATCATTGGTTATTATAGAGGATAGGCATGAACTCCAACGGTTGTTTTGAGCACACAGCGACTGTGAAACTGGTCTGAAACCAGTGTCCAATTTCTTCTTTTTTCCACTCTTATGAATTAATACTGCAATCCTGAATCTACAGGTTCCAAACTTTTCAAAAAACTCTGACATCTGTCTTTGATTTCCTCAATAACCTGTCCCAGGTTTTATTCCAAAATGACCATCCAAGCTGCTGCTTATCTTGTTAATGTGGCAAAATTCATCAAAAATCTCATATTTTCGTTAATAATCCCATTTCTAAGGCTTTATTTTAAAGTCATATTCTGAAATACAGGAGATATTCCTCCTGTATTATTACTTACAAATGTGAAAAAACTTTAGAGCATTTGAGTCCAACAGTCAGGGTTGGATACAGAAATTAGGGCCTTAAATCTCAAAGCTAGAAAAGAAAATGCAACCTCCTTAGAGCTCAGTAAATTATTTTTTATTTTTAATGTTTTCCTATTTGGTACTAGGAAGCCAAAGAAACAAACTTAAGGCAAACATCTGATAACTGTCTTTGATTCATTCATGAAATAGATGCTGTCTGTTAGTCATTAAAGAATTGGGCATCTTAAAATTAAACTAGATTAAAAAATTTTTTAAGTAGTACATGCATATGTCAAACTGTGCTAAAGGTTCTGTTATGTAAGGAAATGTACTTCCTTACCTCAATTACTGAGTTCTGTTTACTAGAATTAATCCATGTTTATAACTTCTTAAGTATCCTACCACAAGTTTTCTTTTTTAACTGTGATAATTGTCATAAGGAAATCAAACCAGAAGTTGAGATAAAAATAATAAAAGATAAATGGTTTTAGAAGGCACTTCTGAAAGAGTAACATTCAAGCTTGGAAAAAGAAACAAATGGCAATGCAAAAAATGGGGAGACAGTGCTTCAGACAGAGAAAAGAGCATGTGTAAAGATCCTACAACAGAAAAGAACTTGGGGTGATGGAGAAGATGGAAGAAGGCCACTGTGTCTGAGCAGAGTCAGATGAGGCTGCAGGGAAGACCAGAAGATAAGCAGCAGTCATGGAAGCCATGATTAATTACTTTTATTCTAAATGCAACAAGGGGGTCCCTCCTGGTGACTGAGATGGTAGTCTACTTGCAAAGCAGGAGACTGGGGTTCAATCCCCGGGTCCAGAAGATCCCATGGAGAAGGAAATGGCTACCCACTCCAGTCTTCTTGCCTGAGAAATTCCATGAACAGAAGAGCCTGGTGGGCTCAAAGAGTTAGACATGACTGAGCGACTAACACTTAACACAAATGCAACAAGAAGTCATTGGAGAATTTTAAATAAAGGAAATATGATTCAATTTGTGTTTTAAGAAAGTGTTCTTAGTGTTGTCTGGAAAATGGGATCAGAAAGAAGAATAGTAAAAATGATGCGTCACTGAGCTTCCTGGAAATGAACATTAGCTTTTTATCAAATTTGTAAAGTTTTTTGTCACTATTTCTTTTAACATGTTTTCTGCTCCTTTCTCTCTCTCCTTTCCTTTTGGTACTCTCATTTTGTATGCTGGTGAGCTTGGTGGAATTTTTCTGAGGTTCTTTTCCTTTTCTTTCAGTCTTTTCTGAGAAAAAAAATTTTCCCCCCAATGTCCACTGTTTTCAAGAGTTCCTATAGGTTTAAATTTCTGCAGAGTGTTTCAAATAAAGCCATTTTCTTTCAGGAGAGCTTCTTGTTATAAACTGCCTCTTCCCTGGGCCAAATCTATGATCCACTGCTCCAGAACTGGAGGTGGGTACAGCAGTCCATTCTTTAGAGTGACACTCCTGCTTTATGTGGCGAAAGCCAGGCTGGAGCAGTAACCTCTGGTCTCCTTGTGTGGAATCTCCAGCCAATGAGTGAGCTGGAACAAGGGCAATTGATGCCTCAGTATTCTCAACTTTCTCTGTCTGGGACAGAGCCTCTGCCTTTTGAGTAGCAGCCAGATGGTAGAAGGGAGGCCCCAACCTCTGAGCCACTTTTGCCAGGAATGTAGACTGTGCAACTCACAATTAATGGAGGTGAGAGAGCCTGGAGGCGTTCACTTCTTGATCAGATACAGCATCCCTTGACTGCGAGCTGAAAGGAGAAGCAGTCCTACCTTGTTGGCCACAAAGCACCCAGAGCAGAACTTCCATCATGCTGAGCAGGGCCAGGTGGAAGGGAAGAAGTCGACTGTAACACAAGTAGCACAAACTCTCTCTGTCCTCATCAAGATTTAATATTATTCTTTCTTTTTAAGCAATTCTTATTGGAGTATATAGTTGCTTTACACTGTTGTATTAGTTTTTGCTGTACAGCAAATTGAACCAACTATATGTATATCTACACCACAGAGCACTGAGTAGTCCCCTGAGCTCTACAGTAAGTTCCAGTATTTTATACATAGTATCAATAGTGTATGTATGTCAATTCCAATCTCCCAATTCATCCCACACCCCCTTCTTTCCTTGGTATTCATACATTTTTTCTCTACATCTGTATCTCTATTTTAGCTTTGCAAATAAGTTCATCTGCATCATTTTTCTAGATTCTACCTTTAAATGATGTTATATGATATTAATTTTTCTATTTCTGATTTACTTCACTCTATATCAGAGTCTCTAGGTTCATCCACGTCTCTGCAAATGGCACAGTTTTGCTTCTTTTTATGGATGAGTAATATTCTGTTGTATACATGTACCACATCTTCTTTATCTATTTCTCTGTTGATGGACATTTAGGTTGCTTCCTTGTCCTGGCTATTGTAAACAGTGCTGCAGTGAACACTGGGGTGGATGTATCATTTTGAATTATGGTTTTCTACTGGGATATGCCCAAGGGTGGGATTGCTGGGTCATACGGTAACTCTATTTTTAGTTTTTTAAGGAAATTCCACACTGTTCTCCATAGTGGGTGTATCAATTTACATTCCCACCAACAGTGTTAGAGGGTTACCTTTCAAAATTTGTACCTTCTCCAGCAATTTTTGTTTGTAGATTTTTTTGTTAATGGCCATTCTTACTGGTATTTTGATTTGCATTTATCTAATAATTAGTGATGTTGAGCATCTTTTCATATGCTTTTTGGCCATCTGCATGTTTCCCTTGGAGAAGTGTCTACTTAGGTCTTCCATTCATTTTTAATTGGGTTGTTTATTTTTTTGATATTGAGCTGAATGAGTTGTTTGTGTATTTTAGAAATTAATTTCTTGTTAGTTGCTTCATTTAAAAGTATTTTCTCATATTCGGAGGGTTTTCATCTTGTTTATAGTTTCCTTTGTTGGGTAAAAGCTTTTAAGTTTAATTAGGTCCCATTTGTTTACGTTTGTTTTAATTTTCAAAATTAAGCATTAAATTTTATTCTTCAGTAAGTATTTCTTCATTTGCTGTATGCTCTCAAGAAAATTTTCAGACTTTAAAGCTTTTTTAAAAATATGATCATTACTAGTTATAGTTTGGAGCGAGTCCATACAGTGCCTTATGCTGTCATTCTGGGGCAAGACTCTGAAAACATTATTTCTTGACAATACCTGCATACTTTGTGTTTGGTAGGCAGGGGCCAAAGGGTAAAACCTAATTGTCAGGATTTCTCAACATGAATGATAATTACTAACATCATCTGGTGTCAGAAAAACTTCATAAAGGTGATTATCATTAGATCCTTCCATAAATTCACCTTCAGTAAAATCTATTAATTTATGAAATCCTAAGACCTCATTATTATCAGAGCAAGAATTTTTATTTCTATTCCCTTCTTTGTGCTTGATTTACAAAATCCGTCATCTGAGTTTTGCTTTGGATACTACAGTATTCTATGTTGTGTCTATAAGGTAAGTTAATTGACTTTTAAAATAAAACACCAGAAGCATATATAACTTTCAGGGATACATCCTGGTTGCATCAAGCAGTAAAACCCTGACAGGATCAGGCGAGGTGTTCTCACAGTAAAGTCAGCAACAGAGTCTCAGGGCCTCTGGAACACAGGGAAGAAAGGAAGCCAAATGTCTGCTAGGAGTGGTGTCAAGTGAGACAACACTGTTGGAAAGGGAGTCAGCTGAGGAAAACCAAGAAGCATTAGGAAGAGATTAGAGTGTAGAAATGGACCAGGTTCAGTTCAGTTCAGTTCACTCACTCAGTCATGTCTGACTCTTTGTGACCCCATGGACTGCAGCACGCCAGGCCTCCCTGTCCATCGCCAACTCCCAGAGTTTACTCAAACTCATGTCCATTGAGTCGGTGATGCCATCCAACCATTGCATCCTCTGTCACCCCCTTCTCCTCCTGCCTTCAATCTTTCCCAGCTTCAGGGTCTTTTCCAATGAGTCAGTTCTTTGCATCAGGTGGCCAAAGTATTGGAATTTCAGTGTCAGCATCAATCCTTCCAATGAACGAACACCCAGGACTGATCTCCTTTAGGATGGACTGGTTGGATCTCCTTGCAGTCCAAGGGACTGTCAAGAGTCTTCTCCAATACCACAGTTCAAAAGCATCAATTCTTCAGTGTTCAGTTTTTTTTATAGTCCAACTCTCACATCCATACAGGACTAGTGGATAAACCATAGTTTGGACAAGGTTAGATGAAGAATTAAAATGGAAGCCAGGACAGCACTGTAGGCCTTCTGAAATGCATGTTCACTGCATGATGGAGGGCGCCCAGCTGCTCAAAGCCTCCCACCAGCAAGACCACATTACCGGAAGGACACATATTCTTTAACGTTTCCATACTAAAAACTAGATGCTTATGTCTTCAATGCTGCAAAGCTCAAATCTCCTCTTTCAGATGCACTTTCAAAGCCATATAAAGTAAACAATAAAAAAAAAATCACTCGTCTCTCTAAAGGGTCTTATCTTGATTTCTGACTTTTAGCCTGTATTATTCAATCTGTGAATAAGGAAGCTAACAGCAATAGGTATAAACTGCCTGATGAAATAAAAATTCATATTTTAAGGCAAGACAAGAAAAATTTAAACATGAAATTTTTCTCTGCCTTTTTGGGCCTTTCTCCCCTCCTGCGTGCATTGTGCATCTGCATTATAATGTGTTAATCAGACCTCCCCAATGGCAGAAACACCTGATCAACCATAAATTAGATGAGTTTTTCTTCTTGTGGTGCCAGTCATGCAACTCCTTCGAAGATAACTTTCCCTTCTTAATCCTGTAAGGTACCCACCACTCACCTTATATGTCAACTTTATGTACAATGCCAATATACCATTTCTTTTAAAGACAGTAATTGGTGCAGAACAGACTGCTCAGATAATCTGGGCTGAACCTAATTGAAATTCTTAGTATAAATACTCATTTGTGACCTGATTAATGTTACTAGCTATACTACTTGTTGGGCCTCCCAGGTAGCTCAGTGGGTAAAAAATCTGCCTGCAATGCAGGAGACACAGGAGACTTGGGTTCGATCCATGAGTTGGGAAGAACCCCTGGAGGAGGGCATGGCAACCCACTCCAGTATTCTTGCCTGGAGAATCCGATGGACAGAGGAGCCTGGCTGACTACAGTCCATAGGACTGTAAAGAGTCAGACACGACTGAAGCGACTGAGCATGCATACAACTTGTATTTTTCTTATTTTACAAGATTATTATTTCTTGATTACCAAGTGGATGACTGAGCTAATGATAATTAGAAGACTTGAAACAACTTACCAAATATATAATCCCATAAAACCAATGATTTTCAGAGTGTAAGTCTAGATACCAGAACAAGCAACAAGAAGGAACCATTCCCTAGACCATAAGAGACTAGTAAGGCAGGTGGCGGAGAAGTTTTTGTTACTGTGATCAGAACTTAGTCCAGAAATAGCACACGGACTGGCCCAACAACAAAATCCTTGCCTGTCCTGGGAATGAGCATTCCTAGCTCAGTGGGACAAATTGGTCATAAAATGCCTCCAAAACTATGCCCAAAATTAAGACTGAAAGGGAAAAAAATAAAGCATGTTGCCCATCATCCATTACACAAGAATCAAGTCACTGCAAATGCAGACTTACAGCGCAGGGCAAAGATTAGGATGAGGTACTTGTGCTCAGGGGTACTTGTGCTCGGGGAAGACTGGCAGAACTGGTCCTCACAGATTATTTTCAGGAGAAAATTTTATGAACTCAGTTTTCTGCATCTTCCCCTACTTAGAAAAGCACCAATAACTAAGATATTTATTCCTCAAGAGTAGCAGTAACCTTCTACCAAGATGTTTGATTGCATATACCCCTTTGTCAAGATCACACGAACACTGTTCCCTCCATCCCCCAACCTTTACTTCTTTAGAACAGTTCTCAGAGCTCTCTGAGAGATGGTCTCCCAGGTTATAATTCTCAGGTTGGCTCAAAGACAATTTTCCATTTTTTTGGTAGTATGACATAGTCAGTTTCTTTAATTATTATTAATTAGAAGACCATTATTTTACAATATTGTACTTGTTTCTGCCATACAATATCATCAAGTCTCTTTTAGATTACTATGAATTAATTTTTTTGTTGACATATTTAAGTTTGGTGTGTGTGTTAGTCGCTCAGTCGTGTCTGACTCTTTGCGACTCCATGGACTGCAGCCCACCAGGCTCCTCTGTCCATGGGATTCATCAGGCAAGAATATTAGAGTGGGTAGCCATTTCCTTCTCCAGGATTTAAGTCATAAAGGATGCAATTCTAAAGGAGGATGAACAACAGGCTGACCTTCAGAAAATCATTGCCCTGATATATCTGCATAGGTAACCTCAACCGTTGGGATGCTGACTGCCTAACAGGTAAAAGGTATGAGAAGTATGGGTAAAAAATCTTGTGATTTTAACTACTAGTCCACAGATCTGCTATTTCCAAGTACTGGGAAGGCTTTTATGTTTTCCTTAAAGAAGTGGTTAGCCCATGGCTAACAGTTATTGAGAAAATATGATTGAAGTAACACATTAATAATAAGTCATGGAATGTCAAACTAAGACACATAAGCAACATCTGGAATTGTTTATAGTTTCATCAAGTCTTAACCAGAAAAGAAATTTATTGACCAGAAATGAAAGACAAAAACCATTGGCATATAGTGGAAGCTCTAATTGTAGGAGTGGATGATACTATTTGGAGGGAATTAACATTTTTTTAACAAAGAACTTTCACCTTAAAGTTTCCATACTTATTTTTAAAGGCAAACACTAAGGATTAGGTTAATGGATAAAAGGTTGTTTATTTGCTTTCTATTGTAACTATTACTACTTATTTGTAATTTTTTCAAAGCACACAGTAAGCCACTGGCTAAAAACAACTTTTTAAAAGTGTATATAAGAGCATGGCATAAATGAGTGTATGTAATATCTGATGTTTTTAATTTATTGAAATACTTGTTATAAACAACATTTTTTTCAATGTTGTGTATCTTTTCCTATGTAGTATAGAAAATAAGATGGTTGGATGGCATCATTGATTCAATGGACATGAGTTTAAGCAAACTCTAGGAAATAGAAAAGGACAGGGAAGCCTGGCATGCTGCAGTCCATGGGGTTGCAAAGTTGGACATGACTGAGCAACTGAACAAGAAATATCTAAATTGGCAAAATATAAGTAATTCAGAGAATAAAACAAGGCTCTAATCACTACTTCCATTACCTTATAATTTGAGTTTGTGTCTGTGGTTTTTTTTTTAAGTACTACATGAAGTTGTACAAATACCTTCGGTAGATAGGTTTGGTCACTAAGTCATGTCCTACTCTTGTGACCCCATGGACTGTAGTCCGCCAGGTTCTTCTGTCCATGGGATTCTCCAGGCAAGAATACTGGAGTGGGTTGCTCCAGGGGATCTTCCTGACAGGTATCCCACACTGCAGGCAGACTCTTTATCAACTAAGCCACCAGAGAAGCATATTTTAATATATTTTGAACTATATCTTTTTTCTTCACTGTCATGAAAAGAGAATGGCTTAAAGGAAACTAAAAAGATATGACAACTGCATGCAATACAGCCTGAGTTCCTTTTGTTATAAAGGATATTGAGAAAATTGTCAAAATCTGACTAAGATCTACAGATTAGGTAAGACTATTGTATCAATGTTCACTTTCTGATTTTGATTACTGTACTGTGGTTATGTTGCCATGTTCTGAGTAAGTAGAGATAAAGAGGAACAATCCCTATAACTTGTTCTGAAGCAGTTCAGGTGGGAAAAAACATATGTAGGTGTGATATATATGCATGTACATATACATGTGTATGTGTGTATGTATAAACATCAGGGGCATTAATGCAATCCTTAAGAATTACACCAATCCAGTAATAGTAAGTTACTATCTATAGAGAGAGTCTATATAAGATACACACAAATACATATATGTATTACACACAAATATGTATATATATGAATAAAGTGCCTGTGTGTGTGTGTGTGTGTGTGTAGAGGGAAAGAAAGCAAGAGAAGGATAATGCAAATATAACAAAATGTTAAACTTTGAGAAGTTACATATTTGCAGTACTATTCTTAAAACTTTTCTGAAAGTAAAATTAATTGGAAGCTAAAAACTCAAAAAGAATAAAAATAAAGCATGATTTAATAATTGTGTGTGTGAGCTCAGTAATCTCCGACTCTCTGTGAACTTATGGACTGTATCCTGCCAGGCTCCTCTACCCATGGAATATTCCCAGCAAGAATAGTGGAGTGGGTTGCCATTTCCTCCTCCAAGGGATCTTCTAGATCCAGGGATCGAACCCAGGTCTCTCGCATCTCCTGCATTACAGGCAGATTCTTGTACCTCTGAGCCACCAGGGGTGCCTTCGTTTAATAATTAGGAAATTATTAATAATTAGGAAATTCTAAAAGGGAGTCAAAAGGCCATATACTATATGTCTAGCCAATAGGTGGCGCCAATGAGTACCTGTTTTCTTAATACTAGAAAGCAAAGTTTGTAAGTGCAATGTTCAAAAGTCAAGAGTATTAATATAATCTTTAAGAATTACACCAGTTCAATACTATTGAATTAAACAACTACCTGTCTATGTGAGGACAGGATGCTCCACTCCCCCAAATACAGTCTAACTCTCTCAAAAGCCTCCTTTCACCTCAGTTAAATGAAGAACACCATTTACTTCCTGCACAGGGTTAAACTGCACTCTTTGTACAAGTAAGTGGGCTTCTTATCTAGGTAATTCTGAAGGAGTTTCACCTTCTGTGGGGGTTAAAATGTATAACTGGCAGGACCGCAATCACACTGCTCATCTGGCTAAGGCAAAAAGGGGATTGCAGAAACTGACCTGATTAGCAAATACGATTTCTTCTATTACAACTTACAACGTTACATGTACAAACTACAGGAAATAGGATTTCATAAACACATAGATAATATTAAAAGATTCTGAATTTTCTCTTAGGACGTAATGAACAGGAGCCAAGGATTTTTACACAATTTATTTCAAGTAATAGAACTGAATGTGTCTCAGGAAATCATATTGGCTCAGTCTTATTTCACATTCCTAGAATTCAACTGCTAATGTCTATAAGAGGTGATGTTAATAATAACCATTTGCTCAACGAACTTCAACTAGGCTGCTTCTAATGACTATTTTTAGAAGTTCAAATTCTCACAATATGATTTTTGGATTTAAAAATTCTCACAGAGTACACAACTTTGGAAATTTTGAATTACCAAAATTAACTAAATCTAACCATACAGATATGTTAATTCAATTATATTTTTACCTTTAAAAGTTAAATGGATCACCTGAAATTTTCTTCCAGTTTCTAAACCCAGTAAAGATAGTGGTTAATGTACCTTAGCAACACAGGTCTTAGGTTAGAGGGGGAGAAAAAACCCAGTTAGCTAGACAAATCCTTTTACCTATTAAATAGACAAGATTATAACTCCAAAAGATAGGAGCACATCAATGAAGCATAAAAGGTCTGAAAATTAGGTGGTAGAATTTGATTCTAAAATTAATTTCGAAGTTATTCTTTTTTTCTTTTTTTAGTATAATGACCAAGGAATAGCAGGAGGAAAGCAGGGACTAAAACAACACTTTGTTGAGTGAACTTAATTCTCTCGAAAACATTTGACTGCACTGCTTCCATTTAATCAACTACTCCATGGTCCAAGGAGAAAAAGTCAACAGTTCACTGTGATAATTTAATCATGAGGCATCCCAATTTCCAACTTCAATTTCCTACACTCTTGTTTCCCCCTTAAGTACGCTATCAGATGCCTCCCTTTCAATAATAAAGCCAAACAGCTCCTAAAACTCGATCCACTATTTTTATAATTGCCTTCCCTGGAGGAGCCTGGTAGGCTGCAGCCCCTGAGGTTGCGAAGAGTCAGACACGACTGAGCGACTTCACTTTCACTTTTCACTTTCATGCACTGGAGGAGGAAATGGCAACCCACTCCAGTATTCTTGCCTGGAGAATCCCGGGGATGGAGGAGCCCGGTGGGCTGCCGTCTATGGGGTCGCACAGAGTTGGACACGACTGACGCGACTTAGCAGCAGCAGTAGCAAGCCAGGTGAAAACAGAACAATGTTCCACTCTCCAAGAAGAGTGGAAACTTAAGTGGAAAGAAAGAGTAAAGGGTTCATTTACTAATTTTTACAAGTTTCTGTCTGAGCTTTCTCTCTCTGGAGCAGTATTTTGGAGTGACAAGGCTTAGGGCTGGGTTTGCCTTGCTGTGAGAGAGCCAGAAGGGACCAGGAGGAGACCAAAGGAATAGAAGGCGAGCTGATGGTGGCTGGGTGCAGCTGGCTGGGACTCAGGCTTGAAAGGAGGGGGAAGGAGAGGAGTGGGCTGTAAGGACAGGAGAGTAGGCAGGGCTTTGAAGCAAAAGCCAAGCATAAAGAGTATATATTCAGCTATCTAGGAATCTCAGCCTCAAGATAGGCAGCAAAATGCAGAATTGATTCTGCCGAAGGCAGAGAAAACCTGCTAGGCAGGGTTGTATGGTAAATTGGTTTCTTTTACTCTTTCCAAAGACGCAACAACTAGTTTTTCATTTCAGTACAATGTATGTAAACACAACAGGTAACACCCAGGGAACTTCCCAGGGAAACTTAGTATGCTGCCTTTCCTCCCTGGGGTTAATCTATGTGTCAGAAGGAAGACCTGGGAAGAGAGGTTAGCGGGTCAACTGAACACAAATGAGACGGAAGCAACAAAGAGTAGGAAGAATCGATGTGATGATTCAACCTACCAATAATTCAGCCTTGATTCTCAAAGTCTCCATTTAGAAGATCAAATCAGGATCCATTTTGAGAAAATGAAGCAAGGTGACTTGACAAAAGAAGGGTAAAATATTCTAGAGGATAACTCTGAAGTTGTAAAAAAACCCCAAAAACTAACAGTGACTAGATCCATGATTATATATCAAGTGCTGTGCTATGTGCTCTGCAACATTTTCTCTTTTAATCCTTCAATAACCCTCACAGGATGATACTATCATTATCCCAGTAAAACTTCATTCAAACTTAGGACATCCCACTTCCAGGAGCAAATATCTTTGGGCTATGCTCTCTAAGAGATGACTCCCACCTGTAAGCAGAGAGAAATGTATGGTTTGGCTTGACTGGCATCCCGATCTCATAAGATATAGGGTCAGTTATGTAAGGAATCTATCTGGACATATAAATAAATCAAAACCCATTATCCAGTACTTCAGCATGATTCAAGAGGCCACTGAGCATCACTTCAGTCAGGACAATGATAAATTCAAAGCATCCAACAACAGAAGAGTTGTAAGGCACACTGGAAAGAGGAAAGACCTGGGAGTTGACAAGGAGTTTGGAAACAAGTACACTGGAGCAGATCAACACACTTTGCTTAGCCAACACTGTATCTATGATGGTAAGGAGGGAAGGGACTACATGGGAAAAATCAGAAGGTCAGCGTTAGTTTTATATTTATTTATTCACGTAGGAGGCAAATGCAAGCAAATTTAAAATAATGGGACTCTGGGAGAGAAAGAAAAAAATACACAATGGCTACAAACTTCTCCACCCAAAGTCAGTTGGCAGAAGCAAAGGAGTAAGGCATAATGAATGTGAGGCATCAAAAGAGCTCAAAAAGGAAATTCTTTAAACCAAGTCTAGAGCAGCACTGCTTAATAGAACTATGATATGAGCCACCTATGTGGCTAGTAACCACTTAAAAATTAGAAACAAAATTAACTTTTGTAATGTATTATGTTTAAACCAATATATCCACAATGTTATCTTTGACCATATAATCAATATAAATATTATTAAAGGGCTGTTTCATGTTCATTATATATGTATCAAGTCTTCAAAATCAAGTATGTATTTTACAAGTACTACACATGGCAATGACATCCCCAGTGGCTCAGCAGTAAAGAAACCACCTGCAGTGCAGGAGGCCCAGGAGACACGGGTTCAATCCCTGGGTCAGGAAGATCCCCTGGAGAAGGAAATGGCAACCCAATACAGTATTCTTGCTGCAAAAATCCCATGGACAGAGGAGCCTGGCAGGCTACAGTCCATAGGGTCACAAAGAGTCGGACACAACTGATCAACAGAGCATGTGTGCTCACACTTCAATCCCAGTGCTCTACCAGCCTCACGTCTAAGGCTCAATAGCCACAGGTGGCTGGTATCTGTCAAGGTGGACATTACAGGTACAAAACACATTTAATGATAAAAAATAATCCATGGCATCAAGAAATACCAAAAAGTCTGTCAAAAGTAATGAATTTGGTTAGAAGTTTGCCAATGAATTTGGCAAGGTAAGTTTTAAAAAAGCACTAGGCCTACCATCTTACTGAAAGTACATTTAAAATAAATCGCTTGGTCTCTACACAATAAGTGCTATTTCAATTCTTTCACAGAAAAACTGAAGACAAGTGTACACAGCAGTTTCTGAGGTAGTCTTCTTATTTCAAGTTATATTCACTAAAATCTCCTGGTCCTTCAGAGACTCTACCTTTCATAGCAAGTGCAAGTATTTTGTTTATTTAGTGGTAGATGGAGGGTTTTGTGTGGATCAAAGGAAGCCAAGTTCCCTCCCCGGCTCTTGGGAAACTGAAGAGCCAACTGCCCTCACCATTCATTACGGCCTGAAGTGCTGCCGCATGAATGAGCTGTGAATACTTACAGCTCTCATGGGACCAAACCACAGAGTTTCTGTCTGCAGTTACTTTGTGGGTTGTTTTGGGCTGGTGATGTGGGATCGTCCTATGCAAAGGGTCCTCTGTTCATGGAATTCTCCAGGCAAGAATACTGCAGTGGGTAACCATCCCCTTCCTCAGGGGATCTTCCCGACCCAGGGATCAAATCCTGCAGGGTCTCCTGCACTGCAGACAGATTCTTTATTGTCTGAGCAACAGTAGAATCTGCCTGCAATGTGAGAGACCTGGGTTCAATCCCTGGATCAGGAAGATCCCCTGGAGAAGAGAATGGCAACCCGCTCTAGTAATCTTGCCTGGACAATTTCATGGACAGAGGAGCCTGGCGGGCTACAGTCCGTGGGATCGCAAAGAAATGGACATGACTGAGTGACTAACGTTTTCACTTGGCCTGGTGAGATGTACACAGGTCTGAAGAAAAGGTGGTCTACATTTAAATTCAGGGTCTTTTAATTGCCAGGCAAGTTGGACTATAACACAACCATCTATATTCAGGGTACTTTAAAAATCAGCCACAAAAAGCAATGCATTCAGTTCAAATACCAGTTGATTTAGAAGTTTCTTTAATTAAAGCACACAACTGCATAGTTAATTCTGCTTCAACATGGGTTTGAAGGTGGAACAGGGAACAAATAATATTCACCATGTTTTTGTATACTGATCAAACTTAAAGATGTCATTCAATATATTATATAATCTACATATGCTATAGTGTAATACTAGTATATTACTAGTATTAAGAGTATGCACCACCTGATGTATTATATGTGCTTCCCTGGTAGCTCAGCTGGTAAAGAATCCACCTGCAATGCAGGAGATCCTGGTTTGATTCCTGGATGGGGAAGATCCCCTGGAGAAGGGAAAGGCTACCCACTTCAGTATTCTGGGCTGGAGAATTCCATGAACTGTACAGTCCATGGGGTCTCAAAGAGTCAGACACAACTGAGTGATTTAAACCACTCAGTGATTTAAACCACTTGTATTATATATATATCATATTACAGTTCCTGCTGGATGGCATGCATACACTTTTCTGTATATAACACTACAGCTATAGGCAGAGAAGCATGTTTTTCTTGGACCTTATCGACAAAAATTTCTGTTCATCAAACCCATTCCACACAACTGTCATGAACCGAGGCACATTCGTCATTTGGTTTTCAGCAATCTGCAACAACCTGGAGATCCCAAGACTAGAGAATAAACTCAGATACTCTACCTTGATTCAAACCAGAAAAGAATATATCTTTTAGATAGCTACAAACCTATCATAGAATAAGGAGACATATCAGCATGCTGACCGAGCACTTTTAGGGAGTGAGTAGAGAAAAACAAAGGGCTGAAAATTTTCTTCTTCACAGACAAATAAAACGAAGCAACTGAAATGAAAAGTATAGGGAGTCAGACAGACCCATATACTCACCTGCATTGGAGCCAGTCAAATTATAACGTGCATTCAACTTCTTGATGATATTCTCGTGGATTTGGTACCACTCACTCTCTGTATTACACCTGTGAAATCATGGCCACTCTGTTAAACTTTGATGATGCATGAGATGACCTTACTACACACCTGCCCCTTTTCATATAACCACTATAATGTACTTCCTTAAACCTTCCTGCAGTTCTCAACACAGAGAACATGGCTTGGCTTAGCTACCTCAAGATAAGCAGGAATGACCATATCTGGTAATGCATGACCAACTACTTCATGAAGTGGCTGAGATGAACAATTCAGGTTATGAGAAGCTCAGAGAACAATGCATACAGTGGAAGGAAGTACAGGCTAAGATTCTGACTCCCTGGATTTGGATCCTCACTATTAACTGAGCTATGTTATTTGGGTGAGTTACTTATTCTGTGCCTTGATCTGTTCATCTGTGAAATGGGAGTAATATACTAGAACACTGAACAAGCTTGGGTTTAGGATAATCCTTGGCATAAAGTAAATGCTCAGTAAATGTTATTTCTCATTATTGAATCTCCACCTATTATATCATGACCAAGTTGGCTAGCATCAAAATGCAACTGAGGTTAACACAACTTGCACTGGCAAAAACCTGGTGGGATTTACTGAAGGGTAATTAAGGTAACTCTTCTAGATTTTCTATTTCTAGGCCAAAAGGCATTTCTCCATCTCTCACTCTGACAGCCAACTGTACCTTAGTCTTTCAGCTCTTGTCTTTCATCAGCTCGTGCTATCTTTGTGTACATGGCTGAGTTCGTCTAGGAGACTCTGAAGATTCTTGAGAATTGGATCTAGGACTGGTAGATACCTGCATTCCCCTTGGTACTTTGAACACTGTAGGTGCTTAAAGAAATACTGACTACATGAATGACTGAATGGATATCCCTCTGACTGTTACTCCTGATGATTTGTTAATATGTGGGTCTGCTCTCTCCTTACTGCTGAGACTCCCCCAGTCAGGCTGGGGAGACCCTCCCTCATCTGAATGTGTTTGTAAATTCACTACTGTCTTTCACTAGCAACAAAGGCTCTCTCCCAAGGGTCCTGACTATCAAAGATTCTGTAACTGTCAATCAAAATATTCCACCCTATAGAGACTTTTTCCTTGTGATCTCATCTGTAGCCAATAATTCACAATGTGCTTACATATTTATTTATTTCACCGCCATAAGCTTTTCCAGGATGAACTTGATGGAGGTTATTTTTGAACCAGTTAACAGTAGGATAGCAAATAGGAGCACTGACACTGAGAAGGCTGGAAAATTAAGATGAAATAAAACCATTCCACTTGTCCAGCTGTAAGATACCAAACTGTCACTTAGTACACCCTGCTCCTAGTTTTCTTAGTTCAGCTCAGTGGGGAAGGAAGAAAGATAGCTTGCTTCCTACTAAATAGTTAAGGGACTCCAGAATTCATGCTTTTAACCTACAAAACTCCAAATAAAATAAAAGCTCTAAAGTATGTGACTGAAATATCTCCCAGGCTCAGACGAGGCATTTCTTGCTATTCTCTGTTTGAGTCTCAGTTTGGGATAAGGATTTGGTCACCTTAACAAATAGAAATTTCTTCCAAACTGTTTCTAACAGTCACTTCTCTAAAATGTTTCCATAAATTCTAGTTTCTTTTTCATCTACAATAACTGTTTTGACTGCCTAGCATTCATCCTGGAATGGATTCATAAATTGCTGAACTGTAATTTTTAAGGGATCTCTCTTGCAGCAAGAATAACCCCAAACCTTATTTGATATTTATGAAAAAACAGACAATAACAACCACAAAGAGCAGTACAACTTAATTTTAGGAGAGTGAGTATCACCCACAGAACTGGAATTCATGGGTCTTCCTTGGCTGGTTGCATAATCAAGAAGGATGCAAGAAATTCCAGGTCCCTCAGTTTTCCCACTAACAAGATAAATCTAACACTTCCTACACATACCTGGAAAGATCACTCAAAGAAACAATGAGATTGCATTTGTGAGAAATTTTAGTTTTTCTTAAAAATTTTGCAAGGTCACCTAACAGCATCATTGTCACATCGCTAGACAGTGGTGTGAAATAACACCCTGAAACGTACCACCTGGTAACATGAGCGCTCAGGTTCTGAGTTAGGCAGTCCTGACTTCACAGCTGGTTCCTGTTCTGATTAGTCAGGTGATTTGGGGTGCTATTTAGCCTCTCTGTCCCCTTATGTGGAAAACAGGGCTAACAGCATCTGCCTCATGAGTTTGTCATGAAGATAAAGTGACATGACACATGCAAAGTGCTTATTAACATGGTTCCTTGCACATAGTAAGCACAAAGTAAATGGTGGCTATCATCATCAGTATTGTTGCAATTAAATTATGTTTCACAATCACCAGTAAAATTCAGAAAGGGGACTCTCCTGGATTTATGCTCCACCACGGGATAAAAGAGTAGTATGCTTTACTACCCAGTAGTTTCACCAAAAGTTTTCAAGTTTAATATCAAGGTCACAGATTTTATCACTCTTAAAAGAGATAAAGAGAGTTCCTAGTCCTAAACCACAGGCTATAAGTGAATCTTTGTCAACTGATTAGCAAACATGTAGTGCAGGTCCCAGGGCCTCTGGGTAGAAGATGGATAAATCCAAGAAACCCTGAAGCTGTTATCAAAAAGCAACCTGAAGTATATGTCCCGTAGGTAGTGGGCCACGTGGGTTCCCTCCACATATGGAAAGACCATTGACACATGCTGCAACAGCCGTAACAGGTAACTAAAGCAAGCTCACTTACAGAGGAGGTCATTAGTGTGGTCCCCAAACTAGGAATGCGGATACCAGGTCCCCCACCTCCAGTGCATCTGCTCTGAGGATGTCACTGTGTGTCATCTCTCCGCTGTCAGACCTGTGGGGAGGTGCTCAGGGAAGGGCAATCGAAAACCATGTGCCTTTTTCAAAACTTAGGATGTAGAATACATTAAGTGGATTTTCTTCGTGCAATGTTCAAGCTGAACTGTATCTGCTGCCACTGACCCTCAAAAGATGCATAAACCACGTTCTGAGGATCTTATTTGGAAACAGGGTCTTTACACGAAAATCAAGTTAAAATTAGGTTGTTTAGGGTGGGCCTTAACCCAATATAACTAACTAGGCCCATATAAAAAGGGGAAATGTGGTCACAGAAACAGACACACACACCTGGAGAGTCATGTGCTGATGAAGGCATACATCAGGTCATGCATCTACAGGACACGAGAAGCCAGGAGAGAGAAGCAGGGAACAGAATCCCCCTCACAGCCCTCAGAAGGAATCAGCGTAGCCAACACTGTGATCCAGGAACTGTGGCTTCCATTACAGTGAGACCATAAATGTCTGTGGCTTAAGCCTCCCTGTTTATGGTGCTTTGTTAGGGCAGCCCTAAAATGGGCTTCCCTGGTGACTCAGTCAGTAAAGAATCCGCCTGCTATGTAGAAGACCCGGGTTCCACCTCTGGGTTGAGAAGATCCCCTGCAGAAGGAAACGGCAACCCACTCCAGTATTCTTGCCTGGGAAATCTCATGGACAGAGGACCCTGGTGGACTACAGTCCATGGGGTTGCAAAGTGCCAGACGACTTAGCGACTAAACCACCACGTAATAAACTAATAATACATGAAGTAAGAGGAGAATCACCCAATCTGAACTTCCTTTTTCTTAATTCTAATTAGTTTATCTTAGAAACTGTTTTCATTTTCCAAGAACAAATGAACTCTCTGAGGGTAAAGATATAACAGGTTTTAAATTCTTGGGAGGTATTCTATGCAGTGGATGGTCCACCCAGTGGGTAAGCTACCTGTTCTTTTTTTCCCTCAATTTCATAATTCCTCTGAAATGCAAATAATGATTTGTAGGCTCAATTGTAGTAGGCCTAGAGATTATTAAGTTTTTGAGGAATGGCTCATAAACTCTGCCCATCCCTGGCTCTTCCATTACCCACAGAAAGCAGGATTCACCACATAGGATCCCCATGTACCCCCGTGCCCACCCCAGCCCACATCACGTGCAAGCTTCTTACATGTACACTTTCAGGATGAGGTCATCTTTCGTCTCTCCAGTCAGCAGGTCAGCAATGCTAAGAACTGCACAGCCAAAGGGTCGCCGGTACTGGACGCTGCAGGCATTCTTTTTTTCTCCTGCCCCCATTCGACCTGTTCAATTAAAAGCACATCTAGTTCAAGGAGCCATTTGATTAATTCAGCTTAAGATGAGACACATACAGCTATAACATAAGCCATATGAAATGTAATGGGTGATGGTAAAGACGCAGATTTGGGGCAACTGTTGCCTCCATTCTGAACTCTCCCCTCAGACCACATAGTTGTGTGACCTTCGGCACGCAGTGCAAACTCTGGCCATTGGCTGTTATCTGTAAAACATGAAGACTGAAACTGAGCCCATGTGTGGGTACCCTTCCCCAAGCATTCTGAAGGCACCCCAGGAGGCTTGCACCCAAAAAGGCAGTAGGGGTGCCTATTTCATTTTCTACTTGTAAGATTCTCCATATTTCAAAAAATGATTTCAAACATTTCACCTCTGAAAAGAAGTGATTTGAGATTACCTGAAGGTATAGCAAGTAAGCACAGGTGAGCAAATGAGCATGTTCTTTCCTGACTCAGTATGCAGGCTGAGATCTCCAGGGATCCTTTTTTAACACTGACATGGTTTCTGCTTGTTTAAATTGTTGGATGTTTTTAAATCTGTGGTTGAGATACTGTTTTAATGTATCGTTGCATGTAATTACCAACCGGTTATTTTGAAAACTGAAAGCAAAAAGCACACTGGAGCTGTAATGTAACCAGCTAACATGAGGAGAAATAATGAAAAAAGTCTGTCCGTCTGTTTGCAGATGTTAGGGCACAGATCTGTGCGTTGTTTCCATCTGACTGAAGTCCTCCTACAGCATGTCTGCATGGCTCTAGTACTTCCCAAATCCAGTGCTAAATAGAAAAAAAGAAAGGAATGGCAGTGTTCAATTTGGCTTTCAATCTTCAGTAGTAAAGGAAAATTGCCCCTCTGATATATCAACTTCAGAGTAATATTTATAAATAGAAGCTGGGATACCACTTAACGGTGGTAAAATGCACAGAAGAAACAATGAAGATAAGAAGAGGACTTCTGACTAAATGGAAAGGATTTTTCCCAGCTGAATCCCATTTGAATAATTAATGTGCAACAGCCTTGAAATGCACTTTCTTGGATGATGTCTCATTTTCATTGGTATATTACTAATATATTGATTAACAGGCCTAAGGATAATAAGAATGCTGATTTACAACGGAATCATGTACTAGACTCAACACTATCAACAGAGTTGAGAGGACTCCTCTGGGATCAGGGACTAGTGTTTACCATGTGACATGCATGGGTTTGGTGAGTCATTAGGTATTACCATGTAGGTACAGGGTTTCCCAGGTGGTGCAGTAGTAAAGAATTCACCTGCCAATGTAGGAGATGCAAGAAACGTGGGTTTGATCTCTGGGTCGGAAAGATCCCCAAGAGAAGAAAATGGTAACCCGCCCCAGTATTCTTGCCTGGAGAATCCCATGGGCAGAGGAGCCTGGCGGGCTGCAATCCATGGGGTTGCAAAGAATCAGCTACAACTGAGTCCACATGCAGGCACATGCAGGGGATCACGTAGCTACAGGCTTATTAACAGGGTGACTACGTAAACCTTACGACTGGGAATGCAAGAATAGTAAGCAAAACAAGGAAAATAAATGTAGCGAAGGCTGTAGTAGGACTAATAATTATTAGCGCAAAGGTTGTTCCTACAATTACATGAATTAGTAGGTGTCCAGCTATAATATTAGCTGTTAGCTTTTAGTCATATAGCTAGGGCTACTGGTTGGGTGAATATGCAAATAGTTTCAATAACTACAAATATACTGGTAAGAGGAATGGGTATTCCCTATGGTAGAAAATACATTAGAGATGCTTTTGTTTTATGGTGAAAGCCTATAATGATTGTTCATGATAAAAAAGGGATAAATACACCTAAAATTATTAAAAGTTGTGTGGTGGGTATAAACAAATGTTGTAAAAGACCAACTAAGTTTGTTGGGCTGATAAATTAGCAATATAAGTATTTCTGTTCAGGTCTGCCCTTTATAGTTATGAATGGCCATTATCTGATTTGTCACAAGTTAAACCAATCACTGCTAAATAGAAATCATGCAGTTATTCGTGAATCTAGTGTGGGGAAACTATTTCTCTTTATTTCCTCCCCTTCTTTCCAATCAAAGACCAGGCCTCAAATTCCAGGGCAGATGCTGTTACTCCAGCTCTCGGCAGCCAGTACAGGTCAGTGTGCCCTTTTCTTATTAAGTCCATACAAGGAATATTCTAGAAAAAGTTCTTACTCTTTCTAGAATACTTTTTCTATTTGTCTCTGACAGACAAGGATCTCCCACTCCTTCATTTCACTGAAGCAGATTAAATCTTAACTTTTCTGAGTTTCTTAACTTCATTACTGGATTGATCATCAGGCAAGTTTTTGCAGTAATGTCAATATAGAATTAATTTGACCAAAGCTTAGGGAAGGAAGGTAGGTAATTTAGGAGTCAACATTCATTCTGATGGCTTAATGATCATAAATAGCTTAGTAAAATATATAGCCACTAATCAAATGCGAGGTATTTGAAAGGCAGCCCTGTGATGGGTAATACTATGCAGTAATTTCCTCAGCTGTATCTTGGGAGTGAAGGACAGAGCTGCCCAGCCCATGGGCAAGCAAGACATGTGATCATTTTCTACCACCAAAAACCTATAGATACTTTTCTAAAAGTTCTGAAAGCTAAAGTGGTTTATTTTTTATCTCAACCTTGTAGAAGATTATATTCAAATTGTATCCATGTTTACATGAAGATATCCAAAATCATATTTTACATTAACAACTGCTGTGACAAATCTGAATAAATTTTTAAAAACCACAGAGAATTACATAAACTTCACCCCTGCCATCCTGGGCACAAAGTCATGTAGCAGTTAGTGAGGAAGGGGGAGCCGGTTCTCAGTATCAGTTGGTTAGCTTTCCTAGAGAAATGACTTAGGTTCCACCATGTATTTCCTCTGCCATAAAATGCCTGCTTTTAGAGGTCTTATATGTGTAAACCTAGTGACCATAATTTGGTTTTGATGTGCAAGGGCATCGTAGAGCACTGAAAGTGTGTTCTGCAAGAGGTTAGTAAGTGTTACATTATATAAGTGTTTCCACAGTCAAATCAAATCTGGAGACAGCTAGGGTCAACAAAGTTAGAGAAGCAATTTTATTCTTCCCTGTAGGATTTCTCAGACTCTTTAATAATCTGATGAAATTATACAAGTGAAAAATATATATACAGCATTCAGTTTTTCATAGCCTTTTTATTATAGCACCTTGTGTAATAATGCTCTGCAGCCCTCCACACTTTGGGAAATGCCAGTTGGTGTAAAGTTTTCATAAATGTGTAGAAAATCTAGCTCCTAAAAGTTTAATGTATGCTGTTAACAGAAATTAGAATTTGAGTAGACAAATACCAAGTGCAGGAATCCAATATTTTTAGAAAGTCCAATAAAACAAAATGAAATGCAGCAAACTAACTAATGACTTTTATGGAGAGAGAACAAACTCTATTTATGGTGGTGTGAGAGTCTGGGGAGACCAGAATCCCAAATTCTGCGAATATTGGATTCAGATCTTGCTTGGACTTCTTTTTGATCCAGACAGCACATAAATCACAAGTACACAGAAACCTCACAGCAATTCTCTCCGTCACGCTCCTATCACACCAACAAGTGTCACACCTACCAATTCGGATGATGTGCACAGTGATATAGATGTCCTTTCTGAGCTCGCTGCTACCCAAATCCTACCAAAAAACAAAGTCTGGTCATTGTAGAACTCATCCTTTAGGCAGAAGCACTTAAGGGCATAGCACATTGTTTTAACAAATAACAGAAGCAAGACAAATATGAGCATTCTTAATGGATTTTTTTGGAGCAGAAGCACATAATTCAAATCCTGTTCTAAAAATACCACTGTGATCAACTTTACTGTAAGCCTACAGATATCAAATAAGACATAAAAAAGAAAAGCCCATTCTTTTTTCAGTCTCTAGCTCACTCATTCTTTAAATATTTCTTAAATACATACTAAATACCACGTGCCACTCTGAGCCCTGTCACACTGGGCTTCAGCCATAGACAACAGGCTCTCATACACACTGAAGGGACAAAGGTGTGATTGTGAAAGCTGGCATTCAGATTTCAGGGCATTATTGTAATTTACAGTCTTCCCTGGTGGCTCAGACAGCAAACAATCTCCTGCAATGCAGGAGATCTGGGTTTGATCCTTGTGTCGGGAAGATCCCCTGGAGGAGCAAATGGCAACCTACTCCAGTATTCTTGCCTGGGAAATCCCATGGACAGTGGAGCCTGATGGGCAAAGAGTCAGACACCACTGAGCAACTAACACTTTCATACCACTTTCACTGTAATTTATGTGTTATTTACAAAGTTTCAGCGAATCCACTATGTTCTCTCATAATAACTTACTCTCTTAAATAAGATAAAGTACTTAAGAAAGAATCTGCCTCCTTGATAAAACAAGATCCACTTACCACGAAGAGAGAGCAGTGTCGTTCTGGTTTATCTGGGGCTTTGGGAAGCCCGTTTCTATTTAGCCTCAAGAAAAATCTCTCACTACAAGAGAAAAGAAGTTGAATATTTTTAGAATTAATTAATATTTAAGGACTTGTCACCTTTCTAGCTGCTCTTTGTCCTAGGGTTAAACTCCAAATTTTTTAGGCTTTTCACTGCTATCAAAACTGTGTATATAAATTAGAAGAGCATCCAAGACAGTAAACATTTGCTTCACTTCTGACAAAGCTGGGAAAGCAGAATGTGCAAAAGCAGAAAACATACATTTTCAAACCAAAAAAAAATTAACTTTTAGAAAGTTTCCATATCCATGAAATCATTACTATTACTTTAAAAAGTAGAAACAAGAACACTAAAAGGAAAAAAATCTGACTTAACATGTTCTGTGTATTTGTACCTAAGGTTATTTTTCATGTTTTATGTCATAGTATTTACTTCACATCACACATGAACACTATTCCGAGTGCTAACAATCCATTAGAAGGCTTAGTATTTTATGCTCTTATAAACCTAATCCAAAACACAAAAAGAGAGACCAGGGAGTGAAACCTGAATATTCTTTGGTTCACAAAGGAATAGAAAACCTCACAATGCCTGCAGAACTTGCAATTGAAATTGCAGCAACATCTGGGTTTAATGCAAATACAAATAATGCTGTTGATCAGCCACTAATTCAAGTCATTTCAAGGTAATGTGTTACAATATTTATATTCAAAAAAAATAAAATGAGTATCATCCCTGCTCCCACATTAATGTACCAGCTACCACAAGCTTCTGAATTTCAATATCCTGGTGCCCACGATAGAATCAAATGGCTGGCTGCCTCAGGCCGAGAACACACAGCTAACATCCCCAAAATGTGAAATTAGCAAATGGTGTGGTCTTGGTCAGTAGCTTCCTTCAGTCTAGGGATCAAGCAGAGGAAGGGAGAGTAGAGCATTAGGAGGGCTCTGACCCTTCCAAGTCTCCATGCATATTCATCACTTGGTTCTTGCCATAAATAATGGCGCCGTCTTCCAAAATCTCCCCTCTCCCCTACAGGGGGAGAAATGAGAACCATAATCAGATCTCTAAGGAAGCATATGGTTTTAAATTTATGGCTGTTTTGGAACAGTTTTATTCTCTTTTGCCATCTAAATCAAGACAGATATATTTAACAGATTCAACTACCTGGCTACCCTGTCCTTTTTTAATGCCTATCCCTGATCTTTCACACAACAAAGGGCAAGCAATACACATGTGTATGGGGTCACTTCCTGCACCTATTACCTATGTCTTATTCCACAGAGCAGTGGCTGATGAGATCTGACGAAGAGAATATAAATTGCTGCAAGGATTCTCAAATGAAGCATACGAAGTTCCCATATAATTCTGAGGCAGAGGCTGGAAACGACAGATGCGACCAAGACTGCAGAGTTAAATTAATTAATCTTATTCAATTGTCATTTGCTATAATTCATGGCAAAGGACTGCAAGCTCACCTCAGAGTGGAAGAATATTCACTATTACTTCAAATTCATCTTGGGGAAAAATAAATTACACTTTAAAATAATCATAGCATTAGGTAACACTACTTCTTTAAGAAAATACTACTTTTTATTTGAGAATGGGCACTCTGCTAAGGACTTTACATGGATTAACCCCTTTTATCCTCACAATCCCTTGGGAAGCTGGTACTCTTATTATGTCATTTTATAGTTGGGAAAACTAAGAAATAGTAAATAGTTTTGTCCAAGATCACAGAGCTGATGTGTGACTGAGTAGGAATTCTATGCCACATGATACCTACCTTCATTTGAATGCTATAAAATAAATTCTTTCTCTGCTTCATAGAATAACTGAGCATATTTACAGAATATTGAGATAAGGAAGAAGTCATTCATCTGTAAGTGACACCAACTGACTCAGTCAAGCCTGGTCCTAACTCTCTCCATACTCTTTCTGGGCTAAACTTGATTTAGTAGGTTTCAAAGCCATCCCTGGTTTGAAAGTGTTCCTCGGTAATTTTTTCAATGAAGTATTCTTAGAAAAATGACTTTGGAAATAAATTATTTACTAAACAAATGTGAAGCTTCAGAAAGATTTAAGTATTTGGTTTTAGTTGGTCAAAACTCCTAAAGTTTAAGACCAATATTTGGGTTTGCTTCTTAGTCAGCATCTACTGACATATTTATTGATTATATTTTAGCCCAAAATGAAAGCAGTGTGATCATTTTCCCCTCTTCTGATTATAGGCAGCATGATATATTCTATATTTTTGAGGTGCATTTATGTTTGAGACGCCTCTTTATCTGGACTAAAACATTTGAAACAAATGCCATTTTATCTTCTGAAAGATCAGTCAAAATGATAAATAACAATAATATTAATATACAAAAGTCAATATTGCATTCCAGATATTGAGACCTTAACTTTAATGTTGATATAAAATACTATTTTATATTCACAAATTTTATCAATATTTTGGTAAAATGTTTTCTAAAGCATTCCATTGCAGATTTTCCTTTTGCTCTGTCACTATTTTAATTTCACTAGTCTAGACAGAATCCTGATTATGCAAGTATTATATCATATCCTGTTTCAGAAAGAATATCAATATTTACTAAGCCATATCCCTTAACTTAAGCATGCCTTCAGTCTAAAAATAGACTGAAGATGGGTACTATGGAGAAAAAAGTCATGAGCAATTTTCTTAAAACACAGACTTCTTCTAAGAGGGGGAAAACTCTCTTATGGTCAATTAAACAAAATCTTGTTTATTCATCTGGTGACAAGTTGTTGGTATACAAACTCAGTTTCTTTCAGCTTTGGTAATAGAGCAACCACTTAATTGGCAAATGGTTTCAGAAGAAAAAAAAAAAAGAACTACAGCAACACATTTCAGAATCTTTGAATTAAAAATAAATACCCGCTCACATGCTCACCAGGTGGTATTAGTGTTAAAGAACCTGTCACCCATCTGCCAGTGCAGGAAACGCAAGAGAGCAAGAGACATGGGTTCAGTCCCTGGGTCGGGAATATCCCCTGGAGGAGGGCATAGCAACTCTCTCCAGTTTTCTTGCCTGGAGAATCCCATGGACAGAGGAGGTCACAAAGAGTCAAACAGGACTGAGCGATAAACACTTTCACGCTTTCACATACTCACACACATTTGGAGAACGCCAACATGTTGCCTTCAAGGCCAGGGAAGAAACTAAATAAGTCAATGACATTCCACTATGGAACATCTAAAATTCTCTCAAAAACTTCTGTGGCCACCCACAAAGATATTTTCAACTTTCTACAGTTGAGTCAAAGAATGGCAACTCTGATCAGAAAACAAAATTAGTTTTTGTCAATTTAAAAAATGTCCTATTACCAGACTGGAAGAGAAGGGGAGGTTGGAAGAGAATGGATACATGTATATGTATGGCTGAGTCCCTTTGCTGTCTACCTGCAACTACCACAATATTGTTAATTGGCTATACTCGAAGAAAATAAAAAGTTTAAAAACAAAGCAAAAAAAGTGTTCTATTATAAGATGTGCATACTTACTATTTCCATTCTGAGATATCAGCTAATGATTTGGTACCTTCTAGGTGTTTAAAGACTGAACAAATATAATCTTTTAGGAAAAAAATACAAATGATTGGGTAGCAACATTCACTCTCTTCCATATAACATCTTTTACACTTCATGGTAGTGAAATACATGAAATTCTCCAGGGACATATAAATCAATGGCACCTTACCATCAGATGTGAGAGTCACCTAATTAACTTCAAGGCCACTCTAGATTCTAGTTCATGCCATGTAACTCTGTCCACCATGCACATTCTAAGTCTTTATTATAACAAATATATTATAATGGAAGTATCTATGGTGACATATTTTCAAATGGGAATGCCTCCTTCTTCATCATCAAACAATGAATTAGCACATAGAACACTTTCAGCAACACTGAAGAAATGGGATTTGATATTATTACTAGCAGAGAAAAATCATAATTTGACTTCTCCTTATAGCGCTGTGTGCTCCCAGAGGAAATTTCACTGCCAGAGAAATTTAGTGTCCACCTGAATTCCTTGTGTGAGCCATTATGAATCACTGTGTGATAAATCAAAAAGAGTAAATTGTGTCTTTGGAAATAAAGAATAAAAAATCACAATTAATTATTATGTATACCATGCCTTCTTCTAAAAAGGATTTGAGAAAACCAAGATAGTGAAGTAACAGTGGGCATATTCATCCCCAGATATCCCAGGGGAAAATAGTACAAGTCAAAATACACCCCATCCTGGTGTACATAACTTTACATGGATTTTCTCTAAGTCTCACAATCACCCTATAAGGGAGGAGCCCCTCCCATCCCCATTTTACAAATGAGAAAGCTGGAGCTTTGAGATACTGGGTAAGTTGGCCAAGTTGCATGGTCAGTCAAGGATGGAGCCAAGAAATTAATTTCCAGGGTCTGATTCCAAAGTCTCAGGTCTTAACCACAAAGCTATCTTCACAAGAAGAGAACACCTCATAACAGACACAAAAAGAGCAAGTCTAACCGTATCATGTGAACCCAGGGTTTTTATTGTGAATATGTACAATAAAATACAAAAATGATTATTAAAAAATGCATGAAGCCAGACAAAAATAACTTAAGCCACAAACTTATCTATGTTTAGGGAGTTTATGTCTGTTTCAACAGCACAGCTGGTAGAAAAGTCCTTACCAATGATGCAAATAACATGGGCGGCACAGTAGGGATCTGAAGACCCTAATGGCTTCTCTTCTCAGCAGGATAGGATGCTCCTATCTTCCCACTCCTCCTTCTACTATGCAGAAGCAGCTGTCCTTCTAAAGGCCCTACCTAGGGTCTTGGAGGCCTTCTGGACAGATGTGGGAGGGTCCTCCCAGCTTTCTGAGTCATCGTATCAAGTGGCTCTCCGATATGGCATTCCCAGGACAATCATTTGCTTTCATAGAGCAATGTACTCGTAGTTAAGGATGACCAGCAGCAAGGACATTTTTGTATTTCTCTATATGGATTTTTGTTTATAACTCTATAGCTCCCCTCTCATAAGAAGCAATGTACCTATAGTTAGGAACGCCTAGTGGTTTAATGCTTGTGAAAGTTGCACAATGTATAGCTACCTAGTGGTTTAATGTTTGAGAAAGTTACACAACATATACTTTATACAATAATTTATGATAATAATATATTGAGGTTGAAGTCTTACTAATCCACAAAAGTTGCAAAGAATACTTTCAAAACCATTTTGGACAGTTAAAACACTGAAATAAATTTATATTCTCCAAAAGCAACAGTAACAAAAGAGAGAAAAGACTTGGATGGTCCTGTTCTGGTACACAAACTGGGAAAAGAACTATCTGGTTCTTTTGTGCTTATACTTTATAGAGGGCTTCCCTGGTGGCTCAGCAGTAAAGAATCCACTTGCAATGCAGGAGATGCAGGAGACACAGGTGTCATCCCTGGGTCAGGAAGAGCCTTGGAGGAGGTCACAGCAACGCACTCCAGTATTCTTGCCTGGAGAATCCCATGGACAGAGATGCCTGCCAGGCTACAGTCCATGGGGTCGCACAGAGTCGAATACAACTGAAGCAACTTAGCACAAAGGTATGTATATTTTATAAAACAGCTGTACCAAAAAAATACCCCATGTAGCGTCTTTGAAAGAACCAAATTCCTTGTCTTAAATGTAACTATGCTGCGTGTGAGGACAGCTACTATTTATTGTACACTAAGTAGTCATGCAGGGAGATGCGTCAAGAGCCAAGGAGGAAGCATTTGGAGCAAGAAGATGGAAGGAGAAGAGGAAGGAGAAAGGCTCTGCTGAGCTGACTCTAGGGCCTCTCCCCAAAAGGCCATGGAATACGATAGATGTTGATCTCAGTGCTCCTATTTCACTGTTTCTCCCACATTTTCTCAAATGCTTTCTGATTGACTAACATTGCAAGCTGCTTCCAACAACCTGTGCAGGGAACTGTTACTGTGTTCTTTCCTAGGACAAGTGGCAAAGGACAAGCCAAAGAGCATTCTAAATAGTCACAGTACCAGGAGCTGATACTGCCACTGACCAGGCAAGATACTTAAGGGAAGTAAGGGGAAAGTGTGTTAGCTGCCCTGGGGTGGCCACTGGACCAAGAATTTCAGTGTTCACCATGGCACAGAAGGGACTCTCATCCAGGCCATCTCCTAATGTGGGTGTGCACAACATCCCCCTGGGGAGCTGTAGAAAGCCCAGGTCCCAGCCTGGGGATCCTGACTTACTGTACTATGGATCTAAAAGCTCCTTGAATGTTTAAAAGCACAGTCACAGTTAACGGCCACAGTTTCGACCCAAATGCTTAAGCTCTAATGAGTCAGAATAGCTGAATGTCCTTTATGACCATCACATACACCAGGAAAGAGGCAACACATGCCTGGATATTTTCAGGTCAACAACTTCTCCTTTCATCTTCCAACATATGATGGATGCAAACAAAGTGTTTCCTTGTCAATAAATAAAAGCAACTCCTCAAGCAAGTCTTCCTAGATAAAGCTATTAAGCTATTAATATGCTTTCTAATTTTGAAAGTAAAGCAACACAAGGGTCATGAGCTCTTCTGCTAACTAAAGGGAAATGAAACAAGGATAGTTGATAACAGGATTTCCATAGTAGTTTACTTAAAGAGCAGACAGATTCTGAGTTTTCTTTTTTTAATATTACTGTCCAAACCCAGATTCACTTGACAAATATTTGAAGCTGAAGGACTAAGCAATCAACTAAAGGGATGCCTTGTAAGTACAATAAAGGATTTTCCTTTAGTTGAACAATGAAAGGGAAAGTACTTTTTTAAACTATAGTCAATTCTACAGCCAGTGCTGAACATCAAGCTGATTCTTTCTTACTACTTAGAATGACTTAAAACCATTTCATTTTTTTTTTTTTTTTTCCCCAGAGTATAAAGCTAGTTGAATCAGAACTCTTTTTAGGAAGGTAAAGCTCAAACAAGGAATGTAATTTAAAGTTACAAATAAGTGATGTACAGACCACCTGCTGATAGACCAATGAATGAAAGAAAAGATTTGGATCAACTGTTGATTTGAGAAAATCCATAATGGCAATAAGTTCTAAAAAGTTGATGTTCTAAAAATCCCATTGTTGAATTCAAGTAAAACCCTTAGAAACAGCGAAACTGTTCAATTGAGCAACTCAGGAAAATACTTGCTTATGTCTATCTCTAGAGAACTTATTAAGAATTTCACTAGAAAAAAGCTCCTGAGAGGTAACTAAAAGTAGGTGATGATGCGATCTGGTCAACAGAACCAGGGACTGTGAAATAAGAAAGCTTGTTTATAGGCAGAATGTCTTATGCTTATTCAGAATTTTCATTAATTTGATTATGGTAAACACTGTATCTATGACATTTCATGAGGGAGGAATTGCTCTGATTTATATACAGTAATTATTCTGACCTTTCTAACAATGGTTCTTTGTTAGAGAAAGTATCTATAATAAGGAATCTTGAAAGTAAAGCAAACCTGAGCTCTTTATAACTACTCTGGGTTGAAGCATGCAGCTCTTTGCAAAGGTAAAGGAAACCTTTACGAAAACAGAATAAATAATAAAAATCCAAGTAATTCAAGCCCTGCAAAAACAGAAAATGTCTTTCATACATCTATCATCTCAAAAATACATCTTAAGTTTTAAAATGAAATAAGCCAAAATCAAATGTCCCTTTCAACAGCTTACTGATACTGACAGATTCTTTATATTCATTATAACTTTAAAAAATGAAAACTTATGGTGGTCACCAAAGGGGAAAGAGATAGGGGAGGGATAAATTAGGAGTACAGGATTAACAGATGTATACCACTATATATAGAAATAGATAAATAATAAAGATTTGCTACATAGCACAGGGAACTATAATAATCTACAACGGAAAAGAATCAGAGAAAAATATATGTATGTGTATAATGGAATCAATTTGCTGTACATCTGAAACTAATACAATGTTGTAAATCAACTATACTTCAATCAAAAAATTATCTTCATCATTAAATACTATAATTAAAACTAATTAAAAACTATACTTCATCATTAAATACTATTTATTAACTAGATGATGCATGCAATTGGACTTTCTAAAGGTCAAATGTGTTTTGTTTTTAACCAGGGAGCTACAAGGCCTCTACGTTGACATGCAAATATTCATGTATGTGAGAATAAGTACATTATTTTCTGAAGAGCTCTACAGTGTTCTGAAGAGCTCTACAGCGTTCATAAGTTAGAAAATGCACTGAGAAGTTTAGGAAGCACTGCTCTAGACACTACAAGTATTTTTTATAAAATGAAAATAGCATATTGATTACCATGCACAGAGAAACTCTAGCATTTAAAAATATTTCTTGACCTCAAGCTTAATAGTCTTTTGAAGATCAACAGAATGTAAGTTTTGGGAGGGCAAGAATTTTTAAATTTTTTATTCATTGATGTCTCCCCAGTGTCCAGATCAGTGCCTGGCTCTGAGAAGGAGACCAGTAATTGTTTGCTGAATGAATGAAGATCAGTGATTCAACAACAATAGTATGTAATCTCTGACGCTCAAGAGAAATGAAAAGATGCAGTCTCTGTTTAGCTTTTTTGTCAAAGATCTCCAAATGGAAGTACTTAGGAGAAGATGCTACACAGATTTTCCTCAGCTCATAGGGTTATGTCCTAATAAATCCACTCAGCTTCAACAGAGTACTATAGCTCACATGGCTAGCCCAGGCAAAGATCAAAATTCCAAGTACAGTTTCCAGTGAATGTTCATTGCTTTCATACCACTATAAAGTCAAAAAACCCTATTGGAACACTGTAGGTCGAGGACAGTCTATAAATTTATCTGCCAGCTTTTATTTACTTTTTTTTCTAGAATAGATTTTGCAAATGATGCTCCCGTAGAGACATATCTAAGAGCATAGCTCTGATTAACACAAGACAGCATGAAACAAAACTATCGACTTTTCTGATCCACTCAACCTTGAGTTCTTTCTCTTATCAAGAAGCACATCCTCACTGGAGTGGAAGGAAAACAGCAAAAATTAAGACAATAATGACATGATCTCTTTACATACTTTGCCTCAACAATAGTGAGAGATTTGTAAATTACTTCTACCTGCATTAATGCCCAGCCTGTGTAGGGCATTCTGCAAGGTTCTGGGAACAAAAGATAACAAGAGGGTAGCCTTATCTTCAAAAAAGGAACTAACTAGGGCCATATCATGAACAATTCTTTTGTTGGTGTTGAATCACTTACAAAACAAATGTCAGTGAAGAGCAAAGAAGTCCTGGCGAGGTGGGTTGCTCTGTGTAAGCATGATTTAGTTAGTAGTGAATTTAGGGAAACTAAATTAATCTGAATTCCCTCTAGGCAGCAGACACAGGGCAGAGAAGGAAAGACAAAGCTGATCAGAATCCTGGCGAAAAGAACATCAATCTGGTCATCTTTTAAAACACAGGAATGTGGGTTAAATCTGATCAATTTCTAAAACATTGCACGAAGTACCATGAGACAAATCGGCTGCACAGTGTCTGGAGCTAAAGGGGATGAGAAAGTCAGTCTAAATCCAGTTATTCTATGAGTTTTCAGTTTTCTACCCCTTAAAATTCCAGTCACTTTTTCTTATAATAACGTAATAATTTACAATTTCAAAAATAACTGGAATTGTGTGGCTCTTAAAATGCTACAGAGGAAAACAGTGGATCACTTCTATGCTGGGTGTTCGTGCAGCATGAACACAGTTATTCGTTTGTTTTGTTTTAATTTACATCCTCTTCCTGGTCCATTTCTGAAAATCTCTGTTAACATCACTACACCTCTAAAGCAATATTTTTTTGTATGCAACATAATGTGACCAAAGAATCTGATTAACTTCGAATTTTCATGCACCTGCTGGAAGAATCAAATAATAGAAAAGATGTGGGAGAGTGGAAAGCACTCATGCCTTTAAACAGGAGGCCCGAGGGAAGGTCACTGTGGGGTCAGTGATGTACAGACACCCACAGAGAAATCTGTGCCAGCGCGTCTAGACACAGCAGGAAGCACGCTGTGCCGTATGGAATGGTTGATGTTGCCACAATCCAAAGAGGACCTCTGAACGCCTTCTTCTATTTCTGTTCTCAGTCATGCTCCCAGCATGCACGGCCAGTCAGAAATTTTCCCCTCCATTACTGCTTTATTTTGGAGAGGTTACAATTTCCAGTTAATTGTATAACATAAAACTATAGAAAGAGATCTACACCAACCATCTTTCTACATTCCAAACAACAAATGCTCCTAATTTATGTAAAAACATAGATGCTGAATTTGTGTGATCACACTATAACAAGTTGTAAATGAGGTATGAAATGAGAAATTCTAGCACAGTGCTCGAAGAATTAAAAAATCACATGTGCTCTCTTAACTGTGTTATGTACTATAATACAGACACAAAAAATTAGCATTGTTTCTAAGAGTGGACTAAATAACTATTCTCTCCAACAGCTGCAAGGCCTTGAAAAATTTTCCCAGTACCTAAGTGTTTTCAAAGAAGCCTGAGTTCTATAATTTCCCCTTAAAAATGAAAGGTTTTCAGATCGTGTCAGCCTCTGAAGAGACCAACTGGAAGTTATGGTTGTAATTTCTTTAATTCTCTCATTATGCTAGATTCCCATTCTCAGTTTTATCCAAATGTGATGTGTCAGACTCCAGCTCTACCACCTGATAGCTCTTTCCTGAGCACACCTGGCAAAAGGTAGCAAACTCGGGAGCCAGGATTCACCACCAATTTCAGACATCTCTCTTGCAGGGGCCTTGCTGAACTTGGCGATTCCATTATTCATCAGTAACTCGCTTCCTATCACATTTTTGCTCAAAGGCCACTGACCTTGTTTGTGCAATTCACTTTCAGCCCTGAACTCCCTTTTATTCTCTTTTCTGCTCTCCAACAGCAGTTCATCTTGTTCCTCCACTTTTCTTATGAAAGGTCAAGGCCACAGACCCAGGCCCTCTTTTCCATTTCAACATCTGAAACCCATTTTGCTGCCCTCCCTTCCTCCCACATTAGTAGAAGCAACAACCTTCCTCTTTCTCAAAATAAATTTCTTCATGTGTGTCCTGCATCCCTTCTGCCATCTGCTCCAGAAGGCATCTATGAGCCTCTAGCAGGGTCTCATGCTACTGGCATCCCACTGCCACTTCTATGACTGTAAGACAAGTGAATGAATGAACAAGGAAGTGGTGAGAGGTAACATGTTATTCCTGTACATGTAGAAATTCCTCACCTTTGGGAGGACAAATCTCTATTATTATTATTTTTAAAATTTATTTTATTGAAATATAATTGATTTATGGTGTGTTTATTTCTGCTAAATAAGCAAAGTGACTAGGTTATACATATATATATGTATGTATATATATATATATATATATATATATATATATATATATATACATACATTCTTTTTCATATTCTTTTCCATTTTATTTTATCACAGTATACTGAATATAGTTCCCTGTGCTATACAGGAGGACCTTGTTATTTTGGACAAATCTCTATTAATTCAGAGTTTCTGGGAACCTGGTCCTTATATAGACATAGGATTTTGCTTAAGCATATAAGGTATTTCCTCTCACAGAACATTCATCTTCTAAAAGTCGCCTATTTTATTTTATACATGAGTCAGACTTTACACTTTAAAGACAATATTACTATAATAAATTTGTTACTATAATACTGAATGTCCTAGACCTTCAGAAAACATTCCTGTTAAGTTCTGCCAAATACAATATCAAAAATATTATTGTCAGTTCACAGGAACCCAGGAATATTATTCCAAGCAGAATAGAATCCAAACCATGTATGGGGCTAGCGACTAGATCAGATTAACAAATCTATCATCTTTCAAAGAAACTGAAAAAATGGCCTGCCTTCACTGCTTTACTGCTTGTATGCATAAAAAATTGATAATCTTAAGGAGGTAATTCATTAATCATACACACTATATGCTAACAGGTAAACCAAGCACCCACAGATCTTATATCACAGGAAATTTACAACCATTCAATTCTGCCACATTGCTCCACCTATTTCTCTTTGTTCCTTCTTTCTTTCTTCTCCTTTTTCTTTTTCCCTTTCTTCCTTCTCCCTTTTTCTTTCTTTCTTTTTTTTCTGTTGCTAAATTATTTAAAAGCAAATCATATCCCTGGATACTGTTCCACATGTTTACTAGTCTCTCTAAATTTTATGCAAGTATAATAACATATACATTATAAATTAATGATAATTCCTTTAAAATATATGACTTCTTTAAGAATTCAAGACCAAACACCACATATCACTTCTGGTTATGTTAAAGTGCATTTCCTAGTTTTTCGTTTTGTTTTAAATCATCATCATCATAGCTTATAATTACTGACCAATGACCCAATGTCAAGCATTAGACTAAGAAGTATATGCATTATCTCATGTAATCCTAAAACAATTCCATCAGACAAGTACTATTCTTATCCTCACTTAGCAGACAAATTACAGCCATAAGAGACATGAATTCATTTGCTCAGGCTGATGGAGCTACTGAATGACAGTGGTGGGTCCTCTGACTATAGAGTCTGACCACTTATGTACTATAGAATGGTACCTATAAGATACAAGATATACATCTTGAGTATGGAGAGAATTGCAGATATATTTCATAGTCCAGAATGGGCTCATGTAAAAAAATTAAATCTGCGAGCTAGGACATGGTAGCAACCTAGATGTTCATCGACAGATGAATGGGTAAAGAAGTTATGGTACACACACACACACACACACACACATACATATATATAATGGAATACTACTCAGCCATAAAAAGGAAAGCATTTGAGTCAGTTCTAATGAGGTGGATGAAACTAGAGCCTATTAAACAGAATGAAATCAGTCAGAAAGAGAAAAACAAATATCGTACATTTACACATATATATGGAATCTAGAAAGATGGTACTGACGATGATACTAGATGATGGTATTATTTGCCCTGCAAATAGGCAGGGCAGCAATGCAGACGCAGACACAGAGAAGACTTGAGGACATAGTTAGGGAAGGCGAGGGGTGGGACAAAGTGAGAGAGTAGCATGGAAACATATACATTACCATATGTAAAACAGATAGCAAGTGGGGAATTTGCTGTATGACTCAGGGATCTCAAACCAGTGCTTTGTGTCAACCTAGAGGGGTGGGGTGGGAGGTTAGGAGGGAGGCTCAAGAGGAAGGGGACATATGTCTATTTGGATGTTGATGTATGACAGAAACCAACACCATAGTGTAAAGCAATTATCTTCCAATTAAAAACAAAAGAAATCTGTGCCTCATCAATAATATTCACCACTTTTTCTTAAATGACAGACTTGAGTATACTGAAAAAGAAGGTAGTTTTAGGCAATATAAAATTTATACAGAAATGAAGCATTTAATGAAAATGGAGAGTTTAACTGTGTGATGGTGGAAAAAACATACAACTTTAGTCAAGTAAGTAAGGCACCAGCAAGAAAGTTAACTTTATCTGAACTTAATTACTATGAAAAGACTTTTTGTATTTAATCACCAGGATAAGACTTTTTTAGAAGCACTACTCTGCTGCTATTTTCTCAAATAAAAGCCCAAGCCAGCAGTTTGCACACACAAACAGGCCTATAATAAGCTGAGAAGCCACTGGCAGCACTTAGTAGTAGGAATGTTAGTCGCTCAGTTGTGTCCAACTGTCTGCAATCCCATGGACTGTAGCCTGATAGGCTCCTCTGTCCATGGGATTCTGTAGGCAAGATTAATGGAGTGGGTTGCTATTCTCTTCTCTAGGGGATCTTCCCAACCCAGGGATCAAACCTGGGTCTCCTACATTGAGGGCGGATTCTTCACCATCTGAGCCACCAGGGAAGCCCTGGTGGCACTTAGCTCATATTCAATATATTCTCTGATAAGAATAAAATACAATAACAGATTAGTCCTAAAACTTAGAATACAGCAGTATTCTTAGAATACAGCAGTAGCAAAACTTATATGGGAAATAGTCAACAAAAGGGCTCTGTCATTTTCACTGGCCCATGTAACTTACACTCTGTTGTAGATTAACTGACATATTAATATGTAAATAGGTCTTCCCTGGTGGCTCAGATGGGCAAAGTCAACTGAAAGCCTTCTGAAAGGATTCATCATTCAAGAGGCCATTAAGAACACTTATGTTGCATGGGAAGATGTCCAAATAACATTAACAGGAGCTTGGAAGAAGTTGATCCAATCCTTATGGGTGAGTTTGAGTTCAAAACCTCAGTGGAGATAGTAATTGTACATATGGTAGCAATAGCAAGAGAACTGGAATTAGAAGTGGAGCCTGAAGATGTGACTTACTTGCCACAATCTCACATTTAAACCTTGAATGGATT